>CAWUFW010010991.1:0-650685 GCA_963921515.1 Calotriton arnoldi
CTGTCCACTAATTATAGTGGGCACCTTGCACCAGTCCAAACAACCCCTTATTGGAGATAGGTTAAAGACAACCTTTATTGAAAGCTATCCTAGTGGTAGCTATGGAGAGCAGCCTTCAGGCTAAGTCTTGAAGGAATGTAAAGCAGCTTGTTTTACCAGTCTATAATCTCTTGAGTGACCAAATGAAAGAGGACCACACCAGGTATATATTCAAAATATATGTATTTATTGCTAAACACACCCCTCTAGTCTCTTTATGAGGCTAGAGTTCGAAAGTACATAAGTTATAAGTTAGTTATCTACAGTAATAGCACAAATACACGTTTGAGCCCTAGGGGCGTACCAAACCATATACCAATAAAGTGGTATAAGAACCACGACTGAGCTAGACACAGGGCCTAGAGCCTGTAGAAGTGCTTGGACCACAAGGAACCACCCAAGGTAGTGACACAGGGGACCCACGGGGGACGCGTGCAGTGTAAGAACACAGCCGCGAATCGCCGTTGACTTCTATGGGGAAAGTCGCGGTTGGAATTTTAAAGAAAAGGGACACTTAGAGGAGGACTTGGAGCAAACCCTTTAGAACTGGGTTGTTCTAGAGTCTATACCCACGGGAGCACCGGAGTACTCGAGTTACCTCACCCAGGGAAGCCGGGTGCATAGGTGTCTTTCGGGGTCGGGTTTCGTCGTCGTTTTCAATGGCGATCTGCTGCAAAGTGCTGCTGGCGGCCAAGTCGAAAGTGTTCGGGTGGATCCAAAGGTGGATCGAAGATCTGAAGAACCTGAAAGCAGAGGGGACAGAGTCTGGGTCACTAGCCAGTGACCAGGAAGGCGATGAGCAGATGCCCACCGATGTCGAGTGCTTCAGGTAGGTTGACGGTCGTCTTGACTCTTCAGCCACGAGGTCCAGGAGGCGTCGACGACGACCAGGAGCTGGATTCGAGCTGTCCCACGACGTCTGTCGATTGCAGGGGTGTCGGCGACCGGATTGGACCCAACAAGCCTTGGCAACGGCAAGTCTCGTGGAAATGGAAGAAGGACGATGGTGCAGACCAGCAAGGTCTGTGGGACTCACCCAGCGAGGGTAAGTCAGGGCACGCCTGGAGCAACCAGGGAGCCCAAGCAGAAGAAGATTGGCCTTCGGGAGGGCCTACTAGCCAACGGACTAGCGACCGCGAAGGAGCCTCGAGTGGACGCACTTGGAGCTGGCTCACAGGACACTCGTGGAGTGGAGGCCAGTGATCTTCGGTGCAGTTGGTGCTGGAGACTGGGGCTACTCGGAGCCCAAAGCACAACTTCGTGGGAGACCCAGAAGAGGATGCACTTGCAAATGTGCGCGGTGTCCAGGGGTCACGGTTCCACGTTACCCACGATAGCCACGGGCCTCAGCTTTGCTGGGGACTCAGGGTAGCCTCGGGGAAGTCTGGAAATCCACCTCTGGTGATGCAAAGACTTCGGCGTCCGGCGGGAGCTTCAGCGATGCAGACCGGACAATTGCTTCGTTGGTGCCTGCCAAGCAGGGGAGTCACTCCTTGACCCCAAGGGAGATTCTTCAGTCCTCTAATCTTAAAGTAGAGCGTCGAAGGTCCAGGATTCTGTGTCAGAGTTTCGTCCAGGTAAATCTAAAGTCCTAAGGACTGGGGTCCCATACTTATACTAAGTTAGGGGGTTGGACATACTCTGGGGACCCACCTATGGGAGGGTCAGGGCAGAGGGGTGGTTACACCCCTTTCCCTTTGTCCAGTTTCGCGCCAGAGCAGGGGCTGGAAGCCCCTGAGCCGGTTTGAACTGGGGTATGCACAGGGACACCAAATGTGCCCCCAGTGCAGGACTTCAAAGCACCAGAGAGTGCTCCCGCCCAGCCCCAATACACACTATCCTGTCTGGGGAGGTGGTTACACCTCCCTGGGACAGGAAACCTATTGTCCAGGCCTCCCCTGCCGGAGTTTCGGTCAGCAGCAGGAGGCCAGACTCGTGTCTGTGGCAGCGGCATCCATTTTGTGATGCCAGGGCTTGGAAAGAAGTTACCGGGCAGGCCGGTGTGTACATGTCTCTCCCTCTAGAAGGGTGGAATGCTACCCCCGCCGCCAGAACTGGCGGGGGGTAGTATTCCAAGATGTTTGACACCAAACACGACATGTTTCCGTGCAGCCATCCCAAAGTTAGCATTTAACGCGAGGTTATAATGCGCTTAAGAGTATATGGTCAGGCTGCACTACAAACAGCATCAGAGAAGGGTCTCCGAACGCTGCAGAGGGGCTCTGCTCATGCAGGGGCACCCTCTCACATAGGAACCAAGCACTCTGCCTTCAGGATTGATAAGGCCTGCCATAGGAGTGACTTATAGGTTTATATGTGTGTATGTATGTAGTGATATAGGTAGCCTATATCACAGTAAGGGGTGCATGCACCACCTTACCCAGGCTGCAGTAGCAGACCTGTGGTGTCATTTTGGATGGCCTTCCAGGGGTGGCACAATACATGCTGCAGCCCCTGGTAGGCCTCTGAGGTACCTATGCCCTGGGTACATAGTATACCATATACTAGGGACTTATAAGGGCACTCCAGATTCCAATCAGAGATGTGCCTAAGGCACATGGAAACCATTTTAGAGAGGAAGCAGCTAGGCTGGGGTTCTGATTAGCAGGGCCCCAGCCAGACTAAAGTCGAAAAACAGTGAAGCATCAGCAAAAAGTGGGGGTACCCATGTGAAGCAGATCCTACTCTCCTACACAACCCCCCCCAAACGTAGGGACATTAAACTAACCTTGCCCAGTTAAGTCTTCATGTTCTAAGTGGAAGTACCTAGAGAGTCCATCTGCATTGGCATGGTTACTCCCAGGTCTATGTTCCACTGTGAAGTCCATCCCCTGTAGGGAAATGGACCACCTAAGCAGTTTGGGGTTTTCACCCTTCATTTGTTTTAGCCATAAGAGGGGCTTATGGTCTGTTTGAACAAGGAAGTGAGTACCAAACAAGTATGGCCTCAACTTCTTCAGAGCCCAGACCACAGCAAAGGCCTCCCTCTCAATGGCTGACCAACGTTTCTCTCTAGGGGTCAGCCTTCTGCTAATAAAAGCTACTGGCTGATCCTGACCTTCATCATTCAATTGTGACAGTACAGCCCCTACCCCCAATTCAGATGCATCTGTTTGGACAATGAACTTCTTGGAGTAATCAGGACTCTGTAGAATGGGAGCAGTGCACATGGCCTGCTTTAGGTCATCAAATGCCTTTTGACAGCTAACTGTCCACTGAACCTTTTTGGGCATTTTCTTGGAAGTTAAGTCATTCAGGGGTGTCACTATTGATCCATACCCCTTGACAAATCTCCTATAGTACCCAGTCAGGCCTAAAAAGGCTCTCACCTGAGTCTGGGTAGTTGGAGCAGTCCAGTCCATGATGGTCTGGATCTTGCTCTGCAGTGGTTGAACCTGGCCTCCACCCACAAGGTGGCCCAGGTACACAACCTGACTCTGCCCTATCTGGCACTTGGTGGCCTTGATAGTCAGGCCTGCTTTCTGCAGGGCCTGCAAAACATTTCTGAGGTGGACCAGGTGATCCTCCCAGGTGGAGCTAAAGACAGCAATATCATCTAGATATGCTGCACTATAGGCTTCAGACCTGTAAGGACTGTATTCACCAACCTCTGAAAAGTGGCAGGTGCATTCTTCAGACCAAAGGGCATCACCACAAATTGATAATGCCCACTAGGGGTTGAGAATGCTGTCTTTGGCTTTGCATCATCAGCTAGTCTGATCTGCCAGTAGCCAGCTGTCAGGTCAAATGTGCTTAGATACTTGGCTGAGGCCAAAGTGTCTATTAGCTCATCTGCCCTAGGTATTGGATGGGCATCAGTCCTAGTGACTGCATTGAGACCCCTGTAGTCCACACAAAACCTCATCTCTCTTTTCCCACCATTGGTGTGAGGTTTTGGCACAAGGACCACTGGACTAGCCCAAGGGCTATCTGAGGGTTCAATAACTCCCAAATCCAACATCTTCTGGACTTCTGTCCTGATACAGTCCCTGACATGGTCAGGTTGCCTATAAATCTTATTTTTAATAGGCAGACTGTCCCCAGTGTCCACTTCATGAGTGCACCAGGTGGTCTGACTGGGTGTCAGTGAGAATATGTGCCTGAACTGATTGAGCACCTGTCTGCAATCAGTTTGCTGCTGGGCAGTGAGGCTGCCTGCCAAGGCTACACCATCCACTGACCCATCATCAGGGTTCTGTGAGAGCAGGTCAGGGAGTGGGTCACTCTCTTCCTCCTGTCCCTCATCAGTAGCCATGAGCAAGCCCATGTCTGCCCTGTCCACATATGGTTTTAACCTGTTGACATGGAGAACCCTGTGGGGACTCCTGGGTGTTCCTAGGTCTACTAAATAGGTAACCTCACCCTTCTGTTCAACAATGGTATGGGGTCCACTCCATTTGTCTTGGAGAGCTGCTGGGGCCACTGGCTCCAACACCCACACCTTCTGTCCTGGCTGGTAAACAGTCAGTACAGCCTTTGGTCATGCCAGGCTTTTTGAAGTTCCTGGCTAGCCTCAAGGTTTTTAGTTGCCTTTTTCATGTACTCAGCCATCCTGGAGCGGAGACCAAGTACATAGTCCACTATGTCTTGCTTTGGGGGCTTGAGAGGTAACTCCCATCCTTCCTTCACCAAGCACAATGGACCCCTGACAGGGTGACCAAACAAAAGTTCAAAAGGGCTGTAGCCAACCCCTTTTGAGGCACCTCCCTGTATGCAAATAAAAGGCAGGGCAAGAGTATGTCCCATCTTCGCCTAAGCTTTTCTGGGAGCCCTTTAATCATGCCCTTCAAGGTTTTGTTGAATCTCTCAACTAAACCATTGCATTGTGGGTGATAGGGTGTGGTGAACTTGTAAGTCACTCCACACTCCTTCCACATTGCTTTCAAGTATCCAGACATAAAGTTAGCACCCCTGTCTGATACAACCTCCTTAGGGAAGCCCACTCTTGAGAAAATTCCCAGGAGGGCTCTTGCCACCACAGGTGCTGTAGTGGTCCTAAGGGGAATAGCCTCTGGGTACCTGGTGGCATGATCCACTACCACCAGGATAAACCTGTGCCCAGATGCTGTTTGGGGATCCATGGGACCAACAATGTCAATCCCCACCCTCTCAAAGGGAACCCCCACCACAGGTAGTGGTATCAGGGGGCCTTTGTAGTGCCACCTGCCTTGCCACTGGCCTGGCAGGTTACACAGGAGCGACAAAACTCCTTGGTGTCTTCAGACATGTGGGGCCAGTGAAAGTGAGGGACAATTCTGTCCCAAGTCTTGTTCTGGCCCAGGTGACCTGCTAAGGGAATGTCATGGGCTAGGGTCAATAGGAAGCCCCTGAACTTCAGAGGTATAACCAACCTCCTGGTGGCACCAGGCTTGGGGTCTCTACACTCTGAGTACAAGAGTCCATCATCCCAATACACTGTATGGGGACCACTAGCTTTCCCAGCAGCCTCAGCAGCAGCTTGCTGTCTGAGGGGTTCAAGAGAGGGGCAGCTCTGCTGCTCCTGGCTCAGATCTGCCCTGGAAGGGCCCCCTGTCCCCAAGAACTCAACCTGGTCAGGTTCAAGCTCCTCTGGGACAGTTCCTTCCTCAGGACTGAGATCATCCCCCTCAAGAGACTGATCTTCCTTCTGAGCCAAGGGGGAAGGCACTGCCTTTACCCTACTACTCCTCTTCTTGGAGGGCACTTGGTCCATTATTCCAGAATCCAAGGCCTGTTCAGTGTTAGACATTTTGGCTTGTGACCTGGTCACAGCAAACACATCTGCAGGGATGCCCAGCATTTCTGCATGGGTCCTGAGCTCCACTTCTGCCCAAGCTGAAGTTTCTAAATCATTGCCAAGCAAGCATTCAACTGGTAGGTCTGCACTTACCACAACCTTCTTAAGGCCAGTTACCCCTCCCCAGGAGAAGTTAACAACTGCCAGAGTATGGTCTGTTCTGACATTGCTAGCATTGGTCACTTGGTACATTTCACCAAGTATAATCTGCCCAGGATCCACAAGGTCTTGTGTCACCATGGTGACACTTGCCCCTGTGTCCCTAAATGCCAAAGCCTCTTTTCCATTGATTAAGGGCTGTTGCCTGTACTTGCCCAGATTACTGGGACTCACAGAGGAGGTCACATCCATGCCTCCATCACAGACTAGGACAGCCTGAGTGAGTTCTCTGACTAGGTCAGAGCTCATCTCTTTACCCAGGGTCAACCCTACTAAACCCTTGGCTTGTGTAGTCCCACCACCAACTGTAACTGCACTAGGGGGAGCAGGTGCCTTAGGGGCATTGGTGGGGGCTGGAGTAGAGTCTTTGGACTTGGTGCAATCACTGGTCCAGTGGGTCTTTTGCTTACAGACCTTGCACCATGGTTTCTTTTGGCCTTTTCCCTTGTTAGACTGTGAATCCCCACCTGAAGAAGATTTTTGGGGGCCTTGTGAAGACTTTTGGTCTTTACCCTTCTCCCCACCCTTATCAGAGTTTTTAGAATCTTGCTTCTTAGGGTCACCACCTTGGTTCTGTACCTTCTGCCTCACCCTGGTTCTGACCCATTTGTCTGCCTTCTTTCCCAATTCTTGGGGAGAGGTCAGATCAGAGTCCACCAGGTGCTGATGCAACAGCTGATTTTGACAATTATTAAGAATCTGCTCCCTCATGATAAGATTGTACAATCCTGTGAAGTCACATACCTTACTGCCCAATAACCAACCTTCCAGAGCCTTGGCAGAACAATCAACAAAGTCCACCCAGTCTTGAGTCTGTGCTTTTTGGGTATCTCTGAACTTTAACCTGTATTGTTCAGTGGTTAGGCCAAACCCATCAATCAGAGCACTCTTTAAGACTGTGTATTTATCAGCATCCTCCTCTCTAACAGTGAGGAGCTTATCTCTACCTTTGTCTGCAAAGGAGAGCCACAAGATTGCTGCCCACTGCTCCTGAGGGACCCTCTGTACTTTACAGGCCCTCTCCAGTGCAGTTATCCATTTGTGGATGTCATCCCCACTCTGGTAGGGAGGGACAATCTTGCTCAGGTTTCTATGGTCATAAGACCTTTCCCTATCTCTGGGGAAATTGCTGCCACCATGGGACTCTAGTCCCATCTTTTTCTCTCTTTGTAGAGATCTAGGGACTCCCTGTCTATAGCCAACTGCTGTTTTCTGAGCTCAAGCTGGGCTTGCTCATACTGAATCAGTCTCTTTCTCCTGTCATGAGAGGATTCTCTCCTATGAGAAGAGACAGAGGTCCCTATTGAGGTGTCAGAGTGGTTAGACTCCTGAGAAGGAGATCTATCCCTTCTTGGCACACTCTCAACTCTTCCTGGGGGGACAAAGGTGAGGTCATCCTGATCCTCCCCTTCATCCACAGGAATAGCTGGGTTTTCCAGGTCAAGGTCATTGTCACCTTCCTGGCCAGTTTCAGAGGGGGGCCTGGGTTTCTTCACCCCTGACCCCTTCCTCCTGTTCTGCCCCACCCTCTCTGCCTACCCCTTCAGACCCTAGGGGCCTGCTGAGATCATCAGCTAGTAGCACCTCTCTGAGGTGTTGGGTGCTGGCACTTTTGCCTGCCTTCAGCTTCCTAGTATTGCATAATGCTCTCAATTCCAAGAATGGGAGTTTATCATACTTGGAGGGAAGAAGCCCACTGGCTTCTGGCAAGGACTCACTGGGTCCTGGCTTTGAAGACATTACTAGTGAGGTGTGGTGTATGCACTACCTACTCTAGTGTGGCCTACTAAACTCTCTTGAGTTGTAGAAAGGGTGTGCTATCCCTTAACACACAACTCTAAGTTCAGTAGAACTTACTGTATACTAAGCTTGATTTATATGTACCTTAGGTACCCTTAGTGGTTTTCAGTTGATCAATTCAATTGAGATTATCTGGTAAAACAATAGCAAGCTGGAATCCCACACGCTGCACACCAATGTGAGAAGTTGGCCTGGCATATGCTGTCCACTAATTATAGTGGGCACCTTGCACCAGTCCAAACAACCCCTTATTGGAGATAGGTTAAAGACAACCTTTATTGAAAGCTATCCTAGTGGTAGCTATGGAGAGCAGCCTTCAGGCTAAGTCTTGAAGGAATGTAAAGCAGCTTGTTTTACCAGTCTATAATCTCTTGAGTGACCAAATGAAAGAGGACCACACCAGGTATATATTCAAAATATATGTATTTATTGCTAAACACACCCCTCTAGTCTCTTTATGAGGCTAGAGTTCGAAGTACATAAGTTATAAGTTAGTTATCTACAGTAATAGCACAAATACACGTTTGAGCCCTAGGGGCGTACCAAACCATATACCAATAAAGTGGTATAAGAACCACGACTGAGCTAGACACAGGGCCTAGAGCCTGTAGAAGTGCTTGGACCACAAGGAACCACCCAAGGTAGTGACACAGGGGACCCACGGGGGACGCGTGCAGTGTGAGAACACAGCCGCGAATCGCCGTTGACTTCTATGGGGAAAGTCGCGGTTGGAATTTTAAAGAAAAGGGACACTTAGAGGAGGACTTGGAGCAAACCCCTTTAGAACTGGGTTGTTCTAGAGTCTATACCCACGGGAGCACCGGAGTACTCGAGTTACCTCACCCAGGGAAGCCGGGTGCATAGGTGTCTTTCGGGGTCGGGTTTCGTCGTCGTTTTCAATGGCGATCTGCTGCAAAGTGCTGCTGGCGGCCAAGTCGAAAGTGTTCGGGTGGATCCAAAGGTGGATCGAAGATCTGAAGAACCTGAAAGCAGAGGGGACAGAGTCTGGGTCACTAGCCAGTGACCAGGAAGGCGATGAGCAGATGCCCACCGATGTCGAGTGCTTCAGGTAGGTTGACGGTCGTCTTGACTCTTCAGCCACGAGGTCCAGGAGGCGTCGACGACAACCAGGAGCTGGATTCGAGCTGTCCCACGACGTCTGTCGATTGCAGGGGTGTCGGCGACCGGATTGGACCCAACAAGCCTTGGCAACGGCAAGTCTTGTGGAAATGGAAGAAGGACGATGGTGCAGACCAGCAAGGTCTGTGGGACTCACCCAGCGAGGGTAAGTCAGGGCACGCCTGGAGCAACCAGGGAGCCCAAGCAGAAGAAGATTGGCCTTCGGGAGGGCCTACTAGCCAACGGACTAGCGACCGCGAAGGAGCCTCGAGTGGACGCACTTGGAGCTGGCTCACAGGACACTCGTGGAGTGGAGGCCAGTGATCTTTGGTGCAGTCGGTGCTGGAGGCTGGGGCTACTCGGAGCCCAAAGCACAACTTCGTGGGAGACCCAGAAGAGGATGCACTTACAAAAGTACGCGGTGTCCAGGGGTCACGGTTCCACGTTACCCACGATAGCCACGGGCCTCAGCTTTGCTGGAGACTCAGGGTAGCCTCGGAGAAGTCTGGAAATCCACCTCTGGTGATGCAAAGACTTCGGTGTCCAGCGGGAGCTTCAGCGATGCAGACCAGACAATTGCTTCGTTGGTGCCTGCCAAGCAGGGGAGTCACTCCTTGACCCCAAGGGAGATTCTTCAGTCCTCTAATCTTAAAGTAGAGCGTCGAAGGTCCAGGATTCTGTGTCAGAGTTTCGTCCAGGTAAATCTAAAGTCCTAAGGACTGGGGTCCCATACTTATACTAAGTTAGGGGGTTGGACATACTCTGGGGACCCACCTATGGGAGGGTCAGGGCAGAGGGGTGGTTACACCCCTTTCCCTTTGTCCAGTTTCGCGCCAGAGCAGGGGCTGGAAGCCCCTGAGCCGGTTTGAACTGGGGTATGCACAGGGACACCAAATGTGCCCCCAGTGCAGGACTTCAAAGCACCAGAGAGTGCTCCCGCCCAGCCCCAATACACACTATCCTGTCTGGGGAGGTGGTTACACCTCCCTGGGACAGAAACCTATTGTCCAGGCCTCCCCTGCCGGAGTTTCGGTCAGCAGCAGGAGGCCAGACTCGTGTCTGTGGCAGCGGCATCCATTTTGTGATGCCAGGGCTTGGAAAGAAGTTACCGGGCAGGCCGGTGTGTACATGTCTCTCCCTCTAGAAGGGTGGAATGCTACCCCCGCCGCCAGAACTGGCGGGGGGTAGTATTCCAAGATGTTTGACACCAAACACGACATGTTTCCGTGCAGCCATCCCAAAGTTAGCATTTAACGCGAGGTTATAATGCGCTTAAGAGTATATGGTCAGGCTGCACTACAAACAGCATCAGAGAAGGGTCTCCGAACGCTGCAGAGGGGCTCTGCTCATGCAGGGGCACCCTCTCACATAGGAACCAAGCACTCTGCCTTCAGGATTGATAAGGCCTGCCATAGGAGTGACTTATAGGTTTATATGTGTGTATGTATGTAGTGATATAGGTAGCCTATATCACAGTAAGGGGTGCATGCACCACCTTACCCAGGCTGCAGTAGCAGACCTGTGGTGTCATTTTGGATGGCCTTCCAGGGGTGGCACAATACATGCTGCAGCCCCTGGTAGGCCTCTGAGGTACCTATGCCCTGGGTACATAGTATACCATATACTAGGGACTTATAAGGGCACTCCAGATTCCAATCAGAGATGTGCCTAAGGCACATGGAAACCATTTTAGAGAGGAAGCAGCTAGGCTGGGGTTCTGATTAGCAGGGCCCCAGCCAGACTAAAGTCGAAAAACAGTGAAGCATCAGCAAAAAGTGGGGGTACCCATGTGAAGCAGATCCTACTCTCCTACAGTTGGCCCCCAGAGACCCTCAGTATTCATTGGGACTTAATTTCCCAACTTACAACACGCAAGGGGACACGTTTGCACAATGGTGAAGGGAGGGGGCAGGGCCTCCGGCGTGATGCCTGCTTTTTTTTTAATTTAATTTTTAGAAGGGGGGCTGTGTGGCCCCCCTTCTTTTACTATTTTTGGGGCCCTGAAGACCCCATCCCCCAGGGCCTGATCCCTTTTTTGTAAAAAAAACCAAAAAAATAACGGGAAGGGGGCCGCGTGGCCCCCCTCTCGAGGCCAATTTCGGCCCCGGGGACCCCATCCCCCGGTGCATGGCCTCTTTTTTTATTAAATAATTAAAGGGAAGGGGGGCCATGTGGCCTCCCTTCCCTGGGCCACTATTGGCCCCGGGGACCCAATCCCCCGGGGCTTGGCCATTATTAAAACATTTTTAAATGAGGAGGGGGGCCGCGTGGCCCCCCTCCCGAGGCCAATTTTGCCCCCGGGGACCCCATCCTCCGGGGCATGGCCTCCTTTTTTTCATATCTTTATAGGGAAGGGGGGCCGCGTGGCCCCCCTCCCCAGGCTGATTTCGGCCCCGGGGACCCATCCCCCGGGGCCTGGCCATTCTTTTTTTTAAATTAAAGAGGAGGGGGGCCGTGTGGCCCCCCTCCTGGGCCACTCCTGGCCCCGGGGACCCCATCCCCCGGGGCCGCGCCTTTGCGTTGTGGACCGTGGGGGGAGCCCCAACGCCACCACGGTCCCGCCGGATCCCCGCATCCTGCGGGAGCCGGCATTGCTTTTGAGCAAGGGGAGCTGCTGACATGCAGCTCTCCTTGCTCAAAAGCAATCCTGCTTTGCTTCATTGAAGCGAGAGCAGGTTTACCTCCTCTCGCTTCAATGAAGCAAAGCAGAGTTTGCTATGACGGGCCGGGACATTGTAGAAGCCGGCCCTGGGGTGTGGCGGTCCCCAGGGCCATCGAGGGCTCCAGGAGGGGGGCGCGCGGCCCCCCTCCCTTCAAGTACAAAGCCCCGGGGAGGTGGTGGTCCCTGGGGCCGGGTGCCCGTAACAGACCCCTGAATTTGCATATTTAGTGCCCCTGGGAGGAGCCCCCCACACACATTTTTTAAAATAAAGAGAGCCCCGGGGAGGTGGCGGTCCCCAGGGCTGCGGGGGGGCCGCGTGCCCCCGCGTTTAATTTGCAAAGCCCCGGGGAGGTGGCGGTCCCCGGGCCTGTGGGGGCCCCGCAGGCCCCCGCTAATTAAATAGGCATTGCCCCCGGGACCTGGCCCACCCAGGGGTTTAAGAATAATGAAGCGCGGGAGGCCACGCTTCATTTTTTTTTAATGTTATCGGCCGGATTCGCGACCCCAGTGCGAATTCGGCCGATTTTTTTTTTTTTTTTAAATGCCCCCTTTTTTTTTTTTTTTTTTTATGTTTTTAATGTTTTTTTCACTGTTTTCTTGTGACTCGGTTGGCAGCCAATCAGAGTGAAGCTCGTGGCTGGGAGGGTTCGCGAACCCTCCTCGGTGCTCAGATATCGATATTTTTCTGTTTTTAATTTCTCAGGAACTACTGAACGGATTTACACCATTTAAAGAAAAGGTCTCTTTCTGAACCAAGGGCTACATTTTTGCCAAATTTGGTGTAATTCCGTTCAGCAGTGCGGGCTGTAACCTGTTTCAAAATTCCTATGGAAATTAACATGGGGAAAACGCGTTTTGGGACACCCCTTTTTTCTCGGCCCCTGCTTCATAAATCACCCCAAATCTTTCAAGACAGGAGCTGACTGGAGCGCCCCATTAGTTTTGAAAATTTCGCGAAGATTCGTCAAACGACGCCAAAGATATTGGCAAAAGAAAAAACGCTTTTTGAACAGAAACGAGGTCCTAACTATAACTACTTACTGGCGACCGCCAGTAGGTAATTTATATATATATATATATATATATATATATTTATATATATATTCACTGAAAAAACCATAGGTTTCAGACACGTTATAGTTAGAAATTAGCATTTAAAAAACCTTTGAAATTCACTGAAAAAACCATAGGTTTCAGGCACGCTATAGTTAGAAATTAGCATTTAAAAAACCTTAGAAATTCACTGAAAAAACCATAAGGTTTTAGGGACAGTTATAGTTAGTTGGACATTGCAATCGTACAAAACCCGTGAAATTCCCCCGTTATAGTTAGTTCAGGTAACTAGAACTCGCGCCCCAATGCACTGCTGATGACGTCACATATTACATCACTCATGACATGGTCAGTGACATCACTGATGACATCACTGATGACATCTCAAATGACATCACTGATGACATCACTGATGACATCATCCAGTGACTGTGTGTTTCTGTAAAGTTTAAATATGTTTAATATATATAGGGAAAGGCGTATTGAAGAATGAGTGGGTGTAGAAGCACCTGAATGGATGATTTAGTAGGTGCGTGACTGAGTCTATAAGTGAGTGATTAAACGTATCTTACTGGATGCATGGGTGAGTGACTAAACTGTGTGAATGTCTGTATCCGTCTGTCTGTTGTTGTGTAAGCAACTGCATGGGTTTCTGACTAGCTAAATGAGTGTCTATATGGGTTATGGATTGGTTCTCTGAGTATCTGTGTGGGTGCCTCAGTGTTTGTGTGGGTGGGGTGTGTGTGACTCTGTGCATAGATGTGTGAGTGGGTGATTCACTGGGTGCATGGTTTCAAGAGTGCGTCTGTGATGGACTGTATGGGTTGGTGAGTGTGTGAATGGGTGTGTTAGTGATTGAATGTATATCTCAGTGGTACATGTGTGAGTAACTGCATATGTGAAAGGCAGTATATATGTGTGTTGGAGTATATAAATGGCTATAAGTGAGAGTGTGTGATTGTGAGAGTGGCTATATGGATGAGTGTGTGCTTGCATCAGTGATTGCATAGGAGCGTAAGAATGTGCTAGTATTTTTATGAGTAAGTGAGCTGGTGTGTATAACTGTATAGGTGAGTAAATTGGAGTTTGATTAATTATTTGCATGACTGACTAGGTGTGTGAGTACTTCTATGGATGAGTTGCGTTGTGTGAGTGTTTATATAGGTGTATGAGTGCATATGATAGTCCTGTACTGAGTGACTGTAAGTATGAGTGACTGTACGGGTGAGTGAGTAGATGTGTGTGTGTAGACCTAAGAATCAGTGAGTGGGTATGTACTTATTGGTATTGGAGTGTGTATGGTTTTGAGAATGGCAGTCTGTAATTTAGAGTGGGTGTATCAAAACTTATATTAGGGTGTGAGAAGATGCATTAAATTCTCACATGGATGATGTCATCAGTGATGTCATCAGTGATGTCATTTGAGATGTCATCAGTGATGTCATCAGTGATGTCACTGACCATGTCATGAGTGATGTAATATGTGACGTCATCAGCAGTGCATTGCGGGGCGCGAGTTATAGTTACCTGAACTAACTATAACGGGGGAATTTCACGGGTTTTGTACGAGTGCAATGTCCAACTAACTATAACTGTCCCTAAAACCTTATGGTTTTTTCATTGAATTTCTAAGGTTTTTTAAATGCTAATTTCTAACTATAACGTGCCTGAAACTTATGGTTTTTTCAGTGAATTTCAAAGGTTTTTTAAATGCTAATTTCTAACTATAACGTGTCTGAAACCTATGGTTTTTTCAGTGAATTTCAAAGGTTTTTTAAATGCTAATTCCTAACTATAACATGTCTGAAACCTACGGTTTTTTCAGTGAATTTCAAAGGTTTTGTAAATGACAATTTTTAAATGTATTAATTGTTATATTTATTTTTTTCATACTGATTTACTACATTTTTAGAAACAATTTTTTTTTACATATTTTATTTTTTAAATTACATTGTAATTACATTATACATTACAAAAAATACTTTCTCAGAATGAATTACTTTAGTTTAAATACTTTGCACATAGGCAATAGACTTTTAAGTACAGTAGTTACAGTTGTTGCAATGGGCAACACATTTTCAAACACAATGCAACATTCAGCTCAATGGGAATTTCTAGTTAAATGCAATTAGTTACTTTATGGATTACTTTTCTAACCACAGGACTGGATCCTAGATTCAGTCCTGGGACATCTCCTGTAAACAGTTGAGTAAAAGCGTTTTGGTTACAGTAGTGATTTTTAAGGAATATTATTGTATTTTAAAAGTTGACACTTAGAAACTTTTTCTCAGAGAATCACCAATGTTATCCTAAGGAAGGAAATTCACTTAGCAGGTAAAAACTGTTATAGTTACTTTTTCTTACTCAGTGTTGGATCCTGGATCCAGCACTGGTGCATCTCCTGTAAACAGTTGAAAGAATGCGTTTAAGTCATACAGGCGATTTTTAAGGAATATTTGTAGTTTGTGAAAATCGACACTTTGAAACTTTTCTGCTGAAAACCAGACAATGGATTCCTATGGAAGAAAATATAAGTTACTGGTAAGTACGGTTAAAATTACTTTTCAGGGTCAGTGCTGGGCTAAAAGATGCAGCACTGAGGTCTCTCCTGATAACAGGTGAGTAAACTGGAATTCGTATTTCGGCTGATTTTAGAGGAATATTTTAAAGTTCCAAAACTCCACACTTAGAAGAATTTCCAAGTGAAACCAGTCAATGTTAGCCTATGGAAGGAAATTCAAGTTACTGGTAAGTACGGTTAAAATTACTTTTCAGGACCAGTACTGGGCTGAAAGATACAGCACTGAGGTCTCTCCTGATAACAGGTGAGTAAATCGGAATTCGTATTTCGGCTGATTTTAGAGAAATATTTGTATGTTTCAAAAATCAACACTTAGAAACTTTTTCAGCAAAAAGCAGGCAATGATATCCTATGGAAGGAAATTCAAGTTACTGGTAAGTACGGTTAAAATTACTTTTCAGGATTAGTACTGGGCTGAAAGATGCCGCACTGAGGTCTCTCCTGATAACAGGTGAGTAAATCAGAATTCGTAGTTCGGCAGATTTTAGAGGAATATTTGCACAATGGTGAAGGGAGGGGCGGGGCCTGAGGTGACATCTGTGCAAACGCGCCCCGTGGCGCGTTTTAAGTTGGGGGATTAAGTCCCCTTGAATCATGAGGGTCCCTAGGGGCCAACTAGCCCACCAGGAACCTCCAGTATGCGCCAGGGGCTGCGTTGCAGAGACGTGTAGAGAGGCCACACCCCTTTTACACCTCTCTGCAACTCAGCTCTGTGGCGCTTTCTGGATGAACCTGTTGGGCTAGTTGGCCCCCAGGACCCTCAGGATTGAAGGGGATTTAATTCCCCATCTTAAAACGCGCCACGGGGCCTGTTTGCACACATGTTACCTCAGGCCCGCCTCCCTCACCACTGTGCAAACGCGCCCCGTGGCGCGTTTTAAGTCGGGGGATTAACTCCCCTTGAATCCTGAGGGTCCCTGGGGTGCAACTAGCCCACCAGCTACCTCCATTAAGCACCACAGAGCTGCGTTGCAGAGAGGTGTAAAAGGGGCGTGGCCTCTGTACACCTCTCTGCAACGCAGCCCCTGGCGCATACTGTAGGTTCCTGGTGGGCTAGTTGGCCCCAGGGACCCCCAGTATTCAAGGGGAATTACTTCCCTTCTTAAAACGCGCCAGGGGCGCGTTTGCAGAGTACTGCAGGGAGGGGCGGGGCCTCCGGCACGATGCCGTTTTTTTTTTTTTTTATGGGAGGGGGCTGCGTGGCCCCCTTCCCTTGGACACTTTTGGCCCCGGGGACCCCATCCCCCGGTGCCTGAGCATTTTTTTTTGTTTTATATAAAATAAAAAAACGGGAAGAGGGCCGCGTGGCCCCCTTCCCTGGGCCTCTATTGGCCCCGGGACCCCATCCCCCGGGGCATGCCCTCTTTTTAAATAAAAAATATGGAGGGGGCTGCGTGGCCCCCTCCTCAGGCCATTTAAGGCCCCGGGGACCCCATCCCCGGGGCCGGCCTTGCCCTTATATTTCTTTTTTTTTTTTTTATTTGGGGAGGGGGCTGCGTGGCCCCCCTCCCGGGCCACTTATGGCCCCGGGGACCCCATCCCCGGGGCCTGGCCTCTGGTTGGGGACTGTGGGGGTCCCCAATCCCCCCACAGTCCCGCCGGCTCCCGCGTCCTATGGGAGCCGGCATTGCTTTCCACATGGGGAGCAGCTAAGATGCTGCTCCCCATGTGGAAAGCTAATTGGTTTGCATTTTGAAAGAGAGAGCAGGTTTCCTGCTCTCTCTTTCAAAATGCAAACCAAGTTTAGCATGACAGGACGGGAGCCGCGAGGCTCCCGTCCTGTCATAGCAAACAGAAGTGTCCCGGGGTAGGCACCCCGGGACACTGCAGGAGCCGGCCCTGGGGGTGGCGGTCCCCAGGGCCATCAAGGGCTCCAGGAGGGGGCCGCACGGCCCCTCCCTACATTTTGAAAGCCCCGGGGAGGTGGTGGTCCCCGGGGCTTGGGGTCCAAAACGGACCCCCATTTTCAATTTTCTTAGTGCCCCGGGAGGTGGTGGTCCCCGGGGCATGTGGGGGCTGGAGCCCCCCACACAGGTTTAAAAAAAAAAAAAGCCCCGGGGAGGTGGTGGTCCCTGGGGCTGCCGGAGGGCTCAGAGCCCTCCGGCACCATTTATGATAAAGCCCCGGGGGGTGGTGGTCCCCGGGGCTTGGGGGGCCCTTAGAGGCCCCCATACATAAAATAAACCCCCCCCCAGCATGCCCCCGGGACTTGGCCCACCCGGGGGCAAAATTGCGCTTCGATTTTTTATTTTTTTTTCCGGCAGGATTCGCGCACCCTGAGCGCATCCTGCCAATTTAAAAAAAAAAAAAAATGCTTTTTTTTGCCCAGGGGGTCCTTGTGGGACCCCCTGAGCAGGCCTAGGGGGTTAGGGGGTTTCTACCCTGCCCCCTTTGTGCGCTTTGCGCACTTGTTTCTGTCCCTCGGTTCTACCGAGGGACAAAATGGCTGCCAACACTTCCTGAATCGGAATGTTGACAGCCAGCTGACAGCCAATTAGCATGCAGCTCGTGATCGGGACGGTGCGCGCAGGGTGCCCTGAGGGTACGCGGACCCTACTCGGCCATAGATATATATGTGACTTTACTTGTGAATTTCTCAGGAACTACTGAATGGATTTACACCATTTAAGCCAAAGGCACCAGTCTGAACCAAGGGCTACCTCTTTGCCAAATTTGGTATAATTCCGTTCAGCATTTCGGGCTGTAGCTGCGACTAAAGGTTCCTATGGAAAAATGAATGGGGAAAACGCGTTTTGGGACCCCCCTTTTTTCTCGGCCCCCGCTTGACGAATCAACCCGAGACTTTCAGGGTAGGAGCGGAGCGGAGCGCCCCAACAAGTTGGAAACTTTCGCGAAGATTCGTCAACCGGCGCCAACGTTATTTCAAATAGAATGTCGCGGATTTCCTATGGATAATAGGTCCTAACTATAACTATCTACTGGCGACCGCCAGTAGATAATATATATCTATATATATAATATTTATATATATGACTTACCTAGTAGTTATAGTTAGAACATAGTTTCCATAGGAAAAGCGTTTTTGACTTGCCAATAGCTTTGGGGCTGGTTGAAGAATCTTCACAAAATTATCCCCTAAAAGTGTGCCAGTAAGTCTTATTGTGCATGGAAAGTTTGGAGGTTATCTGTCAAGCGAGGGCTGCAAAAAAAAGTGTGGTCCATTGTTATTTTCCATAGAGATTTGAGACACCACTACAGCCTGAACAGCTAGACAGAATAACACCACATTTGGCAGCAAGATAGCCCATGGTCTAGAAGGCGCAATTCCTTTTATTTGGTGTAAGTCTGTTCAGTAGTTGGAGATATTTAATAAAATCCACATTTGTATATCTGTGGCCACAAAGCCATCACGAATAATGACAATCTTGTGCACTGATCTGATTATCTGCCAACATTTCAACCAGGAAGTGTTGGCAGCCATCTCGGGACTCGGCCTCATAAAAATAAAGAAAATGGGCAGTTTAGGAATAGCCTGACCCCCTAGCCTTGTTGCTGGGGTCCCCCTGGAACCCTGCCAGGGCAAACCTTTTTTTTCGCAGAAAATCACAGTGTATTCACAAATTTGGCAAAAATGTAAATGAAGTGCAGTCTCCTGTGCTTGCTTACACTATAGCCCCTGGGTGGACCATGTCAAGTGGCATGTGGCATTTTTTTTTAAAAAGGAGGGGCGCACAAATCCCCCCGCTTAAGGATCTATTGAGACATAGGGACCACCGACTCTCCAGTGCTTTATAATTATAATGGAGGGGGGCCGCGCAGACCCCCTCTCTATGGGCTCAAGCGAGCCCCAGGGGCCACCACGTCCCCGGAGCTTGAGTTTTAAAATGGAGGGAGGCCACAAGGAACCCCCTCCTGGAGCTGTTTAAAGCCCTGGAGACTGAGACCTCTAAAATATTTAAAGTGGTGCTGCACAGACCCCCTCAGGCCCCGTGGACCATCACCTCCCAGGGACTATTACATTTAAAAAAGTGGGAGAGGGGCTGTGCGGCTCCCCTCTCGGGCCACATATGTCCCTGGGGACTACCACCTCCTTCAGGCCAGCCCATGCCAATTAAAGTAGAGGTGCTGCATGACTCCCCTCCTGAAGCCATTAATGGCCCTGGGGAACCGCCACCCCCCAGGGCTGTCTCCTGCTATCTTTTGAGCTGCCCAGCCTCGGGAGGTAGCAGTTTGGTTTTGCTTGGCAGGAGGTGTGGTAGCTGCCGCCAAGCTACAGCAAGCACTAACTCTCCGCCCAGCAAATGGGAGCTGTCAAACTGCTCCACATGCAGGGAGCAGCATGTTTGGCTGCTTCCTTTACGTGGCCCCTTCTGCTCTGTAGTAAGGAGGGGTTCTCTTCTCATGTTACCGCCTTTAAATTAGGAGTATGCAAATGTGCAAATAACCTGGAAGCTACGTCTATTAGGCTCAGATTTCACTCATGCAAAACCAGTGAAATTCAGCAGTTATATTGACCTGAGTAAACTATTACTTATGCCCCCAGCAATGCACTGCTTATGACCTCACATATTACATCACTTATGACATGGTCAGTGACATCACTTATGACATCTCTGATGACATCTCAAATCACATCACTAATGATATCACTAATTACATCATTCACAGATCCACTAACACTCAGACCCACTAACAACCTTAAATACACCCACACACACACCCCTACAAAATCAGTCACATACCCATTCACAGACCCAAAGAACCACTTACACACCCACTCACTCATCCATACAGCCACTCACACAGCGACTCGCTCACCCAAACAGTCACTTACACACCAAAGGATTGCTTCATTCTTCAGAGCCCCAGACCCTAGCAGGGTGGCTCAACATCACGGGAATGAAGCCACAACCACCGTCTTCAAAACACGTGGGCAATTTCAAAATACAGAGACTTACCCATGATCAAGGCTCTGTCACAGCAGAAATGCTTTGGGTTGGTGAGCAGCTTGTCGCATGTCTTCCATGTAAAATAAAATGATGGAAACTTTTGCAGTTGGGATTCAGATTACTTCTTTTCAGATGAAGAGAGAGGTGTGTGCACTGATGTTCACACGGGTGGCATCATTCCCGTGATGCCAAGCCACCCTGCTAGGATCTGGGGCTCTGTAGAATGAAGCAATCCTTTGGTGGTATCAATTAAGAAGAGCCTGACCCACCCGCCTTTGCAAAAAACAATAGGACTACCTGATAAAATTCGAGTAAAAGCCAGCAAGGGATACATGAGGGAAGAGTTCCACTTGTAAGCTGCACCTGTGGAAAGTACATAATGGAGAATTAGAAGCAGGTATGGCAGGCTTGCAAACTTAAGTCATATAGCTCTTTGGGAAAAAGATGAAATTGACTATAAGTGAAAGCAGTACAATGGACAGGAATTGAAAACACACTGTTTTCTAAAACTGAAATGAAATTATCTGCAATTTTACCATGCGCCTTCTAAAAGAGAATACGACCGCTGTCTTTAAAACACGTGGTCAATTTCAAAATACAGAGACTTACCCGTGATCAAGGCTCAGTCAGAGCAGAAACGCGTTGGGTTGGTGAGCAGCATGTCGCATATCTTCCATGTAAAATAAAGTGCTGGAAACGTGTGCAGTTGGGATTTGGTGTACTTCTTTTCAGATGAAGAGAGAGGTGTGTGCAGAGATATATATCTATATCTATATATATATCTATATGTATCTATATATTACCTACTGGCGGTCGCCAGTAAGTAGTAATAGTTAGGACCTAGTTTTCATAGGAAAAGCGTTTTTTGATTTGCCAATATCTTTGGCGTCGTTTGACGAATCTTCGTGACATTTTCAAAACTAATGGGGCGGTCAGGTCAGCTGCTGTTTTGGAAGTTTTGGGGTGATTCATAAAGCGGGGGCTGAGGAAAAATGGGGTCACAAAACGCTTTTTCTCCATGTTAATTCCCATAGGAAACTGTTGACGCAGCTCTCGCGAGCTTCGGGGCCAGGTCCTGGGGGAAATTATTTAAATAGATGCGAGGGCCTGAGCCTCCCCATACTGGCCCGGGGACCACTACCTCCCCGGGGCTTTAAATATGTTTGAGGGGGCGTGGAGCCCTCCATGGCCCTGGGGACAGCCACCCCCAGGGCTGGCTCCAACAATGTACTGGGTGCCCACCCCTGGGACATTGCAGTTTGCTATGGCATGGAGGGAGTACTACTCCCGCCATGCCATAGCAAACTCTGCTTCATGGAAGCAAGAGCAGAAAAGATGATCTTGCTTTAAAAAATAAAACAAAGGCCCAGTCCCGGGGGATGGGGTCCCCGGGGCATATATCCCCCTCGGAAGGAGGGCCACGTGGATCCCCACCCTTTCTATTTCTTTTTTTTTCAAATATAGGTCAGGCCCGCAGTGGATGGGGTCCCCGGGGCCCAAAAGCATCAAAGGAAGGGGGCCACACAGCCCCATTTCCTAAATTTTAAAAAAAGAGAGAAACCGGCAACTCACCGGAAGCCCAGCCCCTTTTACCACTACTCTGCACTGATGGTGGGGCGATGAGGTGCCCTTGTGTCCTGAGGACCTCAGGACTAAAGTGGACTTCATCCCTCAAGCAGCAGTGTGCCAGGAGGCATAACTCAGACACTTATACACCAATTCATATACCCACTCACACACTTATATATTCAGTCACATACCCACTCAGATACTGATGTGCCCAAAGTCATACCTATTCATATACACATGCACACACTTACAGACTGACTTGGAGAGTGACACACCCATGTACAGACCCACTCAGACACTCATACACCCACTTACAGACCCAGTGTGAGAATTTTGCTTCCACTGACACACTCACTGATAGACAGATCCACTCAGACACTTATGCACCAACTCATAGATTGAGTCACAGGCTCATGTACCCATTCACATACACAGTGAGACTCATACACCCACTCACAGACCTATTCAGTCACGCATGCACCCACTCAGAGACCCACTCAAACACTCAAACACCCAGTCAGAGACTCAGTCAGACATTAATGCATCGACTCACAGACCCACTGAGAGACTTATAATTCCACTCACACACCCACTGAGACATTGATTGACTCAGTCACAGATCCAGTTTGACAATCACACTGAGAGAATTATACTTCCACTCATGCACTCACTGATAGAGAGATGCACTCAGAGACTTTATGCAGCCAGTAACACACTTACTGAAAGACTCATGAGTCTACTCTGGTATCCACTCATAGACTTATATAAGCAGTGAGAGACCCACTCAGAGACTTATGCATGCAGTCACATAACCGAGTGAATCATTAATATAGACTGTTATAGAGATATTGATAAATGTTTTATAGAGTTAAATAGACAGTGAATTATCTAGTGTGATGGTTAGAATTAGTAAGATATTTATAATTGTTGAATGTGGTGGTGGCTATTGAATTCCTGCTTTTGCTTTGCATTTTCACAATGTATGCGTGATGATCGTGCTTACTAACGTCATTGCGATCTCTGGAATCACCGTGAAAACAGAAATTAAGTTTTAGAGATGGTTTTTATAGAAACTCTCTAGAAAAACATGATGTTAGAGAATACTTTAAGAAACCCCTAGTGTGTAAAATACTGTAATATGTGTGGATATATTTGTTTTAGACTCTATGCAAAAGGCTTGATGGTCGCGGTTAACAACATCATTGCGACATCTAGAATAACCGTGAAAACGGAAAATAGTTCTGAAAGATGGTTTTAAAGACACTTAGTACAAAAATATGAATTTAAAAATGCTTTGAAAGAAGTATGTATATAGTAATATGTGTAGTGCAATGTTCAGGATGGATTTTTTTGCACATTATTTTGGGATGTGTTGGTGGTCATTGAATGTCTGCTTTTGTTTTCTGTTTTCGCGACGTGTTTCCAACAATCGCGACGTCGCCACAAAAATGTTAAAAAACTTAAAAAAAAACCTTTAGAAAAAACTTCACAATATTTCGGGCACTAGGGTGGCTCTGACAAGAGTTGTTGCTTTGGTTGTGAGTATATGGCAGCCACACATAAGACCGGATGCAGAGTTTCAGGTTACTTAGAAACACTCTGTTGACTTCATCTGTGAAGTGCACTCCATCATTTCTATAAATTACATGCATGTCAAAATGCATATTGTTGTAATAGACACAGCCCATGGGATGGACTCTGAGGAATGCAGAGACAGGTTTATTAACATGTTTCCTGGCTTTGTCAATCTGTGGACAGAATTGATTTGGCCACTTTCATTTCTGTCTTTGGCATATATTAGAGTACACCAAGACAGTGTGAGAGAAAAGTGACATCAGTTTCTTTTATTAGGATTTCCAGCCCTATCCCAGTCAATGTGCCTAGGCCATTGCCACCACAGTGCACAATCATGAGGTGAGGAGCTTAGGAATCCACAATGGATTTAACCAAAGCCAGCAACTGATAAAACTTTAACCCTTTCTGCCCAAACCAAGTAATCTGCACATTTGGCAAACCCAAGTCCATGTCAATACCTCTCTTTTTGCAGCCTCTTTAGTGCAATAGATATAGCTATGACCCACAATCCATACTCTAAGTATTTTGAAGTAAAGGAGCAATAATAGTCAGGAGAAGGCTGGAGCTGAATGAGGTAGTTTTCCAAAGGAAAAGCAGTTAAAATGGAGGGTTTTTTAATTATTTTTTTAAAATATATTTCATTGAATGCTGTCAGCATGAAAGTGAATACAATTAGGTAGTGTGTTGGATGCCTTAGAAAGAAGTGTTATTATTGGCTGTTGTTAGACATGAATATGCTTTTGAATCTGTGGAGTAAGCCACACCTGTAATAGACTGTTGTGTAGTATTTAAATTAAAAAAATACATCGCAAAAACACGCCGACAGGAACCTTGTTTTGAAAGAGAGGGAAAGGGTTAACAGATACCAACCATTCACAAGTGGAGCTAGAGTAGTCTAAAGTGAAAGACATGATTTTATTTGCTGCCTTTCTCATGATGATAGAGTGGAAGGTTGAAGAGGATGCCATTTTAAGGTTGCTTTCTATGAGAGTGGTGTACCATTCTTGTGCTTAGTTTTGGCAAATCTTAACAGTGTCAAAACTATCCAAGGAGCTAAAAGAACAACATGATCTACAAGCTCAATTCTCTGGTATTTACCTAACCTTATAATTACATACAAATGTACAATAGAAGATGTATATGGGAGTATCACAGTGATGCGAAAAAAATATATCAGATTAACTGTATCTGGCAGAGGATATGTGTTTAAGATGTTAGTACTGTTGAAAATTACCATGCACAATGCCTTTAACAATGACAGTGTTTTAAATGTCTTAGCATTATGTGCAGAATAGACACACCTATATTATTTGCATTATAAATTATAAAGTAGTAATACTTGTTAGGTATGTATTAGGAAGTGTTTGTCAATGTGTTTTTTAACTTATATGACTGGTTTGCATTTGTTCAGATTGTGAGATATGGTTTTTCTGGTTGCAGATATTTATTTGTACGATGAGACTGTTGAGTTTACTTAAAGATGCAGAGAACTATATATTTTTGGAAAGATGGCCTGAAGGTGTATATCTTTTATGAAATCACACATATGTTTCCATGGTGATTCATGTTCTTCAAGGCAGTTGAAAATGTCATGTATCTAGTGAGGGTAGTGCATTTCTTTCAAATGCTCTGTTTAAAATTGGGAAGGGGTAATAGTGTAGAATGTCTTTTGAGAGTTTGTGTGCTAGCTTAATTTGGCATGTAACTTTTCTTTGAGAAATTCTGAATATATGTTTTAAAGAACCAAGAAATATTTGCAAAATTATGTAGGTATGCCATTAGGAAAAGGTTTTGTGCTTTCAAAAGGTGAGATTTGTTGTTTTCAGTTTTAGAAACTTACTGATGCTAGTGGACGCTGAGTAACAAAGCAATGTGTACTCTTGGAGAGCCTTGTATGCAAATATATATCTAGTATGATATCTAGACTTATTCAATCACCCAGGTACTACACATGTACCCTTCCAAACACACAGGCACTAATTATGTACTCATTCAACTAGGCAGGCAACACCCATGCGTTCATCCAATCACCCAGATAGTAGCAATATAGTTAGGTGAATACAAAGGCATTAAGTATGCAGACATGGAACCACTGATGTAGTTCTTTTATACTCTGGGAATTACGTAGGCACATCTATGCACTCATCCAATCATCCCAGGAGTATTGTTGTACTCAACCAGAAACACATGTATTTACAAGTTTTAGTGAGGAATATGTACTCTTTTAGAACCATCTGGTGAATTATATATATAACCTGTCACACACTGTTTGCATGTACTCAGAAGAATTATCGAGCTATATGCTGTAATACACATTAATATGCAAATATTTATATGGAGTGCTTCCCAAATTTAAATCTGACACATCTAAGTAGAAAAGTATTGAAACACTAAGGGGCTTATTTTGATGTCGGGGCACCATCGTGGAAACGGGACCGACCGGCCTCCGGTTGGCGGTCCCGACCAACTAATCACAATGTGACCACACATGGTGCGGTCGCATACTACCATTCCTTTATGGGAGCTCATGTTACGGCCATAAACCGGCCATAACACAAGCTCTCATAGAGGAATGGGAGTCTGTATTCGTCCCTGCACCTATGGCGCCCCCTCGGCCCCCAACCAGAGGCTAAAAACAGTAGGGGGCCCTGCTAGGGGACCCCAAACACGCTTTCCAACAGGGTTTTCATGTCAGAAAGGCCGACATGGAAACCCTGCCGGAAACCGTGCATCGTAATCCAGAAGGCGGGAACACCTTCCATTTGGATTACGGGCCGGTCTCTGACTGGCAGAAGGGCTGCTGGAACCCATCGGAAGCCAGACAGAATGACCGGCGGGTTTCAATTCTGACCAGCTGTATTGTAATCAGCCGGTCAGAATTGAAACAGATGATCTCGGTCAGAGGCTTTGCAACCGAGCTCATAATCAGGTCCTAAATGTACCAGTGACACAGTTGTAGAGAGGCCGAGAAATAGGTATTATGATGTGTTTTTGGATTTACAGTATTGAGACACTGTATGTACTTTTACACTTTGGTTGATGTTTATTTTAAAATTGAGTACATAAGGGATAAAGTGGTCTTTTAGCGTGTATAAGTGAGAACTGAGATATGATTCAGCTGTTTTGGAGGATAAGGTGCTATAATATTTAAAGGTAAGCAATAAATTCAGTTTTGTGTTTTGGTTTGGGATTAGTACATTGAAGTAAGTGCTTGTAGTTATGTAGGTAGGTAGTAGTTAAGTAGCTGGTACGTTGGCTAGAAAAAAATAGTTATTTTTTTTACAGAACAATATCTGCATAATTACAGACAGATTTCATACAAACTTTCGGAGAGAAAAGGAACAGAAGCAAGTACAGTATCTATGCAGAACTGAGACTCTAAAGGGGCAAAATGAAGTAAAAGTGGTGAACAAAAAAAGAGCTATTGGTAAGAGGACCAACTCATTTCAAAAAAATATATGTGGACATTTCCAAAGATTATGAAATAATGAAAATAAAATTCAAACTATGAGAAAGGATAACAATGGACAAAATCTATATGGCAAGAACAGGAAAGAATGTAACAAAGATGTATACATCTTAACCAGGAGACAGAAGCAGTTTAAGGAAATCAGAGCTAGGATGTTTCGTAGTAGATTAATTATAAATCTACTGAGAAATATTAAGAAGTATAGAAGAAGGAGACATGCAGTGAAATAGAAAGAACAAGTTGAGAGAGTAGTTGATAAGGCCTTTGCTTTGAAGGTGAAGGTTATCATTTTGATTAGAAAGAGAATGAAGACTCTTGACAAAAGGATGTTGTACTTGAGGAGACAAAACCAGAAAAAAAGATTAGTGAATAGAAGTAACTTTTGTACATTTTATAGTGGAGAATGCATACATACTTCTATTACAGAATATTTCTTTAATGAAGAAAGCTATCTCCAGGATAATAGATTAGTTCATGCTATTTATTACAAAGGACGATGTATTGAAATGAAGAATGGCACTCCTATAGCGAAAGAGGTGATGGTACCTACAAATGTAGAACAAGTTATTGGAGAACAGGTGCAAGGAAGGCGGAGTCAGGCACCTGTATAGAAATGGAATTGTAGTAGTGCTTGTAGTATTCAACAGCAATTCATTGATATATTAAGGAAATTTCTACATATCTTTCCAAGACGAAGTTTAAAACAGAAAATACGTATTTTACAAGGATTGGTCCTTGCAAGATTACAAAGCTTGCAAATTTGCAGAGACACTCACTAGCTTGTTTATCAAACAAAGTGTGCCAAAGCACTTTTAATCATTTCCAGATGTTAGTTGTACCCCACTCGACAATGTGAACTTTAGTTAGGAAGCTGTACTTTGTGAAAACTCCTGCTTTATGTTTAGGAGAAATGAATAGAGCACTTTGTATGGTACTGTGGCAGATGTAGAAAAGGTTGTGTGATGATGTGAAGTTTCGTTTCTTTGGTCCTCAACAAGATTCTATGGAAAATAAAGAGTTGTTAAGAGGAGGAGTTGTAGAGCAGGACACAGATAATACAGTTGATAGTTTTGAAGAAGAGATTATAAAATTTTACACAGTGTTGTCTAATACACTAGAGTATGTTTGGATATGTTGTCGACAATCTCACTAGAAAATGTAAACATAGACTGTTGACCTGTATTTAAAAAGTGAAACAGTAAATAATGATAACTGGCAAAAGTTAGCTGTGTATTTATTTGTAAAGGAACGCTTTGACTTGTCCATGCGGCAGGTAATATGTAAGTAGTGTTATAATAAATCAGAAGATAATAAAAAGAACAGCACATAGCTATTAGATACCCATTTTGCAAAATAATAAAATGCCTGCTATGAAGGGCCAAAAAGAAAAATCCACATTTATGATTCTTTACAGCATTGCAAAGGACTCTTATGGACTGCTCTCCAGTACTCACTACAACTTCACAATCCATGTAGTACGAAGCCATCTGGGAAAACTGTGGAGCCAAATCTGGAAGTTGAGATTGGACCTCTGAAGGGACTCTTTGCCCCAGTGTTGCTGTGGCTAGTATTGATGTTCAGGGTCCTTCAGCCTTGCGTTGCCTTCTTGATGCTTTTACACTATTGCTTTGGTATGTTTATAGAGGGTAAAGCATGGACGTAGCCTTGCAAAAATATTTTTTATTTGTACCCTTTGACAATGTCTTGTGACACATTGGGCATTGCGCAAATCTGCTCACTATGAACTCCTCTTAAAGAATGTTCAATATAAATAAATGGGCGTGTTCTTTTTATTTTTTTAGTTGAAAAGTGTATTATCCAATTATATTCCTATATTTCTCAGTGACATGATTTTCTGTTTTGTTTTTGATTTTTGTTTTTTGTGGTTTTGTACGTGGCCATTCTTGAAAACTCTGGAGCCAGTAGTCTACACCTCTCAAAGGACTTTTGGGTGGGAATTGTTGCTGGTGCCATTGATGTAGATGGTCCTCCAGCTTCCCTCTACTACTTGATTGCCATTTAGAGATGTTTTCTATTTTAGGTTTTAAGATGATAGACCATGAACGTCAACCCACCTGAATAATTTTTGTTTATCCCTCTAGAGTGAGTCTTTTCACAAAGTGTGCATTGGACTAGTTTTGGAGCAGTTTTTGATTCCTGTTGAGCTTGGGTAAGAATGGGTAGTTCGATGGGTGTTTTGTGGTGATGTTCTAATCGTGAGTTCAGATGTTAAAAGTTATTTTTTGAAATTGTAGTCTTTGGTAAATGTGTTGTTAAAATAAAGTTAAACCAATATCTTACTAAACAGCTAGACTCAAACTTTGTGTAAAATATGTTTAAATATATGTTTTACATTTTGTCATTTGTATTTCTGACTACAGATGTCATTGCGACCTTCGGTGTTGCTGTGAAGAATCAAAATCCATTTTTGATATAGCTATTTCGACAAATGTATACAAAGGGGAAAGTTAAATTAGTATCTTACTGAATAGCTACAGTGAAACCTTCTGTGAAATATGTCTATATATGTGTTTTGCACTTTGTCAAAAACACAGGGTATTCACAGTGTGTCCTTGGCAATGGCACTCATAGAATCACACAGGCACTACCTGTGCAATCATCAAGGACGTCTCTTCTCCACCACTCTGCAAATGTGCCTCCTGGCACGCTACTAGTCGGGGGATGAAGTCCTCTTGGCTATTGAGGGTCGTTGGGGGCCAGCTATCCCTCCTGTTACCTCCAGCAAGTCCCACACAGTGAGTTTGCTAAGAGGCCTTCGGAGGCCATTCCCCTTTCTGCACCACTCTGCAAACACATCTCCTGGCACACTACTGGTTGGGGAAGGAAGTTCTCTCAGATGCTAAGGGACCTTGGAGACTAAGAAGCCCTCCTGGTAATTTCTGTAAGTCCTACACAGCGAGAATCCTGAGAGCCGATCAGAGGCCCCACCCTCTTTCCCCACCACAATACAAACATCATTGCTACTTAAAAAAACATAGAAATTTACTGAAAAAACAAAGGTTACAGGGATGTTATAGTCAGGGATTAGAATTTAAAAAACCTTAGAAATTCACTAAAAGAACAAAGGTTACAGGGACATTATAGTTAGGAAATGTAGTTAAAAAAACCATAGAAATTCACTGAAAAACACAAAGGTTACAGGGACGTTATAATTAGGCTGACATTTCAATTGTACAAAACCAGAGAAATTTAGCAGTTATAGTTAGCTGACCTAGCTATAACTCACGCCCCCGCAATGCATTGCTTATGACCTCACATATTACATCACTCATGACGTGGTCAGTGACATCACTGATAACATCACTGATGGCATATTAAATGACATTACCAATTACATCATCCAGGAAAGTAAACTTCAATATACTAATAAAGTTTTTAGAAGATTTTTTAAAAGTAAGAAGAAGACACAGGTAAGTGGGCATGTGAGTGTAGCTATATGGGTGACTAAGTGGCTGTGTGAGTGGCTGAATGGGTAGGTGAGTAGATATGTGAGTGGCTGTATGGGTGGGTGAGTAGGTGTGAGTAGCTGTATGGGTAACTGAGAGGCTGTGTGAGTGGCTCTATAGGTTATGACATCATCCACAGAATATCTGATGCACCCACTCACACCCTATTATAACCTTTCATACACCCACTCCAACCTCTATACTAGCATTCTTAAAACCATTGACACACCCATACCAGTACTTACACACCCATTCACTGATTCATAAATCTATACACACATCTACTCAGTTACTCATACAGTCACTCATACACCAACTCACTTGCTAATACAGCCACTTATATATCCACTCATACACCCATACAGCCACTCACACACAGTCAGTCACTCATAGAGCTACTCACACAGAGTCAATCACACAGTCATTTACTCACCTATACAGTTATACACTCACCCACTCAATTATTAATTTAGATACTAACACATACGCACTCATCTATACAGTCACTGACACAAGCACACACTCACCCATATGACCACTCTCTCAATCATTCAGTCACACATAGAGTCACTCATATACTCCAACACTCACCTATAAAGTCTTTCACAAATGCAGTTACTCATCCATATACCAGTGACACATCCATGCACTCACCCACACTGCCATACACACACTCACTCACACATACAGCCCCTTAAACAAACACTCACTAACCCGTAGAGACACTGTCTCTCCCACGCATTCATCCATACAGGCAGTTACATACCCCCTCACCCACCCACACAGACATTGAGACACCCATACACATACTCAATAAATCACTCACCCATGCAGAAAGTCACAAACCCACTCAAACACCTATACAACCACTTAGACACCAACTGACAGACAGATACAGACGTTCACACAACAAGTCACTCACCCATAAATTCACTAAGACACTTAATTATTTACCTATACAGTTACTCATGCATTCACTGAATCATCCAACCGGGCACTCATACACCCACTGATTCACCAATACACCTAAGTATGCATATTTAACACTCTTAAAATTTTGAAAAACACTCACAGTCACTAGATGATATAATCAGTGATGTCATCAGTGATGTCATTTGAGATGTCATGAGTGATGTCTCTGACCAAATCATGAGTGATGTAATATGTGCACTGCGGGGGCGCAAGTTATAGTTAGATCAGCTAACTATAACTGCTGAATTTCTCTGGTTTTGTATGAGTGAAATGTCAGCCTACCTATAACGTCCCTGTAATCTTGTTTTTTTCGGTTCATATATATATTCACAAAAAAAAACACAGGTTTCAGGGACGTTATAGTTAGTTGGACATTTCACTCATACAAAACCAGAGAAATTTGGCCGTTATAGTTAGTTGATGTAACTATAACTCGCGCCCCCGCAATGCATTGCTGATGACGTCACATATTACATAATTCATGACATGGTCAGTGACATCACTGATGACATCTCAAATGACATCACTGATGACATCATCCAGTGACTGTATGTTTCTGTAAAGTTTAAATATGTTTTATATATATAAATGCCAAGGTGTATTTAAGAATGAGTGTGTGTATGAGTGTCTGAATGGATGATTTAGTAGGTGCGTGACTGACTGTATAAGTGAGTGATTAAACGTGTCTTACTGAATGCATGGGTTAGTGACTAAACTTTGTGAATGTCTGTATCAATCTGTTAGTTGGTGTGTAAGCGGCTGCATGGGTTGGTGAGTAGCTACATGAGTGTCTATATGGGTTATTGATTGGTTGTCTGAGTATCTGTATGGGTGCCTCAGTGTCTGTGTGGGTGGGTGGGGAGTGTGTGACTCTGTGCATAGATGTGTGAGTGGGTGATTCACTGGGTGTATGGGTTCAAGACTGCATGTGTGAAGGGCTGTATGGGTGGGTGAGTGTGTGTATGGGTATGTTGGAGTGTATAAATGACTATATGTGAGAGTGAGTGATTATGAGAGTGGCTGTATGGATGAGTGTGTGCTTGTATCAGTGATTGCATAAGAGAGTAAGTATGTGTTAGTATCTGTATGAATAAGTGAGGTGGTGTGTGTATAACTGTATAGGTGAGTAAATGGGAGTGGGATTGATTCTTTGCATGACTGACTAGGTGTGTGAGTAACTCTATGGATGAGTGGTGGTGTGTGAGTGTCTGTATAGGTGTATGAGTGCATATGATAGTGCTGTATTGATGAGTGACTGCATGTATGAGTGACTGTAAGGGTGAATGAGTGGATGTGTTTATAGACCTAGGAATTAGTGAGTGGGTATGTAGTAACTGATATTGGTGTGTCTATGGTTTCGAAAATGGTAGTCTGTATTTTAGAGTGGGTGTATCAAAGGTTATATTAGGGTATGAGAAGGTGCATCAGATTATCACGTGGATGATGTCATCAGTGATGTCATTTGAGATGTCATCAGTGATGTCATCAGTAATGTCACTGACCATATCATGAATGATGTAATATGTGACGTCATCAGCAGTGCATTGCGGGGGCGCGAGTTATAGTTAGCTCAATTAACTATGACAGCTGAATTTGTCTGGTTTTGTACGAGTGAAATGTCCAACTAACTATAACGTCCCTAAAACCTGTGGTTTTTTCAGTGAATTTCTAAGGTTTTTTAAATGCTAATTCCTATCTATAACGCCCCTGAAACCTATGGTTTTATCCGTGAATTTCGAAGGTTTTTTAAATGCTAACTTCTAACTATTCCTACAGAGGTAGGACGGGTGTAGAAAGAGGAAGAAAAGCGCGGAAAGAAGCAAGAGAAATGTAGAAAGAGGCAACAGAAGTCCAGAAAGACGAAGAAAGGTGCAGAAAGAAGCAAGAGATATGCAGAAAGAACCAACAGAGGTGCAGAAAGAGGCCTTGTTGCAAAGTCATCCTGAGCCCACAACTTTTTGCTGACAGGTACTGGTGGTAACTGACTCTGACTAACCAGGCCCGGAGCCGTGCTATCCAGAAAGACACTTAGAATACAGTGAAAACACCTACATACACTAGGGCACACTATGGGTTGGGGTACCCCTGTGATTGGCATGACTTCCCCTGTAAGGCCCTAGTACATAATAGGGCAGGAGGATTAAAACTACCTCTAAGTCAGAGGTGCAGAAAGAGGAAAGAGAAGTGCAGAAAGAGGCAAAAGAGGTGCCGAAAGAGGCAAAAGAGGTGCAGAAAGAAGCAAGTGAAGTGAAGAAAGAGGCAACAGAAGTGCAGAAAGACGCAATAGAGGTGCATAAACAAGCAAGAGAAGTGCAGAAAGAGGCAAGAGAATTGCTGAAAGAGGCAAGTGAGGTACAGAAAGAAGCAAGAGCAGTGCAGAAAGAACCAACAGAGGTGCAAAAAGAGGCAAGAGAGGTGCAGAAATAAGTAGGAGAGGTGCACAAAGAGGCAAGACAAGTACAGAAAGAGGCAGGAGGGGTGCAGAAAGAAGGAAGAGAAGTGCAGAAAGAAGCAACAGAGGTGCTGAAAGAGGCCTGAGGGTGCAGAAAGAGCAAGAGAAATACAGAAAGAAGCAACAGAGGTACAGAAAGAGGCAAGAGAGGTGCAGAAACAGGTAGGAAGGGTGCAGAAAGGGAACAAGGGTGCAAAAAGAGGCACGAGAGGGGCAGAAAGAGGGAAGAGGGGTGCAGAAAGAGGCAAGAGGGGTGCAGTAAGAAGCAAGTGAGCTGCAGAAAGAGCCAATGGAGGTGCAGAAAGATGCAAGAGAAGTTCAGAAAGAAGCAAGAGAGGTGCAGAAAGAGGGAATACGAGTACAGAAAGACAACAGGGGTGCAGAAAGAGACAACAGGGGTACAGAAAGAAGCAAGAGAGGTGCAGAAAGAGGCAATAGAAGTGCAGAAAGAGGCAAGTGAGGTGCAGAAAGAGGCAAGAGAGGTGCAGAAAATGACAAGAGAACAGCAGAAAGCGGGAAAACGGATGCAAAAAAGGGAAGAAGGGTACAGAAAGAAGCAAAATATGTGCAGCAAGAAGCAAGAGAAGTGCAGAAAGAAGCAAGAGAGGTGCAGAAAGATGGAAGACGAGTGCAGAAAGAGACAACAGGGGAGCAGAAAGAGACAACGGGGGTGCAGAAAGAAGCAAGAGAGGTGCAGAAAGAGGCAATAGAAATGCAGAAAGAAGCAAGTGAGCTGCAGAAAGAGGCAAGAGAACTGCAGAAAGAGGCAAGAAAGTTGCAGAAACAGGCAAAAGGGGTGCAGAAAGTGGGAACAGGTATGCAGATAGAGGCAAGAGAGGTGCAGAAAGAGGGAATAGGGGTACAGAAAGAGGCAAGAGGGATGCAGAAATTTGCAAAAGAGGTGCAGAAAGAAGCAAGAGCAGTGCAGAAAGAAGCAACAGAGGTACAGAAAGAGGCAACAGAGGTGTAGAAACAGGTAGGAAAGGTGCAGAAAGGGAACAAGGGTGCAAAAAGAGGTGAGTGAGGTGCAGAAAGAGGGAAGAGGGGTGCAGAAAGAGGCAAGAGGGGTGCAGAAAGAAGCAGGTGAGCTGTAGAAAGAGGCAAGAGAACTGCAGAAAGAGGCAAGAGAGTTGCAGAAACAGGCAAAAGGGGTGCAGAAAGAGGGAACAGGTGTGGAGACAGAGGCAAGAGAGGTGCAGAAAGAGGGAAGAGGGGTACAGAAAGAGGCAAGAGGGATGCAGAAATTTGCAAAAGAGGTGCAGAAAGAAGCAAGAGCAGTGTAGAAAGAACCAACAGAGGTGCAAAAAGAGGCAGGAGGGGTGCAGAAAAAAGTAGGAGAGGTGCACAAAGAGGCAACACAAGTACAGAAAGAGGCAGGAGGGGTGCAGAAAGAAGGAAGAGAAGTGCAGAAAGAAGAAACAGAGGTGCTGAAAGAGGCGCAAAGGGTGCAGAAAGAGCAAGAGAAGTGCAGAAAGAAGTAACAGAGGTACATAAAGAGGCAAGAAATGTGCAGAAACAGGCAGGAAAGGTGCAGAAAGAGGGAACAGGGGTGCAGAAAGACGCAAGAGAGGTACAGAAAGAGAAAAAAGGGGAGCAAAAAGAGGCAAGAGGGGTGCAGAAAGAAGCAAATGAGGTGCAGATAGAGGCAACAGAGGTGCAGAAAGACGCAAGAGAGGTGCAGAAACAAGCAAGAGAAGTGCAGAAAGAGGCAAGAGAATTGCTGAAAGAAGCAACAGAGGTGTGGAAAGAAGCAAGAGAAGTGCAGAAAGAGGCAAGTGTGGTGCATAAAGAAGCAAGAGAGGTGCAGAAAATGGCAAGAAAACAGCAGAAAGAGGCAAGAGGGATGCAAAAAGGGAAGAAGGGTGCAGAAAGAAGCAAGAGAGGTGCAGAAAGAAGCAAGAGAAGTGCAGAAAGAAGCAAGAGAGGTGCAGAAAGAGGGAAGACTAGTGCAGAAAGAGACAACAGGGGTGCAGAAAGAGACAACAGGGGTGCAGAAAGAAGCAAGAGCGGTGCAGAAATAGGCAATAGAAGTGCAGAAAGAGGGAACAGGTGTGCAGACAGAGGCAAGAGAGGTGCAGAAAGAGGGAATATGGGTACAGAAAAAGGCAAGAGGGATGCAGAAATTTGCAAAAGAGGTGCATAAAGAAGCAAGAGAAGTGCAGAAATAAGTAGGAGAGGTGCACAAAGAGGCAAGACAAGTACAGAAAGAGGCAAGAGGGGTGCAGAAAGAGACAACAGGGGTGCAGAAAGAAGCAAGAGAGTTGCAGAAACAGGCAAAAGTGGTGCAGAAAGAGGGAACATGTGTGCAGACAGAGGCAAGAGAGGTGCAGAAAGAGGGAAGATGGGTACAGAAAAAGGCAAGAGGGATGCAGAAAGAAGCAAGAGCAGTGCAGAAAGAACCAACAGAGGTGCAAAAAGAGGCAGGAGGGGTGCAGAAAAAAGTAAGAGAGGAGAGGTGCACAAAGAGGCAAGACAAGTACAGAAAGAGGCAGGAGGGGTGCAGAAAGAAGGAAGAGAAGTACAGAAAGAGGCAACAGAGTTGCAGAAAGACACAAGAGAGGTGCAGAAACAAGCAAGAGAGGTGTAGAAAGAGGCAAGAGAATTGCTGAAAGAAGCAACAGAGGTGTGGAAAGAAGCAAGAGAAGTGCAGAAAGAGGCAAGTGAGGTGCAGAAAGAGGCAAAAGAGGTGCAGAAAATGGCAAGAAAACAGCAGAAAGAGGCAAGAGGGATGCAAAAAAGGGAAGAAGGGTGCAGAAAGAAGCAAGAGAGGTGCAGAAAGAAGAAAGAGAAGTGCAGAAAGAAGCAAGAGAGGTGCAGAAAGAAGAAAGAGAAGTGCAGAAAGAAGCAAGAGTGGTGCAGAAAGAGAGAAGACGAGTGCAGAAAGAGAAAACAGGGATGCAGAAAGAGACAACAGGGGTGCAGAAAAAAGCAAGAGAGGTGCAGAAATAGGCAATAGAAGTGCAGAAAGAGGCAAGTGAGGTGTAGAAGGAGGCAAGAGAACTGCAGAAAGAATCAAGAGAGTTGCAGAAACAGGCAAAAGGGGTGCAGAAAGAGGGAACAGGTGTGCAGACAGAGGCAAGAGAGGTGCCAAAAGAGGGAAGAGGGGTACAGAAAAAGGCAAGAGGGATGCAGAAATTTGCAAAAGAGGAGCAGAAAGAAGCAAGGGAAATGCAGAAAGAACCTGCAGAGGTGCAAAAAAAGGCAATAGAGGTGCAGAAATAAGTACGAGAGGTGCACAAAGAGGCAAGACAAGTACAGAAAGAGGCAGGAGGGGTGCAGAAAGAAGGAAGAGAAGTGCAGAAAGAAGCAACAGAGGTACAGAAAGAGGCAAGAGAGGTGCAGAAACAGGTAGGAAAGGTGCAGAAAGGGAACAAAGGTACAAAAAGAGGCAAGAGAGGTGCAGAAAAAGGGAAGAGGGGTGCAGAAAGAGGCAAGAGGGGTGCAGAAAGAAGCAAGTGAGCTGCAGAATGAGGCAACAGAGGTGCAGAAAGATGCAAGATAAGTGCAGAAAGAAGCAAGAGAGGTACAGAAACAGGGAAGACAAGTGCAGAAAGACAAGAGGAACTGCAGAAAGAAGCAAGAGAGTTGCAGAAACAGGCAAAAGGGGTGCAGAAAAAGGGAACAGGTGTTCAGACAGAGGCAAGAGAGGTGCAGAAAGAGGGAAGAGAGGTACAGAAAGAGGCAATAGGGATGCAAAAATTTGCAAAAGAGGTGCATAAAGAAGCAAGAGCAGTGCAGACAGAACCAACAGAGGTACAGCAAGAGGCAAGAGGGGTGCAGAAAGAGGTAGGAGAGGTGCACAAAGAGGCAAGAGGGGTATAGAAAGAGGCAAGAGGGGTGCAGAAAGAAGGAAGAGAAGTGCAGAAAGAAGCAACAGAGATGCTGAAAGAGGCATGAAGGGTGCAGAAACAGGTAGGAAAGGTGCAGAAAGGGAACAAGGGTGCAAAAAGAGGCAAGAGAGGTGCAGAAAGCGGGACGAGGGGTGCAGAAAGAGGCAAGAGTGGTGCAGAAAGAAGCAAGTGAGCTGCAGAAAGAGGCAACAGAAGTGCAGAAAGACACAAGAGAAGTGCAGAAAGAAGCCAGAGAGGTGCAGAAACAGGGAAGACGAGTGCAGAAAGACAACAGGGGTGCAGAAAGAGACAACCGGGATGCAGAAAGATGCAACAGAGGTGCAGAAAGAGGCAATAGAAGTGCAGAAAGAGTCAAGTGAGGTGCAGAAGGAGGCAAGGGAATTGCAGAATGAGGCAAGAGAGTTGCAGAAACAGGCAAAAGGGGTACAGAAAGAAGGAACAGGTGTGCAGACAGAGGCAAGAGAGGTGCAGAAAGAGGGAAGAGGGGTACAGAAAGAGGCAAAAGGGATGCAGACATTTGCAAAAGAGGTGCAGAAAGAAGCAAGAGCAGTGCAGAAAGAAGCAACAGAGGTACAGAAAGAGGCAAGAGAGGTGTAGAAACAGGTAGGAAAGGTGCAGAAAGGGAACAAGGGTGCAAAAAGAGGCAAGAGAGGTGCAGAAAGAGGGAAGAGGGATGCAGAAAGAGGCAAGAGGGATGCAGAAAGAAGCAAGTGAGCTGCAGAAAGAGGCAAGAGAACTGCAGAAAGAGGCAAGAGAGTTGCAGAAACAGGCAAAAGGGGTGCAGAAAGAGGGAACAGGTGTGGAGACAGAGGAAAGAGAGGTGCAGAAAGAGGGAAGAGGGGTACAGAAAGAGGCAAGAGGGATACAGCAATTTGCAAAAGAGGTGCAGAAAGAAGCAAGACCAGTGCAGAAAGAACCAACAGAGGTGCAAAAAGAGGCAGGAGGGGTGCAGAAATAAGTAAGAGAGGAGCACAAAGAGGCAATACAAGTACAGAAAGAGGCAGGAGGGGTGCAGAAAGAATGAAGAGAAGTGCAGAAAGAAGCAACAGAGGTACAAAAAGAGGCAAGAAAGGTGCAGAAACAGGCAGGAAAGGTACAAAAAGAGGGAACAGAGGTGCAGAAAGACACAAGAGAGGTGCAGAAATAGAAAAAATGGGTTCAAAAAGAGGCAAGAGGGGTGCAGAAAGAAGGAAGAGAAGTGCAGAAAGAAGCAACAGAGGTGCTGAAAGAGGCGCGAAGGGTGCAGAAAGAGCAAGAGAAGTACAGAAAGAAGCAACAGAGGTACAAAAAAAGGCAAGAAAGGTGCAGAAACAGGCAGGAAAGGTACAAAAAGAGGGAACAGGGGTGGAGAAAGACACAAGAGAGGTGCAGAAAGAGAAAAAAATGGGTGCAAAAAGAGGCAAGAGGGGTGCAGAAAGAAGCAAGTGAGGTGCAGAAAGAGGCAAGAGAGGTGCAGAAAGACACAAGAGAGGTGCAGAAACAAGCAAGAGTAGTGCAGAAAGAGGCAAGAGAATTGCTGAAAGAAGCACCAGAGGTGTGTAAAGAAGCAAGAGAAGTGCAGAAAGAGACAAGTGAGGTGCAGAAAGAGGCAAGAGAGGTGCAGAAAATGGCAAGAAAACAGCAGAAAGAGGCAAGAGGGATGCAAAAAAGGGAAGAAGGGTGCAGAAAGAAGCAAGAGAGGTGCAGAAAGAAGAAAGAGAAGTGCAGAAAGAAGAGGAGAGGTGCAGAAAGAGGGAAGACTAGTGCAGAAAGAGACAAACAGGGATGCAGAAAGAGACAACAGGGGTGCAGAAAGAAGCAAGAGAGGTGCAGAAATAGGCAATAGAAGTGCAGAAAGAGGCAAGTGAGGTGCAAAAGGAGGCAAGAGAACTGCAGAAAAAATCAAGAGAGTTGCAGAAACAGGCAAAAGGGTGCAGAAAGAGGGAACAGGTGTGCAGACAGAGGCAAGAGAGGTGCAGAAAGAGGCAAGAGGGGTACAGAAAAAGGCAAGAGGGATGCAGAAATTTGCAAAAGAGGAGCATAAAGAGGCAAGACAAGTACAGAAAGAGGCAGGAGGGGTGCAGAAAGAAGGAAGAAAAGTGCAGAAAGAAGCACCAGAGCTACAGAAAGAGGCAAGAGAGGGGTAGAACCACGTAGGAAAGGTGCAGAAAGGGAACAAGGGTGCAAAAAGAGGCAAGAGAGGTGCAGAAAGAGGGAAGAGGGGTGCAGAAAGAGGCAAGAGGGGTGCAGAAAGAAGCAAGTGAGCTGTAGAAAGAGGCAAGAGAACTGCAGAAAGAGGCAAGAGAGTTGCAGAAACAGGCAAAAGGGGTGCAGAAAGAGTGAACAGGTGTGCAGAAAGAGGCAAGAGAGGTGCAGAAAGAGGGAAGAGGGGTACAGAAATAGGCAAGAGGGATGCAGAAATTTGCAAAAGAGGTGCAGAAAGAAGCAAGAGCAGTGCAGAAAGAACCAACAAAGGTGCAAAAAGAGGCAGGAGGGGTGCAGAAAAAAGTAGGAGAGGTGCACAAAGAGGCAAGACAAGTACAGAAAGAGGCAGGAGGGGTGCAGAAAGAAGGAAGAGAAGTGCAGAAAGAAGCAACAGAGATGCTGAAAGAGGCGCGAAGGGTGCAGAAAGAGCAAAAGAACTGCAGAAAGAAGTAACAGAGGTACATAAAGAGGCAAGAAAGGTGCAGAAACAGGCAGGAAAGGTGCAGAAAGAGGGAACAGGGGTGCAGAAAGACGCAAGAGAGGTACAGAAAGAGAAAAAAGGGGTGCAAAAAGAGGCAAGAGGGGTGCAGAAAGAAGCAAATGAGGTGCAGAAAGAGGTAACAGAGGTGCAGAAAGACGCAAGAGAGGTGCAGAAACAAGCAAGAGAAGTGCAGAAAGAGGCAAGAGAATTGCTGAAAGAAGCAACAGAGGTGTGGAAAGAAGCAAGAGAAGTGCAGAAAGAGGCAAGTGAGGTGCATAAAGAGGCAAGAGAGGTGCAGAAAGAGGCAGGAGGGTGCAGAAAGAATGAAGAGAAGTGCAGAAAGAAGCAACAGAGGTACAAAAAGAGGCAAGAAAGGTGCAGAAACAGGCAGGAAAGGTACAAAAAGAGGGAACAGGGGTGCAGAAAGACACAAGAGAGGTGCAGAAAGAGAAAAATGGGTTCAAAAAGAGGCAAGAGGGGTGCAGAAAGAAGGAAGAGAAGTGCAGAAAGAAGCAACAGAGGTGCTGAAAGAGGCGCGAAGGGTGCAGAAAGAGCAAGAGAAGTACAGAAAGAAGCAACAGAGGTACAAAAAGAGGCAAGAAAGGTGCAGAAACAGGCAGGAAAGGTACAGAAAGAGGGAACAGGGGTGGAGAAAGACACAAGAGAGGTGCAGAAAGAGAAAAAAATGGGTGCAAAAAGAGGCAAGAGGGGTGCAGAAAGAAGCAAGTGAGGTGCAGAAAGAGGCAAGAGAGGTGCAGAAAGACACAAGAGAGGTGCAGAAACAAGCAAGAGTAGTGCAGAAAGAGGCAAGAGAATTGCTGAAAGAAGCACCAGAGGTGTGTAAAGAAGCAAGAGAAGTGCAGAAAGAGACAAGTGAGGTGCAGAAAGAGGCAAGAGAGGTGCAGAAAATGGCAAGAAAACAGCAGAAAGAGGCAAGAGGGATGCAAAAAAGGGAAGAAGGGTGCAGAAAGAAGCAAGAGAGGTGCAGAAAGAAGAAAGAGAAGTGCAGAAAGAAGCAGGAGAGGTGCAGAAAGAGGGAAGACTAGTGCAGAAAGAGACAAACAGGGATGCAGAAAGAGACAACAGGGGTGCAGAAAGAAGCAAGAGAGGTGCAGAAATAGGCAATAGAAGTGCAGAAAGAGGCAAGTGAGGTGCAAAAGGAGGCAAGAGAACTGCAGAAAAAATCAAGAGAGTTGCAGAAACAGGCAAAAGGGGTGCAGAAAGAGGGAACAGGTGTGCAGACAGAGGCAAGAGAGGTGCAGAAAGAGGCAAGAGGGGTACAGAAAAAGGCAAGAGGAATACAGAAATTTGCAAAAGAGGAGCATAAAGAGGCAAGACAAGTACAGAAAGAGGCAGGAGGGGTGCAGAAAGAAGGAAGAAAAGTGCAGAAAGAAGCACCAGAGCTACAGAAAGAGGCAAGAGAGGGGTAGAACCACGTAGGAAAGGTGCAGAAAGGGAACAAGGGTGCAAAAAGAGGCAAGAGAGTTGCAGAAAGAGGGAAGAGGGTTGCAGAAAGAGGCAAGAGGGGTGCAGAAAGAAGCAAGTGAGCTGTAGAAAGAGGCAAGAGAACTGCAGAAAGAGGCAAGAGAGTTGCAGAAACAGGCAAACGGGGTGCAGAAAGAGGGAACAGGTGTGGAGACAGAGGCAAGAGAGGTGCAGAAAGAGGGAAGAGGGGTACAGAAAGAGGCAAGAGGGATGCAGAAATTTGCAAAACAGGTGCAGAAAGAAGCAAGAGCAGTGCAGAAAGAACCAACAAAGGTGCAAAAAGAGGCAAGAGGGTGCAGAAAAAGTAGGAGAGGTGCACAAAGAGGCAAGACAAGTACAGAAAGAGGCAGGAGGGGTGCAGAAAGAAGGAAGAGAAGTGCAGAAAGAAGCAACAGAGATGCTGAAAGAGGCGCGAAGGGTGCAGAAAGAGCAAAAGAACTGCAGAAAGAAGTAACAGAGGTACATAAAGAGGCAAGAAAGGTGCAGAAACAGGCAGGAAAGGTGCAGAAAGAGGGAACAGGAGTGCAGAAAGACGCAAGAGAGGTACAGAAAGAGAAAAAAGGGGTGCAAAAGAGGCAAGAGGGGTGCAGAAAGAAGCAAATGAGGTGCAGAAAGAGGTAACAGAGGTGCAGAAAGACGCAAGAGAGGTGCAGAAACAAGCAAGAGAAGTGCAGAAAGAGGCAAGAGAATTGCTGAAAGAAGCAACAGAGGTGTGGAAAGAAGCAAGAGAAGTGCAGAAAGAGGCAAGTGAGGTGCATAAAGAGGCAAGAGAGGTGCAGAAAGAGGCAGGAGGGGTGCAGAAAGAATGAAGAGAAGTGCAGAAAGAAGCAACAGAGGTACAAAAAGAGGCAAGAAAGGTGCAGAAACAGGCAGGAAAGGTACAAAAAGAGGGAACAGGGGTGCAGAAAGACACAAGAGAGGTGCAGAAAGAGAAAAAATGGGTTCAAAAAGAGGCAAGAGGGGTGCAGAAAGAAGGAAGAGAAGTGCAGAAAGAAGCAACAGAGGTGCTGAAAGAGGCGCGAAGGGTGCAGAAAGAGCAAGAGAAGTACAGAAAGAAGCAACAGAGGTACAGAAAGAGGCAAGAAAGGTGCAGAAACAGGCAGGAAAGGTACAAAAAGAGGGAACAGGGTGGAGAAAGACACAAGAGAGGTGCAGAAAGAGAAAAAATGGGTGCAAAAAGAGGCAAGAGGGGTGCAGAAAGAAGCAAGTGAGGTGCAGAAAGAGGCAAGAGAGGTGCAGAAAGACGCAAGAGAGGTGCAGAAACAAGCAAGAGTAGTGCAGAAAGAGGCAAGAGAATTGCTGAAAGAAGCACCAGAGGTGTGTAAAGAAGCAAGAGAAGTGCAGAAAGAGACAAGTGAGGTGCAGAAAGAGGCAAGAGAGGTGCAGAAAATGGCAAGAAAACAGCAGAAAGAGGCAAGAGGGATGCAAAAAAGGGAAGAAGGGTGCAGAAAGAAGCAAGAGAGGTGCAGAAAGAAGAAAGAGAAGTGCAGAAAGAAGCAAGAGTGGTGCAGAAAGAGGGAAGACTAGTGCAGAAAGAGACAAACAGGGATGCAGAAAGAGACAACAGGGGTGCAGAAAGAAGCAAGAGAGGTGCAGAAATAGGCAATAGAAGTGCAGAAAGAGGCAAGTGAGGTGCAAAAGGAGGCAAGAGAACTGCAGAAAAAATCAAGAGAGTTGCAGAAACAGGCAAAAGGGGTGCAGAAAGAGGGAACAGGTGTGCAGACAGAGGCAAGAGAGGTGCAGAAAGAGGCAAGAGGGGTACAGAAAAAGGCAAGAGGGATGCAGAAATTTGCAAAAGAGGAGCATAAAGAAGCAAGAGAAGTGCAGAAAGAACCTACAGAGGTGCAAAAAGATGCAAGAGAGGTGCAGAAATAAGTAGGAGAGGAGCACAAAGAGGCAAGACAAGTACAGAAAGAGGCAGGAGGGGTGCAGAAAGAAGGAAGAAAAGTGCAGAAAGAAGCACCAGAGCTACAGAAAGAGGCAAGAGAGGGGTAGAACCACGTAGGAAAGGTGCAGAAAGGGAACAAGGGTGCAAAAAGAGGCAAGAGTGGTGCAGAAAGAGGGAAGAGGGGTGCAGAAAGAGGCAAGAGGGGTGCAGAAAGAAGCAAGTGAGCTGTAGAAAGAGGCAAGAGAACTGCAGAAAGAGGCAAGAGAGTTGCAGAAACAGGCAAAAGGGGTGCAGAAAGAGGGAACAGGTGTGGAGACAGAGGCAAGAGAGGTGCAGAAAGAGGGAAGAGGGGTACAGAAAGAGGCAAGAGGATGCAGAAATTTGCAAAAGAGGTGCAGAAAGAAGCAAGAGCAGTGCAGAAAGAACCAACAAAGGTGCAAAAAGAGGCAGGAGGGGTGCAGAAAAAGTAGGAGAGGTGCACAAAGAGGCAAGACAAGTACAGAAAGAGGCAGGAGGGGTGCAGAAAGAAGGAAGAGAAGTGCAGAAAGAAGCAACAGAGATGCTGAAAGAGGCGCGAAGGGTGCAGAAAGAGCAAAAGAACTGCAGAAAGAAGCAACAGAGGTACATAAAGAGGCAAGAAAGGTGCAGAAACAGGCAGGAAAGGTGCAGAAAGAGGGAACAGGTGTGCAGAAAGACGCAAGAGAGGTACAGAAAGAGAAAAAAGGGGTGCAAAAAGAGGCAAGAGGGGTGCAGAAAGAAGCAAATGAGGTGCAGAAAGAGGCAACAGAGGTGCAGAAAGACGCAAGAGAGGTGCAGAAACAAGCAAGAGAAGTGCAGAAAGAGGCAAGAGAATTGCTGAAAGAAGCAACAGAGGTGTGGAAAGAAGCAAGAGAAGTGCAGAAAGAGGCAAGTGAGGTGCAGAAAGAAGCAAGTGAGCTGCAGAATGAGGCAACAGAGGTGCACAAACATGCAAGAGAAGTGCAGAAAGAAGCAAGAGAGGTGCAGAAACAGGGAAGACGAGTGCAGAAAGACAAGAGGGGGGCAGAAAGAGACAACAGGGGTGCAGAAAGAAGCAAGAGAGGTGCAGAAAGAGGCAATAGAAGTGCAGAAAGAGGCAAGTGAGGTGCAGAAGGAGGTTAGAGGAACTGCAGAAAGAGGCAAGAGAGTTGCAGAAACAGGCAAAAGGGGTGCAGAAAAAGTGAACAGGTGTGCAGACAGAGGCAAGAGAGGTGCAGAAAGAGGGAAGAGGGGTACCGAAAGAGGCAACAGGGATGCAGACATTTGCAAAAGAGGTACAGAAAGAAGCAAGAGCAGTGCAGAAAGAAGCAACAGAGGTACAGAAAGAGGCAAGAGAGGTGTAGAAACAGGTAGGAAAGGTGCAGAAAGGGAACAAGGGTGCAAAAAGAGGCAAGAGAGGTGCAGAAAGAGGGAAGAGGGGTGCAGAAAGAGGCAAGAGGGATGCAGAAAGAAGCAAGTGAGCTGCAGAAAGAGGCAAGAGAACTGCAGAAAGAGGCAAGAGAGTTGCAGAAACAGGCAAAAGGGGTGCAGAAAGAGGGAACAGGTGTGGAGACAGAGGAAAGAGAGGTGCAGAAAGAGGGAAGAGGGGTACAGAAAGAGGCAAGAGGGATGCAGACAATTGCAAAAGAGGTGCAGAAAGAAGCAAGACCAGTGCAGAAAGAACCAACAGAGGTGCAAAAAGAGGCAGGAGGGGTGCAGAAAAAAGTAAGAGAGGTGCACAAAGAGGCAATACAAGTACAGAAAGAGGCAGGAGGGGTGCAGAAAGAAGGAAGAGAAGTGCAGAAAGAAGCAACAGAGGTGCTGAAAGAGGCGCGAAGGGTGCAGAAAGAGCAAGAGAAGTACAGAAAGAAGCAACAGAGGTACAAAAAGAGGCAAGAAAGGTGCAGAAACAGGCAGGAAAGGTACAAAAAGAGGGAACAGGGGTGCAGAAAGACACAAGAGAGGTGCAGAAAGAGAAAAAAATGGGTGCAAAAAGAGGCAAGAGGGGTGCAGAAAGAAGCAAGTGAGGTGCAGAAAGAGGCAAGAGAGGTGCAGAAAGACACAAGAGAGGTGCAGAAACAAGCAAGAGAAGTGCAGAAAGAGGCAAGAGAATTGCTGAAAGAAGCACCAGAGGTGTAGAAAGAAGCAAGAGAAGTGCAGAAAGAGACAAGTGAGGTGCAGAAAGAGGCAAGAGAGGTGCAGAAAATGGCAAGAAAACAGCAGAAAGAGGCAAGAGGGATGCAAAAAAGACAAGAAGGGTGCAGAAAGAAGCAAGAGAGGTGCAGAAAGAAGAAAGAGAAGTGCAGAAAGAAGCAAGAGAGGTGCAGAAAGAGGGAAGATGAGTGCAGAAAGAGACAACAGGGATGCAGAAAGAGACAACAGGGGTGCAGAAAGAAGCAGGAGAGGTGCAGAAATAGGCAATAGAAGTGCAGAAAGAGGCAAGTGAGGTGCATAAGGAGGCAAGAGAACTGCAGAAAAAATCAAGAGAGTTGCAGAAACAGGCAAAGGGGGTGCAGAAAGAGGGAACAGGTGTGCAGACAGAGGCAAGAGAGGTGCAGAAAGAGGGAAGAGGGGTACAGAAAAAGACAAGAGGGATGCAGAAATTTGCAAAAGAGGAGCATAAAGAAGCAAGAGAAGTGCAGAAAGAACCTACAGAGGTGCAAAATGATGCAAGAGAGGTGCAGAAATCAGTAGGAGAGGTGCACAAAGAGGCAAGACAAGTACAGAAAGAGGCAGGAGGGGTGCAGAAAGAAGGAAGAGAAGTGCAGAAAGAAGCACCAGAGCTACAGAAAGAGGCAAGAGAGGTGCAGAAACAGGTAGGAAAGGTGCAGAAAGGGAACAAAGGAGCAAAAAGAGGCAAGAGAGGTGCAGAAAGAGGGAACAGGGGAGCAGAAAGAGGCAAGAGGGGTGCAGAAAGAAGCAAGTGAGCTGCAGAATGAGGCAACAGAGGTGCACAAACATGCAAGAGAAGTGCAGAAAGAAGCAAGAAAGGTGCAGAAACAGGGAAGACGAGTGCAGAAAGACAAGAGGGGGGCAGAAAGAGACAACAGGGGTGCAGAAAGAAGCAAGAGAGGTGCAGAAAGAGGCAATAGAAGTGCAGAAAGAGGCAAGTGAGGTGCAGAAGCAGGTTAGAGGAAATGCAGAAAGAGGCAAGAGAGTTGCAGAAACAGGCAAAAGGGGTGCAGAAAAAGGGAACAGGTGTGGAGACAGAGGCAAGAGAGGTGCAGAAAGAGTGAAGAGGGGTACAGAAAGAGGCAACAGGGATGCAGACATTTGCAAAAGAGGTGCAGAAAGAAGCAAGAGCAGTGCAGAAAGAAGCAACAGAGGTACAGAAAGAGGCAAGAGAGGTGTAGAAACAGGTAGGAAAGGTGCAGAAAGGGAACACGGGTGTAAAAAGAGGCACAAGAGGTGCAGAAAGAGGGAAGAGGGGTGCAGAAAGAGGCAAGAGGGATGCAGAAAGAAGCAAGTGAGCTGCAGAAAGAGGCAAGAGAACTGCAGAAAGAGGCAAGAGAGTTGCAGAAACAGGCAAAAGGGGTGCAGAAAGAGGGAACAGGTGTGGAGACAGAGGAAAGAGAGGTGCAGAAAGAGGGAAGACGGGTACAGAAAGAGGCAAGAGGGATGCAGAAATTTGCAAAAGGGGTGCAGAAAGAAGCAAGACCAGTGCAGAAAGAACCAACAGAGGTGCAAAAAGAGGCAGGAGGGGTGCAGAAAAAAGTAAGAGAGGTGCACAAAGAGGCAATACAAGTACAGAAAGAGGCAGGAGGGGTGCAGAAAGAAGGAAGAGAAGTGCAGAAAGAAGCAACAGAGGTGCTGAAAGAGGCGCGAAGGGTGCAGAAAGAGCAAAAGAAGTACAGAAAGAAGCAACAGAGGTACAAAAAGAGGCAAGAAAGGTGCAGAAACAGGCAGGAAAGGTGCAAAAAGAGGGAACAGGGGTGCAGAAAGACACAAGAGAGGTGCAGAAAGAGAAAAAAATGGGTGCAAAAAGAGGCAAGAGGGGTGCAGAAAGAAGCAAGTGAGGTGCAGAAAGAGGCAAGAGAGGTGCAGAAAGACACAAGAGAGGTGCAGAAACAAGCAAGAGAAGTGCAGAAAGAGGCAAGAGAATTGCTGAAAGAAGCACCAGAGGTGTGGAAAGAAGCAAGAGAAGTGCAGAAAATGGCAAGAAAACAGCAGAAAGAGGCAAGAGGGATGCAAAAATTGAAGAAGGGTGCAGAAATAAGCAAGAGAGGTGCAGAAAGAAGAAAGAGAAGTGCAGAAAGAAGCAAGAGAGGTGCAGAAAGAGGGACGACGAGTGCATAAAGAGACAACAGGGATGCAGAAAGAGACAACAGGGGTGCAGAAAGAAGCAAGAGAGGTGCTGAAATAGGCAATAGAAGTGCAGAAAGAGGCAAGTGAGGTGCAGAAGGAGGCAAGAGAACTGCAGAAAAAATCAAGAGAGTTGCAGAAACAGGCAAACGGGGTGCAGAAAGACGGAACAGGTGTGCAGACAGAGGCAAGAGAGGTGCAGAAAGAGGGAAGAGGGGTACCGAAAAAGGCAAGAGGGATGCAGAAATTTGCAAAAGAGGAGCATAAAGAAGCAAGAGAAGTGCAGAAAGAACCTACAGAGGTGCAAAAAGATGCAAGAGAGGTGCAGAAATAAGTAGGAGAGGTGCACAAAGAGGCAAGACAAGTACAGAAAGAGGCAGGAGGGGTGCAGAAAGAAGGAAGAGAAGTGCAGAAAGAAGCAACAGAGCTGCAGAAAGAGGCAAGAGAGGTGCAGAAACAGGTAGGAAAGGTGCAGAAAGGGAACAAAGGAGCAAAAGAGGCAAGAGAGGTGCAGAAAGAGGGAAGAGGGGTGCAGAAAGAGGCAAGAGGGGTGCAGAAAGAAGCAAGTGAGCTGCTGAATGAGGCAACAGAGGTGCACAAACATGCAAGAGAAGTGCAGAAAGAAGCAAGAGAGGTGCAGAAACAGGGAAGACGAGTGCAGAAAGACAAGAGGGGGCAGAAAGAGACAACAGGGGTGCAGAAAGAAGCAAGAGAGGTGCAGAAAGAGGCAATAGAAGTGCAGAAAGAGGCAAGTGAGGTGCAGAAGGAGGTTAGAGGAACTGCAGAAAGAGGCAAGAGAGTTGCAGAAACAGGCAAGAGGGGTGCAGAAAAAGGGAACAGGTGTGCAGACAGAGGCAAGAGAGGTGCAGAAAGAGGGAAGAGGGGTTCAGAAAGAGGCAACAGGGATGCAGACATTTGCAAAAGAGGTGCAGAAAGAAGCAAGAGCAGTGCAGAAAGAAGCAACAGAGGTACAGAAAGAGGCAAGAGAGGTGTAGAAACAGGTAGGAAAGGTGCAGAAAGGGAACAAGGGTGCAAAAAGAGGCAAGAGAGGTGCAGAAAGAGGGAAGAGGGGTGCAGAAAGAGGCAAGAGGGATGCAGAAAGAAGCAAGTGAGCTACAGAAAGAGGCAAGAGAACTGCAGAAAGAGGCAAGAGAGTTGCAGAAACAGGCAAAAGAGGTGCAGAAAGAGGGAACAGGTGTGGAGACAGAGGAAAGAGAGGTGCAGAAAGAGGCAAGAGAGGTACAGAAAGAGGCAAGAGGGATGCAGAAATTTGCAAAAGAGGTGCAGAAAGAAGCAAGACCAGTGCAGAAAGAACCAACAGAGGTGCAAAAAGAGGCAGGAGGGGTGCAGAAATAAGTAGGAGAGGTGCACAAAGAGGCAATACAAGTACAGAAAGAGGCAGTGGGGTGCAGAAAGAAGGAAGAGAAGTGCAGAAAGAAGCAACAGAGGTGCTGAAAGAGGCGCGAAGGGTGCAGAAAGAGCAAGAGAAGTGCAGAAAGAAGCAACAGAGGTACAAAAAGAGGCAAGAAAGGTGCAGAAACAGGCAGGAAAGGTACAAAAAGAGGGAACAGGGGTGCAGAAAGACGCAAGAGAGGTGCAGAAAGAGAAAAAATGGGTGCAAAAGAGGCAAGAGGGTGCAGAAAGAAGCAAGTGAGGTGCAGAAAGAGGCAAGAGAGGTGCAGAAAGACACAAGAGAGGTGCAGAAACAAGCAAGAGAAGTGCAGAAAGAGGCAAGAGAATTGCTGAAAGAAGCACCAGAGGTGTAGAAAGAAGCAAGAGAAATGCAGAAAGAGACAAGTGAGGTGCAGAAAGAGGCAAGAGAGGTGCAGAAAATGGCAAGAAAACAGCAGAAAGAGGCAAGAGGGATGCAAAAAAGGGAAGAAGGGTGCAGAAAGAAGCAAGAGAGGTACAGAAAGAAGAAAGAGAAGTGCAGAAAGAAGCAAGAGAGGTGCAGAAAGAGGGAAGACGAGTGCAGAAAGAGACAACAGGGGTGCAGAAAGAGACAACAGGGGTGCAGAAAGAAGCAAGAGAGGTGCAGAAAGAGGCAATAGAAGTGCAGAAAGAGGCAAGTGAGGTGCAGAAGGAGGCAAGAGAACTGCAGAAAGAGGCAAGAGAGTTGCAGAAACAGGCAAAAGGGGTGGCGAAAGAGGGAACAGGTGTGCAGACAGAGGCAAGAGAGGTGCAGAAAGAGAGAAGAGGGGTACAGAAAAAGGCAAGAGGGTTGCAGAAATTTGCAAAAGAGGTGCATAAAGAAGCAAGGATAGTACAGAAAGAACCAACAGAGGTGCAAAAAGAGGCAAGCGGGGTGCAGAAATAAGTAGGATAGGTGCACAAAGAGGCAAGACAAGTACAGAACGAGGCAGGAGGGGTGCAGAAAGAAGGAAGAGAAGTGCAGAAATAAGCAACAGAGCTACAGAAAGAGGCAAGAGAGGTGCAGAAACAGGTAGGAAAGGTGCAGAAAGAGGAACAAAGGTGCAAAACGAGGCAAGAGAGGTGCAGAAAGAGGGAAGAGGGGTGCAGAAAGAGGCAAGAGGGGTGCAGAAAGAAGGCAAGTGAGCTGCAGAATAGAGGCAACAGAGGTGCAGAAAGATGCAAGAGAAGTGCAGAAAGAAGGCAAGAGAGTGTGCAGAAACAGGCAAGACAAGTGCAGAAAGACAAGAGAGGTGCAGAAAGAGACAACAGAGGTGCAGAAAGAAGCAAGAGAGGTGCAGAAAGAGGCAATAGAAGTGCAGAAAGAGGCAAGTGAGGTGCAGAAGGAGGTTAGAGGAACTGCAGAAAGAGGCAAGAGAGTTGCAGAAACAGGCAACAGGGGTGCAGAAAAAGGGAACAGGTGTGCAGACAGAGGCAAGAGAGGTGAAGAAAGAGGGTAGAGGGGTACAGAAAGAGGCAAGAGGGATGCAGACATTTGCAAAAGAGGTGCATAAAGAAGCAAGAGCAGTGCAGAGAGAAATAACAGGGTTCAGAAAGAGGCAAGAGGGGTGCAGAAAGAGGTAGAAGAGGTACACAAAGAGGCAAGAGGGGTACAGAAAGAGGCAAGAGGGGTGCAGAAGGAAGGAAGAGAAGTGCAGACAAAAGCAACAGAGGTGCTGAAAGAGACCAGAAGGGTGCAGAAACAGGTAGGAAAGGTGCAGAAAGGGAACAAGGGTGCAAAAAGAGGCAAGAGAGGTGCAGAAAGAGGGAAGAGGGGTGCAGAAAGACGCAAGAGAAGTACAGAAAGAAGCAAGAGAGGTGCAGAAACAGGGAAGACGAGTGCAGAAAAACAACAGGGGTGCAGAAAGAAACAACAGGGATGCAGAAAGACGCAAGAGAGGTGCAGAAAGAGGCAATAGAAGTGCAGAAAGAGTCAAGTGATGTGCAGAAGGAGGCAAGGGAACTGCAGAAAGAGGCAAGAGAGTTGCAAAAACAGGCAAAAGGGGTGCAGAAAGAAGGAACAGGTGTGCAGACAGAGGCAAGAGAGGTGCAGAAAGAGGGAAGAGGGGTACAGAAACAGGCAACAGGGATGCAGACATTTGCAAAAGAGGTGCAGAAAGAAGCAAGAGCAGTGCAGAAAGAAGCAACAGAGGTACAGAAAGAGGCAAGAGAGGGGTAGAAACAGGTAGGAAAGGTGCAGAAAGGGAACAAGGGTGCAAAAAGAGGCAAGAGAGTTGCAGAAAGAGGGAAGAGGGTTGCAGAAAGAGGCAAGAGGGGTGCAGAAAGAAGCAAGTGAGCTGTAGAAAGAGGCAAGAGAACTGCAGAAAGAGGCAAGAGAGTTGCAGAAACAGGCAAACGGGGTGCAGAAAGAGGGAACAGGTGTGGAGACAGAGGCAAGAGAGGTGCAGAAAGAGGGAAGAGGGGTACAGAAAGAGGCAAGAGGGATGCAGAAATTTGCAAAACAGGTGCAGAAAGAAGCAAGAGCAGTGCAGAAAGAACCAACAGAGGTGCAAAAAGAGGGAGGAGGGGTGCAGAAAAAAGTAGGAGAGGTGCACAAAGAGGCAAGACAAGTACAGAAAGAGGCAGGAGGGGTGCAGAAAGAAGGAAGAGAATGCAGAAAGAAGCAACAGAGGTGCTGAAAGACGCGTGAAGGGTGCAGAAAGAGCAAAAGAACTGCAGAAAGAAGTAACAGAGGTACATAAAGAGACAAGAAAGGTGCAGAAACAGGCAGGAAAGGTGCAGAAAGAGGGAACAGGTGTGCAGACAGAGGCAAGAGAGGTGCAGAAAGAGGGAAGAGGGGTTCAGAAAGAGGCAACAGGGATGCTGACATTTGCAGAAGAGGTGCAGAAAGAAGCAAGAGCAGTACAGAAAGAAGCAACAGAGGTACAGAAAGAGGCAAGAGAGGTGTAGAAACAGGTAGGAAAGGTGCAGAAAGAGGAACAAGGGTGCAAAAAGAGGCAAGAGAGGTGCAGAAAGAGGGAAGAGGGGTGCAGAAAGAGGCAAGAGGGATGCAGAAAGAAGCAAGTGAGGTGCAGAAAGAGGCACAGAGAACTGCAGAAAGAGGCAAGAGAAGTTGCAGAAACAGGCAAGAGGAGTGCAGAAAGAGGCAACAGATGTGGAGACAGAGGAAAGAGAGGTGCAGAAAGAGGGAAGAGAGGTACAGAAAGAGGCAAGAGGATGCAGAAATTTGCAAAAGAGGTGCAGAAAGAAGCAAGAGCAGTGCAGAAGGAACCAACACAGGTGCAAAAAGAGGCAGGAGGGGTGCAGAAAAAAGTAGGACAGGTGCACAAAGAGGCTAGACAAGTACAGAAAGAGGCAGAAGGGGTGCAGAAAGAAGGAAGAGAAGTGCAGAAAGAAGCAACAGAGGTGCTGAAAGAGGCGCGAAGGGTGCAGAAAGAGCAAGAGAAGTACAGAAAGAAGCAACAGAGGTACAGAAAGAGGCAAGAGAGGTGCAGAAACAGGCAGGAAAGGTACAGAAAGAGGGAACAGGGGTGCAGAAAGACACAAGAGAGGTGCAGAAAGAGAAAAAAGGGGTGCAAAAAGAGGCAAGAGGGGTGCAGAAAGAAGCAAGTGAGGTGCAGAAAGAGGCAACAGAGGTGCAGAAAGACGCAAGAGAGGTGCAGAAACAAGCAAGAGAAGTGCAGAAAGAGGCAAGAGAATTGCTGAAAGAAGCACCAGAGGTGTAGAAAGAAGCAAGAGAAATGCAGAAAGAGACAAGTGAGGTGCAGAAAGAGGCAAGAGAGGTGCAGAAAATGGCAAGAAAACAGCAGAAAGATGCAAGAGGGATGCAAAAAAAGGGAAGACGGGTGCAGAAAGAAACAAGAGAGGTGCAGAAAGAAGCAAAAAAAGTGCAGAAAGAAGCAAGAGAGTTGCAGAAAGAGGGAAGACGAGTGCAGAAAGAGACAACAGGGGTGTAGAAAGAGACAACAGGGGTGCAGAAAGAAGCCAGAGAGTTGCAGAAAGATGCAACAGAAGTGCAGAAAGAGGCAAGTGAGGTGCAGAAGGAGGCAAGAGAACTGCAGAAAGAGGCAAGAGAGTTGCAGAAACAGGGAAAAGGGGTGCAGAAAGAGGGAACAGGTGTGCAGACAGAGGCAAGAGAGGTGCAGAAAGAGAGAAGAGGGGTACAGAAAAAGGCAAGAGGGTTGCAGAAATTTGCAAAAGAGGTGCATAAAGAAGCAAGGATAGTACAGAAAGAACCAACAGAGGTGCAAAAAGAGGCAAGAGGGGTGCAGAAATAAGTAGGAGAGGTGCACAAAGAGGCAAGCAAAGTACAGAAAGAGGCAGGAGGGGTGCAGAAAGAAGGAAGAGAAGTGCAGAAATAAGCAACAGAGCTACAGAAAGAGGCAAGAGAGGTGCAGAAACAGGTAGGAAAGGTGCAGAAAGGGAACAAAGGAGCAAAACGAGGCAAGAGAGGTGCAGAAAGAGGGAAGAGGGGTGCAGAAAGAGGCAAGAGGGGTGCAGAAAGAAGCAAGTGAGCTGCAGAATGAGGCAACAGAGGTGCACAAACATGCAAGAGAAGTGCAGAAAGAAGCAAGAGAGGTGCAGAAACAGGGAAGACAAGTGCAGAAAGACAAGAGGGGGGCAGAAAGAGACAACAGGGGTGCAGAAAGAAGCAAGAGAGGTGCAGAAAGAGGCAAGAGAAGTGCAGAAAGAGGCAAGTGAGGTGCAGAAGGAGGTTAGAGGAACTGCAGAAAGAGGCAAGAGAGTTGCAGAAACAGGCAAGAGGGGTGCAGAAAAAGGAACAGATGTGCAGACAGAGGCAAGAGAGGTGCAGAAAGAGGGTAGAGGGGTACAGAAAGAGGCAAGAGAGATGCAGACATTTGCAAAAGAGGTGCATGAAAGAAGCAAGAGCAGTGCAGAAAGAAATAACAGGGTTCAGAAAGAGGCAAGAGAGGTGCAGAAAGAGGTAGAAGAGGTGCAGAAAGAGGCAAGAGAGGTGCAGAAAGAGGCAAGAGGGGTGCAGAAGGAAGGCAAGAGAGGTGCAGACAAAAGCAACAGAGGTGCTGAAAGAGACCAGAAGGGTGCAGAAACAGGCAGGAGAAGGTGCAGAAAGAGGCAACGAGGGTGCTAAAAGAGGCAAGAGAGGTGCAGAAAGAGGCAAGAGGGGTGCAGAAAGACGCAAGAGAAGTACAGAAAGAAGCAAGAGAGGTGCAGAAACAGGGAAGACGAGTGCAGAAAAACAACAGGGGTGCAGAAAGAAACAACAGGGATGCAGAAAGACGCAAGAGAGGTGCAGAAAGAGGCAATAGAAGTGCAGAAAGAGTCAAGTGATGTGCAGAAGGAGGCAAGAGAACTGCAGAAAGAGGCAAGAGAGTTGCAGAAACAGGCAAAAGGGGTGCAGAAAGAAGGAACAGGTGTGCAGACAGAGGCAAGAGAGGTGCAGAAAGAGAGAAGAGGGGTACAGAAACAGGCAACAGGGATGCAGAAATTTGCAAAAGAGGTGCAGAAAGAAGCAAGAGCAGTGCAGAAAGAAGCAACAGAGGTACAGAAAGAGGCAAGAGAGGTGCAGAAACAGGTAGGAAAGGTGCAGAAAGAGGAACAAGGGTGCAAAAAGAGGCAAGAGAGTTGCAGAAAGAGGGAAGAGGGGTGCAGAAAGAGGCAAGAGGGGTGCAGAAAGAAGGCAAGTGAGCTGCAGAAAGAGGCAACAGAAGTGCAGAAAGAGGCAAGAGAGTTGCAGAAACAGGCAAGCGGGGTGCAGAAAGAGGGAACAGGTGTGGAGACAGAGGCAAGAGAGGTGCAGAAAGAGGGAAGAGAGGTACAGAAAGAGGCAAGAGAGATGCAGAAATATGCAAAACAGGTGCAGAAAGAAGCAAGAGCAGTGCAGAAAGAACCAACAGAGGTGCAGAAAGAGGCAGGAGGGGTGCAGAAAAAAGTAGGACAGGTGCACAAAGAGGCTAGACTAGTACAGAAAGAGGCAGAAGGGGTGCAGAAAGAAGGAAGAGAAGTGCAGAAAGAAGCAACAGAGGTGCTGAAAGAGGCGCGAAGGGTGCAGAAAGAGCAATAGAACTGCAGAAAGAAGCAACAGAGGTACAGAAAGAGGCAAGAGAGGTGCAGAAACAGGCAGGAAAGGTGCAGAAAGAGGGAACAGGGGTGCAGAAAGACGCAAGAGAGGTGCAGAAAGAGAAAAAAGGGGTGCAAAAAGAGGCAAGAGGGGTGCAGAAAGAAGCAAGTGAGGTGCAGAAAGAGGCAACAGAGGTGCAGAAAGACGCAAGAGAGGTGCAGAAACAAGCAAGAGAAGTGCAGAAAGAGGCAAGAGAATTGCTGAAAGAAGCAACAGAGGTGTGGAAAGAAGCAAGAGAAGTGCAGAAAAAGGCAAGTGAGGTCAGAAAAAGGCAAGAGAGGTGCAGAAAATGGCAAGAAAACAGCAGAAAGAGGCAAGAGGGATGCAAAAAAGGCAGAAGAAGGGTGCAGAAAGAAGCAAGAGAGGTGCAGAAAGAAGCAAGAGAAGTGCAGAAAGAAGCAAGAGAGGTGCAGAAAGAGGGAAGACTAGTGCAGAAAGAGACAACAGGGGTGCAGAAAGACGCAAGAGAGGTGCAGAAAGAGGCAATAGAAGTGCAGAAAGAGTCAAGTGATGTGCAGAAGGAGGCAAGGGAACTGCAGAAAGAGGCAAGAGAATTGCAGAAACAGGCAAAAGGGGTGCAGAAAGAAGGAACAGGTGTGCAGACAGAGGCAAGAGAGGTGCAGAAAGAGGCAAGAGGGGTACAGAAACAGGCAACAGGGATGCAGACATTTGCAAAAAGAGGTGCAGAAAGAAGCAAGAGCAGTGCAGAAAGAAGCAACAGAGGTACAGAAAGAGGCAAGAGAGGGGTAGAAATAGGTAGGAAAGGTGCAGAAAGGGAACAAGTGTGCAAAAAGAGGCAAGAGAGTTGCAGAAAGAGGGAAGAGGGTTGCAGAAAGAGGCAAGAGGGGTGCAGAAAGAAGCAAGTGAGCTGTAGAAAGAGGCAAGAGAACTGCAGAAAGAGGCAAGAGAGTTGCAGAAACAGGCAAACAGGGTGCAGAAAGAGGGAACAGGTGTGGAGACAGAGGCAAGAGAGGTGCAGAAAGAGAGAAGAGGGGTACAGAAAAAGGCAAGAGGGATTGCAGAAATTTGCAAAAGAGGTGCATAAAGAAGCAAGAGCAGTACAGAAAGAACCAACAGAGGTGCAAAAAGAGGCAAGAGGGGTGCAGAAATAAGTAGGAGAGGTGCACAAAGAGGCAAGACAAGTACAGAAAGAGGCAGGAGGGGTGCAGAAAGAAGGAAGAGAAGTGCAGAAAGAAGCAACAGAGGTGCTGAAAGAGGCGTGAAGGGTGCAGAAAGAGCAAAAGAACTGCAGAAAGAAGTAACAGAGGTACATAAAGAGACAAGAAAGGTGCAGAAACAGGCAGGAAAGGTGCAGAAAGAGGGAACAGGGGTGCAGAAAGACGCAAGAGAGGTACAGAAAGAGAAAAAAGGGGTGCAAAAAGAGGCAAGAGGGGTGCAGAAAGAAACAAATGAGGTGCAGAAAGAGGCAACAGAGGTGCAGAAAGACGCAAGAGAGGTGCAGAAACAAGCAAGAGAAGTGCAGAAAGAGGCAAGAGAATTGCTGAAAGAAGCAACAGAGGTGTGGAAAGAAGCAAGAGAAGTGCAGAAAGAGGCAAGTGAGGTGCATAAAGAGGCAAAGAGGTGCAGAAAATGGCAAGAAAACAGCAGAAAGAGGCAAGAGGGATTCAAAAAAGGTAAGAAGGGTGCAGAAAGAAGCAAGAGAGGTGCAGAAAGAAGCAAGAGAAGTGCAGAAAGAAGCAAGAGAGGTGCAGAAAGAGGGAAGACTAGTGCAGAAAGAGACAACAAGGGTGCAGAAAGAGACAACAGGGGTGCAGAAAGAAGCAAGAGCGGTGCAGAAATAGGCAATAGAAGTGCAGAAAGAGGCAAGTGAGGTGCAGAAGGAGGGAAGAGAACTGCAGAAAGAGGCAAGAGAGTTGCAGAAACAGACAAAAGTGGTGCAGAAAGAGGGAACAGGTATGCATACAGAGGCAAGAGAGGTGCAGAAAGAGGAAAGATGGGTACAGAAAAAGGCAAGAGGGATGCAGAAATTTGCAAAAGAGGTGCATAAAGAAGCAAGAGAAGTGCAGAAATAAGTAGGAGAGGTGCACAAAGAGGCAAGACAAGTACAGAAAGAGGCAAGAGAGGTACAGAAAGAAGGGAGAGAAGTACAGAAAGAAGCAACAGAGGTACAGAAAGAGGCAAGAGAGGTGCAGAAACAGGTAGGAAAGGTGCAGAAAGGGAACAAGGGTGTGAAAAGAGGCAAGAGAGGTGCAGAAAGAAGGAAGAGGGGTGTAGAAAGAGGCAAGAGGGGTGCAGAAAGAAGCAAGTGAGCTGCAGAAAGAGGCAACAGAGTTGCAGAAAGACGCAAGAGAAGTGCAGAAAAAAGCAAGAGAGGTGCAGAAACAGGGAAGACGAGTGCAGAAAGACAACAGGGGTGCAGAAAGAGAAGAGACAACAGGGATGCAGAAAGAAGCAAGCGAGGTGCAGAAAGAGACAATAGAAGTGCAGAAAGAGTCAAGTGAGGTGCAGAAGGAGGCAAGAGAACTGCAGAAAGAGGCAAGAGAGTTGCAGAAACAGGCAAAAGGGGTGCAGAAAGAAGGAACAGGTGTGCAGACAGAGGCAAGAGAGGTGCAGAAAGAGGGAAGAGGGGTACAGAAAGAGGCAACAGGGATGCAGACATTGGCAAAAGAGGTGCAGAAAGAAGCAAGAGCAGTGCAGAAAGAAGCAACAGAGGTACAGAAAGAGGCAAGAGGGGTGCAGACAGAAGCAAGTGAGCTGCAGAAAGAGGCAAGAGAACTGAAGAAAGAGGCAAGAGAGTTGCAGAAACAGGCAAAAGGGGTGCAGAAAGAAGGAACAGGTCTGGAGACAGAGCTAAGAGAGGTGCAGAAAGAGGGAAGAGGAGTACAGAAAGAGGCAAGAGGGATGCAGAAATTTTCAAAAGAGGCGCAGAAAGAAGCAAGAGTAGTGCAGAAAGAACCAACAGAGGTGCAAAAAGAGGCAGGAGGGGTGCAGAAAAAAGTAAGAGAGGAGAGGTGCCCAAAGAGGCAAGACAAGTACAGAAAGAGGCAGGAGGGGTGCAGAAAGACGGAAGAAAAGTGCAGAAAGAAGCAACAGAGGTGCTGAAAGAGGCGCGAAGAGTGCAGAAAGAGCAAGAAAAGTGCAGAAAAAAGCAACAGAGGTACAAAAAGAGGCAAGAAAGGTGCAGAAACAGGCAGGAAAGGTACAGAAAGAGGGAACAGGGGTGCAGAAAGACGCAAGAGAGGTGCAGAAAGAGGCAACAGAGTTGCAGAAAGACACAAGAGAGGTGCAGAAACAAGCAAGAGAGGTGCAGAAAGAGGCAAGAGAATTGCTGAAAGAAGCACCAGAGGTGTGGAAAGAAGCAAGAGAAGTGCAGAAAGAGGCAAGTGAGGTGCAGAAAGAGGCAAGAGAGGTGCAGAAAATGGCAAGAAAACAGCAGAAAGAGGCAAGACGGATGCAAAAAAGGGTAGAAGGGTGCAGAAAGAAGCAAGAGAGGTGCAGAAAGAAGAAAGAGAAGTGCAGAAAAAAGCAAGAGAGGTGCAGAAAGAGGGAAGACGAGTCCAGAAAGAGACAACAGGGATGCAGAAAGAGACAACAGGGGTGCAGAAAGAAGCAAGAGAGGTGCAGAAATAGGCAATAGAAGTGCAGAAAGAGGCAAGTGAGGTGCAGAAGGAGGCAAGAGAACTGCAGAAAGAATCAAGAGAGTTGCAGAAACAGGCAAAAGGGGTGCAGAAAGAGGGAACAGGTGTGCATACAGAGGCAAGAGGGATGCAGAAATTTGCAAAAGAGGAGCATAAAGAAGCAAGAGTAGTGCAGAAAGAACCTGCAGAGGTGCAAAAAAAGGCAAGAGAGGTGCAGAAATAAGTAGGAGAGGTGCACAAAGAGGCAAGACAAGTACAGAAAGAGGCAGGAGGGGTGCAGAAAGAAGGAAGAGAAGTGCAGAAATAAGCAACAGAGGTACAGAAAGAGGCAAGAGAGGTGCAGAAACAGGTAGGAAAGGTGCAGAAAGGGAACAAAGGTACAAAAAGAGGCAAGAGAGTTGCAGAAAGAGGGAAGAGGGGTGCAGAAAGAGGCAAGAGGGGTGCAGAAAGAAGCAAGTGAGCTGCAGAATGAGGCAACAGAGGTGCAGAAAGATGCAAGAGAAGTGCAGAAAGAAGCAAGAGAGGTACAGAAACAGGGAAGACAAGTGCAGAAAGACAAGAGGGGTGCAGAAAGAGACAACAGGGGTGCAGAAAGAAGCAAGAGAGGTGCAGAAAGAGGCAATAGAAGTGCAGAAAGAGGCATGTGAGGTGCAGAAGGAGGCTAGAGGAACTGCAGAAAGAGGCAAGAGAGTTGCAGAAACAGGCAAAAGGGGTGCAGAAAAAGGGAATAGGTGTTCAGACAGAGGCAAGAGAGGTGTAGAAAGAGTAAAGAGGGGTACAGAAAGAGGAAAGAGGGATGCAGAAATTTGCAAAAGAGGCGCATAAAGAAGCAAGAGCAGTGCAGACAGAACCAACAGAGGTACAGCAAGAGGGGTGCAGAAAGAGGTAGCAGAGGTGCACAAAGAGGCAAGAGGGGTATAGAAAGAGGCAAGAGTGGTGCAGAAAGAAGGAAGAGAAGTGCAGAAAGAAGGAACAGAGGTGCTGAAAGAGACCAGAAGGGTTAAGAAACAGATAGTAAAGGTGCAGAAAGGGAAGAAGGTTGCAAAAAGAGGCAAGAGAGGTGCAGAAAGAGGGAAGAGGGGTGCAGAAAGATGCAAGAGGGGTGCAGAAAGTAGCAAGAGAGCTGCAGAAAGAGGCAACAGAGGTGCAGAAAGACACAAGAGAAGTGCAGAAAGAAGCAAGAGAGGTGCAGAAAGAGGGAAGACGAGTGCAGAAAGACAACAGGGGTACAGAAAGAGACAACCGGGATGCAGAAAGAAGCAAGAGAGGTGCAGAAAGAGGCAATAGAAGTGCAGAAAGAGTCACATGAGGTGCAGAAGGAGGCAAGGGAACTGCAGAATGAGGCAAGAGAGTTGCAGAAACAGGCAAAAGGGGTGCAGAAAGAAGGAACAGGTGTGCAGACAGAGGCAAGAGAGGTGCAGAAAGAGGGAAGAGGGGTACAGAAAGAGGCAACAGGGATGCAGACATTTGCAAAAGAGGTGCAGAAAGAAGCAAGAGCAGTGCAGAAAGAAGCAACAGAGGTACAGAAAGAGGCAAGAGAGGTGTAGAAACAGGTCGGAAAGGTGCAGAAAGGGAACTAGGGTGCAAAAAGAGGCAAGAGAGGTGTAGAAAGAGGGAAGAGGGATGCAGAAAGAGGCAAGCGGGATGCAGAAAGAAGCAAGTGAGCTGCAGAAAGAGGCAAGAAAACTGCAGAAAGAGGCAAGAGAGTTGCAGAAACAGGCAAAAGGGATGCAGAAAGAGGGAACATGTGTGCAGACAGAGGAAAGAGAGGTGCAGAAAGAGGGAAGAGGGGTACAGAAAGAGGCAAGAGGGATGCAGAAATATGCAAAAGAGGTGCAGAAAGAAGCAAGACCAGTGCAGAAAGAACCAACAGAGGTGCAAAAAGAGGCAGGAGGGGTGCAGAAAAAGTAAGAGAGGTGCACAAAGAGGCAATACAAGTACAGAAAGAGGCAGGAGGGTTGCAGAATGAAGGAAGAGAAGTGCAGAAAGAAGCAACAGAGGTGCTGAAAGAGGCGCGAAGGGTGCAGAAAGAGCAAGAGAAGTACAGAAAGAAGCAACAGAGGTACAAAAAGAGGCAAGAAAGGTGCAGAAACAGGCAGGAAATGTACAGAAAGAGGGAACAGGGGTGCAGAAAGACACAAGAGAGGTGCAGAAAGAGAAAAATGGGTGCAAAAAGAGGCAAGAGGGGTGCAGAAAGAAGCAAGTGAGGTGCAGAAAGAGGCAAGAGAGGTGCAGAAAGACACAAGAGAGGTACAGAAACAAGCAAGAGAAGTGCAGAAAGAGGCAAGAGAATTGCTGAAAGAAGCACCAGAGGTGTGGAAAGAAGCAAGAGAAGTGCAGAAAGAGACAAGTGAGGTGCAGAAAGAGGCAAGAGAGGTGCAGAAAATGGCAAGAAAACAGCAGAAAGAGGCAAGAGGGATGCAAAAAAGGGAAGAAGGGTACAGAAAGAAGCAAGAGAGGTGCAGAAAGAAGAAAGAGAAGTGCAGAAAGAAGCAAGAGAGGTGCAGAAAGAGGGAAGACGAGTGCAGAAAGAGACAACAGGGATGCAGAAAGAGACAACAGGGGTGCAGAAAGAAGCAAGAGAGGTGCAGAAATAGGCAATAGAAGTGCAGAAAGAGGCAAGTGAGGTGCAGAAGGAGGCAAGAGAACTGCAGAAAAAATCAAGAGAGTTGCAGAAACAGGCAAAAGGGGTGCAGAAAGAGGGAACAGGTGTGCAGACAGAGGCAAGAGAGGTGTAGAAAGAGGGAAGAGGGGTACAGAAAAAGGCAAGAGGGATGCATAAATTTGCAAAAGAGGAGCATAAAGAAGCAAGAGAAGTTCAGAAAGAACCTACAGAGGTGCAAAAAGATGCAAGAGAGGTGCAGAAATAAGTAGGAGAGGTGCACAAAGAGGCAAGACAAGTACAGAAAGAGGCAGGAGGGGTGCAGAAAGAAGGAAGAGAAGTGCAGAAAGAAGCAACAGAGGTACAGAAAGAGGCAAGAGAGGTGTAGAAACAGGTCGGAAAGGTGCAGAAAGGGAACTAGGGTGCAAAAAGAGGCAAGAGAGGTGTAGAAAGAGGGAAGAGGGATGCAGAAAGAGGCAAGCGGGATGCAGAAAGAAGCAAGTGAGCTGCAGAAAGAGGCAAGAAAACTGCAGAAAGAGGCAAGAGAGTTGCAGAAACAGGCAAAAGGGATGCAGAAAGAGGGAACATGTGTGGAGACAGAGGAAAGAGAGGTGCAGAAAGAGGGAAGAGGGGTACAGAAAGAGGCAAGAGGGATGCAGAAATTTGCAAAAGAGGTGCAGAAAGAAGCAAGACCAGTGCAGAAAGAACCAACAGAGGTGCAAAAAGAGGCAGGAGGGGTGCAGAAAAAAGTAAGAGAGGTGCACAAAGAGGCAATACAAGTACAGAAAGAGGCAGGAGGGTTGCAGAATGAAGGAAGAGAAGTGCAGAAAGAAGCAACAGAGGTGCTGAAAGAGGCGCGAAGGGTGCAGAAAGAGCAAGAGAAGTACAGAAAGAAGCAACAGAGGTACAAAAAGAGGCAAGAAAGGTGCAGAAACAGGCAGGAAATGTACAAAAAGAGGGAACAGGGGTGCAGAAAGACACAAGAGAGGTGCAGAAAGAGAAAAAAATGGGTGCAAAAAGAGGCAAGAGGGGTGCAGAAAGAAGCAAGTGAGGTGCAGAAAGAGGCAAGAGAGGTGCAGAAAGACACAAGAGAGGTACAGAAACAAGCAAGAGAAGTGCAGAAAGAGGCAAGAGAATTGCTGAAAGAAGCACCAGAGGTGTGGAAAGAAGCAAGAGAAGTGCAGAAAGAGACAAGTGAGGTGCAGAAAGAGGCAAGAGAGGTGCAGAAAATGGCAAGAAAACAGCAGAAAGAGGCAAGAGGGATGCAAAAAGGGAAGAAGGGTACAGAAAGAAGCAAGAGAGGTGCAGAAAGAAGAAAGAGAAGTGCAGAAAGAAGCAAGAGAGGTGCAGAAAGAGGGAAGACGAGTGCAGAAAGAGACAACAGGGATGCAGAAAGAGACAACAGGGGTGCAGAAAGAAGCAAGAGAGGTGCAGAAATAGGCAATAGAAGTGCAGAAAGAGGCAAGTGAGGTGCAGAAGGAGGCAAGAGAACTGCAGAAAAAATCAAGAGAGTTGCAGAAACAGGCAAAAGGGGTGCAGAAAGAGGGAACAGGTGTGCAGACAGAGGCAAGAGAGGTGTAGAAAGAGGGAAGAGGGGTACAGAAAAAGGCAAGAGGGATGCAGAAATTTGCAAAAGAGGAGCATAAAGAAGCAAGAGAAGTTCAGAAAGAACCTACAGAGGTGCAAAAAGATGCAAGAGAGGTGCAGAAATAAGTAGGAGAGGTGCACAAAGAGGCAAGACAAGTACAGAAAGAGGCAGGAGGGGTGCAGAAAGAAGGAAGAGAAGTGCAGAAAGAAGCAACAGAGGTACAGAAAGAGGCAAGAGAGGTGCAGAAACAGGTAGGAAAGGTGCAGAAAGGGAACAAAGAAGCAAAAAGAGGCAAGAGAGGTACAGAAAGAGGGAAGAGGGGTGCAGAAAGAGGCAAGAGGGGTGCAGAAAGAAGCAAGTGAGCTGCAGAATGAGGCAACAGAGGTGCAGAAACATGCAAGAGAAGTGCAGAAAGAAGCAAGAGAGGTGCAGAGACAGGGAAGACGAGTGCAGAAAGACAAGAGGGGTGCAGAAAGAGACAACAGGGGTGCAGAAAGAAGCAAGAGAGGTGCAGAAAGAGGCAATAGAAGTGCAGAAAGAGGCAAGTGAGGTGCAGAAGGAGGTTAGAGGAACTGCAGAAAGAGGCAAGAGAGTTGCAGAAACAGGCAAAAGGGGTGCAGAAAAAGGGAACAGGTGTGCAGACAGAGGCAAGAGAGGTGCAGAAAGAGGGAAGAGGGGTACAGAAAGAGGCAAGAGGGATGCAGAAATTTGCAAAATAGGTGCAAAAAGAAGCAAGAGCAGTGCAGAAAGAAGCAACAGAGGTACAGAAAGAGGCAAGAGAGGTGTAGAAACAGGTAGGAAAGGTGCAGAAAGGGAACAAGGGTGCAAAAAGAGGCAAGAGAGGACCAGAAAGAGGGAAGAGGGGTGCAGAAAGAGGCAAGAGGGGTGCATAAAGAAGCAAGTGAGCTGTAGAAAGAGGCAAGAGAACTGCAGAAAGAGGCAAGAGAGTTGCAGAAACAGGCAAAAGGGGTGCAGAAAGAGGGAACAGGTGTGGAGACAGAGGCAAGAGAGGTGCACAAAGAGGGAAGAGGGATGCAGAAATTTGCAAAAGAGGTGCAGAAAGAAGCAAGAGCAGTGCAGAAAGAACCAACAGAGGTGCAAAAAGAGGCAGGAGGGGTGCAGAAAAAAGTAAGAGAGGTGCACAAAGAGGCAATACAAGTACAGAAAGAGGCAGGTGGGGTGCAGAAAGAAGGAAGAGAAGTGCAGAAAGAAGCAACAGAGGTGCTGAAAGAGGCGCGAAGGGAGCAGAAAGAGCAAGAGAAGTGCAGAAAGAAGCAACAGAGGTACAAAAAGAGGCAATAAAGGTGCAGAAACAGGCAGGAAAGGTACAGAAAGAGGGAACAGGGGTGCAGAAAGACACAAGAGAGGTGCAGAAAGAGAAAGAAATGGGTGCAAAAAGAGGCAAGAGGGGTGCAGAAAGAAGCAAGTGAGGTGCAGAAAGAGGTAACAGAGGTGCAGAAAGACGCAAGAGAGGTGCAGAAACAAGCAAGAGACGTGCAGAAAGAGGCAAGAGAATTGCTGAAAGAAGCACCAGAGGTGTGGAAAGAAGCAAGAGAAGTGCAGAAAGAGACAAGTGAGGTGCAGAAAGAGGCAAGAGAGGTGCAGAAAATGGCAAGAAAACAGCAGAAAGCGGCAAGAGGGATGCAAAAAAGGGAAGAAGGGTGCAGAAAGAAGCAAGAGAGGTGCAGAAAGAAGAAATAGAAGTGCAGAAAGAAGCAAGAGAGGTGCAGAAAGAGGGAAGACAGTGCAGAAAGAGACAACAGGGATGCAGAAAGAGACAACAGGGGTGCAGAAAGAAGCAAGAGAGGTGCAGAAATAGGCAATAGAAGTGCAGAAAGAGGCAAGTGAGGTGCAGAAGTAGGCAAGAGAGGTGCAGAAACAGGTAGGAAAGGTGCAGAAAGGGAACAAGGGTGCAGAAAGAGGCAAGAGAGGTGCAGAAAGAGGGAAGAGGGGTGCAGAAAGAGGCAAGAGGGGTGCAGAAAGAAGCAAGTGAGCTGCAGAATGAGGAAACAGGGGTGCAGAAAGACGCCAGAGAAGTGCAGAAAGAAGCAAGAGAGTTGCAGAAACAGGGAAGATGGGTGCAGAAAGAGGCAAGTGAGGTGCAGAAGGAGGCAAAAGGGGTGCAGAAAGAGGGAACAGGTGTGCAGACAGAGCCAAGAGAGGTGCAGAAAGATGGAAGAGGGGTACAGAAAGAGGCAAGAGGGATGCAGACATTTGCAAAAGAGGTGCATAAAGAAGCAAGAGCAGTGCAGACAGAACCAACAGAGGTGCAGAAAGAGGCAAGAGGGGTGCAGAAAGAAGTAGGAGAGGTGCACAAAGAGGCAAGAGGGGTACAGAAAGAGGCAAGAGGGGTACAGAAAGAAGGAAGAGAAGTGCAGAAAGAAGCAACAGAGGTGCTGAAAGAGACCAGAAGGGTGCAGAAAGAGGCAAGAGAAGTGCAGAAAGAGGCAAGAGAGATGCAGAAATAAGCAAGAGAGGTGCAGAAAGAGGCAAGAGAGGTGCAGAAAGAAGAGAGTGAGGTTCAGAAAGAGGCAAGAGAAGAGCAGAAAGTGGCAAGTGAGGTGCAGAAAGAGGCAAGAGAGGTATAGATTGAGGCAAGATAAGTGTAGAAAGAGGCAAGAGAAGTGCATGAAGATGCACTTTAGGTGCAGAAAAAGGCAAGAGAGGTACAGAAAGTGGCTCGAGAATTGCAGAAAGAGGCAAGAGAAGTGCAGAAAGAGGCAAGAGAGTTGCAGAAGGAAGAGAGTGATGTTCAGAAAGAGGCAAGTGATTTGCAGAAAGAGGCAAGAGAGGTACAGAAAGAGGCAAGGGAACTGCAGAAACAGGCAAGAGAAATGCACAAAGAGGCAAGAGAGGAGCAGAAAGAGGCAAGAGAGGTGTAGAAAGAAGCAAGAGAAGGTCAGAAAGAAGCAAGAGCAGTGCAGAAAGAACCAAAAGAGGTGCAGAAAGAGGCAAGAGGGGTACAGAAAGAGGTAATAAAAGTGCAGAAAGAAGCAAGAGAGGTGCAGAAAGAAGCAACAGAGGTGCTTAAAGAGGCAAGAGGGGTGCAGAAAGAGGCAAGAGAAGTGCAGAAAGAAGCAACAGAGGTGTGCGGAAAGAGGCAAGAGAGGTGCAGAAACAGGCAAGAAAGGTACAGAAAGAGGGAACAGGGGTGCAGAAAGAGGTAAGAGGGATACAGAAATTTGCAAGAGAGGTGCAGACAGAAGCAAGAGCAGTGCATAAAGAAGCAGGAGAAGTGTAGAAAGAAGCAAGAGAGGTGGAGAAATAGGGAAGAGGGTGCAGAAAGAGGCATGAGGGATGCAGAAAGTTGCAAAAGAGGTGCAGAAAGACGCAAGAGCAGTGCAGAAAGAACTAGCAGAGGTACAAAAAGAGGCACAAGAGGTGAAGAAAGAGGTAGGTGAGATGCACAAATTAGCATCAGAGCTGCTGAAAGAGACGCAAAGAATGCAGAAAGAGGCAAGAGAAGTGCAGAAAGAAGCAACAGAGGTACAGAAAGAGGCAACAGAGGTGCAGAAACAGGCAGGAAAGGTGCAGAAAGAGGGAACAGGGGTGCAGAAAGATGCAAGAGAGGTGCAGAAACAAGCAAGAGAAGTGCGGAAAGAGGCAATAGAGGTGCAGAAAATGGCAAGAGAACAGCAGAAAGAGGGAAGAGGGATGCAAAAAAGGGAAGAAGGGTGCAGAAAGAAGCAAAAGAAATGCAGAAAGAGGCAAGAGAGGCACAGAAAGAAGAGAGGTTTGTGCACAATTAGTACCAGTTTAACACCCACATTATGCAATAAGTAACATGTGACCATTCCAGCTTTGCAAAGGGCCTACCACCACGATGTAACACATGACGCTGCATTTTTGGGAACATTTGAGCCGTTTGAGCTAGAAACAAGGCTTTTTTTGTTCAAATCTGCATATTAGGCAGCAGATGATGGAATATTTGCAAATGCGGAAAATGTTTAATTATTTGACAGTTGGTGCAGCCGAACAGTCACATAATTCCAGTGGCCCTGCTCATACCTCTGACTAGGTCCAGAAGTGCTCCTCAGTGGTTCCTTCTTTTTTTGTGTCTCATTGAGTTTATAGTTTAGCTTCTATGGAAACGAGGAAGACTAAACCTGAGGTTATCACTCCACAACACAGACTACAATACCACATAATTACTCTCCAAAACACATAATCCCATACCACATAATTCCTATACACTAAATACCACATACTTTCTATTCACATAATTTCACTGCACAACATACCACATAATTCCACTACACACAACGTACATCCACTCTACACCAAAAACATTAGTAAAAAACTTTTACATTTACAACGCCAATAGCTCTAACTCTCGCAAATGCGAAACCTATTACATTCCAAATGCTTCTTTAACTAGTAGTCGTGTTTGCAGAGTGGTGGAGAAAGGGTGCTGGGCCTCCGACCAGCGCTCAGGAATTCCGCTGCGTAGGACTTACAGGAGGTACCAGGAGGGCTTCTTGGCCCCCAAAGTCCCTCAGGAGTAAAGTGGACTTCATCCCCCATCCCCTAGTCTGCCAGGAGGTGCGTTTACAGAGTGGTGGAGAAAGGGGGCGTGACCTCCGAAGATGTCTTAGCAATCCCACTGTGTGGGACTTACTGGAGGTAACAAGAGGGGTAGTTGGCCCCCAAGGACATCCTTGGGGGCCAACTACCCCTCCTATTACCTCCAGTAAGTCCCACACAGCAGGATTGCTAAGTTCTCATAGCAGGCCATGCCCCCTTTGCCCACCACTCTGCAAACTCGCTCCCTGGCGTACTCTTGGATGGGCATTGAAGTCACCTTCCCTGCTGGGTGGCCTTTGGGGCCAACTAGCCTATCTCTTACCTCCAGTAAGCCCCACACAGTGGGATTGCTGAGAGGTGGACAGAGGCCACGCCCCCTTTCTCCACCACTCTGCAAACGTGCCTCCTGCTGTGCTTTTTGTTGGGGTATGAAGTGCCCTTGACTCCTGAGTGTCCCTGGGGGCCAACTAGCCCAGCAGGTACCTCCAGTAAGCCCCACACAGCTGGATTGCTGAGAGTGGTCTGAGGCCACGCCCCCTTTTGACACCACTTTGCAAACGCGCTGCCTGGCGCACTGCTGCTCGAGGGATGAAGTCCACTTGTGTCCTGAGGTCCTCAGGACACAAGAGGACCTCATCGCACCACCAGCAGTGCGCCAAGAGGCACCTTTGCAGAGTGGTGTAAAAAGGGACGTGGCCTCGTACCACCTCTCAGCAATCCCACTGTCCAGGGACCCTCAGGAATGAAGGGGACTTAATCCCCCAATTTAGAACGTGCCAGGGGGCGCGTTTGCAGAGTGGTGCAGGGAGGGGGCGGGACCTCGGGCGAGATGTCGGCTTTTCTTTTTTTTTAACATTTTTAGAAGGGGGGCTGTGTGGCCCCCCCTTCTTTTAGTATTTTTGGGCCCTGGGGACCCCATCCCCCAGGGCCTGAGCATTTAAAAAAAAAAAAAATGGCCTCCCTTCCCTGGGCCGCTATTGGCCCCGGGGACCCCATACCCCGGGGCCTGGCCAGCATTTTTTGTTATTGTTATTTTGGAGGGAGGCAATGTGACCCCCCTCCTTAGGCCTATAATGGCCCCGGGGACCCCATTTCCCGGGGCATTGCCTCATTTTTAATTTTTTAAAAATAAAATAGTAGGGGAGGGTGGCCGCGTGGCCCCCCTTCCCACGGCCACTTCTGGCCACGGGGACCCCATCCCCTGGGGCCTGACCAGCCTGTTTTTTTTTAGGAGGGGGGCCACATGGCCCCCCTCCTAAGGCCAATTATGGCCCTGGGGACCCCATCCCCCAGGGCGGCCTTCCGTTTAAAAAAAAAGATAATAATAATAATTTAAAGGGAGGGGACGAGTGGCCCCCATCCCGGGCCACTTCTGGCCCTGGGGACCCCATCCCCCGGGGCCGGCCCTCAAGTTGGGGACCGTGGGGGGAGCCCCAATGCCCCCACGTTCCCAGCCGGCTGCTCACCTCCTGCGGGAGCCGGCATTGCTTTTGGGCAAGGGGAGCTGCTAACATGCAGCTCCCCTTGCCCAAAAGCAATTCTGCTTTGCTTGTTGGAAGCGAGTGACAGTGCATGGTGCAAAACACAGCGGATTTGGCACAATGAACAGTGAAGACATACTTAAATTGAATACCATAGATCATTACAGTGCTTCTATTTCAATGCAAATATAAATATTTTGAAAAGTGCCAATATATTCATTTTGATCACTGTTAGCAATATAATTCAATATAAATAAATAATTTAAATCCAATAAATAGGTACATGGTAAAATACATTAGCAATAAAACATAATGTTATTACCTCATAATTTAAGAAAAGATTTTTTACAATTCTTAAAAACTTCATTTCAACAAATATAAATTGTATAAATGTTAAAACCTAATATTGACCCATAAAATCATTATATATAAAATATCAGATTTTAAAATAATTGCTTAAATGCAGATAGCAAGTGATCTATAATATTGCTGTTTACTAGTTAAGTCAAGGTTCCTGTCCAAGCCGTGTTATTCTTAAAGGCAAAATTGACGTATTTGTAGTGCAAGTGCTTAAATCAATCCGCTTCCATATTAATTAATTTGGATTTTGGACCTATTGAGTGACCTAATAAAGTGAAAAAATAATCCACCCTACACTTACGTGTAAAAAATAATAATGGTGAAATTTAAAAACCATAGTTGTTATGGTTAAGGTCAGGCGGCAGCCCGTATTACGAATGTTGCTTAACCACGAATATTATCATCTTTTATGTAACATGTGTTTTGTCTTGATTAACAGCTATTGGGGTCACAATGTAAGTCAAGTCTAATGTAAGACCAGTGAGTAGAATGAAGGTATAAAAACACAAATGTCTCAAAAAATGTATTTATATTAATTAAAACAAAGTGTTAAAACCTGCATTTTATGTAAAAGAGAAAAAATCATCTTAAATACACGTATAAAGGTCTTCAATGGTATTTAGACCTCCAGGAATTTTGCTGTTGAGGTTAATGATGTATCTCATTTCCAGTTTGCGCAGAGTACCTTCTCTGTCACCCCCTCTTCTATTTTTTGGCACAGAGTCTATGAGGTAGTAGGACAAATGTTGTAAATCATTATTGTGTATTTCTTGGAAATGCCTAGCGACTGGGTAGGTAGGGTATCTATTTGTAATGGCTCTGAGGTGTTGTAATATTCTTTTATTGGCAGGGAGTTTTGTGCTGCCTACATATCTAAGATTACATGTACATTCAAGAATATAAATAGCATAATCTGTTTTACATATATATATATGTAAAAACAGGATGCGGTTTGCTCTGCATGCTGCCTGAACGCTGGTGGTGGCCGTGAAAGTGCTACCGCTAGCGCTTTTTAAATGCCAGAAAAAATCCTTCCATGTGTAAGAAAGAAATGGCACTCTAGGACAAAAAAAATCTTACGTTGATTTATTTAAAGCAGGCCACTCTGGACAGAGGACGCGTTTCGGCTATGTCAACAGCCTTAATCATCTAAAAAAGCACCATTTTGTGACCCGTATGTATACACAATGTGACATAAACATAAAGAAAATACTTCCATGCTTTACCAACATAGAAAAAATAGAAAAACTGCTCCCATATTCTTTCAGATAGAACAATACATTGTAATAATTATCAAACATTCGGGGAAGTATACATATAACCTTCAAAATTGGTCACAATTACTTTAGACATTTTAAACGATGTTGCATACATGAAATAAATGCACAACTTGATGTATTATTAACCATTGTTAACACAAATCATACAATGTATGTTGCTCATCATTTTAAATTACTTCTTTTATAGACAAAATGCACTTGGTGGTCATCCACAACTGCTTACTTAAATGAAGTCTGCTAAAACGGTCTCGCAATGTGCACTTCTCAGATTACGGTCTCCACTGACAAAATAAATCAATCCAATGTAAACATGCATTCATGAAGTTTAAAAATGCTCAAAGTCTCTAAGTGCCCTAATCGCACATCTCCCTTAAAATAATGCACTGCTGCCTTTCCCAAATTAATACTTGAGACCGTAATCTGAGAAGTCCTGTGGTGCGAAGGTGCACTTTAAAATATACATTAAACTATTAATTAATTTAGCTTAGTAGTACGGTTGACATCTAGAAAACCTTTCATTGCTATTTATGGTCCTGTTATGTCTGATATTTGCATGCTTGTGTGTATTATTTTAAAACATAGTTTTATTGTGTATCTGTGCAACTATGTCTATCAGTGTGTGAGTGGGTGTGTGTGTGGCTGTATCGGTGAATAAGGGGGTGTGTGAGTAGCTGTATGGGTTAGTGGCTGTGTGAGTGGCTGTATGGGTGAGTGAGTGGATGTGTAAGTGGCTGTAAATGGTGAATGACAGGATGCAAGAGTGGCTGTATGGGTGAGTGTGTGGGTGTGTTTATAACTGCCTCATCAAAACTGACCTGATAGCTGACTGCGAAGGCATGACATTTTCTATCTCATTTCCTCCTACCAACTCCTTCTCAGGTATTCTAATTTATAGGCCACCGGGTCCTTGTGGTAAATTCCTTCAACCCCTCCTGGAAGTGGTTGCTAATTTGGCCAGTACCAAAGCTAATTTCTCTCTATTAGGAGACTTTAATTTACACCTGGACGAGCTTATGAACACTCAAGTCTCCACCCTGCTTCTAGACCTGTTAGCTATTCAGCTCACACAAGGGGTGGTAGGATCTACTCATGACAAAGGGCACTTACTTGATCCTTTTTTTCCAACTGATGAATTGCTGAAAGTTCTAGCCCCATCCCTCTAATCTAGTCAGACCATTTTCTGATTCCAATAATATTGGAAGCCTTGATGTCACCTTGCTACCATAATTCAACTAGTGGTAAAGACCGTGTGTGGTCTAGATTGCCATTGGCGCATTGGAAACAATCTCTCACAGACCTCAGACCTATCCTAAACTCTAATCCAACCATTGCCTATGAAAAGTTTTCTCTATGGATTGTATCTTTTCTTGATCAGGTCATACCTCATAAACCTCACACAAGATGAGCTAAGGAGAAAATGTCACTTTGGTATACCCCCAATTTGCATAAGCTGAAACAGAATTGCAAGAGAGCTGAAAGGATTTGGACTATAGGGAGTTAAGCAAACAGAAATATAGAGACGCTATTAAAATCTCTAAAGTGGAAATTATAAGAGCACAAGCACTTTATTTTGAAGGAAAAATTTAAAAAGCAGCCAACTCACCACGTGTAAGTTTCCATATTGCAAAGGCTTTACTTGAATCACCTTCCTCCGGTACTATTCTGGTACCGCTACCTTCATGGTGCAAGGACTTAGCTAGCTTCTTTTATAACAAAATTCAAGCCATTTATGATTCATTCAAATGTTCCCCATTGACTCATCCATTTTCGATGATGATCATTCACCCTACTCTGACAATAGGCTTACAGAATTTCTTATTTTGAATCCAAATAAGCTCTTAGAGATTCTATATCAAGGTAAGTCAGGTTCCCCGTCTGACCCGGCCCCCCCTCACATATTGGCTAAAGTCACAGATTTGCTACTCCCTTCTGTGCTCAAAGTGATAAATCTTTCCTTCACTACTGGATGTGTCCCTTCCGCATGGAAACATGCCAAGGTTAAAGCATTACTGAAAAGGCCGGACTTGATCCCTTCAATGTTAGGTAACTACCGCCCCATTTCTCTTCTCCCTTGGATTAGTAAAATATCAGAAAAATATGCCAACCCGATTGTGTCAGAAATTCTAGAAAGTCATACATTACTTCACTCTACCTAGACAGGGTTTAGACCCCGCCATCAGTAGCGGTCGGTGGTGGGAGTGCCGCCGGGCGCTGATGTGGGGCGGGGGAGGGGCAGGGTGGGGGGTAGTAAACTACAGATTACGGGCTATTACAGGTAAGTACACATATAAATAAATAAAACGAATTTCGTTTCTCGCGCTGCATCGCCAAATGTGATGCAGCACGGGAAACGAAATTTGTTTTATTTATTTATATGTGTACTTACCTGTAATAGCCCGTAATCCGTAGTTTACTACCCCCCACCCTGCCCCTCCCCCGCCCCACATCAGCGCCCGGCGGCACTCCCACCACCGACCGCTACTGCCCGCCATGGCACAGAGACTGCCCTCCTGACAGTGTTTGAAGAATCTAAAAGATTACTCAATCAAGGAGGATCAGCTGCCATCATTTTGCTCGACTTGACCTCAGCATTTGATATGGTAAATCATAACATCCTAGTAAAAAGACTAACGAATGCTGGATTTATTGGAAGTGCTCTGTCATGACTTCGATCCTTCCTTGAAATAGGACATTTCAGGTCTTCGAAGAAGGCTGCTTATCTGACAGCCTGCCGCTTAAAAGTGGAGTACCTCAGGGCTCGTCCTTGAACCCAACTTTATTTAATGTATATGTGAGACCACTTGCAGACATCGTTCTACTTTTCGGTAGTTTGATAGTCACCAACTCTGATGACACGGAATTGATCTTCTATCTGAATCAAAGTCAAGACTGCCCCTAACTTTCTTTAGACCTTTGTCTTGGAACGGTGGCCGAATGGACGGAATACTCCTGTCTCGGGCTCAAGGGAGGCAAAACTGAGCTCATGTTCCTGGGCAACAATTTAAATCCAGTTCAGGAACTGGACTGGTCAACCTGGTTAGGTCTTCCTCCACCACCTAAAAACACTATTAAAAGTCTTGGTATGTGGCTGGATAATTTCCTTAATTGTGATCATCAGGCAGTGAAGATTGTGGCCACTTGCTACTGTCCTCTTAGAATGCTTCGGAAGATACTCCCTCTTCTCTCCCTCACTGCCAGGAGACTGAAGGGTCAGGCCCTTATCCTATCCCGATTGGACTATGGCAACTCCCTTTATCTGGGAGCACCAAAGGCGACGATAAGGAAACTTCAGGTAGTCCAAAACTGTGCTGCACGACTGCTGCTCAATACTCCTAGACACCAATAAGCTTGACAAGCCTTGAATTCTCTGCACTGGCTCCTTGTTGTCGAGAGAATCAAGTTCAAATCCCTTTGTATTTCCCACAAGTGTCAGACCTCCAGATGCCTTAACAAGATCTGTGTGTGCATTATTAGTTAAAAAACGCTACAAAAGGAGAGGAGATCAGGCCCAAGGCTTTTTGTGAAGTGAATGGTGGCACAAAAGGAACTCTAAGATGGCCGCCTACATTTTCACTCGCTTTGCGGTCTAGTGTTAACCCCACAAGCCCTGTGGAATCTTGATGAAGCGCGCGCTTCCTAATGACTGCGCACCTCACTGAAGTTTCCCGAGAGAGCGTACCTCGTAATGGTATTCTCCGTGCGTTGTGGAGAATCTCCTTAGTCACTTCTTCGGGTTTCTTCCGGTTTCCGTGCTTCCTATTCCCGTCGGGATTAGGTCCTCCATAGTGTGCCTCGGAGTCTGCGCATTTCTCTTCTGAGGTGAAGAGAGTCCTGGTGGGCGTCGTTTTTTGACATTGCTCCTCCCTTCGTTCTCGGAGCGTTAAAGAAGAAGTTACTACGGAGAAGGAAGAGTTGCGGAAGCCCAGTCAGCTGTACCTGCCGAGGATGAGAGAATAGCGTCTCGGCAGGTCGTCAGCTGTTTCCTGAAAGGAAGAAGAGATTAAAGCTAAGTGACATATTAGACTAAGACAATTCGTTAATACTATGAGCTATTGTGACAGGAATTAATGAGAACAAGTCGTAACTAAAATTCCTTGTATATATAAAATTCATATGTAAAGAAAAAAAGAAACCTTACCTGTTAAATGCATGGAGCTTGCATACCTATGAGAAAGAAAACATATAGAGAAATAATTTCAACCTGCTAAATCGTTACCAGTTTATTCTATTATCAAGATAACAAGAAAAGAACAATACAGTCGATGTAGAGAAGCGCAGTTTTCAGAAGGTTTAGTTAGGTAGAATATAGAAATATTAGTTATATAGTTAGAATAGAGAGTGCTAAGGATTACATTTATTTGTTATATGCGAATTACAGATTACACCTCTGAATGCAATTCCAAAAGAAAAGAAAGAGACAGTCCAACTGTAGAAAGCATTGAACAATAATTAAGAAGAGAAGCTCAGTCTTTAAAACGCTGGGTAGGTTGCAACAAATATAAATTAGATAATTAAGGAAGATAGAGTAGAATAGGGGTTTAGTAATTGTTTGTGTTATTTTCCTCAGGTGCCCTCAGACCAACAGCAATCCAGGAGGATCAGTACTGAAGGGAGAAATTGAGAATTGAGAAAATCAGAAGTTCTGAACCAGTCTCTTCTGATGTTTATTATTTTATCCACTCCCCCTTCCCCCTTGGGAGTCTTTTGGAGACAAGTTTAGTTTAACGGTCTCCGAGGGATTTCTGAGAGGGAATTGGGAACTAGCGACTTCTGTTCCTGTGCAAGTCTACGATAAGAATCCTCTGTTCCATGACAGAGTCAAGTGCCCACGTATTTACTTGCACCCGAGCAGAATGGCCGAGGTAATACATTTACAAACCTTGGGAACAGTCCTAGAGGCAATTCAAAAAGAGCTGGCAGCTGTTAGAGAAGAAAATCAAAGTCTAAGACAGGAGATGATAAGTTCAAGGAAGGAAACAGCTGAGCTAGCTTCTAGAATGGGACAACAATTTAGTTCAGGGAGAGAAACCCTAAGTCCATCCCCAGGGAGTTCAAATAGGTTAACAACACAAGTGGTCCATTCATTGTCCCCAGTTATTCCGCTGGCCCCTCCCGAAAGATTTAGTGGAGATCCACAAAAGGCGCAAGTCTTCCTCACTCAATGTTCTTTGCATTTCATGTGCCGTCCTTCAATTTTCTCTGATGCGCAATCAATAGTAGCGTTTATCTTGTCATATCTAAGCGGAGATGCGGCCTCATGGTCCATGCCCTTAGTCTCCCGCGATGACGCAACACTGCATAACTATGAAGAATTCAAACAAGAATTCCTTCGAATATTCGACAGAAGAAGAATATCTCAAGCTGTCGACAATGAATTACTCGAACTACGGCAAGGAAACAGAGACCTCGTAGCCTATTTGGCTCAATTCAATAAATTGGTGGTGGAGATAAATTGGCCAGAGAGTAAAAGAGCTGCGGTCTTTTATTGAGGATTAAAGGACGAACTGAAGGATGTCCTAGCTCAGATTCCCAATCGTCCCACGGAAATCTCAGCACTTGTGGATCTGGTTTTAGAGATCGCCTTTCGTGAAGGCGAAAGAAAAGGAGAACGACGGAGAGACTTTAAGCCAATTGTTCCTAGATTTGACAGAGTTAGACCCGAAAACAGAAAAGCTACCGAAGGACCATCTGGCACGGAACCCATGCAAATTGGAACCATCAGAGGTCCTTTAACCAAAGAAGAAAAAGACAAAAGAAGAGCTGGCAATTTGTGCGTGTACTGTGGATCGAGTGGTCACTTCGTGAGAAGTTGTCCGAAGAGACAGAAAATTCCATCAAAGCCAAAGGAAAACTTGCAGCACCACCAGTAGGAGTTGGACTGGTGGATGCAAATTTGGAAAAAACTCCAACCAAACATCGAGTAGCAAATACCTTGCAGTCGTCTTTGCCGCATTTAATTTTGTCCATGATTATAAAATTTCGACAAGTGACTCTGACTGAAGTTTCCGTAATGGTGGACTCGGGAGCCACCGGGAACTTTTGCGATTTAAAATTTGCAGCCAAGGTGGGTTTGAGAGCAATACCAAAGTCCAAGAGCGAGCCAGTGCGAGCAGTGGATGGGACCAATCTCTCGTCGGGACCAATTGTGAGCCATACAGAACAAGTGCAGATGATCTCAAGGGATGGACACAGAGAAGTAATTTAATTTAACCTAATCAATGCACCTCAGTTCCAGCTTATATTGGGTTTGCCCTGGTGTACAGAGCACAACCCAACCATCAACTGGAGTGCCAGAACCATTGTTATGGATTCAGATTACTGTAAAGGAAATTGTTTTGGAGAATCGGAGAGAATTTGTGGAAATAATCCTGCACACTCTCTGTGTACGACTGGAGTTTCAGTGTGCATAATCGATTCAACAGAAATACCTCCTGAATACCAGGAATTTGAAGATGTCTTCAACGAAAAAGAAGCCGAACAGTTGCCACCTCATCGAGTTTACGACTGCACGATCGAGTTAGAGCCCGGCTCGAATATGCCCTGTAGTTGGGTCTATGCTCTAACAGAAAAAGAACATCAACACTTAAAAGAATACACAGACAAATACCTGGCAAACGGTTTTATCCGACCTTCCCAATCCCCTCTATCTTCGCCTCTGTTTTTCGTGCCAAATAAGGAGGGAGATTTGAGGACGTACATCGATTATCGTGCGATCAACAAAATCACTAAGAAAAATCGATACCCTCTTCCCCTCATTTCTGTCCTGTTGGATCAGGTCAAAGGAGCGCAAATCTACACGAAATTAGATTTGAGAGGGGCCTACCATTTAATCAAAGTGAGAGAAGGCGACGAGTGGAAGACGGCATTCAGGACCAGGTTCGGGCTGTTTGAATATCAGGTGATGCCGTACGGCTTATGTAATGCCCCAGCTGCCTTCCAGCATTTCATTAATGACGTCCTCAGCGAATTCATCGATCAATGTGCCATCGTATACATCGATGATATTCTGATATATTCAGTCGACAAGAATAAACACCAAGAACAGGTACGAAGAGCGTTGCAGAAACTCAGAGAGAACAAATTATTCGTGAAATTGGAAAAATGCGCTTTTAATGTTACCCAAGTGGAGTTTTTAGGCTTTGTCCTTTCTCCATCTGGAATAAATATGGATGAACGAAATATTAGAGCAGTAACTGATTGGAAGTCTCCAACTTGTGTGAAAGAGGTCCAAAGCTTTATAGGTTTTGTGAACTTTTACAGAAGGTTCATCAGTGAATTTTCACGAAAAATACCCCCTCTTACACGATTGCTTAAGAAAGGAATTCGTTTCGAGTGGACAAGAGAAGCAGAAGAAGCTTTTAAGTCTTTAAAAGAAAATTTCACGTCAGCTCCAATCCTTTTACATGCGGATCCCTAGGAACCGTTTTATGTTGAAACGAATGCCTCTGATCAAGCCGTGGGAGGGGTGCTATCCCAAAGACATAAGGAAACGGGTCAACTCCATCCGGTCGCCTACAGATCTCGAAAGCTATCTTCAGCAGAAACAAATTACACAATTACGGAAAAAGAACTATTGGCCATCAAAGATTCCTTTAAGGAATGGCGACACTACCTTATGGGAGCCAAGCACACGGTAACCGTTTTTACTGACCACCGAAACCTAAAATTCCTGAAATCAGCAAAGACCTTGACTCCAAGACAACTCAGATAGTCACTATACTTTGCCGATTATGATTTCGTATTCACTTACAGACCTGGAGCTCAAAATGGAAAAGCGGACGCATTATCTAGATTGGATACAGAAAATTTAAAAGGTCAAAAGGAAATCCAAACAATAATACCTGGATCACGAATAATTTGTGCAATAAATCCTATTAACTTAAAAGAACAAGTTACTCAAGCCTTAAGTCCAGAAGAAATGCAAAAATGGGCCAAACAAGAAGTTGGGAGAGAAATTCAAGACCAACTACCTTACCACAAAGGGGCCTTGTACCTACCAACAAAAGAATTATGTGATCAAGCACTGTACGAATGTCATGATAATCCTTTGGCAGGTCACAAAGGAGAATTAAAGACCAAAGATCTGGTTAAGAGAAGTTATTGGTGGCCACAGATGAATAAAGATATTGAGAGATATGTTAAAACTTGTGCGCTCAGGGAAATTTGCGCTCAGGGAAAATCTGAATGGCAGGCCCCAAGGGGGTTGTTACAACCAATGCCTACCCCCTTTCCCGTGGCATACAATTACTCTAGATTCAATAGTTGATTTACCTTCTAGCCAGGGTTTCAATACGATCTTGGTAGTTGTAGATGCTTTTACAAAAATGGCACACTTTTTGGCTCTAAAAGGGGTTCCCACCGCCAAACAACTAGCTGTTCATTTCAGCCCCCAGATAGTGATAATTCACGGAATTCCAAAAATCATGATTTCAGATCAAGGGTCACAATTCTTGTCCCATTTTTGGAGAGCTTTCGTAGAAGGGTTGGGAATTGAAGCCAGATACTCAACTAGTTACCACCCTGAGACAGATGGACAGACAGAGAGGGTCAACCAAGAATTAGAACAGTATCTAAGGTTGTTCCTCCTAAAACAAGATGGAGACTGGCCAGAATATTTGTGGGCAGCAGAATTTGCACATAATAACGCCAGAAATGTGTCCACCGGTTATTCTCCATTTTATTTAAATTATGGTAGACACCCAAATTCTTCAGTAAGACAAACCGAGATCTCTGTCCCAGCAGTCAAAGATTTAGTTTCACACTTGAATCAAGTCCATCAAACTGCATCAAAAAACTTAGAGCAAGCAAAAAGAAATAAAAAATGTATGCAGACAGAAAGAGGAGAGAAACGCTATCCCCTACTTTAGAAGTAGGGGATAGCGTTTGGCTAACCTTAGGTTAAGAGGAAATCGAAAATTTCAACCCAGGTTTATTGGACCCTATCCGATTGAGAAAAAAATTAATCCAGTAACTTATCGGTTGCAATTGCCCGCTAAACTTAGGATTCATCCAGTCTTTCATGTATCCTTGCTAAAAGAGGCATCCCCAGAGTTAAGAAAGAATTCGCCTCCAAAACCAGTCCAACTAGAATCTGGAGTTGAATTCGAAGTAAAAGGAATTTTAGACTCTAAAAGGTTAAAAGGACAACTGTACTATCTAGTGGATTGGGAAGCCTATGGGCCTGAGGAGCGTTCTTGGGAACTAGCATCAGATGTTCCCGCTCCAAGGCTGGTAAAATCTTTTCACCAAAGATTCCCAACAAAACCAATATTGGAAGGACCTCCTTTGTTGGGGGGTACTGTCAGACCTCCAGATGCCTTAACAAGATCTGTGTGTGCATTATTAGTTAAGAAACGCTACAAAAGGAGAGGAGATCAGACCCAAGGCTTTTTGTGGAGTGCATGGTGGCACAAAAGGAACTCTAAGATGGCCGCTGACATTTTCACTCGCTTTGCGGTCTAGTGTTAACCCCACGAGCCCTGTGGAATCTTGATGAAGCGTGCGCTCCCTAATGACTGCGCACTTCACCGAAGTTTCCCGAGAGAGCGTACCTCATAATGGTATTCTCCGTGCGTTGTGGAGAATCTCCTTAGTCACTTCGTCGGGTTTCTTCCGGTTTCCGTGTGTCCTATTCCCGTCGGGATTAGGTCCTCCATAGTGTGCCTCGGAGTCTGCGCATTTCTCTTCTGAAGTGGAGAAAGTCCTGGTGGGCGTCGTTTTTTGACGTTGCTCCTCCCTTCATTCTCGGAGCATTAAAGAAGAAATTCCTACGGAGAAGGAAGAGTCGCGGAAGCCCAGTCAGCTGTACGTGCTGAGCATGAGAGAATAGCGTCTCGGCAGGTCGTCAGCTGTTTCCTGAAAAGAAGAAGAGATTAAAGCTAAGTGACATATTAGACTAAGACAATTTGTTAATACTATGAGCTATTGTGACAGGAATTAATGAGAACAAGTTGTAACTAGAATTCCTTGTATATATAAAATTCATATGTAAAGAAAAAAAGAAACCTTACCTGTTAAATGCATGGAGCTTGCATACCTATGAGAAAGAAAACATATAGAGAAATAATTTCAACCTGCTAAATCGTTACCAGTTTATCCTATTATCAAGATAACAAGAAAAAAACAATACAGTCGATGTAGAGAAGCGCAGTTTTCAGGAGGTTTAGGTAGGTAGAATATAGAAAGATTAGTTATATAGTTAGAATTAGAGAGTGCTAAGAATTACATTTATTTGTTATATGCGAATTACAGATTACACCTCTGAATGCAATTCCAAAAGAAAAGAAAGAGACAGTCCAACTGTAGAAAGCATTGAACAATAATTAAGAAGAGAAGCTCAGTCTTTAGAACGCTGGGTAGGTTGCAACACATATGAATTAGATAATTAAGGAAGATAGAGCAGAATAGGGGTTTAGTAATTGTTTGTGTTAGTTTCCTCAGGTGCCCTCAGTCCAACAGCAATCCAGGAGGATCAGTACTGAAGGGAGAAATTGAGATTTGAGAAAATCAGAAGTTCTGAACCTGTCTCTTTGGTTGTTTATTATTTTATCCACTCCCCCTTCCCCCTTGGGAGTCTTTTGGAGACAAGTTTAATTTAACGGTCTCCGAGGGATTTCTGAGAGGGAGTTGGGAACTAGCGACTTCTGTTCCTGTGCAAGTCTATGGTAAGAATCCTCTGTTCCGTGACAACAAGGCACTGTGGGGCAATGGACCTTTGATTTCCCAAACCTTGCTCTCTTTCTATCTTCCTCAAAGAACTCTTCACTCCTCCAATGTATATCTGGCTAAAGTTCCCTGATTCAGGAGGGAAATATTCGGGGGCGTTCCTTTTCATATAATGCAGCTATACTTTGGAACACCCTCCCCTTGTCCTGGTGCTCTGAAAACCAGCTACTTTGTTGAAAGAGCTTAAAACCTGCCTTTTTCAGAACATTTCTCCGTAACAGAGTATTCAACATCTTTTTTATCATTCTGTGCCACACTTTCAGCGCTGGATGCCTATGGGCAGCCATGTGCTCTACAAGTGCTAATAAAAATAATGATAATAGTGTGTGAGTGGCTGTAAATGGTGAATGAGAGGGTGTATGAGTGGCTGTATGGGTAAGTGAGCAGGTGCCTGAGTGTTTGAATAGGTGAGTGAGATGGTACATGAGTGGCTATATGGGTGCGTGAATGGGTATATATATATATATATATATATATATATATATATATATATATATATATATATATATATGGGTGTATAGGTGAGTGAGTGAGTTGGTAAGTGAGTGGCTGTATGGGTTAGTAAATGAGTATAAGAAAGAATCTATGGGAGACTATGTGCTTCTCTCAGTGATTGTTTAGGTGAGTGAATACATCTGTTATTATCTCTATGAGTAAGTGAGTGGATGTGTGAGTATCTGTATGGGTGAGTGAGTGGTTTTGTGAGTGACTCTATGAGTGAGTGAGTGTGTGAGTAGCTCTAAGCATACGTTAGTGGGTGCATGAGTTTTTGTGTGAATACGCAAATGGATATGTGAGTTGTGTGGGTGTTTGAGTGGATGTATGGGGGAGCGAGTGAGTGTTTGAGTGGTTCTATGGATGTTGTCATCATTGATGTCATTTGAGATATCATCAGTGATGTCATCAGTGATGTCACTGACCATGTCATGAGTGATATAATATGTGAGGTCATAAGCAGTTCATTGTGGGGCATAAGTTATAGTTAGGTGATGTACTATAACTGCTCAATTTCTCTTGTTTTGTATGAGTGAAATGCGAGCCTAACTATAAGGTCCCTGTAACCTTTGTTTTTTTCATTGAATTTCTAAGATTTTTTAGGTCTATTTACTAACTATAACGTCACTGTAACCTTTGTTTTTTTTAGTGAATTTCACATTTTATTTCCAAACTGTAACCTTTAACCTTTGAGAGTGGGTGTGTGAGTGGCTCTATAGGTAGGTAAGTGGGTGTGTGAGTCTCTGAGTGGGTGAGTGAGTGGTTACGTAAGTGTCTGAATGGGTCTGGGAGTGTGTATGTGAGTTTCTGAGTTTATCTGTGAGTGGATGCAAGAGTCTCTGAGTGGGCCTGTGAGTGGGTCTGTGAGTGTCTGAGTGGATCTGTGAGTGGGTACATGAGTGTCTGAGTGGGTGTGTGAGTCTCTCAGTGGGTCTGTGAGTGGGTGAATGAGTGCTTGAATGGATCTGTGAGTGGGTGTATGAGTGTTTGAGTGTGCCTGTGAGTGGGTGCATGAATGTGTGATTGAGTCTGTGAGTGGATGCGTGAGTGTATGAGTGGGTCTGTCAGTGGGTGTTCGGTAAAAACATAGGGAGGGCACACAAGAGCAGGTCCTTGTGTCAGCTCACCCTGTGACAGTCCTCCTGTCCAGCTTGCAAGGATATTCTGAGATCAGCTTATTGGTCCAATGATACTGTTTTCCAAACATTCTATTGTAAGCATTTTCTGTTGTAGCTAACATGCTTTAAGCAAGCATAATAGGAGCCTCAATCTTGCAATAAAATGCAGATTTCCCTAGTCATTTATGAAGGAAAGGCTTAATTTTATTAAAGACATGCAGCCGAGTATTTTCCCATTACAACACTGTTTAACTTCATGTGTCTTTCCCTCCCTGACAGCGGCTCTAGCTCCTACATCTTCTTCCACTTAAGGAATTTTCTCCTTGTTCTGGTTCTTCTCTTCAGACTTCACCTCCTACAGATTTTCCGGGAGTTTTCGAGTCTTCTCTCTCTCCATCAGCTTACTTGGGAACCTGAGTTATGAACTTTTGCCAAGAACTGTTCTAATTTACATTGGCACGGGCAATTGTGTTTTCATTGTTTCCTTTGTTTAATGTGTCTTAATCTCTTGCACAAGAAAAGCGGGCTGTTCTTAGTCAAGCTAAGTATTATAGCCGTCTCTGTACCGCTATTGGATATGACTTGTTATACGTTTTTGTTTGCCATTGGCTGGTTGTTCCCAGGCCTCATCGGATTTGTACTTTCGTGTTTTCTTGACTGCTGCTGTTGAATTAAAACAAGATCAGAGAAACATAAGACTCGCCTCCATGTCTTTAATAAAATGAAGACTTTCCTTCATAAATTTCTAAGAAAATCTACATTAACTGCCATTACTCACTTTCTCTAACGGAAATCAAGAGGAAATTAGGATAGAGTATTTTTAGAGGAAATCACTTTGCAAGTTCTAATGAAGAAGTAACTCTCTGGAGCGCTGTTTTGGGCTTTCTACCTCATATTCAGCGCTAATTGAAACGGAACCCAGATTGCGCTTGACCTATCATCACTAAATCAAGCTGATGATTGTGTGCTTTTATGCTGCATAACTAGTTGTGTTTCACGTGGTCTCATTCCAACCTATTCTAGGGCACCCAACATTATTAGAGGGTCTCCCAGTCTCTGCTGAAATTGGTGTCCCCAACCCTAACCCTCCAGGAGAGAGTTTCTCCATCTTGGAATTTGGAAGAATAGTGGTTTCTGGGACAAGAATATGCCACACTTTGGAAGAAGTGGTTACCTGAGGGTGGCACCCTGCATCAGGAGACCGCCCGACAAGCAGGAGGCAGTCCGACTGCCGCATTTCGATATGAATACCGTGCTGGTGGTCGGAAAGTGCTGCATATCATGGCAGCTTGTGCTGCAGCCAAGGAAAAGGGCCACTGCACAAGCCACCATGGTAAGGGGCACCTCCTGCACATCCACGGACCGTGTGCCATGCACAACATTGTGCATGGCATACGGTGCATGGAGGTGAGTGGGGCACTACATGTGCCCCCAGGGCCCCTTTACAGTGGCCCACGATGGATGGGGCTCTGTTTGGGGGCCCCATATCCCTTTATAACAGTCTTTTAATGGCAGTCTTCCAAAAGGATGTTAGAAAGGGAGATTGTAATCCTGAAAGCGGTGACTGCCTAGGCACTGCCATCATTCAGGGATACAACTCCGACCGCCGCCTCGTCAGGGTCTCTGATCCTGGTGGAGGCGGCAGACTTCCCTCCGACTACTGTAAGTCCAGCCGCTGGAATTGTAATCTGGCAGTTAAACTGAAGGACTGTCGGTAGTCGGACAGCCAATTACAGCCTGTCTGTGACGATTTGACCGCCATCACAATGATGCCCTTAGTATTCTCAGTGCTATCTCATGGCTATGTATTCCCATCTGTCTGCAAATCGGCTTGATCCAAATGGATCATGGTCAAGCATAAGCCAGACAAGTGAATAAGACGTGAGGGACAGTTTCATTCGTGGCGTTACAGACTAGTAATAGTAGAGATGAAGATGATATAATGGACCATTTGGCTGTGAATACTTTAAGAAGCAGTGACCCTTTCCTAAATTGGAAGCAAAGGTTCCTTTCCATGGGGTCTAAAATCATATCCAAGTAGTGATCTAAGGTGCTAGTGGGCTTGAAGTTGACAAATTCCTTTACCAATGTGCCTCTGATTGCAACTTGGACATCGTTCTGCGCTGACCATGACAAATATTGTTTCTTTATCAGCTCTTTTGAAGGTATAAGCTCTCAGGTCAGAGTATCCCACACCACTTGCATGCCCATTGAGTACAGTAACTTTTTTATGTCTACCCCGATTGATTACTTCCTGCAAAGCTTCAGCATAGTTGGTTAATTTGGGTGTGGACCATATTCTCCTCTAAAACAAGAGTGGATGCAATCTAGCTTTATCTTCAATCGATTTCCTCTCCATGTCAAGTTTTAAAGGGTGTAATGGATTGCCGGGTGGGAGATAGACTAAACTTCTTAGAAATTTGTTCTCTGGTCTAGTCATTTTTTTGAAAGCCCCAAAGGTTTGGCTCCATAAAGGGCCTCTAGGAGCACAATAACTATTGCAAAAAAAAAAAAAAGAATTGTGGATGTATTACATTGTGGACAATGTCCAATCAATGAGAAAATTGTGCTGGCATAGCTAAATGTCTCTACACAAAAGTTCAGAATGTCAATTAAATCAAAACAAATGCTTTCACAAAGCCCAAACTCAGTTACCAAAATCAGATTTTAAGTTTGTTGCTAAGTGTATGTGTGTAATTACGGGAAATGAAAATCTGTCATTTAGCGCTATAGTTTAGCATGAAATGCGTCCGTGCATCAGTTTTTTACATGAAGACACAATTTACACAAAAAAATAGTGCAGCTCTGTGTACAACAGCTGCTCACATTTTTTTGTTCACCTGCGTTCATGGTACATTTTTACCACAATTGGCACATAATTATATGATGTGGCGTAATGGCATCATTTCAGTAATTTTGTGTAACAAGCGCAAGATTAAATTCTAGAAATTCCATAATGATATTGGGTTAATTAAAATTTCACCAAGGCCCAATGTCATGTCCATAAATAGCATGAGGCCCGAAGCTCTCAAGGATGCATTGGACAGCTGTAACCAGGTACTTTAGTTTAAAATTCGTGGTGCTGCCCAAACAAGATCATCCTTGATTAACTATAAAAAAATTAATTAGACTTTAGGAACACCATAAGCAAATTACATAGGGTGTGACAATAATTGTAAGGTGGTTTGAGTCAGAACTGATTGAAAAAAAGAATCTCATGACATTGATCCAGTGGAGCCATCCAGTGTTTAATTTGTAAAAGAAATAAGTGACAGGGCCCTCGTCAATAGCCCTCTGCAACTTGCACTACCCATTTCTGATGCCATTTCTTCCAACAACAGTACCTACACAACTACTAGGCATTCAGACTATTCCAAGCCCTCAAAAGCTATAAGAATGGCTTGGGTGACAGATATTAGCCATTTTTAATTTATTGTAAATTAATAAAAAACTGTTGTTGTGCTCATCTGTAAACTAGACAGACAGCGCCACCATGTTGCAGACTTTTATAAGCACCAGTATTGACAATTAAAAAGCTGGTGCTGAGCACCTGAAACCACCGTCTCAAATTAACCCCTTCGATGCTCATGACGGCCCCCGGATATCATGAGTCACGGTGGGCGTGTGCGCACGACGGCCAGGGGCCGTCCGAACCACGCCCAAGAATGGAATGTCCAGCACCGCGGCGGAATTCGCGCCGCAGCCAAGGTGTTAAGCACTGGAGCCATCCTGAGGAGAGCATTCCATGAGATGAGAGTTTCAGGAGCAGAAACACTTTCTACTGTATTGCCACTGAAGGATCCTCCTTGAGTAGAAGTACTCGGTGTCCATGAAGCTTTGATTAAGAATGTCCATTAAATATGCTTGTTAATTTCTGAATGTAGCCTCTCTATAGGGCTTCTCTAAGGTCCAATACCACATCTCCATGAGGGAATATTTGACCACATTGCACAATTGAGTTCCGGACTTATAAATATGGACGTGTAAGAAAGATACATAGACATGCATCAAAACAGTACATTGAATACAAATTGTAGCAAATTTCTCAAAATACCAAATAAAGGTTTGCTTAACAGTTTCAAAATGGCTGGCCACAATGAACCTAAGCCAGAGTCACCAGGATAAGCATGAAGCTGGGCAGCTCAGATGGAGTCAAACCAGGAGTCAAAGCAAAAAAAGAAGAAATACCAATGCCACAGAAATAGCAAACATAATAACCAGAATCAGAGTTCAGTGAGCATGCCATAGAGTCAAGAACTCAAATCAGGATGAGCACAAAAAAGGTGGGCAACATGAGTCCGGGGAACACACTGGTTGCCAAGCGGAATGTTGCGCAACGTGAAAAGTGAACAGGAGCAGTGCATTGGAAAGAGCATCCTAAAAGAAGCTGCTGCCAAAAATACATAGGAAGTCCTGACCCCATTGCCTTAGCATACATTAGCTTTCCTGTCACCATGCCTCCATAGGCTGCCACTATGCTGCCTTCAAAGGATGTTTGAGTGCAGGTGACTTCTTAATCTTGCACTGGTGGTCAAGCAATTATTTCCTTGTAACTACACTGATAGGAAAGTACAAATCTAATTTTTAGTCCATGTAAATGAACCCAAGCAGTGATGGATCAGTACAAATTTAATTGTGCACTTGTCAATCAGTGCAAATTCTAGTTAAAATGTCTTCGGGCCTGATTATGACTTTGGCGGTCTTGGTACCGCCGTCTCGGCGGAGTTCCCGCCCACCGGCTTGGCGGTCCGCAAGGTGCATTTCGATGTTGGCAGTCCTACTGCCCAGTTCTGGCCACCACTGCCTGGATTTTTCATCCAACTGCAATAGAGAAACAGGCTGCAGCAGCTGATGGTAGAAGTCCAGACACACTAATCGTCATGCAAATTACGATGTGCCTTACTGCCAAACCGACTGTTGTGGGAATACATCCACACTCGACACAGTGGGAACACAGGAAATAAGGTTAAAACTCACCTTGTGTCCTATTTCCACTCCTCTTCCAGTCACAGAGCTCAAAGTCTAGGTCCCCCCTTTGCAGCTGACACTTGTCCATGCAGGAAATTCACACAGCCATCGCCATAGTTACAGGTAAACCACTCGTACATTTCTGCACTCTTTCAATGGCTGTATAGCCGTGATGCTGGACATTGCTCACACAAGCACTGTCTCCATATGTCCAATGCATATGTGTGTCTTTTCTATTTATGCACATTGAAATACACACATGTGCATTGACATTGTGGGGAAAACTATGGGCTACCGTACGTGACGAGCTCCCTCCGTTGGGTGACCGCCACTGTCACACCACCAACACATTGAAAACATCTAAAATACGGTGGGCGTGATACCGCCAGCTTGGTGGTGGCCTTGGGACCACCGCCACAATGGACTGGCAGTTAGACCGCCAAAATTATAATCAGGCCCTCAGTTATCAGGGCAAATGTACTTATTTACTGGTACAATGCATGTAGCGTCACCACAGGAGCTGAACACTAATTAGAAAATTAATGGATTACAATTTAAAAAATGTTAACAAAAGACCACTCTTACAAATACATTTTAAGTATCACATCCCATACATATCAGTTCCTTTGCAAAACTTGTATTCTGGGAAAGTCCTTGGACTGGGGCTAATATCAAACATGTAGCGGGCAGATGAAGTACCTAGGCTCAGATTTACTAAGGCCATGCACAAGAAAAAAACAACATAAAGTGGCACATAGTATATATTCATTTAAGCGCAAAAGGCATTTTGACCAGGAAGGGTGTCCTTTTTCTCAATGCAAAAAGCACTTTGTAATAATTTGCATAGTACTGTGTCCTGTTGATGTTACTGGTGCATTACTAGGGTGGATGAGTGCAAACACCCAAAACATTTCACTTAAAGCCTTATCGATTAAGATAGCCAGACCGGACTTTGCACCCAAAAATAAAACCTCCTTGAAGAAGGCACTAACAAGGAGAAACAAGCATTGGCATAGCCAATAGGTCTCGCCTTTGGGACCTTAGAAGTGTTTAGCCATGCAACACTTGATGTTGTTGCACCAATTATGATTATGATTCGTGTGCCTATTTTGTGGGTCGAATAGGAGTGTCTTCCAGTTTGAAACTGTTTTAAACTGCTTTCAAATACGCACATTAGCATAAAAAAAGCATTAAAAAGAAAATATATGCAGCAAGAGCAAAATCAAATTGTTTACAAGATAGTAATGAGGAAAGGGAAAGTAATACAATATATACCTTTGTATTTATAGTTGCAAACATGGACTAGTCCTATTTAAACACCATATCAAAACCCTTCGATAAATGTCAAGGGAGCGAAATGCATCCAGGCAGTGCGCCCGGACAGAAAGCAAAAGTCAAGCCTCAACGTAGCAAGTGATCAAGATTTGAGTTGCGGTACTGTGGTTATGTTTTGGGCCAGGGAATCCTTACTGACCATGTCTACAGAGTTGGGTTGATTTATGAGGTTCGCTACCTCGCCGTAAACTCCCCGTACAAGCTTGGATGGATGGATGGATGGATATATATATATATATATATATATATATATATATATATATATATATATATATATATATATATAATATTATCTACTGGCGGTCGCCAGTAGATAGTTATAGTTACAACCTATTATCCATAGGAAATCCGCGACATTCTATTTGAAATAACTCTCTTGCCGGTTGACGTATCTTCGCAAAATTTTCAAACTTTGTGGGGCGCTCCGGTCCGCTCCTACCCTGAAAGTCTCGGGGGATTCGCCAAGCGGGGGCCGAGAAAAAGGGGGGTCCCAAAACGCGTTTTCCCCATGCAATTTTCCATAGGAAACTTTAGACACGGCTACAGCCTGAACTGCTGAACGGAATTACACCAAATTTGGCAAAGAGGTAGTTCTTGGTTCAGAAAGAACCCTTTTGTTAAATGGTGTAAATCCGTTCAGTAGTTGCTGAGAAAATCAAAAGTAAAAGTATAGATATATCTATGGCCGCGTCGGATTCGCGCACCCTCCCGATCACGAGCTGCATGCTAATTGGCTGTCAACACTCCAAATCAGGAAGTGTTGGCAGCCATCTTGTTCCTCGGTAGAACCGAGGGACAGAAACAAGTGCGCAAAGCGCACAAAGGGGGCAGGGTAGAAACACCCTGACCCCCTAGGTCTGCTCAGGGGGTCCCACAAGGACCCCCTGGGCAAAAATAAATAAATTTTTTAATAAAAAAAATCGGCAGGATGCGCTCAGGGAGCGCGAATCCTGCCGAAAAAAAAAAAAATCGAAGCGCGGTCTCCGCGCTCGATACACTGGCCCCCGGGTGGGCCAAGTCCCGGGGGCATGCTGGGGGGTTAATTTTATGTGTGGGGGCCTCTAAGGGCTCCCCAAGCCCGGGGACCACCACCCCCGGGCTTTATGTATAATGGTGCGGGAGGGCTCTGAGCCCTCCCGCAGCCCCGGGACCGCCACCTCCCCGGGGCTTCTTTTTTATTTTTGAAAACCTGTGTGGGGGCTCCAGCCCTCACACGCCCCGGGACCACCACCTCCCCGGGGCACTAAGAAAAATTACAATGGGGGTCCGTTTTGGACCCCCAAGCCCGGGGACCACCACCTCCCCAGGGCTTTCAAAATGTAAGGAGGGGGCCGCGCGGCCCCCTCCTGGAGCCTGTGGTGGCCCTGGGGACCGCCACCCCCAGGGCCGGCTCCTGCAGTGTCCCGGGGTGCCTACCCCGGGACACTGCTGTTTGCAATGACAGGACGGGAGCCTCGCGGCTCCCGTCCTGTCATTGCAAACTGCTTGGATATTGGAAGAGAGAGCAGGAAACCTGCTCTCCTTCCAATATCCAAAGCTGATTGCTTTTCCACATGGGGAGCAGCATGTTAGCTGCTCCCCATGTGTAAAAGCAATGCCGGCTCCTGTAGGACACGGGGAGCTGGCGGGACTGTGGGGGGATTGGGGATCCCCCCACAGTCCCCAACGAGAGGCCAGGCCCCGGGGGATGGGGTCCCCGGGGCCATAAGTGGCCACGGAGGGGGGCCACGCAGCCCCCCTCCAAATAAAAAAAAAAGAGGCCATGCCCCGGGGGATGGGGTCCCTGGGGCCAATACAGGCCCAGGGAAGGGGGGCCACGCGGCCCCCTTCCCGTTTTTTTTTTTTAATTTTAATTACAAAAAAAGGGGTAAGGCCCTGGGGGATGGGGTCCCCAGGGCCTAAAAATAGGAAAAAGGAAGGGGGGCCACACAGCCCCCCTTCAGGGAAAAAAAAAAAAAAAACGATCGGGCCCGCAGGCCCCGCCCCTTCCTTCACCACTCTGCAAACGCGCCCTGGCGCGTTTGCAGAGGGGGAACGAATCCCCTTGAATACTGGGGGTCCCTGGGGCCAACTAGCCCACCAGGAACCTCCAGTATGCGCCAGGGGGCTGCCTTGCAGAGAGGTGTACAGAGGCCACGCCCCTTTTTACACCTCTCTGCAACGCAGCTCTGTGGCGCTTTTGGAGGTATATGGTGGGCTAGTTGCACCCCAGGGACCCTCAGGATTCAAGGGAGTTAATCCCCCGACTTAAAACGCGCCACGGGGCGCGTTTGCACAGTGGTGAAGGGAGGGGCGGGCTTCAGGTGACATGTGTGCAAACAGGCCCCGTGGCGCGTTTTAAGATGGGGAATTAAATCCCCTTCAATCCTGAGGGTCCCTGGGGGCCAACTAGCCCAACAGGTACGTCCAGAAAGCGCCACAGAGCTGCGTTGCAGAGAGGTGTAAAAGGGGTGTGGCCTCTGTACATGTCTCTGCAACGCAGCCCCTGGCACATACTGGAGGTTCCTGGTGGGCTAGTTGGCCCGTAGGGACCCTCATGATTCAAGGGGACTTAATCCCCCAACTTAAAACGCGCCACGGGGCGCGTTTGCACAGATGTCACCTCAGGCCCCGCCCCTCCCTTCACCATTGTGCAAATATTCCTCTAAAATCAGCCGAAATACGAATTCTGATTTACTCACCTGTTATCAGGAGAGACCTCAGTGCTGCATCTTTCAGCCCAGTACTAATCCTGAAAAGTAATTTTAACCGTACTTACCAGTAACTTGAATTTCCTTCCATAGGCTAACATTGACTGGTTTCACTTGGAAATTCTTCTAAGTGTGGAGTTTTGGAACTTTAAAATATTCCTCTAAAATCAGCCGAAATACGAATTCCGATTTACTCATCTGTTATCAGGAGAGACCTCAGTGCTGTATCTTTCAGCCCAGTATTGGTCCTGAAAAGTAATTTTAACCGTACTTATCAGTAACTTGAATTTCCTTCCATAGGCTAACATTGACTGGTTTCACTTGGAAATTCTTCTAAGTGTGGAGTTTTGGAACTTTAAAATATTCCTCTAAAATCAGCCGAAATACGAATTCCGATTTACTCACCTGTTATCTGGAGAGACCTCAGTGCTGCATCTTTCAGCCCAGTACTGATCCTCAAAAGTCATTTTAACCGTACTTACCAGTAACTTGAATTTCCTTCCATAGGATATAATTGCCTGCTTTTTGCTGAAAAAGTTTCTAAGTGTTGATTTTTGAAACATACAAATATTCCTCTAAAATCAGCCGAAATACGAATTCCGATTTACTCACCTGTTATAAGGAGAGACCTCAGTGCTGTATCTTTCAGCCCAGTACTGGTCCTGAAAAGTAATTTTAACCGTACTTACCAGTAACTTGAATTTCCTTCCATAGGCTAACATTGACTGGTTTCACTTGGAAATTCTTCTAAGTGTGGAGTTTTGGAACTTTAAAATATTCCTCTAAAATCAGCCGAAATACGAATTCCGATTTACTCACCTGTTATCAGGAGAGACCTCAGTGCTGCATCTTTCAGCCCAGTACTGATCCTCAAAAGTAATTTTAACCGTACTTACCAGTAACTTGAATTTCCTTCCATAGGATATCATTGCCTGCTTTTTGCTGAAAAAGTTTCTAAGTGTTGATTTTTGAAACATACAAATATTCCTCTAAAATCAGCCGAAATACGAATTTCGATTTACTCACCTGTTATCAGGAGAGACCTCAGTGCTGCATCTTTCAGCCCAGTACTGGTCCTGAAAAGTAATTTTAACCGTACTTACCAGTAACTTATATTTTCTTCCTTAGGAATCCATTGTCTGGTTTTCAGCAGAAAAGTTTCAAAGTGTCGATTTTCACAAACTACAAATATTCCTTAAAAATCGCCTGTATGACTTAAACGCATTCTTTCAACTGTTTACAGGAGATGCACCAGTGCTGGATCCAGGATCCAACACTGAGTAAGAAAAAGTAACGATAACAGTTTTTACCTGCTAAGTGAATTTCCTTCCATAGGATAACATTGGTGATTCTATGAGAAAAAGTTTCTAAGTGTCAACTTTTAAAATACAATAATATTCCTTAAAAATCACGACTGTAACCAAAACGCTTTTACTCAACTGTTTACAGGAGATGTACCAGGACTGAATCTAGGATCCAGTCCTGTGGTTAGAAAAGTAATCCATAAAGTAACTAATTGCATTTAACTAGAAATTCACAATGAGCTGAATGTTGCATTGTGTTTGAAAATGTGGTGCCCATTGCAACAACTGTAACCTCTGTACTTAAAAGTCTATTGCCTATGTGCAAAGTATTTAAACTAAAGTAATTCATTCTGAGAAAGTATTTTTTGTAATGTAATGTATAATGTAATTACAATGTAATTTAAAAAATAAAATATGTAAAAAAAAAATCTAAAAATGTAATAAATCAGTATGAAAAAATTAATATAACAATTAATACATTTAAAAATTGTCATTTACAAAACCTTTGAAATTCACTGAAAAAACCGTAGGTTTCAGACATGTTATAGTTAGGAATTAGCATTTAAAAAACCTTTGAAATTCACTGAAAAAACCATAGGTTTCAGATAAGTTATAGTTAGAAATTAGCATTTAAAAAACCTTTGAAATTCACTGAAAAAACCATAGGTTTTAGGGACAGTTATAGTTAGTTGGACATTGCACTCGTACAAAACCCGTGAAATTCCCCCGTTATAGTTAGTTCAGCTAACTATAACTCGCGCCCCGCAATGCACTGCTGATGACGTCACATATTACATCACTCATGACATGGTCAGTGACATCACTGATGACATCACTGATGACATCTCAAATGACATCACTGATGACATCATCCACGTGATAATCTGATGCACCTCCTCACACCCTAATATAACCTTTGATACACCCAATCTAAATTACAGACTGCCATTCGCAAAACCATAGACACTCCAACACCAATAACTACATACCCACTCACTGATTCTTAGGTCTACACACACACATCCACTCACTCACCCGTACAGTCACTCATACTTATGGTCACTCAGTACAGGACAATCATATGCACTCTTACTCCTATATAGACACTCAAACACTGCCACTCATCCATAGAGGTACTCACACACCTAGTCAGTCATGCAAATAATTAAACACACTGCCATTTACTCACCTATACAGTTATACACACACCAGCTCACTTAATCATACAAATACTAGCACATTGTTATGCTCTTATACAATCACTGATACAAGCACACACTCATCCATACAGCCACTATCACAATCACTCACTCTCGCTTATAGCTATTTATATACTCCAATACACATATATACTGCCTTTCACATATGTAGTTACTCACACATGTACCACTGGGACATACATTCACTCACTAACACACTCTTACACACACTTACCCACCCATACAGTCTATCACAGATGCACTCTTGAAACCATCCACCCAGTGAATCACCCACTCACACATCTATGCACAGTCGCACACACCCCATCCACACAAACACTCAGGCACCCATACAGATACTCAGACAACAAATCAATAACTCTTATAGACACTCATGTAGCTATTCACAAACCCATGCAGCCACTTACACAGCAACAGACAGATACAGACATTAACCCAGTTTAGTCACTAACCCATGCATTCAGTAAGATACGTTTAATCACTCACTTATAGAATTAGTCACGCACCTACTAAATCATCCATACACACACTTATACACCCACTCATTCTTCAATACGCCTTTCCCTATATATATTAAAAATATTTAAACTTTACAGAAACACACAGTCACTGGATGATGTCATCAGTGATGTCATTTGAGATGTCATCAGTGATGTCATCAGTGATGTCACTGACCATGTCATGAGTGATGTAATATGTGACGTCATCGGCAGTGCATTGCGGGGGCGCGAGTTATAGTTAGCTGAACTAACTATAACGGGGGAATTTCACGGGTTTTGTACGAGTGCAATGTCCAACTAACTATAACTGTCCCTAAAACCTATGGTTTTTTCAGTGAATTTCAAAGGTTTTTTAAATGCTAATTTCTAACTATAACTTATCTGAAACCTATGGTTTTTTCAGTGAATATATATATATATATAATTTTATTTATTTTTAAATCCAAATGTCTTCGCTAACTAACGGCAGACCTAACAATGAAGGGAGGACTTAAGATGATGTGGGAAGAGAAGATGAAAATAAGAGCTTGAAAGTGTGAGGGAAAATGAGAATGAGAAAGAGAAAAGGATTGGTATGATAATGGGTGATGAAAATGGAGAAGGGACTTTCAGAAAGTTGCAGGAAATGAACATGACAAAAGGACTTAATGCACTGGGCGTCGTTTTTGAACCCAAAAGATCTAAGACTAAGTATAATCATATCATATACACACAGCTAGACTAGTTAGGCAGTAACAGTTAAATCACTGAGGGGATGGTGTCTGCAGCCACATATGCTTGAGAATAGCTACCACAGATGCTGGTCATCTTCATCAAGCCACAATAAATGTTCACATCAGCTGTCGAGTACAGAAGGAAAGAACTAACAAGAGAAAAACGCTATCAAAATAGATAGATCAGACATTATCCTTGCAAACAGCCAAGGCAGGAACAAACACTGAAACACATGTGACAGAAACAAGCTCGATCATGACAACATAACAGCATCACAGAAATGACAAATAGGCACATTATACCCAGGCCTACTAGTTTTGCCAGTGTTGGTTTGTTATTCTCTGCCAGTTCTCTGAGGGATGCTAGAACTGATGCACTGCGTGCTGTGCTCGTACGTATGTGTGGGTCAAGAAGCTTGTGCTTCATCTGCTATTAGGGTACCAATGTAGAGAAGGAAGTACTCAAACAGTTATGCATGTTTTAAAGAGAAAAAAGAACACTCTGTAAGGAGACGTGCTGTGCTACTGCCCGTGCTTCACCGGTTTTGAAAGTGTGAAGCTTGGACTGCTCCTGCCCATAATGGACCACTTCTGGTGCTTGGGGAAGCCTGCAGTTGCTACTGCCTGTGCTGCTACTGTTCTGTGCGACAGCCAGGCTTGAAAAAACCTTTTCACTATACAAAATCTGAAACTTGTTTTTGTCAATGCCCCTTTAAACCTGAGACTGCAAATAGCCTGTGTTTTGCGTCAATCTCTCCTCCTAATTCGGTCAGGCCAACAGGGCAACTAAATTCAGTGCACTCTTCTATTCAGGTTGTGTGGCTCCAAAATAGGTACAGATTGGAAACTGTATTTATGATAGTTTTGATGGTAGCACTTACCCCAGCCCACGACGTCCTCCGCCTATTTAGGGTTACTTTCATTTGAAGTTTCACAATAATGGTACCCCGGTTTCACATTAAGTCGGAAAACAAGTAACCTTGTTTCATTCTGTATCCGTCATGTATGTGCCCTATATTACCTTAAAGGCTCCTTGACGCAGCAGCAGAACAGTGGGAAGAGCAAGACATTTTTCACGATGTTTTTCACGAAGCCATTGCGGAGGTGCAGAGCAAGCAAAAAAAACAAAACAAATGCCAGTGCAGCAGGAAACCGTAGATTGCAACCGGATAACAAAAAATGTGTCATTTGTTTTCATCGGGTGAGCAGCACATGGGTTGCAGACATACATGCAGCAGACCACACATGAAGCAGCATAAAAAAAAAAAAGCCACACAGCGTTTCCCTTGCGTGCGTGAGCAGGGGCACCATTTGTTTCCACGTTAATTAGAAACAGATGGTGCCAAAGCTCGCGCCCGAAAGGAAATCGCCAAACGTGCACGCGTTGCCATTAAAAGCAATGCAACGCGTGCACGTTTTAAAGCCAAAAGCGGAATCGATTTCAAGAGGTCTCTTTCCTAAGCAGCGCGTGCTGCGTAGGCGAGACCTAAAAAAAAACATGCATTGCATGTTTGCAAAAGTTCACAACACACATCTAGTGCTCGGGGTCCTCTTATGCTTGTCTCGACATTGAAATTTGTACTGGAAGGCCAAGCTTCTAGGGCAATCCTATGCTAAACAGCACACACTAACATCTGAAAACGTCTGGTCACATTAGGCAGCCTTTTAAAGTGCCAGCAACGTTGATGACATCATTAGTAATTCTTATTAGATGTGGCGCTGCGCTATGTTTTTTCCTTTGCACAAAACAGTTGAGCAAATATGGATGCTGAGCTGCATTGCATGAAAAATAAGTAAATCTGCCTCATCCATTCTTCACTTGCACATCACCATATTTGTTAAATGACCAAAAGGCAAACCTTAGCAATGTGTTACTAATAACCGATGGTTGCATTTCTCTTCTAACTGGAAGGCATTTTAAAGGTAGAATGCAATGTTTATTGTTCTTAGCCTTGAAGACAAGTAAATGTTCGCAGCAGTCGATGCACCACCGAAATGCAATAAAAGCTCATCCGATGGAATGCATGTTCATGGGCATATTTACTAGTTTGGAACAGGCCGTGCTCCTCCTTTCATAACAATTCCTTCAGAAGCAGATATGCACAATTCCACTGAAAAACTTGCATTTATATCAAGGAACATTAATGGAAACAAAAAGCTAATGTGAAATGTGTGTTCAGCAGCAGTGCTGTAATGTTCTAAACAGAGCTTAAAAGTTAGGGTGCGGCATGCAGACTTTGGAAACAGAAAGAAGGCATACATGCACATTCAACTGGAACATACAAAACAACAATATGTGAATAAAATAATTTCAAATTTGCGTCCAGACAGTTAGCTGCCAGAAGTGATGGTCAGCATGTACAATCTCAGGCTCTTGTAACCAAATCGCAAAATATATTTTACTGGCTTAATTTCATGCCCTTGTTGGTATATTATGCTAGTGCTTGGTGCAAACACCTTTTACCACCGTATTATGAAAGCAGGAGGTGAACATGTGTTGACATGAATATTTGTCTATGTTCGTTGTGAAGTATTTTATTAGGTTGGTGATGTATGGTATTGCTTTTGGTGCCACTGTGTTTCTGTGCAACACTATTGTAATGTGATTTTGTTGTGTTGTACTGTGGTGGTTGTGTTGCATTCTGTTTTGACTGCTTTATTGTGTTGTGCCCTGATATGTTATATAGTTTTGTTATGTTGCTTTATGCATATTATTGTGATGTTTTCTTTTGTCTACTTTAGTGATATCAACAAATGCTGCAGCATTTGCAAACTAAAGGAGCACATGCCTTTAAAATTCCCTTGTCAAGCAGCCATTTACAGCTGTCTACATTAGTAAAATACCACTGCTCTATCTCTTCAAGTATTTAGGACACCAGTCACCCTAAAGCTGTGGCTGAGATCATGTCCTAAATTAGCACTTGAAGTACTCACTTTATGTGATACGGCCCTAGGAGTCTAGCTTTGCAATGTTTGTTGCTTCATCTGTTCAGCTGCTTTTCCATACTTTGGAGCTCACGTCCATGCATCTGAGATGCATCTGTGTCTATGTCAGTGTTAGAACCATCTATAATATATGCATGTTCTTTTCTAGAGCCTATCTTGCTAAGGGAGTCACTTCTCTGCATTATAATAGCACCTTTCAATCTTTCACTCTGTCCTTCATCCTTGTGAGGTCATTTAAAAGAGTGCCATTGACAGGAGTACTACTGAGAAGTAGCAACAGTTGCACATTTCCATAAGAATGCAGGTGTGTAAATTCTTAGTAAATATGCATATGAACTTTAATGCTTTTTTCTCTTTTTCTCCATCAGGGAAAATACTTTTTTCCCCATAAAGAAAACACTTCTGCTACACCCCGACACATTTTGAGGATCCCCCCTCCCCAATTCTACTCTGACTTGTGACAGAAGTAAGTATCCAATATGAAACAAGGCCCCTGGTGGAATGCCATTCATAATAAACTAAGTAAACATTTAACCCCAAAACCACTTAACTGAGTGTAACAGGCTCTAGGTGCAGGAAACTAGCCACCCCTCTCTAATCAGCTTTGCATGGCCCCTGGCTGTGCCCAGTGGGGTCTGGTCTCATATCCTGTGCTTCAGCCAGGCTTTGTGCACACCAGACTCTGGCTTTAAAACCAATCCCTGAATCCAAAGTACATATTATCGAAACCAATAACACTTGATCTCTGGCTGTGTGCAGCAACCTCTGTGTGCATGGCCTGGTCTAAGACCATCCCCTGCTTCTAACCTATGCCCCAACTAAACTAGCTAAACATGACCTTTGGCTCTGCCCATCATGCTCTCTCTTCCCATGAAATCACCACACACAGCCTACAGTGTGCAATAACCTTGCATGTACTCCACAATCATCCTACAGAGACCAGCTGCACATGGCTTTCTGCTCACTGCTCACTCTCTCCCAAACCTCCTGCAGAGCATTCTGGGACATTTAAACATGTTGACTTCAAGTGGCCTAAGCAAAGACCCTCCCTGAAAGCCTCAGCTGCATACTCAACTGAGACAGCTGCCTGACCCTTTCCCACCAATACTTTAAAGAGAGGCCCCTCATGTGTTTGACTCCAGAGGTCTGACCATCCTCCTTTGTAACTGTGGGGTTGGGCTTGCCAAGGCTAGATGTCGTATGAAGAGGTAATTAGCACATTCAGACGGCCACCTAACTCATTCCATTTCCAGGAGCTAAGACAAGCACTGTTAATTGCTCTGTTGTGTGGAAATGCCTTTTATCCTCCTGCTGGCCAGCAGAGTAATTATCTTGGCCTAGTGGGGGGGGGGGGGGCAGAGGTTTGTAATGTGATTATGGCTAAGTCAGACAAATATGAAAACTCTCAAAGTTCTATAAGGGTCCAGGTATCAATAAGTGATAATGGATCTGAACTCGGTGTACACGCTTACCCAAAATTGATAACTGTTCGGTATCTCAGGGCACCAGCATGGTGAAATTGTGTTGTGGTGCAGATTTTTCCCATAAGGTATAATACAGTGAGCACTCTATCTTTTCAGTAAGCACTACAGACCTATTCTATGAGGGCCCAATCCCATTTTGAAGCCTACACCAGGTTAGCACCAATTCCTAAAGTGTCCCTCCTGTGACAGGCTACTTGTGCTCAGATATCGGGCTGAGCCAGATGGCAGTCTCACTGGTTCAGCTCATGCATGTGCACACATTTGTGAGTGCACGTCCTAGTGTGTAACCAGCCTTGCACCTCTTACCCTATCTACACAGTAACAACCTTCTCTTAAAAGGCTGACACTGATGGTCAGCGCTTTCAGTCCATTTCCACAGAATTTATTGTGATTGAGACTCGGGCACCAGAAAAGCAAAATATTTAGAATGGTTATATTGACAAAACCTACTTTGCTATAAATATGTGCATCTATTTTCTCATATACATACAGAGGACTCCTTCATTTCTTACTCAGTTGTGAAACAAGTACTTGCTAACTCAAACAGGAGTATAGGACCCTTCTCTCTGAACTTCTGTTTGAACAAAGTGTGGAGATTCACTTGTGGTACTTAGTATGTTTCTATTTTTAAAAAGCCAGCATCCTATTGGTTGGAGGAGATTGTTTTGGCTAGGAATGCAACTAATGAGGACGTTTGTGGGACTGAGCTGATGCCTGCACGCATCACTCTGACATCAGTTGGGCAAGGCATGGTATTTAAATGGACCTTTCACATGACGTTTGTTTTCTATATGACTGCTCTGTACCACTGACCTCCATTCAGGATATTTGTATAGTTTAGAAAAAACACATAGCATTTTAACACAATGCACTGTGCAATCTCTGTTCCATTTGGCTATTTAGTTGTCATTTTCTCCATGCATATCTCACTACCAGATAGTTTGCAAGAGTGCCTACCTGCTACAACAATACTTAGCTGCAATAACCAGCCTGTGATCAGATTGTATTAAGAACATTCTTGTAAAAGTATCATCCTTCCATAAGCATTATGGGATTTTAAATGCAGCTCTCATTGGATAATAATGTTTATCGAACAAATATAGCTATATACCGGAAGCAAGAGAGTGTGTGCATACATAATGTGAAATTCATGGAAAGGCACTGAATTGCAGCTTTCACAACTCGGTTGCTAAGATTACTTTTATCACTGCCATTCTTTTAAAGCAGGTGTTAATTGGCCCTGATTTTCTAAGCTACAAAGAGAGGAGACCAGTTTTTAACACTAAGGGGCTGATTCCGATCTCGCTCGGAAGGACTCCGAACGCGATCCGGCTGGAAAAAGTATGAGCAGTACGCCTGTTTTCCGACCGACTCGCACAGCTGTACGAGCGAGCAAGTACGATGCGAGAAACGCGAAATCGCCGACCGAATCATTTCCGGGTCCGAACCGCTCCGTACGTCTCATCCGTAAGCAAACCGTGCCATGCAGTGGAGGCGATTTCCGACCGAGCCAGTACGATGCACGATTCGGACAGCCGGATGGAGTCGGAGCCTCCGACAGGTAAACACTCCGGGAAGCGGACTTCGGGGCTCCGCGCCGGACCCCCCTTCACCCGTAGCCTTACGAGTCGATCACAGGGGGGGACCCAAGGGTCCCCCTACACATGCATGTATGGTGCGGGTGGCACAGACTCGTCCTCACTACAGGGGGCACCCCTGTGCACAACGTACCTTATTCGTCAATGGGAACCTATGTACGCGTCGCACAACAGGCTCCCATTGACTTCAATGGGGCTCCGAGCGACCAGTGTCCATCAGCTCTTGTTCGCATCGTACTCGGGCGCTCGGAGCCCCGGAGCACGAGTCGGTCGGAAAGCCCTCCGGATCCGAGTCAAACGGAGTTCTCCCAGCGAGATCGGAATCGGCTCCTTAATAGTTGGCTGGGCTCTGCAGAGTTTCTGAATGGCATATGTCTGTTGTTCTATGATTTAATATTTGGATAATAAAAGGTACATGTGGTTCCTGGTAATTGTGATGGATACCTAGAAGGTTGTATTTTCCCTCTTTGGACTTCTCCAGTGGTACAAGCTAATTTAATAATGTATTAAGGATGAATGATAATCACCATTTCTGAATTTAGATTTACAACTAAGGGCAGACTCTCAGGTCTCCACCACCTCAGTTCAGGGAGTAGAGACATTTATTACTGACATTATGAGTTTAAAGGTACTCTGGTAAATTATAGATAAAAATAAACAAGCTTAATAATTCTTTAAGAAATATTAAAAATGATATAATGTAAAATAAAAAGGAACTGTTTTAATATATTAGTAATATTGGCTAGAAATAACAAAATAAAATGTCACAGCACAACTCATCAAAGTAAATATTTATTGAATAATTAAATAATTAAAATACATTAATTGAATTTTATTTTTTATTTTTGATCAAGGTTAAAAAATATTATTTGCAAATTAAACTAATATACCATCCACCTTTACTGGCATTTTAATATTTATTAATTCAATTATTAGTTATGCTTTTAGTATTTATTTTATTTGTTATTCTTAGTTTAATTTAATTATTTATATAAAATAAGTGAAATATTAAGTATCAAAATGATAAAATATACCTTTTTAATTTAACCTAACTTTTTAGCACTAAAAACTATTCTGGATGTATTTACAATAGAAAGAAAAAGATGTAATGTATTTAATTAATCTATCCTAAGGGATTTTCTAGCAAGTCCTTGCCTCCGTTACGTTGCAGTATCTGTGAGTGGCGTTTGTGGTGTTCAAATTACTTCCGTGCTTTCCTGGAGTACATTTACAACTGCTTTGGAACGTTTTTGAATTAATGAAATAAAATTTGTAGAGCACGCTAATTCCATACGGTGTTTCTGGCTGTAGTAACTTTAGAACTGCAGTTCTGGATAGCAATGGGCATACTTTTGTGTGGTTTGACGTTATGTTTTTGTATGTCCCTCCCTAAATCCCTTTTTACCCCATCCTTAAAGCCCTATCATTTATGTGTAGGCATACCCCATTTTCAAGTGACTTCCCCTATGCCTCCCATGTTTATTACTTAAATGTAGGATTACATGTGCAGAGCTCTCCACGCTCATTGTAGAGATCTCTGTGCGGAGATGATAGGAGTGAACTGTAGTTTGTACTACAAGAGTAGAACTACTATAGTCCTACTAAATGTACTATGAAACACAGTTTGTGAATTGGCCCCAAAAAGGCGTATTTGTAAAGTACAGTTTCACCTCTCTTGGTGTTACAGACAGATAACAGATGCTAACCAAATGGACCCAACAGAATTCGAAATTGTGGCTATGGGGTCAAACACAGATCCATGAAATGGATGCATTAGTCATAGGAGCTGGTTAACTGGCTTCACTAAAATTAACATTTAATTTATTACAATACAATATGGTCCAATCTTGAACCATATCAGACATTGAAAAACACTGAGCTAAAAGTGAACATTGTTTTATTTTTGCAACTCCACAAAAGCTGAAACTAGACTTCGGCCCTGGGACTGTTCTAGAAATGCTGCGTGTCCTAGAAATGCTGCATTAATTAAAAGCTGTGATGTCTGGCAAATGTTGTGCAGTCATGCATTATTACACTGCTACCACTATGATTCTCTCCAGACCAGTATTTAAACTCCACAATTTACAAAGTTAGTTCTAATGCAACTTTTAACTGGATACTTCAAATTGATATTCATATGGCTTTCTTACCAATGACTGAACCTTTGCATCAGTGTAGATAATCTGCTGCACCGATTTTATCTAGTGAGCTTTAAAAGGGGTCCCATACAGAATTTCTTTTTAATATTGATGTGTGATATCCCAGGCTGATACAGGCAGATGGTATTGCAATGTCTATGAGGATCTATGAGGTTGGGGGAGAATCAAAAGCTTATTAGTCTTGTTGGATTTTCATGTGCCAGAGATTCTGGGAGGAGTTTTGATCCTGACCAGGAATTCTGTGGGAAACACAGGAATGTAAAGTATGTGTGACTTTTAGACATTAGGTTAGAATCACCTACCAGTGACATGCTAGTTTTCCTCTTAAAACTCATCCCCACCTGCATCTCAGAGCCAGCCTGTGAGAAGAAGGATGAAATCTTTCTTACCTACTGTGGAAGAGGATTCTGTCTGCCTGATATTCTAGACTAGTTGTGTCCACATGTGCTAAATTTCTTCTGTACAGAACATTCCTTTTAGGAACTAGGTGAGCCATTGTCCAGACCTGACCCACAGGAATGTTTGTACCAACCTTACAAGGGATAGCTTTTAGCGTATAAGGCTGGCAACAATTTTACAGAATCCTTGTTATCTGCACCACTGTTGGGAAGAATAGGTGTGACATGCAGCAGTTGCAATAGGTCTTTGCAACTGTTTTCAGGTGGTTGCAGAGCAGTCTAGAAAAAGACAGTTTGCAAAAATATTTCAAAAAACTAGGGGCAGATTTACAGGCTCTTACGCCACTTTGCGTCACTTTTTCCATGTTAAAAGTGACGCAAAAGTGGCGCAAGGGGCTTGTAAATCTGCCCCCTAATTTGTTGTACAAAGTTTGTTTTGCAGGATCTCTGCAAGATTTGTAGGGTAGAGGATTTTATTTTGCAAGTTCCAGTTTACTAGGAAGAAGCAAGAACCTGCATTTAGTCAACATATCTCCTCTCTGGCTAGCTGCACCTGAACCTCTTTGTTTCTCTTTGAGATGTCAATTTCCAGAAAAAGTAAAATTATTTGGTTTCCCCTGGACATCAAGCCCACACCATAAACTTCCTTAAATTGCATCCCTCAAGACTTCTTTCGTGTCCCAACAATTTGACAAATTCTAACAAAGTAGTCTTTTTATAAGCCCTTTTTATTGGTTATTTTACCATAATTAAAACATGTCTCATGATACATATACCTCTTGTCCATCAAACTGACATTAAACAGCATTTCTCAAATTGTGTCTGGTTTACCCAGCTTGTACCAATCGATCTGTTACTTTGATCCCATGTAACCTACATGATAGTCTGTTTGTTTGGATTAAGGAGCTACTGTTTGAAAATAGTTCCACCAACAATGCCTCCATTCCAATCGGGGGTCTGTCCCCTCATGTTCCTCCTAGCTCATCTAATAGCTGCAGAAGTATCACCTTAGGTGGCATATCTACTGGTTGTATTGCCAATAATTTGCAATGGTAGAACAGTCCAATGTCATATGATAGAGGTATCCCTTTCTTTGATAACAACTATGACAGCTGGGGAAGAAGACCTTACTCATTTCCAGGGTTTCACCTGCATGTATTAGGTTATCTGCAGGTACTTGAGTTGGATCGACCACATCTTGGCTGGTATGCCCAATATTTGAGGGTCCATTGATACTTGTCATGTGTCTAAATCATCCAGTTGCCCCAAGACTTTTACCCATTTATTTCTCAAGACTCTTAAGGGGTTATGGGTATTACACTTCAGTGTTTTGCATGCTTTAGATAAAGCACCCTGATTTAATCGTCCCATCAATACCTTGGCCTCCAGTTGACTAAAGTTTAGAAGGGCCACTTGGGTGATGTGGCTCACATCCAGAGCATTTCTGAGCTTTGAGTATCTATAGAACTGAGCTTTGTGTAGTTTAAGCTCCCCTGTAGTGTGGTAAAATCCTTAATATGATCTTTCCCCATCTTTCTGTGTGGCAGTCGATATGTAATATATTAACCTTCATCAAGCATCAGTCACGAGTGCTTATCTATTGGAATTAATTGATTCCCTTCACTGACTAGATGATAACTTTTCCACACAGTGGCCAGAATATACAAAGCCCTTCAACATTGCTGGACTAGTGCGCAGATTGACAAGAAGTGTGGTGTAGGCTGTATATCGCAGTGCTTGTGGAATCCAGAGCTTTTGCTCACAGTCCACAACAGTGTGGTTAAAGAGACTGTGCCTGCTACACTTTAAAAGTATCTTCCCTATTTGATGTTGTTTGAATTGAACTTTCTCTTTCACTTGTTGCCTCTCATCTTCTGCTCTGTCCTACCCCATTATATCATGTACCCTTCATCTGATAGCTTTGAACTGTGTCTTATCTGATAGCCCACCTACGTGTCTCCTGAGGTTATTTTCTTTCCTAGATTCGGGACTGGCCCTTCGGTTTGATGACCTTTGACCCTCCCTGCATCCTCCATCACCACCACAAATCCCCTGCTCAGTCTAAGATAAAGTAAGGCTCTTGAACTGGTGCCTGGACTGACAGGAAGTCAAATGTAACATTTCAAACTCACAAAACCACTAACAAGTCACTGAAATTCACAAATTATAGTAAACTAAAGTACCTATAAATTGTGCCATCAACATGCATTGAGTATTACAACACTCATGACATGTTCTATGACATCATTGATAACATCACTGATGATAACTGAAATTATGTCATTGATGACATCACTGTGCATAGTGGGGTGCAAGTTATAGTTACTTTAGTTAACTATTGCCCATTGGTAATTTGTAAGACATGTAATCGCTGCTACATTTGCATGCCTTGCATCTGCCACATTTATAAAAACCTTTGACCTTAGCCCATCCCTTTCAAGCGTCTTTTTCAAATAAATTGTGGTTAGGGTATCTTTAAGTGGTTTTGATTTGCGAAAAGTTATAGTGGGAAGTGGCTTAATTTTTGGCCCTATCACAAGGCCAGCCTTAATGAGGTGCCATCAACATCATGTTTATCTCTGTGCTTGCCCTATTGTATTTACACATAAAGCGACCTATATTGTTTTTAGTTCTTTTCATCTTAGTAAATAGGCATTTTCTCAATACGCTTGCTACTCTGCATACTGCCTGCTTGATTACTTTGCTTGGATATCCTTTCCTCCAAATTCTCTCTTTTGTGTCTGAGACTTCCTTGGTAAAGCCCTCATTGGTGCTGTAGTTACATGTCATACTGAGGAACTCTCCTTAGGGAATGATACACTTTAACTTCTTTGAATTATAGCTCTTTTCATGTAGAATACTATTCCCTGCCATGACTTCTTGAAAGAGATTGGTAACCAAACCCCCTTCAGCTACTGTGACTCCAATATCCAGAAGCTCTACCTGTTGGTTAGTGATATTTGAGGTGCATTTTAAATTCAAGTAGTTAACCTGTTATTCCTCCACAAATTGTTTGACCTCCACTGCACACCCATTCTAAATGATAAAGAGATCACCAATGTAACAGATCCAGAGTGGTATATGTTGGGGCCATATTTTGCTTTAGACTACCTTTTCCATCCACCAGCCTATAAATATGTTTGTGTAGCTGGAGGCGAGGTAGGTGCCCACCGCAGTTCCAGTGAGCCTTTTGTATAATAATCCCTCACAGAGGAAATATTGTTGTTTAGGCAGAAATGTTTCACGGTAAGTATTATCTCTCTGTGGTCCAGAGTATTTTTGAAAATGTCTACAGGCCTGTAGCCCCTGACTTTGACTGATACATGTGCATAGTGGAACCACATCTATTGTGATCAGCTGATGAGAATGTTCCCAATGAATAATGTGAATCTTTGTAAAATAATTAGTAGTGTCACTACATTATGAGGGTAGACTCTTTACTAAAGGTGAATTTAAAACTCCAAATAGATAGCAGTATTCTCCAGTGAACTGTGGTTAGAGTGCACTGTAGAATAACCAGAGGGGTTGTTTTATTTTTTGTGAATCTTAGGCAATAACGAAAAGCTCAGAATTACAGGAACATCATTCTTCAAAAAGTGATACTCAGCAAGCTTAAGTATGCCTAAATATTCTAAATAACATGTTTTTCCATTACATTCTGATAAATCAGCTGATTGTTAATTTCTAGCCTTTATTTAGTTATGTTTCATAGAACCATATTCCACCCACCTTTGTCTGAAGGATTGATTACCTGAGAGTTTGAAGTGCCACCCTTTGTACTTTAGTTAAGTTGACATAAACCTTATACCCCTGTTGAGGTCTGAGGTTCATGGGATCCTTAATCTTAGAATGTGTTGATATTATCATTCCCTAAACCTAGGTTAAATACTGATTTAGGTTTGAAAGGGCTCTTAGTCGCTTTATCTATTTGAAAACCAAGTTCAACTAAATGTTCTCTGTTGTCAAACATGGGTACCATGCTACCCTCAAGCTCACATAAATTGATCAAAGTGTCAATATCACCAACACACAAGTCAGATTCATTTTCATTGCTGGGATCCCCTGAACTTGTTTCACTAATGCTTTCAATTTGAAATAATTTTTGCAATTTAATTTTTCGCAGAAAGAAAAATAGTTCTACATGTGTTTCATAATAGTCAATGTCTCCCATTGGAAGGAATGATAGACCCAGTTCTGGCATAGAGTTTTCAGTCAGTGTCCAGTCATGATTCAATTGATTAACCACTGAAAACTTGTTCTAAAAAAAGGAAAAGTAAGTCCAGTATTTGTATAGCGCACGAATCACCCCCGAAGGGGTCTCTAGGCGCTGGGGGCCGTTGGGAAGATTAAGCGAGCTATTGCCCAGAGTCGCATGGTGCTGGGCAGACCCCTGCCGCCGGAGCCAGGGATCAAACCGTGATCCCCAGCGTCCAGCGTCAGTTGCCCTGGCCGCGGCGCCACACCTCTCCCCATCACTGTTTCTTATTATTCTGCCTTGTCTTGCTCACATAAGGTGGTTGTCCAATTCTGTGGCTCCCTTCTACCTTGCCTTGTTTTCCAATTTCTTTGGGGCCTCGGTTTATTTTTTGGGCATCCTCTCCAATTTTCTGTGATTTTACTTTGTTTATTAGGCACAATTCTTCTACAAATGTGCCTCCTTTTGAGTGGGGTTTTGCACGGCTACGTCTACTATTTATTCTGAATCTGATGGTGCTTCAGAGCTGGACTCTGAGGTTAACAGTTCTGTTGTTTCTGTGTCGATTCCTTTCTATATTCTTTCCTAAAGTTATCAAATTTACATGTGAATTTTATGATTCTCCCTTCCACTTTTTGTCTCTCAAAACTTTCCTCCAATTTTTTTGCTTCAATTCTTTTCCAAATTTTTCCATAGCCACATAAATATTCTTTATTTCTTCTTTATTTAGTCCCTCCTGCAGTCTATCATTAAGGTTTCTCAGTTCATCACAAATGGAATCAGGCTCAATTTTTGCATATTTAATTGCTAGATCCATCATCTGCTTGAATTCTTGTCCCATGAGATTGGTCCATTCTTCAAGCAGCTTCAAATGCAGGTTTTCATAGGTGAGAATGATGAAAATTGGAAGGCCCCTTGGTACTCTTCCCACTGCAATATAACTTTCTAGTGATGCAATCTTCCACCATTTGTTATTCTCTTTTCGAAAAAAAAATAACTGTCTGTAGTTATTGCCTCAATGCTTGATTTTTACTTGTGTTAGCACTAGTCATGGCAGCATTATCTATTTCATGTTCTTTTGACCCATCAAATATCAATGCTGCTGCTTCCTTCCTTTTTTGTAACTCTTCCACAGTACTCGTGAAGTCAGGGTGCACTGACTTGTTTATTCAGGATGCTGAGTAATCCTGTCACTCAATCCCTCCCAGAAACTCGGGATCGCAGTGCACTTGCCTTCAGTGTGATTATGTGACTTTGGGCATCTGTTGCAGGAGTTGGCCCGGTTATGTGAGGTCTCAACTCCCCCTCCCCCCCTCACCTGGATGCTCAACCAGCTTACTTTACCATCAGTATCTTGTCCTCTTTGAGTGAAGGAGGCAGGAATCTGCAAATTCACATCAAACAGTTTTGGATGCTGAACAACAAGACAGTCTCATCCACACAACGCATTGATGCTGGTTAAAGGTGCAACTCTTGTATGCAGTTTTTGAAAATGATTATATATGGCTTTTGGAATTCTTCCTTAGGGACTGGCAGTTGCACTGCAGGTTGAAATATGTCTTGCATCATTATTCACCAAGGAAATTTGTGTTTGGGGGTCATTGGGGCATGTCACTGACAATATATGAGTGTGGAAACACGTTATAAACAGGTTTTATAATGATTATATATAGATAAACATATAATTTTAAAAGTTTAAATATTAAATTTATAATAAAGTTTACCATTTTTTGTTAAATAAACATTTTTTTAAATAAATTCTATGTATAACTTTTAGAATATACAATAAATATTAAATTAAAATTACAAATTTTAATGTAGATGGGAGTTAAATTATTCTTTTAGGATATTTTTTAAATAAATAAATATATTTTAAATAATCCTACTTTAGACATGCAAGTCTACAACTAGGAGTAACTTTCCAACTGGAAATGGTGCATAACCTTGCAGTGTAAAATTAGGTGGAAGAATAAATTCAAACTTGATTAAATCTACACATGTACATTTACCTTTGTAAATAGCTTTTTTGTCTAGTAGTGGTGTCACTGACAAATTGTATTCATTTGAGATCAGCACTAGACAATAGTAGCACAGCGATGTAAAGCCTGTATGATCTGCAGGGCAAGTTTATAAACAAGAACACCACACAATCAGGGAATGTTTAGTAGATGACCCTTTAGTTTGGCTTTGAGCATCTGCAATGAGGGAGAAGGCCCTATTTAAGTGAAAGGGCATTCCTGATGCTAGGTGCATTCCCTGTAAAGGTGCGCTTGATAATTAATATTCTTATGAAAAAAAAGTGTTTTGAGAAGTAGTATATATTTTTGCTATAGTTTTTGGTTTTTACTGTACTCTTTACTTGTCTGTGCAAGTTAGAGTGGGAATTTAGGTGTATGCCTTTGTATGTGAGACAGGCTGTTTTATAAGTGTAGCGAATTTCAAATGTTCATCATTTGGTTGAATTTTGTAATGTAAGTGATCAGCCTGGCTGCACAATGAAGGATAGCTTTCAGAGTGTTTAGGTGGGAATAGGGTAGACCGATTATTAGAGTGTTCACATACTCTATGCAAGATATAAGCAGTGCCTGCACAGCAGCTTTGAACTCAGAGTCGGGGATAAAGGTTTTGGAGTTACTGTGCAGCTTCATGGAAAATGAGGCTTATGTTGTCATTATTTGATATACAAGCAAATATTGAGGGAGCTATCCAGCAAAAAGCTTAGGGATATGACTGATTTTGTAATCTCCAGATAGTAATTAGAGGTTGCAGTTTAGTGATCGATTAGAAGAAATGCTGTGTGAAACTGATCAATGTCATTTCGCAATATTTTGTGAAATTTCACAGAAATTGCACAACATTGTGAGAAATTTCACTGTATCGCCTGCGAAAAATAAATACAAGGGCAAATCTCATCTTCAAAAGTAATGTGAGATGCAAATAACAGGACTTGTTCAAGGAGAACCTTTCTTCTCATAAAGAATTTTATGCTCAAACCCTTTTCCATTTAAACAAACTGTGTATCGTGCACTTCCTGGACATTAAAAAAAATGCAAAGGCATAGTCAGGAAGAAAATAGAGGTGTTAGGTGATAAGATGAAATTCATTATTTTAAGGGCTATGTTTAAGTTTATTAATGGATATTAATCAGCATATGTTGGATAGGCATTGAGCTGAGCGTGAATGTTATCTGTGCTATCAATATTGAGATATATCTGCATATCATCTGTGTACCGGTAGAAGCTTCCACCTACATTGGAGAGCATCTTGTCCAGATGTTCATCCTTTTGTTGAAGAGTAGAGGATCTGGGATAGCTACTTGTGAACTTCAAATGGAAGGGCTCTATGAGTGCATAGATAATTTCCTTTTTAATGCATCGTGGCATATTAGGCATGATTTCAACCAATTCAGTACAGTGTTTTCAATGCCTATCCTATTGCATTCAATGTATAGTAGAATGGTGTTGCTGTGGATAGGTTAAAGTGTGCTGGCATTCAGTGTCAGCCTTCATCAAATTTCCATAGGGAGTAATCAATGATCTCGAGCATAGATTGTTAAAGACCCAGCAGCTCTTTTTCAATGTATATTTCTCCAATTGGGTGGCTACATAGTTCTCTAAGCCTTTAGCCTTGTAGGGAAAACTTGTAATAGCTCTTTATGTTTCAAAGTTGAAAGGGTCAGTGTTTGTTCTTTTTTTCAACAGAGAGTGAACATGGCCCACATTTAGAACATCTGAAAGTGCCTTGCACAAGGCTGGAATTTAGGATTTGTAGCGACTGAGACAAGAAGACATCAGCATGTTCTTTGGCAGGGAAAGAAGTCAGTGGGTCAGCAGAAGGTGACGTCTGAGACCCTCATTCATATTTTGGAGAGAACTGAAAACCTACCAGTTTCTGGAGGAAATTCGAAATAGAGATATACACCTGCTTAACTTTCTCCATCACAGTGATTTTAATCTGGAGAAAACTCCGTTCTGTGTGCAGTGTAGCTGCTGTTGCATTAACAGCAATTATGTATACCAATGTATAAGACAATGGACTAAAATGATCTAGAACATTTTAATTATTAAACTCTCTTGGTCCTCCTAGGGACCTTGCTGTGTGCCGAGAGGGTTTGGATATAAGGGTTCCAACAGTCATCCAATGAGGACCAGGAATTGGATAACTGAACTACAAATTTGAAATCAAACCCATGTAAATTATTCTCAACACAATGCTGTAAAGCTAGGGAATTAATACTGCAGGCCCAAATCTCCTGAAGAAATGTAGGCGAGCCAAAATCATACACACCAAGAGCTCAGATAAAACAGTACAGAATAGTAGCATTAGTATTTGATGTTCTGAAATCTCTCTTCTTGAGTCATTAGTAAACTTTGAATAGAGAATTCTCATTCACTTATAGTGGGAAAAATCATAACTGAGTCAATTTAGATATTATATTTTAGTTTATTTAATCTTTAGAAGAATAAGTGCATCAAAAGATGGCAATAAAAAATGTAAAATAATTTCAATAACAAAATTAGTACCCAAAGCTCTCAAATTCAGGAAAGGGCATGAATTTGCCAGTTCTAGTAGTCCCTGAAGGAAGGTACCACTAAACGCATATAGCATATGCACCAATTTGGGAAGGAAGCCAGATGAGTCTGCATCAACAATTTCTGCAAATATCTTGAATCAGTTCGAAATCAGCATGCATGCAGAACAGCCGCCATCTGTCACCACCATCAGCTGCATAAGCGCACAAGAGTCTCTATCTATACATGTGCAAAGTAACAACAGCTGTTCAATTTGTCAAATCATGCAATAATATATTCTTAGCGTTTCTGGGGATGACACTTCCTGGTGTCACCTCATCTGATCAGACAACTCAGTCCATTGGTCAGTTTGCATGGAATGTGGATCAGGCGACATAAAGAAGACACAAAATGCAGAGGAAATAGGTGGAACAATTATGCAGTCCTTAAGTCATCCTGCATGTGAAACGTTAAACAATGCCCCTTTAGCTAGAGCATGTAGAAGAGTTTCCCAAGCAGATGTTCCTCAATGGTAACATAACTGTAACACAATCTTTATTCAATACATGAGAACTGAGGAAAAGTAGAATTTGGTTGCAAACCAATTGTTACATAGGAGAATCCTCTCACGTTCAGTGTACTTAGTGAGGCAGAAAGCTTCATGAATTCAGTCTGGCCTATGTTTGCTTAGGCTAATATAACACAGAATATAAAGAATTCATAAGCATACATTTATAAAAAACATGAAGAAGTTGAGATGCATTTAGGAACATTTAGTACGATCAAAAATAATTCAAGTAGAAATGGGTTACTACTACATTTATAAGTACAAACATGTAAATGCACTTTAAACTGTTTATTTAAATTTTCATTTCAAGCAAATATTATTAACATATGTATGAAGAACATCTTCTGAAAGTTCTGCAAATGCATCTTTTAGTAGAAAGGTGTAGCACCTACTTTTCTTTTGTCATTTTCGGTGCACACGTTATCACACACAAAGGTTAAATTTATAAAATTCATTATCAAAATCAAGATTAATCATACTACTTCATAAATCTCATTAGTTATTCTTTTATGTAATGAAATCTAAAAACGATTAGAGGTAAATACCGTGAGAATTCACCACGTACATGTTTTCTAACACACGTTAATAAAATATATTCTTTTTATTTAGTAAATCACAACCTATGTTATTTATACGTATATCCTCTAGACTACTCTTATTCTGCATACTTTGACGATAAGGTAACAAAATTCTTTGTTTATTTATTTTCTCTCAAAAAGTGACATGTCCAGTTTTTCTTGTCCTTAAAATGTAAATAAAATTTCCTCTCTATCAGTGTCTCCTTAAGATATTGAGGATTTTCATTTCTCTCCAAATGAAGTCGTTAATGCCTGTGATGTTTTTTTGTCGATTTTGGGAATAGGACTAAAAGAGGACTATGGCACAGAGGGTGCTTTCCTGGTGAGAGAAATTTGTACAGGTTCCAGTGGGGATGTGAAGTGGTTAATGTCATCCCTGATTAATTCATATTTTCTGAATGTTTTGGGTAAAATGCCTGAATAGGCCATTGCAGGTAGTATCTTTGGAAGGGTGGGACATAGTTTCATACTTCACATTGGAAATCAAGCATGACATTGAATTGAAACATAGGTGAACACTCTAATACTGTCATGGAGGTTATGCCCTATGGGCTATGCAATGCTCCAGCAGCTTTCCAGCACTTTATTAACGACGTCCTTAGCGAATTCATTGATAATTGTGTACATAGATGATATTTTGATCTATTCAGCTAACAAGAGTCAACATCAAGAACAAGTCAGAAGAGTGTTACAAAAACTCCGAGAGAATAGACTGTTCGTGAAACTGGAAAAGTGCGCATTTAATGTCTCCCAGGTGGAGTTTTGGGTTTTGTAATTTCCCCAACTGGAATACACATGGATAAACGAAAAATCCAAGCTGTCATCGATTGGAAATCCCCAACAAGTGTCAAAGAGGTTCAAGGATTTATAGGATTTGCAAATTTCTATCGGAGATTCATCAGCTAATTTTCACGAAGAATACTCCCTCTCACACGTCTACTAAAGAAAGGGGTGCGCTTTGAGTGGACAGATGAAGCTGAAGAAGCATTTAAGGCTTTGAAGGAAAACTTCACCTCGGCACCCATCCTTCTGCATGCGGATCCTACAGAACCATTTTATGTAGAGACCGATGCCACTGACTTGGCTGTTGGACGTGTGTTATCCCAGAGGCATAAGGAGACAGGCCAATTACACCCAGTCGCCTACAGGTCTAGAAAATTGACACCTGCTGAAATAAATTATACCATAACAGAGAAAGAGTTGCTGGCAATTAAATATGCCTTCAAAGAGTGGAGACATTACCTTATGGGAGCCCATCATGTGGTAACTGTTTTTACGGATCACCGTAATTTAAAATTCTTGAAGTCAGCCAGAACTCTTACACCTCGACAACTTCGATGGTCATTGTATTTTGCTGATTATGACTTCGTGATTACCTACAGACCTGGAACTCAAAATGGAAAGGTGGATGCCTTGTCTCGAATTGGGACTGGGGAAGAAAAGAGTCTGACGAAGAACCAAACAATTATCCCAGACTCTAAAATAATCTGTGTTACCACTCTCATGGATTTGAAAGAACAGATCACCCAAGCCTTAAGTCCGGAAGCTATACAGAAATGGGTCCAGCAAGAAGAGGAAGAGAAATTCTCCACCATTTACCTTATCATAAAGGGGCCTTGTATTTGCCGACGCAGGAATTGCAGAACCAAGCACTACACGAATGCCACGATGATCTTTTGGCAGGACATAAGGGAGAATCCAAGACAGCCGATCTGGTGAAAAGAAAATATTGGTGGCCTCAAATGAATAAGGACATCGAACGATATGTTAAAACATGTGAGATTTGCGCTCAAGGAAAATCAGAACGGCAAGCCCCCAAAGGTTTATTACAACCTATGCCTACCCCTCCCTTTCCATGGCATACCATCACCTTAGACTTAATAACCGACTTACCTTCTTGCCAGGGTTTTAACACAGTCTTAGTAGTGGTAGATGCATTCTCAAAAATGACACATTTCCTAGCCCTAAAAGGGGTTCCTACAGCTAAACAACTAGCCAGCCATTTCAGCACACAAATAGTGAAATTACATGGGATACCCAAGGTCATTATTTCCGATCGGGGAACACAGATCCTGTCCCATTTCTGGAGAGCATTTGTAAAAGGATTGGGAATTGAGGCTCGATACTCAACGAGTTTCCACCCCGAAACTGACGGTCAGACCGAAAGAGTGAACCAAGAGCTAGAGCAGTACCTCAGATTATTTTTGCTAAAACAAGATAGAGATTGGCTAGACTACTTATGGGCAGCCGAGTTTGCGCATAATAATGCTAAGAGTGTGTCCACAGGATATTCTCCATTTTACCTGAACTATGGAAGACATCCAAATTCCACTGTTCAGCAAACCGAGATTTCAGTCCCTGCAGTTAAGGATTTAGTGTCTCATCTGAGTCTAGTCCATAAAACAGCTTCTAGAAACCTAAAACGCCAAAGAAAAGTATAAAACTTATGCAGACAGAAAATGAAGGGAGGCCCCTCCTTTGGAGGTAGGAAATGAAGTTTGGTTAAATACAAAAAATCTTAGGTTAAAAGGTAATCGGAAATTTCAACCTAGATTTATTGGTCCCTATCCGATTGAGGAACAGGTGAATCCAGTAGCATATCGGCTGAAATTGCCACCCAAATTTAAAATTCATCCAGTTTTTCACGTTTCCTTGTTAAAAAAGGCGTCTCCAGATTTGAGAAAAGAATTACCCCCGAAGCCAATTCAACTAGAAACTGGAATTGAATTTGAAGTAAAGAAATCCTGGACTCCAAAATGGGGAAAGGAAGCTGTATTATCTAATCGATTGGAAAGGCTATGGTCCAGAAGAGCGGTCTTGGGAACTCGAATCAGATGTTCATGTTCCCAGATTGGTGAGACTTTTTCATCAAAGATTTCCTACGAAACCAAGAGTTGGAGGACCTCCTTTGTTGGGGGGTACTGTCAGGACCGTTGGACCCTCAACACGTGTGGCAGGTTCAATTTGTGCCTTAGCGAACTCCGGTTGGGTGAAAGGAAGAGAGAACTTCAACAAAGGCCACACTTGGGGCGAGTTGTGGCAGATGCGGAATTCCAAGATGGCCGCCGCTGTGTTGATGCGGTAGCGGTCTAGTTGTTTAGGGTGCACCTGTGTGGAATCGTGGTGAAGCGCGCTCTCCTTAACGAGTGCGCACTTCACTGAAGTAATTCCGTGAGCGACCCTGTTATTTCTTAGCTCCGTATGCCTTTTGGTATCCTGTGATAATATTGCCCCAGAGTTTTTCCCTATCGTTTCCCGAACTCGAAAGAGCAATTAAGTACCTCGTCATTCCGCTCGAGGCATTAGCTGGCATGAGAAGAACCGAGGACGTTGTGAAGGCGGTTCTTGCTTGGTGACTTCGTGACTTCCAGACTCCTCCCGCTTCAGGCTTCTCAGCTGCTGTTAACCCCTGAAGAGCAGGAAAAGGCTGTGAGGAAAAAGAGACACAATTCAGCTAAGTGAAAGACAATTGTTGTTGTGAATTAAAAGAAAGACTGTTGTATAAGTTTATGGAAAAAGAACATTTCAAAACTTACCTTGTCAAGGGCAGCATTACAGCAACCTGTATATATAGTTGTAAGGAAAAGACAAAAGACAACTCAAGTTAGTTATGTAATCTACAACAATAAGAAGACAAGTTATTAATAGCAAGCTAAATGAATATTGTTTGAGGACAATTAGGAATTCATCTAAAAATCTAATTGGAAGTTACAGTAGAGGAATAAATAGAAGACCTCTTAGAAAATAAAACTGGTAGGTGAGTTGACTAAACAATTTATAACAAGGTTAATATCTCATAGAGAAATTATTTAAGTGTTAAATGTTTTGCAGATAAAAACAACGCAGAAAAGAAAAGGTCTAGAAAACATCAGAACGAAGAAGAGGGGCTAGTTCAAAAAGAACTAGGGGTATGTTAAAATAAATAATAGATTGCATATATCAAATAGAGATAGTGTAGAGTTGATTAGGGTGTTAAGTAATTGTGTTGTATTAGTTTCCTTAGGTTTCTTCAGCGAGTTAGTCAGTTGATTGATTGACAGGAAGAGCCAGACAGAAAATCAGAAGGTCCAGAACCAGTCTCTTCTGTTGTTTATTATTTTATCCACTCCCCCTTCCCCTTTGGGGTTAATTGGAGACGTGATTATATTCGGTCTCTGAGGAATCCTGGAGAGGGAGTTGGGAACTAGCATCTTCTGTTCCTGTGCAAGTGACCGGTAAGAGTTGTTACTTAAGACGCCTGACAGTGTCAGTGAACAAATATGCAGTCATGTCTGTTAACATCCGCACACAAACACCGGCATCCATTCATCTGTGACATAACAGCATGTATCATCCATGTGACCATCTGAGTGGCATATTCCCAAACACACATCACCCTGCCAATCGCACCTGATGTGAAATTGGGGGGGTGATAGAGCCTGAGCAAGACTAATAAGCCCTTTTTGAAATCCACAGCCATGAAATCTAGGCACACTTACACACTGCACGTTGTTTCTGTCTGTTCACCCTGCAACAACCATAGAAAGTCACGCTGCACTATACTCACAATGGTTAAGCCAACAGGAGGGCAGTAATCAATGCATGCAAGGAAAAACCTGACTGACGACATGCATACAAGAGAACTCACAATAGCCAAAGCAATTTTGATGTACATGTGTACTGCATTGGCAGCACACATAGAAACAGCAATTAATCCATCATTGACAATGTGCCTGAAGGGGTCCCTCCTCACACATAAACATTCTCGCCACGAACCCATGCACATGTGCACTACCCAGCAAAGCTGCATGTCTGTGTGCCACACTGACAAGGCAAGTGACAGTGCATGATGAAACGCATGCCAGCACCATGAACATGTTAACATGGTGCAGGCCCCAGTCACTGAAGTGGCTGAGTGTGGAGTTCATCCTTAAAGGAGCAGGTCTCACTCTGTCACTTCCTCATGTTCATACAACCCCTGATGTAAGAAAAACATCTGCTGGCCAACAATGCACAAGTGTCCCAACTGTGACCAAGAACCATATTACCTCAAACTTGCAACATCTCACCGTTGGAAATGCACATAAGTGAAAGGGTCACTGTGTGAAAGGGATAAGGGGCAGTAAAACCAAAGCTGCCCCATACCTGCAGATCAACATGCATCCATTAAGATGTCATGACTCCCTTTGACTTAACAAAATGAACAAGTATCTACACTGTGTGTATCATGGCAAATCAAGCATACCTCCCTGCCCATATCATGTGGCATATCACATCAACCCAGATCACAACAGTGGGATAGCCCTAATCATGGCACATCAATCATGTTGCATTGCCAACAGCAAGGTGTGGCACCATGCAATTCACCCCTCCAAAAAAGAACACTCTTTAAAAATATCAGGGTGTACTGAGTAGGGGTGACTCTCCCACAATGCAGTGCACAGACACATAAATCTGAGCTACTCAACATTGACAACAATATGATACAAACGACATCACTGTCACTACTGAACAGAGGACACAACTGGTGCTGCATGTCTGTGGAAATTGGCCACTCACATTTGGCATACTTGTAATCTGTGAGATGATAATGTACAACTAAAATGTCACATCTGTGATGTTGTGCAATGAATCACTATCCGGCATGTAATAGGCATCTCCTCCTAAACATTCTAAATGGACATTGTCATGCAGTCTGCTTGTAAACGTATCCAATGCATGATCATACTTGAAACATACATACAACTGCATCTCCCCTTTACATTGCAGAGGGAGAAACATCACCTCCCGTACAGCAGCCTGTCCATGATGAAGATGAAGACATAACAACCATCGACCAGGACACCCTCCAAGAGATGCTCAACTCCATTGGCACCTCATCTCCGGAAGCAGGGCCATCCAGCAGCGTCGTGGAGACTCCACCCCCAGCACAAACCACCCAGCAGCAAGCACCTACCACCACAGCTGTCTCCCAGGACCTTGAGGACCCACTTCTGACATTTCAACGTCATGCTGTAGAGGTCCAGCAGGAGATGGCTGGTCAGGTGCGGGTGAGATTTGACAGCCTGGCGGCCAAATTAGATGGGGTACGTGGGTGTCTCAGTCCCATTCGGGACCACCTACAGACCATCACAGACACCCAAAGTCTACTCCATGCTCTCCAGCATTCCATGGCTGACATCGCTGGAGTACTGACTCAGAGACAAGACCAACTGTCCAGTCAGAGTGGCTCCAGCGATGTCACCAGGGAGTTGTGTCACATGCGAATAATCATGGAGAACATGGAGCGGATGCAAGCCTCACACTTGGCTGCCAGGGCTGTACACCACAGAGATGTTGCTGGAATCTTCCAAGCCCTGCAGCTGCTCATCACAGCAGTGCTGCCTCAAGGTTTGGCACAGATGAATGCTGCTGCAGCTTCAACATCCACATCTCAACCCCCTGATGTGTCAGTGCCTCACAGTGCCCCTGCCAATCTAACATCACGAACACGGGAGGCACATGACACATCAGAAGATGACGATGTGGACGATTCAACATTCTTGCAAAGAAGAAAGGAGTAGCATTCATCTATGCCAAATGGACTGTTTCTGCTTGGATCTGTGCTAAGCATCATGCCCCTGAACATCAGCTTCCACTGTCCCCTGATTCACTCTGCAACACTCACCTTGGACATCGATATGGACTGCCGTAATTTGTGTTTTTCCCAATGACACTGCAATCAGCATGCTGACTGAACTCTGCCTCTTCCTCAATATGTCTCTGGACATGTTACCCCCAAAAGACTCTATCAGGCCCTCCACCGGGCATCTATAGAATGTGGGGGTTGTTTGACAAGTACTGGGCCAGTCTTCTACCAATGTCAATGCACATGCTAATAAAACAAGTTAAGTCACACAGATGTGTGTTGCCAATGACCATTCAAGTATAGAAGTCATAAAAAATGTTGGGCCAGTGACTCCATCAAAACTTACACCGAGGGACATATGATAAATGGTCATGTTGAATCTGTGTCCCACATAGGCAGAGAGATGACCGGGTATGTGTGAACTAGCTGTGCCCTCATTGCTCAAATACTACATTCTTGCAAGATTCCAACATTGCCCTTCGTACATGATGGGAATAGGCATGTGCAGAAATATGTCAAAGTCAGTCTCATGCCACAAGTAGTGTCTTCATTTAGCATTGCTAACAATTCTCACTTGGCAGATCTACTCACACTCAATGGGGTGGACAAAGCTTGTTGTGATGGGGGTCATGGCATGTGACCATTCAAGATAGAGCACACACCAGATTCAAATAGATGATGAATTGTAATTAGGCCTGGGCGGAAAACTACGCTACGCTCGCGTAGTTTGCGAAGTTTGCGCTTACTCCGCACTACGCGAATTGCACGTAGCACAGTGCAAACACACGTAGTGTAGCGTAGCGTAGTGCAGCGGTCATTTTTGCTTGCTCGCGGTCCTCAACGTCAAGTTGGCGACCGCAAGCAAGCTAAAATGACTATCCTGGCGAGACTTTTCTTCGTTCGCGATCAGCAACATCAAGTTGCCGATCGCGAGCGTGGGAAAATAAACCTCCCGGCGAGATTCTCAACGCGGGGAGGTCAGGTTTCTCGTTGCGAGTGGTCGCGTATGCTCGCGACCGCTCGCGATGAGAAACTACCAGTCCGCGTTGAGAAAGCTGCAGCTCGGTAAAAATCTACTCGAGAGGCAGTAAAGGACAGCTCGCACTGTGCAAGATGCCGTTTTCAATGATTGCACAGTGCGGACAAGCATCCGGCACTGTGCAATCATTGCGAACACGCACTACGCAGTTCGCGTAGTGCTACGCGAAGCTCGCGTAGTGCAAACTGCACTTTGCGTAGCTTCGCGAAGCACTACTTCGCGAACTACGCCCAGGGTTAATTGTAATGGCACATATCTACCACCCGCTATTGGAACCACAATGTCTGTTTCAGTGAAGTAGTGTTGGCAATAGGGACTTATCCTACAGTGCAAGTCCTCAGTCAGCCACTTCCCATGACTTAACAATGCCTTGGAAATAAGGAACCCTCTCATGCTGTGCTCACTGTGAAAGGAGAGGGCAATGTGTCTAGTGGTGTGTAGTGCACTGCAATTCGAATATAGTCAGATGCGGTACCACCATTTCAAGGGTGGCATCACTACGAGGCAATGCCAAAAGTAACAGCTGGGAAAAGTGGGTATAACACTGGCACAACAGGGAGCAATGCTTCATTTGCCCTCCTGTTTGCTGTAGAACTGTGCTCTGCCTTGTGCCGTGCACATTTGATCAGCAAAATGACAACATTCTGTATGGTCCGGATGGTGAGCCTTCCTGCACAGGAACATCCTATTTCAATAATGCTGACACACTTGCACTACGTAGCAAGTGTGCCTGTGTCTGTGCTTGGCAGATGGACTCTGTGCCAGGCTCATGTGAAATGCAGGGTGGGGCTGTAATCTGGGTTACACGGCTCATACATCCATTTTCATGATAGATAAGAGTTGCAATGTCAATGTTTGCTCAAGCCCATGTCCCTACATTGTGTTGTATATATGCAACAATGTGGTCTACAACTCTGTGAGTCACACATAGGATGTTAAAATTTACAACGAGTGTCCCTAGCCTAGGGCATAACTCCTATTTGCCATCCTGTAATACATGCAGGTTTCCTGTTCACAAATCAACTGGATCCTGACACTATACGTCTAGCTAAATTACGTCATGACACCACGTACACATTCAAATGATTTTTCTGTGATTGAATAAGTTGTATACAAGTCAAAAAGCACCACTCCACCAATGCACTTCTGACATAAGTGCAACCACAATTCAAAAACAGTAAAACTTTATTAGAACTTCACAAAATTAACTACCCTAAACTAACATTAAGCACTACTACAACTAACCTAATCTTAACTAACTGGAACTAAGTGAATGCTACTCTAAACTATCTACCTTAACTAATCCTAAACACGCAACAACATATCTGAGACATCAACCCCACTCCCACCCTTAAAGCACATCAGCAGACAGGACAAATAAATCTTAGCTAAACATAAACTAACTACACATTTATCCTACACAAACATATATTTTTGGGGTTTTTAATTTTTTTATATAACAATAAATACATCAAACTCCCACCCAAAGGAAACTTAGCCCAGAATACTACATCAAGAGAATAAAAATCTAAAACATTGTTAAAATCTTACACTACCTATTCCTACAGTACAACTACACTACCTAAAACTTAAAAACTTAAAAACCTACACAATTACTAATTAGAAATATAAAAAAACATTGGGGGAGTGGCGAAATGGGGGAATGGGTCACTACTTGTCCATGTCAAAATGGAAGAACCAGGGCTGCCTTGATGTCCTGGAGGTGGGTGCTCTGCTCCAACATTTCCCTTTCTATTCGGGCCAGTCTGACATTCATGTCCATCATGCACCGATGGTCCCTTATTGTGAATCCCACAGCATGAGTCGGTGCTGCAGATGGCAGTGTGGCAGTCCCCTGTCTGCGTGGCTGTGAGGGGGCACCTGCCTGTGTGCCGGATCCTGTAGCAGCAGGTTGACTGTGTGGTGTCTGTGTCTGATGATTAATAAACAAATTGAATCCACCCACAAGAGATTGGTGATAGAAGACAGATGGTCTTGGGTTGGATGTGTTTCCTACATGGGTGGGAAGCACATTATGTTCTTTAAATACCCCTCACACACAAAAGGGCCCTTGTGTCATGCTTCATCATAGAGTCTCGCGCCCCTCTACAACGCGGCGTGCTACTAACCAGAGAAACGGGGAGCACTGATGTAACCACTATGTGTAATGTGCGAGGGGGTGAGTGGTAGGGTCAGGAAAGGATAAATAAGTGAGTGTTGAAAATACCTAGCATGTGAGGAATAAAAGAATTTTAATAGGCCTCCTTGCCGGTATTGTTAAAAGGTGAGGTGGAGGTGTGATGTATTAATGTACAAAACCTCCTGCGTGTGTCAACATGTCTGAGCGTGCTGCTTCTTCTTCAGGACGGGTACACAGATCCTTACCTACTCACATGGACAGTATATACCGTCTATACTCAGTGACATATTATGTGTAGAAATAATGAATTAATGTTGCAAAATATGCCTAATATGATCAGTTGTACTGCGACAAGGTAATGCCTTTATATCAATTTATTATCCAGAAGTCCGAGGCGTCATGAGCCTTCAGAACGGTGGGGACCCGTGCATATTTGCACTTTCAGTCAGGATACTACCTCGTTCGATCGTCCCCTCCGCGGCTCCGTTCTGAAGGCTCATGACGCCTCGGACTTCTGGATAATAAATTGATATAAAGGCATTACCTTGTCGCAGTACAACTGATCATAATAGGCATATTTTGCAACATTAATTCATTATTTCTACACATAATATGTCCTGTGTATAGACGGTATTATACTGTCCATGTGAGTAGGGTAGAGATCTGTGTACCCGTCCTGAAGAAGAGCAGCACGCTTCGAAACATGTTGACACACGCAGGAGGTTTATGCACATTAATACATCACACCTCCACCTCACCTTTAGCAATACCGGCACGGAGGCCTATTAAAATTCTTTTTATTCCTCACATGCTAGGTATTTTTTAACACTCACTTATTTATCCTTTCCTGACCCTACCACTCACCCCCTCACATTACACATAGTGGTTACATCAGTGCTCCCGCGTTTCGCTGGTTAGTAGCACGCCGCGTTCCGTAGAGGGGCGCGAAGACCCCTATGATGAAGCATGGCACCAAGGGCCCTTTGTGTGAGGGGTATTTAAAGAACATAATGTGCTTCTCACCCATGTAGGAAACACATCCAACCCAAGACCATCTGTCTTCTATCACCAATCTCTTGTGGGTGGATTCAATTTGTTTATTAATTATAGCTTGGGGAGGACGAATCCACTCCCTGTGTCCGTCCGGACACACTCTCTCCACTCCCTCCTTTGGTAGTTATGGTCTGTGTCTGATGGGCAGATCTTTGGCCATGTCTGGACCCACGCCTGTCATCCAAAGGGCCAGGTATGGCTTGTGTGTCCCTCTGCAAACTTTGTAGTTCAACTTGGGGCAGAGACTTTCATCTCCCAGCTGCCGGTCAGCTTTGTACCGCCTAGCCATGGTACGATAGCCCTGGCCTCCCGGCGTATGTGCAGGTATCGTTCTTTCTGGACCTGAAATGCGTGGGCCTCCTCTGGCAACATGTTGTCTGTAAAATAAGAGCAATGACAATATGTGAGTCCAGATGACTATGTCAATGTTCTCCATTTAACTTCTGAAACACAAGGCTGCACCATATGTACAATAATGTGGTGCATCCCTGCGTGTCTCCCTGCCATGGCGCTGAGTTTATCTACTCAGCGCCAACACAGGTACCCTTGCACAAGAGTGCAAGGGTGTCTGTGTGCAGGGGAGGATTGTTCATGTGCAGGAAGGTGTCCTGCACATGAACATAACATAACAACGTTAGGTGGCTGAACACTGACTTGTACATGAAGCGCAGCCCCTCTCGCCACCACAACTTCACAATAGGTAACATTGGGGTGGCGAGAGGGGCTTGTACAGTTGCCCCTAAGTCTACCAGGAGAATGAGCCCAAGGAGACAGCTTACAACACCATGCAGACACAAAACATGGCGATTAGATACATATGGCCATCTTTGCTAGGTTGTTGGTGAGCGTGCCATTGGTATCCTTGGCCTAACCCTACGCCCTGCAACCTCTGGAAAGCTGGTATGCAGCAGACCTACAATAGTACTGTGCAGACCTGTGTCTGACCCCGCACGGCCTGAAAAGCACTACCTCCATGGGCATATTCTGGCCCACTTGCACAATGCTGAAAGTGTCTCTGCGTTGATGTGAAAGATTAGAAAGGGCCACAGAGTGGCCTTTCCTGTACGTGACCATTCCTTACAATATGTACAAACAAATCAATGTGTGCTGCTTCATGCAGCACATGCTGAATTCACATGATGACATTCTCAGCGCTGATTGTTCATGTGATGTAAGTTGCACCTTCATGCACTTCAACAATCCATGGTGTCCTGTTCTCTCCAGGTGTACCGCACAGCGCAGAACACTTTCGACCAGCATGTTTGTGAACCAAATCAAGAAATCTCACCACTGTTCATAAACTGATACAATATGCCAAGGGTATCACACATAACGCACTCCAAAACATTCTAGCTGGCCTTGGAGAGAGTGTCCAGACCTCCAAAGGTTTGTTTGTGCATGTATTCAGCGCCCAACCTTGGCACACAATATATAATGTGAAAAGATGGTGTAAAGCCCTTTTGTGCTTCATTCTCAGGTAGCCAGCTAAATGCTGCATTGTGACTCAGGCTAAGGCAATCTAGCTCCCACAATGCTGTACAATGTGATGTTGATGATTAAATGTTGTGCTTCTGATATGCACGAACATGGCAAAGATATGACACATCAGATGAAAGATAATCACTATTGCCAGCAATCCTAGCTTGTGACCTAATTTTACATTACGGTGATGTCAACACATACAAAGTAGGTGTGACTCTGGATCCTGCTGCAATAAATTTGTTATCACTGACCCAAGCTTACATATTGTGGCTGTGACGGACTCTTTGTAGTGGTTTCTGTGAATGACACCTGATGCAACAAAGATTTGAACATCATTGACAATCATCTCAGTCAAGGATGTACACAAATTCCATGTCTGGTCATAGTCATCACCAACACCACTCACATGTCTCCTCTCCTGTCTGTATGCTGTATAATCCACATGCATGTGCTGGAGTGACATAAGTAACCCATTGATATTTCTTGCATGGGTATCACAGACTGGGGATGTGCAAAGTTACATCCTGAATCAATCAATCAGGGGGTTTATAAAGTGCGCTACTCACCCGTGAGGGTCTCAAGGCGCTAGGGGGGGAGGCATATGCATTGCTCCATCTTCACTTACTGATTTGTTCACACTTCACACTTCTTTGAAACATCAGCACACTGGAGGCAAGGTACATGTGATACACACCCATACTGCATACTACTACGTACAGGATTTTACCCAGATATTCATCACATCTCACAATGGCAATATTTAATGGATGAACTCACCAGTGGCGTGTGGGTCCCGGAAGGCATCGATGTCCCCCTGAGTGATCAGTGGTCTGCCAGCTGTGAAACGTGAAAAGAAACGTGTGTTGGTATCAGACATAAATTCACACATGTGTCTGATTCATCATCAGATACATCTACATCAATGACAATGCCCTGTAACTGTACTGTTGCAGTTCAGGTTGCATACATGATTGTGTCTACTTTGCCTGTTGTTCCCACAAGACATGACCAATGCTGAGTTTGGCAACACAAGACAATCCTGCTTGCAAGTTTGCACATTTTGCACACACTACTTGTGTGACACATTCCCAAGGCCACGTTTCTCACAACAACATCATGTTCTCCATGGTCTGTAGACAATATCATCGCTGCAGATCTCACAAGCGTGTATCACAACAATTGATGGTGTATGATCACACCTTCTGTATGTGGCAGACTGACACTCCGGAGATGGCCTATTTAAAAATACCACATTTTCCTATTTCATCATACTTTACACAAAACCTATGTACAAGGGCAGCGTACATAGGAGGCTGAACCAAAAGTTAAGATCATGGAAAACCTGATCTTAACTTTACGAAACAAGGACACATGCATTATTACTCCTCGTATTTTGCTTTTTCCATGTGTGCTGCCTTGTGCAACACACATGGAAAAAGCTAAATGCCTTTAATTGTTTATGTACAGGAAGGTCACCCTTCCTGTACATATAAAATCTTTATCCTGCACGCAGACACTCTTACCCTATGGTGCAAGGGTGTCTGCGTTGGCGCTACACTGCTAAGTGTAGCGCCAGCGCAGGGGGAAATGCAAGGCTGCACCATATCGTTGTAAATATGGTGCAGCCTTGCATTTCTGAAGTGGCAAAGTGAGGCGTTAAGCCATGAAGGCTAACGCCTCACTCCACCACTTTCTTTAACATATGCCCTATTGTGTTACAGGCTTCATTTTAGACTTTGTTACAAAAGTGTTCATTTAACAATTATGAGGTTGTACTTACCACATTGTAGGCCAATGATGACTCCCAGGGGGTCCAACATGTCACCCTCACGGCCAACGCAATCCTGCCATCGGTGCTTCCATTGTCGAACAGTCCTGTCCACACCGAGGATTCTCAGCATCTGACTTCTTACATGCTCCCACCCCACCTTCCGCACACGTACGGAATATCCCTGCAGGATCCTACCCCCACTCTCAACTATCAAGGGCAGGTAGAATTTTACCAGCCAGAGGAAGCCCCCAATGCCCCCTCTGACATCCTGCCCTCCCTACCCACACCCACCCTTTCCCAGAACACACCTAAACCCACTAGTAAGAAAATTAAGCCCAAATATATATCCCAGAAACTATTAATAATGTAAATTTACCCCTTGGACAGACACCCAACAAGATTTGGTACAAGACGCAAAAAACACGTAAGGACTAGTACACAAGACTTCACAGAGACACTAGGGACAGTTCACAGGACACAACAACACTCTCTACTTCCAAAAACACCAGCACACAACTCCAAACACCTCCAACACTCTCCACATACACTAGCAGTGTGCTCAAAAGAGAAAGTGAAAGTGTACAGTACACCTCCAGTACACAGGATGCATGCTGACATCACTTCTTGTGTGTTTGCAGCCCGTTTTTTGACTATTCGGTAAGAATCTGCATGCAAATCGGCTTTAGCTGTAATATTCCGTGTTGTTACATGTATTTTGCGATTATTTTCCATGGCGGTTATGAAAAAAATATCGCTTTTGCGTTAAAGCGCTACAAATTTGGACGCTAAGTGCAAGTTGTTCATCAGATAAACATGATTTCATGGAATTCATCACTGGCCCCCAAAACACACCCTAAAATTCTTCTCTGACCCCCAAAATCACCCTAAAATTCATCTCAGACCCCCAAACACACCCTATAATTCATCTCTGACCCCCAAACACACCTTAAAATTAATCTCTGAACCCCAAAACACACCCTAAAACTTAAAAAGCTCCATTACTAACCTCACAATGTTTACCATTCACTTGTCAGATATATGAACTTATGCAGAGAATAAACATGAATGCAAGATTTTTGTGTAGTGATATTTTATTGCACAAACTAGTGCTTTTTATAAACAAATGTACACATGTGCATTTTTGGACATTGTGATTAGGTGAAGTAATTTGTGATTATTAGATCCCTCCATGCTGTTCCAGCAGCAGAAGCTGTGGTGTGTGCAGCATCTGCCTCTTCTTCCTGGTCATCCTCTGTATTGTCCAGATCCTCCGGCTCTTCAGCCCATGGCGTGTTTGTGCGTACACATATGCTCTGCAAAATGCAACATGCCATGATGATTTTGCAGACAAGTTCAGGGCTGTACACCAGTCTGCTGCCTGATACATCGAGACAACGGAACCTTGACTTGAGCACTCCAATTGTCCTTTCAACAATGGACCTGGTGCGTCCAAGAGCAACGTTGTACTCTCTTTGTGCCTGTGTGTGTGTTGCTCTGAGGGGCGTCATCAGCTATGGAGTGAGTGCATATCCTTGATCGCCTGAAACATATAATGGAGAGATGTGTCCATTAGTATTTGTGCCTGCTGTGTTTGCAGAGTGTCTATTTTGCTGTGTGGGATTTGTGCTAATTTGGATATTCAGATTTGTCATGTGTAGCTCCAGACAATTGACCAGCATCACTGCAAATTAAATTGCCTATACTTGACAGCCTACACATCACCATTGTCATAGGGTTTCTGTACATACAGAGCTATGCACAGGATAATAGGACCTTGGAATATAGCGGTAAGCCAACCATAAACCTCAGCACCCAAAACCCCAACCCAACTAGCCTTAGCGTCCCATTGGCACCAATGTACCAATGCTTAGACAACCCAAAACACGGTATCTCTCTCTCAGGACTCGCAGAGGCAAGAACACTCTTTCGTCACATTCGTACCTGTCCACAACATGCGTATGAAGAGACACTGTATAGGTTAAAATGTTTATTTCAACTTACGTGCTCTAAGATACAGTACACGTGTCAGTACTAGTAGCATAATACATAAGAACAATATAATCAGCATAGTTACTACTCCATAGAATACGAACGGGGAAAGCATCTCATAAAGCAGTGGATATATGTCTAACTAACATTACCACCCTCCCCGTGCTGGAAGCCAGTTTATTATAATAATAGAAGACCTTTGGGCTTTGACTAGCGAACCCCCATACCTCAGTCTCTTGATGCAAAACTACATCAGCAAACAATCACAGCTCTTCTCTCTGGAAAGGTCGTCTCCAAGTGCTATCTTAGAGCAAGCGATCACATTATTAAAAGCACACTATTTTCTCAATGGCAGCTGTACATGGTGTTATGTCTAGGTGCGAGGGACGGGCCAAATCAGTAGGAACCAGGGAGTTGTTATTCGACCTTGTAACTGTTGTTCAGACTGAGCCCAAAAGGGAACAGGAGAAAAGGTGAGAAACAGAACATGCAGACTGTGGTAGAATAACTTGGCAATAACAGAGGGCGACAGAACAACATCCAGTAATAACGTGCGCAAGAGTCATCATGGCAGCCAGGCCTGCGGTGACGTAGCCAGACCTGCCAGGAGGCCATGAGCCACAAGACACCCTCCCCTGGACAGTCCATCGGCCACGACGAAAAGGAAGACAGAGTTCCAAACACTTGAGCAGAATAGAGGTGGTCCAGTGACAATTAACGGCAAGTCAATCAATCCAAAAATGTGGAAGAGCAGAAAAACGCAAGTACCGTCTAAAAGGAAATCATTGGAATCGTCAAAAACGTAGACGCCATCCAGTCCAACAGGTCAAAGCTGCAGGAATGTTCTTCAGAGTATGGAGCATACAAAAGCAATGCGGGACAGCTTGCGTGATATTCAATATAACTTTGTTGTAGGAGATCCTGAGCAGCCGCCCAGATATCCCATTGTGCCAAAATCCCCAGTGCAGCCGCACGCATCATAAAGCCAGCAGCGGAACAGTCCCGTTCATGGGCCTCTAAGGGACCCACCAACCGAACAAAATCCGGGACCGACAATGACGAATTGGAGAGGCAATAATCCATGGTCCATGTAAACGGACAGCGGATGCAAGACATCACAGGTTGCACGCAAGTGAAATACGCAAAGCGAAAGGAAAGGGTGTAGGACACACTGATAGTTGCCAAGGGCAGAACATCGAAGCCAACCAGAAGTCGCTCACGGAGCAGTTGGAGGCGTTCGGGATCGAGAAGGGCCCAGTGGAGTGCAGCCATTGCGCAGAAAACAGACCAACAGCAAGACACCGGCCGCCAAAGCGAGGATTAATGGGAAACCACCAAAGACGCTAGAAAAAATAGAATGAATGAATGCCGGTATCACACCGAAAATAGTTTGAAAGGTGGACACGAGGCCAGACCCCACAACCTTAAAAAGTGCACCAGACCCTCAGTGTTTGATGCGTTAAAAATACGATGAATTAACTCCCCAAAATGTTGGGGGAGGTCAGTGTTCAAAAGGGCCTGTATTTCACTGTGGGTGCTCGCCACCTGGAGAATGAATGTCTCCCGGGCGGATGTGAGCATAACCTCCTCATTCAATAATAGGGCCTTTATTCTGCTCAATTTATTGAAATCTGCCTCCATGGTAGGAATGGAAGGCCAAATAGAGCTATCAACGATGTCGTGAGGGGGAGGAAAAAGCACATTCTTGCAGCAGACAACTCTGTGCGAGACTGTAACAATATACGGAATGCCAGCCTGTAGGCCACAACAGTCTTCGTTATTTAAAAGCAAATAGCTACCGTTGGTAAGCAAAGTAAAAGTAGGAGAAATAGCAGGAGCAGGAATACCTTTTAGCACACATGCAAGATTTGGAACTGAAATGCTACAAGCCCCGTGCAATTTAATATGTTTACAAATAAGCGAATGACCCACAGTTGAATCACAAGACTCCCCGTGAGAAATACCTCCTTGCCATCTCTAAGGCATTTATACATGAAAGGCAAGGACCAAAGTTCATGCAGGAAAGCACTACCCAAAGGCTGGAAACGGCCTACAGGATAATGTTTCATGCACGAACCGAATTCAAATAGGGAAAAAGGTAAAGCTATAACCCCATGAACTAGCCACACCGCAGAATCTAGTTCCGCTACAGAGAATGGTAAAGGATCCACTTTTTCAATATGTAACAAAGTGTAAGATGCATCTTTCATGGACATGAACTGCTGTTTGTCAGTCAAATTAAAAGGCAGAAAGAGGGCAGTGGTGTTTAACAAATTCCAAGGAACTTTACCCAACTTAAGGGTTTGCAAAGTCCATGCAAACTGCATCACTGAACGCAACTGATTCTGACCATGATACAACATAGAGACATCATCTTGTACAATATCAACAACAGAGGATACAATATTGTTTAATGTGTAAATGCGGGAAGACAGGGTATTTATACTATTGTCAACAACAGCAAGCACCTTTTCCAAATTTGCTTGGTCTATTTCCCTAAGACGGGAAGCAGCTTCCATTTGTGACAGCTTCCAGAGCTCATTATACGCTTCATAAATGAATCTCTTCGGTCGGGGACCACGAGGTCCCAAGATAAAGTCAGATAAGTCAATATTGCCTGATAGGAGGGATAAATGGTTCTTAACAGAGTCTAAGGACGAATGTTGTAACCATTGTTTACATAATTTACCAACCGAATACGTGGTCACAGTACGAGTTTCAGTAAATCTTGGATCAGGCTTGTCCTGTATGTAACCAGGAACTGTGCCATGAAAACGAAGTTGGCATGCATTAGATGATATGGGCCATGCCAACCAGGGTGACTGTATTAGTGCAGAAACGTTAAAGGAATTGTTCTGAAACTGAGCCTGTAACGCCATAAGGGACATATTAAAATGCAAACTATCATTTGGAAGACTCGACAAGGATGGGATGGTTGGCGCATTTAGTTGTTTAACGGTAGCCAACCCCCAACACGTGGTCTGATAAATGGAAGCATTTAGAAATAGAATTTGGGCTGGGATAAGGCAAGCACGGTGCAGAGCCTCAGTGCCCTGCACCTGCCATAGCTTCGAACCCCAGATTGATTTTAAATCCACTGTGTCTTTCCAATACTCATAACCACCCACCGCCAAGGCGCTCAAAAAGGAACCCGAATATAGTAATTTAGTGTGGGTCAACATTATTTTTTGAGTCGATGGAGATTTTAATTTAAAATAATAGGACCCAGGGTTCGATCGATTAAAATCAGTAAAATAGGTGTATTTATTTCGAAGAGTCTGGGAACTACCTGGTATGGGGTTTGGGCAGTGTTCCCATTGGGTATAAGTAACAGGGCTGCGTAGTGCACTTGGTTTGTGGAGAAAATGATTGCCCCAATGCTGGTAGCAATACAAATCGGCATAATTCGCAGAATTCATATACAAGTCTTCAGCATTAAAAGAGGCATAATATTTTAAATCAGCAAACAATGCTTCAACTGCATGCACATCCCAATCATCAGAATGAATATTACTTTTTACTACATCACCCATCGAGACTCGAAGGACATTTGGTACATTAATAATTTCTGTCGGGCCATGTATTTGAAAGTTTACCGCATCCCATACGATGCCATCAGCAACTGGAAACGCTGAAATGTTCACAAATGTGTGGTCACGCTTCATGATGTGTGAAGAGGAATGTGGAGCCAAAGTTCCAGCAACACTGTTCACAGCAGAGCGTTCAGGTAAATAGTGACCATTGATGAGTAGAAAAAACACTGTGACAAAGCCAATGGACATGAACAAAAAAACCAAGAAAAGTACCATCCAAATATATGTCCAAGGTGGAATCAAAAAATTGTCTCTAAACCAGGATACATAAAGACTAAACTTGGACGGGACTTGTGATGAGTTGGAATCTGAATCAAAAGAATAACGTGTCGGGCTCAGTGGCGTTGTTGGTTGGTGTGCCACCGACTCTGTGGCGGGATAAGTATATTCGTCCTCGGCCATGCAGGGTGATGCAGAGGGTTCAAATATATTTTCAGGCAAATCAACCATCTCCATGGTAACATCAGTGATTGTTCTTGCAGGCGTGCCTCGAACACTTGTCCGATAAATGGCAGGACAAGAGACCGCTGGTGTGACACTATTTAGGATCGGCCAAATGTTGTAGCTTGACATTTTCCACTGAGATGTATCTGTTTTCCTTGCGACCGGGAAGCGGTGGTAGGATGACTGTACGTGTTCCCTTCAAGCCCAGTACTGGAACCGGTGCACGAAAAGAGGGGCCGAATTCTTTTTTGTTCTCCACCTTCTCTCGTACCAGGTCGCCAATCTTCGGAAGCCAGCCGGCTACCGGAATCTGCACAGCAGGGTCTGTGGCTGAAGGTAAATGTGCAATCGCTAGTTTGTCTCGGGCTTCTTGTAAGTCCTGTAACATAGTAGAATGATTATCTACATCGAACTTGGCGGATTGCGCCGCCATGTCTAGACCATCAAGGTCAGGCACAAACATTCGTATGCCAAAGAGCATTTCGTAAGGGGTCCGCCCACCCAGAGGCCTTCTAGGGAGATTATTAAGTGCACGCTGAACAGTATACAAGTGGGCCAGCCAGTTCCTGCCAGTACCTATAACTCTAGCTGTCAAGGATTGCTTTAAGTCACGGTTCATTCGTTCAACGATAGAGTTGCCCTCAGGCCTATACGGAGACGAAAATTTCACCCGCACCCCTAAGGAGCCCATTGCGTCCTTGTAAGCCTTAGAGGCAAACGCCGGACCTTGGTCAGAATGGAAGGTGCCGCATGCAAAAATTCCCACAAAGACACGCAAATCCCTAATGACATTTCGTGCGTCAGCACTCCGTTGTGGCCAGACCCAGATGAACCGTGTGCACGAGTCCACTGCCACTAAGATATATTTATAGGCAGTGTCTGAAGAAAATGGACCGCAGTGATCCAAGTAAACACACCCAAAGGGTCTGTTCGAAATTGCAAGCGAGGTCTGCGGTGGTCTTGTGACTGTTGAAGGCTTGATCTGTTGACAAACGTCACAGGAAAGCACATAAGTACGTGTATCTTTGTATAAACCACGCCACCAGTAACGCTGCTGCAAAATGGAAATTGTCGCAGACACACCAGCATGCGCCGAAGCCATGCCTTCGTGTGCCGCTGCCATCAAGGAAAGTCTGCGGTCCGCGTTGGGGATCAGCCGAACCCCAACGTTAGGTATTGTTACATAAGGAGCCTGATCGGGACCTATCTGGTAAGAATATTTAGAAGGGAAACCTCTAGGGTAATTTACTCCTTCTTTTGTTGCAGCAATAGCTGCCAAGATATCAGTGTCTATTTTAGACATGGATCTAGTAACTGCTGCTACTGAACACGTGAGTACTGCTGATCTGGCAGCTTCATCTGCCAGACTGTTACCAACAGCGTGTGCGCCCACTCGCTGATGGCCTAGGGTGTGAACCACCTGTGTGAGTGGCAGACGTCTTTGTAATTCTGCCACTCTAACCCAAAGCATTTTATGCTTGATTGTGTTGCCTTTAGCGTCTCTATAGTCATTTTGCGACCAAAAGAATAGATTGTCATTGTATGATTGAACACAGTAGTAAGAATCGCACACGATTAAAGTGGTCACATCTGGATTCACGAACTCAAGCGCAAGCACCAAGGCACGCAACTCGGCCAATTGTGCGGTACTGTCCCCGAGTGCCTGTGTATGCACCACAGTGGATTTGAACTTTCCGTTCACAAACGTACCTGCAACAATAGCACATGCGGCTGAATAAGCATGCTTGGAACCCGTGGCCGGTTGTGCCGAACCATCGGTGTAGATCACACAGTCGTAATCCTCAAGCGGCAATAAGGACAAAGGAGGAGGATGAATGAATTCATACTGTAAAAACTCCTGAGTCTGGAGAGAAGAGTCGAAAATGAAAGTGACATCCGGAGACGTCAAAGATGTTGCCCATTGAATCCAACGGGGTGCAAAGCTTTAGAGTTCGGCACACTTGCTTTCGTCACTGCTTCTAGGGCAGGATAGGGTGTTACCACCAGAATGCGTTTTCCCTGTGCCAGTGCGCGCTCCTTCAGGATCGCCATTTGCACTGCTGTTAGCACTTTCTCCACAGATGAGAACCGCATTTCTGCAGAGGTGTATAGATGTGACTTGTATGCGATGGGTACTGTATCACCTTCATTAAAGGTTAAGTACGTGAAACCCACTGCCCCTGGAATGATTCTAATCACCAAGTTTGTGTGGTTATCACGCGTCAAAAGGTATTTAGACTCAAGAAGGTCTGTCTGCAAAGACTGCAGAATGGAGGTATGCTCCGGAAGCCAAGAAGACTTCGAAAAAGTAGGTTGTATCAAAGCATACAATGGCTTGATACGCTGGGCGTATTCGGGAATATATGTACGTCCGAAGTTCAGAAAACCCAGTAAAGACTGAAGCTTCTTCAGATTAGTAGGAGGGCACAAAAGTGCACATTTCTCCAGAAAATGGGGGCTAAACCCTTACCTTCATTGTTGAGCTCATAGCCCAAGAACAAAACGGTAAATTCAGCAATATGGGATTTGGCAAAGTTAATTTTGTATCCCTGAACCGCAAATTCAAGAATAATGCGGTCCACCCGGGTCAGATGCGGAAACAATTCATCGTCTGTCAGATAAATGTCATCCACATACGAACAGGCGTCTGGATCGATGCCGTCTAACAAAGAGACAACACGAGCGGCGAATACGCCTGGACTATTCTTGTAGCCCATAGGAAGACGCCTGAATTTGAACATTTTACCACCGGAGGTAAAGGCACACCATTGGCCACTCTCCGGGGCTAAGTTGTGCGTGTAGAATCCATTTGAAAGGTCAAGGGTCGTTTTGTATTTTTTACGAACAAGACTGTCTACAAGCGCAGAACTATGGGTATTTTGCACCGCAAAGGTCCGACAATGAGAGTTCAAATGCCGGTAATCCAATACTAAACGGTACGATCCATCGGGTTTAGAAACCGCGAAAAGGGGATTGTTCATAGGTGATACACAGGGTTCAATTACTCCCTGATATTCCAACTGTGTCAGAATTTCGGAAACTGGGCCTTTGGCTTCACGTTTTATGGGATATTGGGGTTGTGGCTGCGGCAACGATCGCAAAGGTATTTCATGGGGGAGATTCTTCGTCCCAACCCACGTGATTGCGGAATAACGCTGGAGCCAGGGACACAGCCCACTCTGCTGCAAGAGCCTCTGCTTTGTCCTTTGGGACATGTCGAGAAAAGCTCGGAAGGATTACCTCCTCCCCTTTACGCGCAGTAATTACGAATGGGGGTGGCCAATCCGCCTCTGCCAATAAAATATCATATGAAGAGGTCAGATTTTCCCAAAAAATACCTTTAATTACTCGCTGTATATCACCTTCAATTTGGAGGACGATATTAAATAGTCTGTCAGGGGGTGCCACTCGGGTGTCTGCTGTTTCAACAGTAATGAATGTTTCAGTTGCTGTCGCCTCCATATGAGGACGTAGCGCCTCCCGCACTATGGTTACTTCCGCGGCGCTGTCTAGGAGGGTTACTGCCCACGTCCAATTCAGGAGTCTCGTTCTCACCGTTTGTGGCATATTTCGCTGTTACAGCGGCAACTTTCTTCTTCTGAAATTGTGGTCGAAAACGTTGAGCGTCTTCTTCTTTTCCTCTGACTTGTTGTCGAGGCTGGTCACGTCCCTGTGGGGCCTCACGGGCCCTTCCTCTATCCTGGCGGTCTCCTCCACCTGCCTGTGACGAAGTCTGTGCCTGTGAAGAACGAGGAGAACGCGTATCAGGAATCTGAAACCTATCCGGTGACTTAATTCTCGCTCTATCGCGTAAATCATAAGTACGTTCAGAAGAAATTGAAACCGGGGATGCGCCTCGCGATCCCGGCTTTGTCTGTTGCTTACCCTGTTTTTTCAGCCTCCAGCTCTTTTTAGTGAAGACTGGTTTCTCATCCTTCTCAGATTGAGATTTGGTTTGTTGCTGTTGTGGTTGCGATTGTGTTTGCAGTTTTGCAAAAGGCTTGTTACCCAGACTGTTTCTACCAATAGTTTTATAAGCCTGGGTAATAATTTTCGGTAATTCTCGAGGCTTGTCCAATTCTGGGACCAAAGCCAAAGCGTTAGCTACTTGAAAGTTCACTGCATCGCCCTTGACATTCGCAAGGATCAGTTCAGCTACTACTTCAAACACTCCCACTAGTCTCATCCCTAATTCCACAGCCGCTTCAGGGCCGTGTTCATCCTGTACTTTTTAATTACAGAGGGGAGAACTGTCATGGAAGGAGTACCAAAACATTTAGAATATACTGCTGCGAATACCCTACCCCAGTTGTCACATGCTGTCAACTCGGGAATTAAGTCTTTTGGCAAACTAATCGTCAAAATACGATGTTTATCCACAGGAGTTGTATGTGGAAAAACTGCCTCCAACTGATCAAACTTTTCTGCAAGCCAATAAGGAAAATCATCCTTATTTTGTGGCCGTTTGCCCATCACAGAATTCACCATGACGGGACTTATGGTCACTCCGCCTGCAGCAGCTGGTTGGCCAGGCACTCCAGGAGCGGTTCCATGGATGCTGCCTGTAACATATCGCACTAAAGCTCGATGCACCTGCACCAAGGCCGCATACATAGTGCGTAGTTCCGCGACTGGTATTGTCATATAACGCGGATGTGGTGTGTACCCGGCCAAAACAGGCCAAGTGGCCCCCTCAATTGATAAGGGGCCTAAACGAACCGTGGTATTCGGTTGTGGGAGGGCGCCATTAAACCAAACACGGTGTTGCCAAGCCGTGAGCGGTACTTCAAGATTAGTATAAGGTCTATAGACTGCAGGAACAACGGTGGGTTCATATGTATGGAACAGATCATCGTTCGCATCCACCGCTGGAAAAGTGATCCAAGAGTAGAACACTTCAAAATGGAAAGCCGGATCGGCTTGAACCACAAAGACTAGTTCAACTCCCGCGTCTGGCACTCCATACACCCGTAAGTGATCCCGGAGTGCTGTGCGGCTATGCGCCGCTATGTCTATACCCGCCATTACTAACGGGTCGAGACAACAATCTTACACGAGGCAGCACAAAAGGGTTATATTTAAGAAACCTTTTTTAATAACATCAAGCTTGAAAGAACCTACAAAATCTGCAATATAGGAGGTATTGCCGTCACACACGCTTCCGGAAGCGTACGTGAGGGTTGTGTGGACAAGCACAAGTACTACTCAAGCGTCTCGCAAGTAAGCTGCCCCACTTGTTGGTCGCGCCATGTCATAGGGTTTCTGTACATACAGAGCTATGCACAGGATAATAGGACCTTGGAATATAGCGGTGAGCCAACCATAAACCTCAGCACCCAAAACCCCAACCCAACTAGCCTTAGCGTCCCATTGGCACCAATGTACCAATGCTTAGACAACCCAAAACACGGTATCTCTCTCTCAGGACTCGCAGAGGCAAGAACACTCTTTCGTCACATTCGTACCTGTCCACAACATGCGTATGAAGAGACACTGTATAGGTTAAAATGTTTATTTCAACTTACGTGCTCTAAGATACAGTACACGTGTCAGTACTAGTAGCATAATACATAAGAACAATATAATCAGCATAGTTACTACTCCATAGAATACGAACGGGAAAGCATCTCATAAAGCAGTGGATATATGTCTAACTAACATTACCACCCTCCCCGTGCTGGAAGCCAGTTTATTATAATAATAGAAGACCTTTGGGCTTTGACTAGCGAACCCCCATACCTCAGTCTCTTGATGCAAAACTACATCAGCAAACAATCACAGCTCTTCTCTCTGGAAAGGTCGTCTCCAAGTGCTATCTTAGAGCAAGCGATCACATTATTAAAAGCACACTATTTTCTCAATGGCAGCTGTACATGGTGTTATGTCTAGGTGCGAGGGACGGGCCAAATCAGTAGGAACCAGGGAGTTGTTATTCGACCTTGTAACTGTTGTTCAGACTGAGCCCAAAAGGGAACAGGAGAAAAGGTGAGAAACAGAACATGCAGACTGTGGTAGAATAACTTGGCAATAACAGAGGGCGACAGAACAACATCCAGTAATAACGTGCGCAAGAGTCATCATGGCAGCCAGGCCTGCGGTGACGTAGCCAGACCTGCCAGGAGTCCATGAGCCACAAGACACCATGATGACATTGTCTGGATCCTGTGTATTGCCTCCATGTTGTGACTGTCAGGATGTATGTTTAACTCAAAAATAGATTACAGTTTCTTTACAGGCCCGTTGCACATACTGATCCTCTCATGTGCACATATTTAATGGGGTGCATCATTGGCACATGTGCTTGCTGAAACATCCCCCTTAAGTTTTTGATGATTGCTATTTTGGAACATCATCTATATACCTCATTGTGAGTGATTGTGCTGAGGGTAACTGTGAGAGAGATTCCTTGTCTGTTAAACGTTGAAGTCATTGTGGGCTAATTACATCCACCTTGCCCCAAAGGTGGGTCAGTGTTTGAGTGACAGTGGCACTGCTTCCTGGTAAAATGGACTCACTGGGACATGTGATGACAACGTACATACTCATTGATGTCCGTGTGCATGAATTGACTTTGACTCTGCATTTATGCATGTTTGAGTAATACCCATCAATATTTCAGTGTGTGTCAGTTCACAATCAACACACATTATTATTTCAGCTTTTGTGCATCATATTGCTACACCTCACCGGGGTAGTCATATACATGTAATACTAGGCTAAGGTAGAAGAGCCCTTCACCTAAGCCGCAAGGGTAGAGAGGTATTCCCGGGTGTGTATACGTCCTCCCAAATCAAATATAATTCACCAGAGGTATCCCATCCAGTGTAATGAAAGCTCTGCACTGAACTCTCGTGTAGGAAGCAATTCCTTTTTGTTAAGTAACCCTCACACACGCTAGTAGGGTCATGCATCATCAACGGGTTCACCCTGACTCCTAAAGGTCAGGGTGGGCTCAACCATATTTCAGGGTGCACTTAAGAGAGATAGGCCAGGGGATCTGAAGATTACAAATTCTCCTCCATCTCCAGGTATCCCTTCAATAATGGGGATATGAAAAAGAAAATAAACGGGTGTCGTCAGGAGATGATGGTCCTATTACCCTATTGCCATGCCAACATGTTTCACCCCTATTAGGTGGCCCACATGGGTCCTGGTTTTTTTTCAGGGCGAAAGGGGGTTCCCTCCCTGGGTCTTCAGTGGGGGTGTTTCCCTATCTCGTTCTCAATTGAGGGCGCAAACAGCTGCACTCTTGTGAAAAGGTGGAAGGTATATTTATCTCCAATCCAGTTTCGTAGTGTTTTATGTGGTGCGCACTTTTCATGCAGATTTAATGTGTCTCAAGGGGCTGCGGTTAGTGGGGGTAGCCTTGTATTCACACTTTCCTCAAAGGTCCTCACCCTCCGTCACACCTACTTGGTTCCCGCCTCTCCGGCATTTGCAAATGTGTGACGGAGAGGCAGGACATTTGAGGAAAGTTTGACTACAAGGCTACCCCCACTAACCGCGGTACCTTGAGACACATTCAATCCACCCAAATTGGTAGTTATATGCCTGCACAACATGTAGTGATATTGTGATTTGCATTGTTTGCATGCTCTTTCGTTGCATGCTCCATTCTGCAACGACACAGAGTGATGTTTAATATACTTAGGAGAATATTTGTTTGCAGTTGGTGCTCCTCTCATGCAGCACTACTTGCCATCCCATGATGCAGGAACACATGATGCATGGTGCATGGCTGACTATGTTTTTGCATGTCAGCTAATTGTGCACCATCATATGTGAGTGCAGGGGATCTGTCATCTTCTTGTACATATGGCACATGTGTTTATTTCAACATGTATGTAGCACAGCAGGAGCACATGTTCTGTGTCATATACTGCATATATTTTTAAGAAAAATTATCAGGTGAGTTCTGCAAAATCTGTATTCCATGTGTGCCATACTGGTTTGTGTTGGATTTTGTAGGCTACTCCCTTGTTGTGCTGTCTGACATATGTCTTGATCATTTGGCATTGTGTGCTTGTGTATAGTAGGTGGACCTGTTACAAGGCATGTCGTATTACATTTTCTACATGTGCATTATCACACATTTGAGCTACATGATTTGGGACTTGAGGTGTGTTCAATTTGTACTTTCCAACAAGCAGTCCATTTCCATATGTGCCATTCTCAAACTGCTGATTGATGATGCATTGTCGAAAGATGTAGGAGTTATGCACACTCCCTGGAAACTTTGCAACAACATTGATGAACAAGTCCCGGTGTTCCACGATTGCCTGCACGTTAATTGAGTGTGTGTGCTTCCTGTTCCTGTAGATATGTGCAGTGTCCGCAGGAGGCACAAGTAGAACATGGGTGCAGTCAATTGCCCCCAACACGTGCGGAAATCCAGCAATGTCATAGAACCCTTGTTTGTTCACAAGTTGTTCCTGTGCAGTGTTGGAGAAGCGTAGGTGCTGTGGCGTCAGGCTGATAATGGCATCCAAGACAGTTGGGAGGAACCTTGAGAAGGATGACTGGGAGACTCCACCAACTCTGGCAGTCGTTGGTTGGAAGGTACCAGAGGCCAACATGTGCAGCACTGCTAGTAGCTTTGTCTGCGGAGGGATGTTGGTGCTACGCTGTGATGGTGCCTGCAATCTGGGGGCTATCTGGGTCAGTATGCATAGGATGGAGTTCCTTTTCAGCCTGTAGTGGGCTATCACATCCTCTGGCATGAGGTCTATCAGGGTGATGCGTTGGCGGTAGACCCGCTCTCTTCTTTGCCGCTGCCTCTGTGGTGGTCCTCGTGGTGGTAGTGGTTGTGGTCTTCTTGGGGCTCCAAGCTGCAAGAGTAGTACCTCCATGTCATCAGTAGGTAAGCAAATGAGGGTCTGGGGTAGTCTACCTTATGTACTGGTCTTTTTAGCACCATTTTTTAGACCAGCTTTTTTCTGATCTTAAAAACCAGTCGCTAACGTGCCTTAGCGGCTGTTTTTGGAAGGTATCGCCGGACCGGGAAATCATAGTAAATATCGCGAAGTGGGGTTAGCGGACGTTTTTGCACAGGAGCGCCTACCTTGCATCTTATTTTCGTTAGCTATCGCTAACAGAAGTGGCGATCGTGGAAATTAACGTTTTCGCCAGGAAACTGTCGCTAACTGCGATTAACGGCAACTTGTACATATGGCGATAAAAAAAAATCTGCCACAACATCAAAAAATTGACGCTACAGCGGCTTTAAGTCCTTGTACATATGCCCCTACATTTTGAGTTTCTGTGGGATGAATTTGTTGTCAATTATGTGACCAATTGTTGTATTGCACACTTCCCCTATTCTTCATTCTTCACAAGTGGTGGTTTTTTGGTACATTGGGAGTTTTCGAGTGGAGACTGTTGCTTCATAATATCTAGTTTATTGTCTAGTTCTTTCTTTGCGTCAAGGTTCTTTTGTGGGTTCATTTGGCAGCAGGGGTTACACTCCTTGTTACCTGAAGGTTACATTAAGGGCAATTCGGGTCTTTTCGTCAATAACTAGTTCGTTGTGATTGTGTAACTGTTTGTCGTTTTTGTGCCGGTCATTAATAATCTTATGCCAAAATCTCCTCTCCTCGGCGTGCCCCTCCTCTCAAAAAAGCCTGTGAAAAGATGTCAGTGTTGGGGCAGGCCATGCAAGGGGTTTCCAATATTGGATCAATATTTAACTTTTAGCGAAGCTTACGAGTTTTTCTGCGGGTTGTACACAGGAGAGCCCACAACATCTATCTAACGTTTTGCTTCATCGTTTGATAGGCAATAACTTTACATCTTATAAATGACATTTTTTTCGAGCATTTAAGGACATTTGATACTGCTGTAGATGTGGTGAAAGTGATGAGGGGGGCGATATGAGAGTAACTTGATTACTTTCAAAGAATCACTCACTATGCGTCTGAATTCTCTTTTTCTGAGTATGATTTTGGTAGACTTCATGAAAGGTTTGCGGTGGGGTGATCACTTTTCTGGGCCACTCTGCAGGGAAAACATTTGAACAAGGGTTTCACGGGACAACACAGCAGCGTGTGAAGGGTGACAGGAGGTTCACCTCACTGCCTAAAGGCTCTGACAGTAAATTGCAGGACTCGTAATAATGGAGGATTCCAGTAAGTAATTACGTCATTCTCGCAGGTTCCTGACACCGTGCATTTACTGGAAGGGAGGATGGTCTTATGTTTTGAAAAGGAAAATTAGTCAAATAGAAAATACAAAAGAATAATTAGCGTGACTCAAGCTCAGGTTTTGCTTCTGCATTGTAGGGCTTTTCATTTGCGTACATTGCACAGTGTTGACAGATCTGAACTTGAAATGTTGAACATAATCTGTAGCATTTATAGAGCTACCCACAACATCAAAATGAAAAAAAAATCCCGCATTGTTTTCACAGCTATTGAAGCACTTATTGGTGGAGTACTTTTCCCTTAAGCCTTTATTTAGTGCTTTTGGAATTTCACTCTTACAAAATTGTCAAGAATATATACTCAATTTTAGCAACTTTTAACATTGAAATATGGGACTAAGCACATAAAAAATGTCATGATAACGAAATGCAACGTACATTTTATTGTTAACCGTTTGAAAAAAAATATTTAGTTTAAATATTTAATTTTAATAAAAAACGAGATGCAGTTATAGCCAATGCATTAGTTCATGATTGTTAGAAACTTGGTTGTTGTATGACTGGGAGTGCAAGCCCTCGTCAAGAAAACAGCCACAATCCCTTGCAGGTGAATCACAAAAAGTCACTAAATTTACCTGCGCTTAACACTGGATAGCTTGGCACAAAAAGCAGTCAGACTTAACTCAGAGGAAATGTGCAAAGTATTTATGCAGCACACAAACAGAAATAACGTAAGGGCACAACACAGGAAAAAAAGAACAAATGTAGAAACATAGAGTACATTTTAATAAATTATTTGACACCAAAATGACAAATATCCAATAAGTAGAACCAGAAATAATAAAATTGAAAGTTTTAGGAAAAATAGTGGCAAAAGGCTTAAGCCAAAAGACTGAAAGTGCCATCTGCGGATGTCTGGTCACGCCGAGCCTGGCTGTGATGGAGCACGGTCCGGCTACAGCAGCTCAGTTAGACCAGCTGAACAAAGTACCGGCTACAGCAGCCCAATTAGACCATCTGAACAAAGTACATCGAAGATGTTTCACACAGTGGAGCTATGCGTTGGTTCTGAAGTGCGGCAAGGCTGCAATGCGATGGCCTGCATCAACATCGAGGATTCCATCGACTGGACTTGCACAGCGAAGTCCAGCATGGGGGATGTGGTGCGCAGTCAGGGCAATGTATCAGTTCTAAAGAGCTGTGAGGCTCCAAAGTCCAGCATCATCGTAGAGGCTGCTGTCAACTAGGGATGCGAGGACAGTGCCAGCAACGCATCATGCAGTCGGGGCGATGCAGTGGTTCCGAATAACTCTGATGTAATTCAAGTTTTTGCAATGGGTCTGTTAGATTTAAAATTCCCTTTCCTATGATGTTTCTGCTGTGCTGTTTTAGATTAGCAGTGTGTGGCTAAATTACATGCATTGATGTACGCTTTCAGTAGCCCGTCAGATATTCTTCGCAGTATGCAGGCCTCATTAAGCAGAGTAATGCCATTTTGTTTTTTGCAATCCTTATAAGACTGCCTGTGCCATGCTCATGTTAGGCTTTAGAGTTTGGAATCGCTTGCCTCAGCAGAACATTGCATTTCGTTATATTTTCTGTTCAAGTTCAAGGCTGCAACTCGACTTGCTAACAGTATAATTATTTTGCTCTGCATTCCATTGTATACATGTAACTCTGCTCCCACGTTAAGAGACGGTGAGACTCGGCACAGTGGCCTTGGACTGCTGATAGTGCACCCATCTGGCAGGTGTTTGCCCATCTTTCGGTGCCTTCTTTGTTCGTGTCCGGCCGGTATTTTTCCACTGAAGGCGTGGCCGAAGTCTCCTGAAGGGTTTATCTTCTATTAGCGAAGGTTGGGGAGTCAGTCCCTCTCCAGCCATCTCAGGGTGCAGGGTATGACGGACTCCTCGGTAGAGTGACGGTAATAAACGCATGCTTGTATTCTCTGCTGTCTGACCGACTCTTCATTTGGGAAGGCATAGCAGGTGGTCATAAGTACCCGCGTGGCCCTAGAGGGCCATGTCCTTCAGTTGGTGCCCAAACAGGGACCCCACGAAAGGGCCCCCTCACCCGTAATCGGGTTGGTAGGGGCCGGGGTGGTGTCTGGTCGGTCGGGCGGATCGGGGCCCCTTACATACAAGACGGAGCTTGGTTCTCGCAGCTGCCCCGCCGTCCCGATCAGACGGATCATTGGCTAGTGGCCCTTGCTGGGGTCCTGGAAAGGCGAAACCTTGGAGCTGACCGTTTGGTCCAAGGAGTCGGCAGTGGAGAATAACTCTCTTGACCTGTGTGCACCAGGTGAGTGATTTGGTTCTTGGAAAATGGCGCCATTCTTGGTTGACACGCGCCTGCGGGCCGTGTCCTGGTACAGTCTCTGACTGTCTTGTTGTCTTGGACTTGGTGGTTCTGCGGACCCTTGAGGGACACAGAGCGCTTACGAACGGTCTGCCAGGCCAACTGGAAATTGGCCTCTTTGTAAAAGGTCCGGGGCCGCTCACAGGTTCTCTGCCAGGCCAACTGGAAATTGGATTTGCTCTTGAAAAGGTCTGGGGCTGAAGCCTGTCCTCCTGTATTGGTGCAGTCTCCGGACTGTCTTGGGTGCAGTTTGCGAACTGCCTTGCTTGAACGGCACGAGTCGACGGGCTGTGTCTTGGTGCAGTTTAATACCATCTTGGTTTGTACTTGGCGGGTCTACGGACCCTTGGAAAAGACACAGAGTGTTCGTGAACAGTCTGCCAGGCCAACTGGAAATTTGGCTCGCGCAGAAAAAAGGACTGGGACTGTTCACAGGCAATCGGCCAGGCCAATTGGTATTTCGGTCTATGCTTGAAAAGGTCTGGGGCTAGAGCCTGTCTTCTTGAACTTGGTACAGTCTCCGGACTGTTTTCTTGAACGTAGTATAGTCTCAGGGCTGTCTACCTGTCCTGGTGCGGTCTTTTGACTGTTTTGTTCTGGGCTGACTTGTGGTTTGATTGTTGCGCTTGAGTGTTATGAGGGTTGTGGACCGATTTCGGTGGTGGTGCATGTGAAATGCTTGCATGAGTGAGTAGCGACTGTGCTTTCCGGACAGTGGTCCTGGTCTGTAAACGGTTTTCGTTCTTTTATTTTTATTTGTATTATATTTGTGGGTATTGTCTGTCCGTTAGGGACAGGGTGTGTGTCTTATGTTAAGATGCCTTGTTTCAGTAAGTTTGGATGTTTTGGATGCCGATGCTGTTCTAAGAGTGCGCGGCTGGAAGAGAGCCAGCCCGCCCCTCCGGAGGGTACCCCGAACTTTGACATGTATGTCAAACATGGTCTTGGCCCTATTATGTTTAGCACATTGTGGAATAAATATAGGAGGGACAATACTGAGCTGCAATGGCCACCTACTGGTTCTTTTGATGAACAAAAAACTAATTTACTGCAGGATAAATTGTTTGCTAAAAGGAGTAGACAGTCCATGTTTGATTCTTTGAGGGTGTGGCAGAAGGAAGCGAAGCAACGGCGCATTAGGGAAAAGAAGGTGGCTCGGAAGAAAAAAAACACAAACGATTACACAGAAGGCAGTAGCCTATGATAGGGATAAGATAGAGAAAGGCATAGAGCGCGAAGACAGAAGGTTCCAGCTGCAGGCTGATAAAAGTTATGTGGTTAGGGAGGAAGGAGACAAACTAGTTGAGGAGCTTCTGGATTCTCGCCCTCCGCCGCCCTATGCCCCACAGCGAGTATACCCTACAATCCCTACTTCCTCAGCCCCAACTTCCGGGACTGCCAAATCCGGTATTCCCGGCACTGCTGCATCAGCCCCGGTCCCACTTGCTTTTCTTACACCTCCGCTGGTAGTGAACACAGACGCTGTCCCTTCCCCTGCACTGTCCCTCCCTTCTCCTGACCCGTCTCTGGGTTCCGCCTCATCTGCTACACTTCCCCTTACACCCCTAAAACACTGACCCCCTATGTGATGGTGCCTGTTTCTGCCTCTGCTCTCTCCTCCGGGGGCACCACGCCTAAAACGCCGTTACACATCGAGACTCCTACACGTGGACTCTCTGACACCAATTGGGCAGCAGCGCAGGATCGTGTGAAGAAAGAGTTAGTGCACTCAGCTGTGGGACTGGAGGAGAAACAGATGGTAGCGAATCAGGCAGCTCAGTGGGCTCGACACCTGATTTACACTGTGGAGGATATTTGGAGTGTGATGAAAGACTATGAGCCCTTCATACAACAGCATGCCCTTAAGCACATGTTGGCTATGCTGATCCAGTTGTGGGAGCAGTGCTTTCAGGGCACCGTGCCGCAGATTATTTATGACATACGAGACCGAGTATATGTTACAGACATGGCCCAGAATGAAGTTTTTAGTAATGTGACTACACTGGTGGGTTACCGAGGCCGGTTACTCCAGAAGGTTCCACTGTTAGGGACACAGCACCCCATGAGAGAGGTCCATCCCATTTATCATCCTGAAATACCAGAATTGTGCGACTCTGCAGATACTGTAATAAGACAGCGGGTTGACGCTCGGTTTCAAGAACAATGGATCTATACCCCTTGGAAAAGGAGTGAGGTCCTTTCCCTAAAGGGTCAGCTACCGGACCTGGGGAAAAATCCCACTGAAAAATCCCAATTCTTTATAATCCCACTATTATAAAGAATTGACAGAAGCGGCCTCCTCGACAGTCATGACGCTGGCTGACATAGAGCTATTCTTTGGTTTGTTGGTACCGGTAGATGTATGGAGGCAGGTCCATACCCAAGACCATGCAACGGAATTGGGGGGCACATGGGAGGAGATTAGAGCATGGGATAAGGAGCGCAAACCCAGTGAGAAGCCCAAAGCAGAGTTGTTAGCCTTGCCGGGGCGTATCCTCTCTACCTCACTCTCTCCTCCTCCTGTTCAATCTTGGATGGATCAGCTGAATCTACTTAACAGTAAACCTATCGTTGTCGACAGCGCAAAATCCCTTGGTGTCGTACTCGACAAAAGGCTCAATCTTCTCTCCCACATCAATTCCATTGCAAAGAATGCTCGATATCAACTGCGCCTTCTGTGGGGGATTCGATGCTTCTTCCCGGAGCAAGACCGAAAAACCCTGGTCCAATCGCTGGTTCTCTCCAGATTGGACTATTGCAATTCTCTTCTTACTGGCCTCCCCAAATCCCACCTTTCCCCTCTTTAATCCGTTCTCCATTCAGCGGCTCGTTTTATTTTTGGGGCCAAAAGAAGTGACCACATCACACCCTTGTTGTCTTCCCTCCGTTGGCTTCCCATCGAGGCAAGATCAATCTACAAAACTGCCTGTATCACCCACAAAGCCTTGCACACTTCGTCCCCTCGTTACCTGGTGAATAAACTGAAAATCTCTGGAGGCTCTAGACCGTCTCGTAATGCGGAAATCTACTGCTTGAGCCCCCCACTTTTAAAAGGGAAAGATCGATGGCTCAATCCTTCTCAGGCAATGCGGTGAGAATCTGGAACTCGCTTCCACCACAGCTCCGTACCACCACCTCTACCCGGACCTTCAAAACTGACCTCAAATCTATTCTCTTCCAGAGAAACTTCCAGAACTAATACACACCCTTTCAAGCCCCCCAAGGAAGTTCTTTCACTATTGTAAATTTGTATTCTCTGCCTGTACAAGCGTCATCCTAGTGTGTTTGTGAGTGACTGTCATCTATTGCTGTATTATACCTCTTCTTGTATCTCGTTTGCTTCTGTAACATGTACTTTTGTAACATTCTCCTCATGTAACGTAACTGGTCCTATTGTAAAGCGCTCTGACACCTTGAGGTAAAGTCCGCGCTATAAAAAAAATGCATAAATAAATAAATAAGTATCATCGCCTACATGCACTCCCTTGTCCCGCCAAAGAGAGTGGACTGGGATAAGTTGACTGCATGTTGTCAGAAGAAAGACGAGAGTGTGTCTGACTTCTTTACCAGATTCAAAGGGCTGTTCCTAGACTTTAGTGGTCAGGATTTGTCACAGGAGGGTGGTGTTCGATTGTTTGTGAATAGGTTTGTCACCAATTTGCTCCTTGAGATTGCCGCCCGATTGCAGGCCTCAGAGAGTACTTGGACTACGTCCTCCCTGTCAGTTATATTGAGCATGACTCAGTATTATGAGCATAGAGAGAATGAAGATAAGGACAGAATGGAGAAGAAGACGAAAGATTTGAAAACAAGAGTGTTGATGCAGCAGGTTGCAAGAGGAGGGGGTAGAGGACGTGGTTCTGGCTCGGGTCCGCGGGGCCCCAGGCGCAACAGGGGTGGCGCTTCGGATGCACCCGTGGGACCCAACCAATGTGTGTATTGTAAAAAGGAGGGACATTGGTGGAGCGAGTGTCCAGACTTGTCGCAGAGAGGTGGGGCTCCGAGAGGCAGAGGTTTTGGAGGTAGGGAACGTGGAGCAGGAGGTCGAGGGGGGACAGAGTCAGACAATACAACAGACAATAGGCAGAGCGAAAATTATTTTGACGACCCTCGAGGACGGCAGCACTATCATGACGACTATGACCTGGATGAGGTGACGGGGTTGTCTCACAGCTAGGAAAGCCAAGGGCAGGGCGAGGGACCAGTTCCGGTGCCTGTAGATCAGTGCGGACCCTATGTCACTGCGGATTTGCAAGGCTCCACTGAAACCTTTTTAGTTGATACAGGGGCTATGAATAGCTCTGTTTCCCATTCACTGGTCCCGAGGGCAGCTCTGCCTGGCCAAAATAATATTTCGGTGGGTTTCTCAGGCGTGCCAGTTGTTAGCCCCATTTCCAAACCCCTTGCTTTGACTATTGGTCCCTTTACAGTCAACTCCCCGTTTTTGCTGACATCAAATTGTGGAGAGAATTTGCTGGGACTGGATTTGCTGAAAAGATTACATGCGATGATATATTGTTCCCCGGACGGTGTCCACATGACTGTTGGTCCACGAGTTGCACATGCCAAACAATGTTTCGCTAAAGATGACCCTCTTCCTCCTGAGTTCCATGAGGTGCCGCGTACGCTATGGGCGGTGGGTGATATGGATGTAGGGCTGCTTCAGATCCCACCTGTCTCCATCCAGATAAGGAATAATGCCAGGTTGCCCGGAGTCCCGCAGTACAAGATATCCCAGGCAGGAGAAAACGCTTTGTTACAAATAATACGTGACTTGATAAAGTCTGGTGTAGTTGAGGAGGCAGCAGCGAATGTGTGTAACAGCCCTATTATTCCTATCCTCAAGAAAGTGCCTTTGGACTGCCCTGACCACCACACTGATGTTTACCGCTTCGTAATTGACCTGAAAGAGGTCAATAAAATTGTAGTTCCCCAATACACCGTGGTCCCTGACATCACAACAATACAGACCATAATTCCCCCGACGGCTCAGTTCTTCTCAGTGATCGACTTAAAGAATGCTTTCTTTAGTATCCCAATACACCCTGACAGCCGACACATTTTTGGATTTACAATTGCTGGCCAGAGTTTTAGATTTTGTCGGGCTCCACAAGGTTATACGGAGAGTCCTAGTATTCACAGCCAGGCTTTGAAAACATTGGATTAATTGGAGCTTCCCACTGGTAATGTGCTGCTACAGTACGTTGATGATCTGTTGGTGGCTTCAGAAACTGAACAGGGCTGTAAAGAGGCCACAGTTAAATTGCTGCTTCATCTGGCACGCCATGGGCACAAAGTGTCCTTATCAAAATTCCAATATTGTCGACATGAGGTCACCTACCTAGGTCACCTACTGTTGAAGGAGGGTCGCAGACTAACACCCGAATGCATAGCGGCTATAACTAACGTACCTGTTCCTAAGACCCAGCGTGAGGTACGCACGTTTCTGGGTATAACATCGTACTGTCGTCAGTGGATCCCTAATTTCTCCCTACTAACAAAGCCCCTTCTTCACCTGACCACCAGAGATGTGCATGAGCCCTTGCCGTGGACACCTGCATGCCAGCAAGCTTTTGAACAATTGAAAACTGCGCTTTGCTCTGCTCCCGTGTTTGGCACCCCTGATTACCAGAAGCCTTTTGTGCTCTATGTACATGAGGCGGAAGGTTGCACGCTTTCTGTTTTAACGCAAGGTTTTGGTGGTAAGCAGAGACCCTGCGCTTACTTCTCTGCCATCCTTGACACTGTCGCTAGAGCGCTCCTGAGCTGTCTAAGAGCTGAAGCGGCGGCGGCAGTTTCTATTAGACAATCGGCAGGGCTCGTCCTTAACACTGACCTCACAGTTATGGTCCCACATGCCGTGGACGTGCTTTTGAACAAGACAAAGACACAGCACCTCACGAGTGCATGTCTTACTGGATATGAACTGACTCTATTTGCTCCGCACATCACCATTATACGATGCATTACACTCAATCCAGCCGTGTTACTACCCCTCCCTTCGGAAGAAAAGGACAGTGATGTCCATGATTGCTTGTTTCGGATGGAAGAGGAAACGAAGGGACGGGTAGACCTGACAGATGTTCCCTTATCTAACCCCCAAGGTGGACTATATGTCGATGGCTCTTGTTTCAAACTGCCGGACGGCACTACTACTGCTGCCTATGCAATAACGACATTACATACCGTAGTTGAGACATTCCGTACCTCATATCAGTCTGCCCAAGCTGCCGAGTTAGTGGCCCTCTTGAGAGCTTGCGAACTGAGTGAAGGCCTGACTGTTAATGTCTACACTGACAGTCAGTACGCCTTCGGGGTAGCACATACTTTTGGGCGCCTCTGGGCGGAGAGAGGGTTTCTGACATCCCATGGTCAGAAGATACAGCACGGTCCATTGATACTCAGATTATTATCAGCATTGACTCTTCCTGACAAGTTAGCTATAATAAAATGTAGCACCCGTAAAGCAGTGGTGGATGATGTGGGGAGGGGTAATGCCTTTGCAGACCAAACAGCCAAGGAGACAGCCAGAACAAAGATGAATAGGATGTTTGTAGCGGGACCTGCAAGATGAGTTCCAGACAATGCAATATTCGAGGACACTGTGGAAAGCGTGAGGGAGATACAACAAGAAGCGACTGTAGACGAATTGGCAATGTAGGAGGGGAGAATAGGACACCTAGATGAGGACGGGTGTTGGACTGATTTGTCAGACAAATGGAGATGGTTGTTGCCCAATGCCTATGTCTTACCTGTAGTCACTATGGCCCATGGCCCAGCGCACATTAGTGCGAAAGGCATTTGCAAACTGCTAGATCCAGTATGGCAGATTGAGAATATCCCTAAGGTTGCAGCGCAGTTAGTGAGACACTGTATTGTTTGTTAGTAGCACAACCCTGGAAAGGGCACCCCTACACCTGCTGGTAACTTTGCCCCACCTTCCTTCCCTTTCGAGGTCATCCAAATGGATTTCATCGAAATGGAGCGAATAAACAACTTGAAGTATGTACTAGTGGTAGTTTGTGCATTTAGTAAGTGGGTGGAAGCCTACCCAACTAAGGAGAATACGGCCATAGCGACAGCCAAGGCACTTCTAAAGGAATACTTCCCACGCTACGGATTACCACGCGTGATCTGGAGTGACAATGGGAGCCACTTCAATGCTAGAGTCATTGAGCTGGTGTGCAAGGGCCTGCAAATCACACAGAAATTCCATGCGGCCAACCATCCTCAATCGGCTGGCCTGGTCGAGAAGTACAATGGTATCCTTAAATTGAAACTACCCAAGATTCATCAGAGCACAGGATTGAAATGGCCAGATGCATTGCCCCTAGCACTACTGTCAGCAAGAGTGACGGCACATTCTAGGACAGGATTGTCACCTGACGAGGTGATTTTCGGGCGCCCTGCTAATGTTTGGGGTGTCCCGAGACCAAAACGTTTTTCAGAAATAGAGTACCCTCTTTTTATTGATTATTTGTATGCCTTGTCTAAAGATCTGCGTTTTGTTCACCAACAGATATCCGCCGCCCTACAACCATTGCCAGAGGGTCCCAGACATCGGATTCAGCCTGGGGACTTCGTCCTTGTTCGCCAGTTTCAACGCAAGTCCTATTTGGAGCCGCGGTGGAGAGGCCCTACCCAAGTGCTCCTGGCCACTTGGACGGCTGTGAAGGTGGATGGCCGGAAGCACTGGGTGCATGCTTCTCATATAAAAAAAGTGCCTCTCCCACTGACGTATGATTCCTGGGTGAAGAACAGGATTGCCGACCAGGACGGGGAGCTGGTTCCCCGCTTTGTTCCCTTTTCTGATGCTCGACTGAGAGGGGCACAGACTGACAAGGAGAGTGACAAGGTTTCGTTCGAAGCGATTTCCCCTGAGATAAGGGCTGCCTCGGATACTCCAACCCCCACAGCACCAAGTCCTGAGTCCCGATCCCAAACAGACTCTGAGTCCTTGCCTTTGTTTGGTGATGAAGAAGTGCCTGGGCACACAAGGTACAATCTGCGGCCCCAATGGAAGGACAGTGCACCAGCATGGCAAAACAGGAGCTAGGGAAGGACTTGAGCTTAGGGTGCAGGCGTTGCGTCTCTGGTGCCTGTTTTAGATTAGAGTGAAGAACATTGGTGCACTGCCCTGAACACTGGACAGGATCGTTGAGGGTATTTGCCCAGGAGGGAGGTTGCCCTATCCTGAAAGAAGGATTGTTTTCAACAAAGGCAGCAATTGTTTTACTGGGTTGCAATTGTGCAGCTCCACCGTGTGAAACAGAACGTTTGATGAATGATAGGAGCCTGCCTGTGAGGCTCTGGACGGACACAGGGAAGAATAATACCCCTCTGGCTGGTTGTACAGCGGCTCACATTTTCCCAAGTACTCTTCAGCAAAGCATCCTTTTGGTCGCCCCATCCTCGATTAGGAGCAGCCCTTTGCGGTTCCTCGCTCATATCCCCATGGTCCTGTGTGGTCCACCTGGGCCCTTAAAACTAAAATCGTATTTGTGGTGATAATTTTGCTTTCTCTGATCTTGGTATTTGGAATACTGTTCTTCCTGGAAGAAAAAAATCCTGTGCATGCTTGGATAAGTACTACCCCCACACCGCCTGAGCATATTATTGGTACTTTAGCTCCCCACAAAGAAGAACACCGAAAGACTTATAAAGATAACGTTTTTATTCAGACTCTGCATCAAACACATGCTGTTTATAATATGACAAACTGTTGGGTGTGGGTTGCTGCCCTCAGCCACACACAAGAGTGAAAAACTCATGCCTATGCCTTTATCCTATGTTAACAGTTGTGAGGGTTGTACGGACTTCCAATTTTAACTACGGCACAAGAGCCATCATGACTTCACACTGTCCCTGGATCTAGGAGGGTACAGTTGCCTTCATCTTTTTCTACACTGCTGACTCCAGTATAAAATACGTTGACGTTATCTTACAGATACTTAAGCCCTGATGAAGTCCACAATTTGGACGAAACGCGTTGGCTGTTAGGCTGTTGCTTTTATTGAAAATTGAAGAATAAAGAATCAACATATACATAAACCTTCCGTGAATGGACAATCACTACTTTCGCTTGCTTGCGGTGCACTTCACTTTGACAAAAAATGTACTCTGGTCCTGGTGACTGCTTCTTTGAAACGGCGGGAGCGGTGAAGATGCATGCTTTTTGTAGCCACTAGGCTTACTTTCTGGACTCTCTCAAGGGAATTGCATTGTGCATCACAGACATACTGCTGTGTGTTTTGTTCTGCTTGCTGTTTCAATGTGGGAATTTAGTTGTGAGGGTTGGTTTACATTACTTAGTTTGGTCCGCCCCTTTTCCCAACCAGATTCCTTGGAACACAAGAGCACTAGGCCCCGTTCATCAATGACAATGAAAGTGTACCCTCAACATAGGTCGACATATGATACTTCCCCTGGAGATGGGCATTTTGATCGGATTTTCCTGACTTCTTGCCTTAGAGCAGTAAATAGAGGGGTCAAGATAAATAAAACAGGAGAGGATGGGGACAGATTCTTGCAGTTTAATGTGACTGAATATTATCAATCCTTTCAAAAACGTAATGTCACTAATGATAAGCCCATGCCCCTGGCGGTTGTAAATGTGCCGTCTTCTTTCTGCATCCAAGGAATAGCGAATATAGAAGTAGAGAATAGTACCTGCAACACGACCTCCATACTGAAGATGCCCAAGAGCCCGCCATTGATTCCACCACCTTACATTTATTTTATTTGTGGAGACCGTGGTAATGTGTGGTTACCTGAGGGGTGGTCAGGACCATGCTACCTCTCTTACCTCCTTCCCCTAGTATATGTGGCCCCTTCTGACTATCACAAAATGCACCAGCTACAGCGCCGGCATGTCATAATTTCCCAAATCAAGAGAGTTGTTAATGCAGATGATATTGATCAGACAGATACTTCCTTGCCGCAGTTTACTGATATAATGAAGGGTCTCACCCCGTTCTGGGGTCCCATATTCAATAGCCGCAATATTAGGGGCTTGGCAAGAGTAGTAGAGGGGGTCATTAACACAACAGCAGATATACTTACGAATATCACAGTTGAGCTCCAAGCTACGAGACTCGTCTCGCTCCAAAATAGGATGGTTTTAGATGTTATCTTAGCCGATAGGGGTGGAGCATGTCGCGTCATCGGGAGCAGCTGCTTGTGTATATATACCAGACACTGCCCTGACTGTCAACCTAGCAATTCAGAAATTACATAAGCTCACTTCAGAGATCCATGTAGACAATGGCTCTTGGTCTCTCACGGGGTGGCTCTGGGGTCTACTGACGTCATTGGGTTGGAAGATTCTGCTCGTCCTACTAGTTATTGCAGGTATCATTTTTACTTGCTGCCTTTGCATCCATTGTCTCCCAGCATGTTGTTCTTATTGTGTGACTAAGCTTACCCCAAGTGTTCCAAGACATGACAAACGAAGTTCCAAAATGATGATGCAAGAAATTCAGTCAATTATGCTTATAGATGATGCTCTCTTTGATTATTAAAATAGCAATATGATGGCTGTTCACTTCCATATTATCCTACCTTGCTCAATGCATTTATTCTGTCCCATCCCCTTCCCTTAAAATTGTAAAGACCCAGCCGGATAGTAATAAAGGGTTTAGCCAACACTGCTAAAAGGAGGGTCTGTTAGATTTAAAATTCCCTTTCCTATGATGTTTCTGCTGTGCTGTTTTAGATTAGCAGCGTGCGGCTAAATTACATGCATTAATGTACGCTTTCAGTAGCCCGTCAGGTATTCTTCGCAGTATGCAGGCCTCATTAACCAGAGTAACGCCATTTTGTTTTTCGCAATCCTTATAAGACTGCCTGTGCCATGCTCATGTTGGGCCTTAGAGTTCGGAATCGCTTGCTTCAGCAGAACATTGCATTTCATTATATTTTCTGTTCATATTCAAGGCTGCAACTCGACTTGCTAACAGTATAATTATTTTGCTCTGCTTTCCGTTGTATACATGTAACTCTGCTCCCACGTTAAGAGACAGTGAGACTCGGCACAGTGGCCTTGGACTCCTGATAGTGCACCCATCTGGCAGGTGTTTGCCCATCTTTCTGTGCCTTCTTTGTTCGTGTCCGGCTCAGGCCGGTATTTTTCCACTGAAGGCGTGGCCGAAGTCTCCTGAAGGGTTTAACTTCTATTAGCGAAGGTTGGGGAGTCAGTCCCTCTCCAGCCATCTCAGGGTGCAGGTTATGACGGACTCCTCTGCAGAGTGACGGTAATAAACGCTTGTTTGTATTCTCTACTGTCTGACCGACTCTTCATTTGGGAAGGCATAGCAGGTGGTCATAAGTACCTGCGTGGCCCTAGAGGGCCACGTCCTTCAGGTCCAATCCACGCAGCAGCAGCAATTGCACTCTGATTTGTGCTGCGCAGCAGGGGAGATGCCTCAGTTCCACCACATCCACAGAGACTGTCAGAGCACCTTAAGATGACTTTCAAGCGTCTAGGTTTGTGGTGGCACCACTTGGCAGGGTAGACTCACTGATGACAGGGTCCAAGTGCAGATACATGGTTGTTGGAAGCCTGTTATGTTCCTGAGGCTTCAGATCAGGAGGTCAACCAACTAGCCTTTGGAGTCACTCTGGGTTCTGAGTTCAAGAGATGCAGGTGCAGGTTCTCACCCAGGCAAGAGAGCAGAAAGGCAGCACAGCAGGGCAGCAGTTCTTCCAGAACAGCTGTCCAGCAGAGTGGCAGTCCTTTTAGCAGCACAGCAGTCCTTCTTCCAGGCAGGGTATCCAAAGGTCCAGAACTTTACTACAGAGTTGATGTCCGAGGTCCTGCTTTTATAAGCTGGTGCCCTTGTTCTGGAAGGTGGGAGAAGCTTCTAGATAGTTGCTTTGAAGCAAATTGAATTTCCTGACTTCCCTGCCCTGGCTACAAGCTGACTGAAGTGACAATACAGGGTCATCAGGCCCTTTGTGTGAAGGCAAAGAATAGGCTATTCAGTTGTAAGTGGGGCTGTGCGCAGTTCCTCCCCTAACTTCCAAGCAGATGGCCCATTGAGGCACAACTAATTCCTCTATTGTGTGACTGTCTGGGAGGAATTCCAAAGTCTAATTGTCAGTTTATTATTATTTATTTATTTTATTTAGAAGCTTATAAAGCGTGCAGCTACCCCCAACAGGGGTGTCCCGGCGCTAGGACAGGCGAAGGATGTGAGTACACTCAGCAGGTTAAGCACTCGAGAAGAGCCAGGTCTTCAGGTCACGTCGGAAGATAGATTCGGATTTGGTCAGCGGCAAGGGCAGAGGCAGGCTGTTCCAAGTCTTGGTGGCGAACACCGCAAAGGCTCTACCGCCCATTCTGGCGCGGCGGAAGCGGGGGGTGACAAGGAGACGAAGATGATTGGATTTGAGTGCGCGGCTGGACTGTGCATGCTTAAGCCGAGCTCTGAGGTAGGCCGGGCCCATGCCCTGCAGTGCTCTAAAAACCAGAACCATTGACTTGAATTGGATGCGTTTGGTCACTGGGAGCCAGTGAAGCTTCTTCAGATATGGGGAGATCGAGTGGCGATAAGGAATGTTAAATATCAGCATAGCTGCCGCATTCTGAACAGTCTGTAAGCGTCTGATCAGGTATGCAGGGGCCCCTGCGTACAGACTATTAGCGTAGTCCAGATGTGAGGTGATCAGTGCGTGGACAATGGTCCTGCGAGATTCCTGAGGAAGAAAGGGGAAGATTTTTCAGATCATATGAAGTTTTCCGAAACAGGCCGCCGATACCTGATCGATTTGATTTTTGCATGAAAATCCCAGGTTCCTGGCTGATATCACTGGTACCGGAGGGGTGTTCAGTTCTGATGGCCACCAGAGTGGAGGAGGGGGAGGGCTTGTTTGATTGAAAAATAGCACCTCAGTTTTATCCGAGTTGAGCTTAAGTGTGTTTAGGGTGATCCAGGAGGAAATATTGAGCAAGCAATGTCTAAAATTAGAGAAGGTTGCTTCGGAGTGGTCCCTGAATGAGAACACCAATTGGGTGTCGTCAGCGTAGGAGATCGCTCTGACTCCACAGGATTCTACTACAGTGGCCAAAGGGGAGAGATATATATTAAAAACAGTGGGCTTAATGCGGAGCCCACCCAGTCATGTGACTGAGGCCAGTCTATAGGCACAAAAGAGATAAGGGCAGAACAATACCAACTTTCTAAAAGTGGCATTTTTAAAATTGTGATAAAAAAAACCTGACTTCCCCACTAAAGAAGGCTTTTTCCCAATTCCAAAGACACCAAACATGAAATGCTTTTCTATCTCCCATTTGGAAATTACACTTATAAAATGTAATAAGACAACTCCAATGTTATCCTGTGGAAGAGATAGGCCTTGCAGTAATGAAAAATGTATTCATGAGTTTTCACTACCAGGACATGGAAAACTTAATTGTTCATGGCCAACCTTTTAGATACATTGCACACTGTCCTCTAGGCTGTCCAGGGCCTACCCTCGGGGTGCCTTATATTATTAAAAAGGAAGGGTTAGGCCTGACAAAAAGTTTATTTTGTCAGGTCTAAATGGCAGTTTAAAATAGTACAGAGACACTCTGCAATGACAGGCATAAGGCATGCTTAAAGGGCTACTTAAGTGGGTGGCACAATCAGTGCTGCAGGCCCACTCATAGCATTTAATTTACAGGTCTTGGGTACATTGTATATCACTCCACAAGGGACTTACAAGTAAATTAAATAAGCCAATTGGGTATAAGCCAATCAAACCATGTTTAAGGGAGAGAGCACAAGCACTTTAGCACTGGTTAGAGGTGGTAAAGTCTTAAGGCCAACATAAACAAATTCAGCAAATAAGTGGAGGGTAAAAGGCAAAAAGTGGGGGGTAACCCTGCAGAGTGGTACAGGTCCAACAGAAAGATAGCCAATTTTTGTTATCTATAACTTGGACTTTGTTTATAAAACCTCCATGAAACAGTCCAAAAGATTAGCCATGTAATGGGAGGTGTTTAGTGATTAAGAGAGGAATACGTATTTGCATTTTCCGCTCAAGTTTCCATAAAAGATATTTTCTCATATAGAAAGAAGTAATCATTGTGAGGAAGGTCAATTTATGGCTTAATGTAAATCTCTAAATCTTTTACTCCAATTATCAAAAATGTGTTACTAGATAACAGTTTGGTACGTAAACTGGTTTGTGAAATCATATTTAAATCTGAGATGACTTTCTGAGTGGGTGCCTGCAAATGAATGTTTCTACTATTGTAGACATCTTGAGGTGTGTGGAAAACAAAATGAGGCCTGTGGCCTTAAGGGGCTTAGTGGGGATATAATGGTCTCTCCCTACCCTCAAGGAAGATCAGACCCTCTACAAATGAGCAGAAAGTGCCATCTGAAAATAAATAACAGTTCACATACAATAATGAGATGTCTTGTGCACTCTGCATGTGTAGACCTTCTTTTACTAACGTTTTGTGTTGGTGCTTGTAAGAAATAGGGTTATTAGTTGAGAGGGGTGAGACCACTCATGTAATAACCACAATCCTTGTCATGGTGAAGGGACTGAGTCTCTCTACCATGTCAGTACCTGTAGGCCCAAATCCAACTAGTTCAAAGTGCCTCACCTGAACTTGTAACCTTTCCAGAGAAGCAGGTGATTTCAGCAAACCTAGAACATGAACCTCTAGTCCCCAAGGGAACGGTGGAAACAGATCATCACCTTTTATTTCTCACTCATGCATGTCTATAGAAAACAAAAGAAAGACACAAAGGAAGTTTATAATATATTTATTGAAACTATCATAGTCTACTTTGAAGCAAGTGTGCTGGGATAAGTAAACAAATACAAATGAGCAACGTAATCAACATTACTTGCAGACTGTATACAATGAACAACTCAACCCATGGCAACTAATATATCTATCTAGGACTACCCTCACTATGTGAGCACAGGGATATATTTGTGGTCTCTGGGCTTAGCACTGGACCTCATACCTGGTGTTAGTAGTTAGGTGGTCCTCATCATAGGTGTAAATTCAGTTTACCTAAGGCTGCTGCCTCTGTTCCAGGACAGTCTCTTTACTGGAATTCTCCTCTCTGCTCCCCCGAGGGGGTGAGACATGGTTTATATTATAAGAACTACTGTGTTAGAAAATTGCAACGGTGCTACTGTCTTATGTCTAAAAACGTTATGAGGTGACCAGACACAAGAAAACAGTACACCATTTGCCTGGACTTCGACGAATGGGGGTAGGGTTCTCCAGGGAGGGGATAGGGGGGGGTGGAGAAGGGGAGGGGGGTCACGGGTGGGGGAGCATAGGGATAAAAAAGAAAAATTCTCATTCGTGTCATATCTCTGGTGTTATTTTTTTTTTTTTTTTATTGGCTATTGTTTTTTACTTGGTGTCGACATTCAGGAGAAGGTAGAGGGTTTGGAGCTCAATTTCTAAATCCCCATGAGAACGTTACAATGTCTATCTTGGAATGTAAATGATCTCCGGGTCAAAAGTAGGAGGGAAAAATCCTCCAATATCTTAAAGATTCATTTGCACAGATAATCATCTTGCAAGAAACACACCTTCTGAGGGAAGAGATTACCGGCATATGTAGGAAGCTCAGGTGGGTGGAACATTGTGTTAGTTCTGATCAAAATACTAACATTAGGGGTGTAGCTATTTTAGTTAAAAAACAAGCTAATGCTTGTCTCCTAACAACTATGACAGATCCAAGTGGCAGGTGGGTCATTGTTAAGTTGTCTGTAGAAGGTGCACCCATAATGGTAGTAGGCCACCGACACCCCAAAAGAATAGCCACAGTCTTTCTGCCCCCTCGGGGGCATATCGGGGCAATATCCCCCGATTTCCCCCCTCCCCAGGGCCGCAGAAAGCCCACTAGGCACTGACTTTTTTTCGGAATGTGCCTACCTGTGGATTTTGGGTCCTAGCGCAGCCGGCACCTAGGGAAACATAGCAAACCTATATATTTTTGAAAACTAGACACTGAGGGGAATCCAGGATGGGGGGACTTGTGTGGCTCTCACTAGGTTCTGTTACCCATAATCCCTTGCAAACCTCAAACTTAGTTTAAAAAACCACATTGTCATCACATTTCTGTGATGGAAAGTTCTGGGATCTGCATGGATCCACAAAATTCCACCCACCACGCATTCCCCAAAGTCTTCCAAGAAAAATGGTACCTCACTTGTGTGGGTAGGCCTAGTGCCCGCGACAGGAAACGGCCCAAAACACAACGTGGACACACCACATTTTTACAGTGAAATCTGACCCTTTTTTTTGCAAAGTGCCTAGCTGTAGATTTTGAACCCTAGCTCTGCCGGCACCTAGGGAAACCTAGCAAACCTATACATTTTTGAAAACTAGACACCCAGTGGAACCCAGGATGGGGTGACTTGTCTGGCTCCCACCAGGTTCTGTTACCCAGAATCCCTTGCAAACCTCAAACTTTGTAAAAAAAAAAACATTTTCCTCACATTTCTCTGATGGAAAGTTCTGGAATCTGCGTGGGACCACAAACTTCCACTCACCCCGCATTCTCCAAAGTCTCCCAATAAAAATGGTACCTCACTTGTGTGGGTAGGCCTAGTGCCCGCGACAGGAAACAGCCCAAAATGCTACGCGGACACCACATTTTCACAGTGAAAACTGACCCTTTTTTTGCAAAGTGCCTAGCTGTAGATTTTGAACCCTAGCTCTGCAGGCACCTAGGGAAACCTAGCAAACCTATACATTTTTAAAAACTAGACACCCAGGGGAATCGAGGATGGGGTGACTTGTCTGGCTCTCACCAGGTTCTGTTACCCAGAATCCCTTGCAAGCCTCAAACTTTGACAAAAAAACCAAATTTTCCTCACATTTCTGTGTTGGAAAGTTCTGGAATCTGCGTGGATCCACAAAATTCCACACACCCCGCATTCCCCAAAGTCTTCCGAGAAAAATGGTACCTCACTTGTGTGGGTAGGCCTAGTGCCCGCAACAACAGATATGAACCCTCTAGACCTATATTTCTTTATAGACTGGCTACACAGGCTCAGTAATAGGGCATCAAAAAAACATTATTCTCCACAACAGAATTTAGTAAATCATTCTTTTATTTCATATTTTTTCTTTTTTTTATTAATTTGTTTATAAAATATTTCATACTCAGAACAAATGTGTAGTATTCAAGAAACAACTTTTTTGCACAGAGTTAGCACCATGTACCAAGGAACAGTCATAATTCCTGGGCCACAATAAATAACAACATGAATAAAATTACAAATAATAAAACAGAAACATACTTCACATCCCCACATCTAAACATACCTCTCACAGTCTACAACTACCACCCTTGCACACAATACACACACACTTTGACATCCCAGAGCAACACCAATAGCACTGATGGAAAAAGACGGGCGATGAAATCAACCCCTAATGGCTGTGCTGAACACTGGGGTGTCACCCTCTAGCTGGTCGACGTACGTTTCGATGGAATCTATAAATAATTAATCCATCTTCTTCAGGACCTGTTATTTTCTCACTTATAACGGGTGGATGAAGGGGGGAACCAGTCTGCTAAATGCAGGCTTGATTTCTATGCTGTTCGAATCTGCGAATCTGCCGATATCACATATAGTCACACAGTATGGTTACAAATCTAATACTACGTGCTTTCCAGAGCGGTCATTGGAGATATCAATTCTCAGATGAAGTGATTTATTGTCGTGTTTTTCTCCCAGGCGTAATCCCACTTCATTTGTTCTCAATATATGCGTGAAGATGTGACGAGTTTTCAAACGTTTGGGGCCTCTGATCTTTCTTATGGCAGTAAGTGCGAATATTATTCCAACTTCTTTAAAATGATAATGTGTACGAGTAGATCGCAGTGGGACACACGAGCTGTCTGATATGCAGTGCCACCAGAGAGTCCTTGCAAAGTGCCTAGCTGTAGATTTTGAACCCTAGCTCTGCAGGCACCTAGGGATTCCAGAACTTTCTATCACAGAAATGTAGCGAAAATGTGTTGTTTTTTTACAAAGTTTGAGGTTTGCAAGGGATTCTGGGTAACAGAACCTGGTGAGAGCCAGACAAGTCACCCCATCCTGGATTCCCCTGGGTATATAGTTTTCAAAAATATATAGGTTTCCTAGGTTTTGCTAGGTGCTGGCAGAGCTAGGGTTCAAAATCTACAGCTAGGCACTTTGCAAAAAAGGGTCAGTTTTCACTGTGAAAATGTGGTGTGTCCACGTTGCGCTTTGGGCCGTTTCCTGTCGCGGGCACTAGGCCTCCCACACAAGTGAGGTACCATTTTTCTCGGAAGACTTTGGGAAATGTGGGGTGGGTGGAATTTTGTGGATCCTCGCAGATTCCAGAACTTTCCACCTCAGAAATGTGAGGACATTTTTTGACAAATTTTGAGGTTTGCAAGGGATTCTGGGTAACAGAACCTGGTGAGAGCCAGACAAGTCACCCCATCCTGGATTCCGCTGGGTGTCTAGTTTTCAAAAATATATAGGTTTGCTAGGTTTCCCTAGGTGCCGGTAGAGCTAGGGTTCAAAATCTGCAGCTAGGCACTTTGCAAAAAAAGGGTCCGTTTTCACTGAGAAAATGTGGTGTGTCCACGTTGCGTTTTGGCCGTTTCCTGTCACGGGCACTAGGCCTACCCACACAAGTGAGGTACCATTTTTCTCGGAAGACTTTGGGGAATGCGGGGTGGGTGGAATTTTGTGGATCCACGCAGATTCCAGAACTTTCCACCACAGAAATGTGAGGCAAATGTGTTTTTTTGACAAATTTTGAGGTTTGCAAGGGATTCTGGGTAGCAGAACCTGGTGAGAGCCAGACAAGTCACCCCATCCTGGATTCCCCTAGGTGTCTAGTTTTCAAAAATATATCGGTTTGCTAGGTTTCCCTAGATGCCGGCAGAGCTAGGGTTCAAAACCTACAGCTAGGCACTTTGCAAAAAAAGGGTCCGTTTTCAGTGTGAAAATGTGGTGTGTCCATGTTGCGTTTTGGGCCGTTTCCTGTCGCGGGCACTAGGCCTACCCACACAAGTGAGGTACCATTTTTCTCAGAAGACTTTGGGAAATGCGGGGTGTGCAGAATTGTGTGGATCCACGCAGATTCCAGAACTATCCACCACAGAAATGTGAGGAAAATGTGTTTTTTTTGACAAATTTTGAGGTTTGCAAGAAATTCTGGGTAACAGAACCTGGGGAGAGCCAGACAAGTCACCCCATACTGAATTTCCCTGGGTGTCTAGTTTTCAAAAATGTATAGGTTTGCTAGGTTTCCCTAGGTGCCGGCAGAGCTAGGGTTCAAAACCTACAGCTAGGCACTTTGCAAAAAAAGGGTCGGTTTTCACTGTGAAAATGTGGTGTGTCCACGTTGCGTTTTGGGCACTAGGCCTACCCACACAACCATTGGGTTCCAATGGTTGGAACCATTTTTCTCGGAAGACTTAGGATAACACAGAATTGTAGAGCAACTGTTATTACCTATTGACTTTCAATGCATTTCTGCCTTCCATATGAAAGACAATGTGTAAAAAAGAAGTCACTTTGAAAAATGTCCTATAATTCTCATGCTAGTATGGGTACTCACAATTTTGGAAATGTGCAAATATCTACTGTTTCTAAACTCTATATTTTGTTCCAATTTCAGAAATACATAGGTGTCTTTCATACCAATTTTTCCATGTATATATTTTCCCAATTTAATTGCTATATACCCGGTACATAATAAAAAAGCAGACGCTGCTCAGTTATTGGCTCTGGGTTCGTTGGGTTCTTGGTGAACCTACAAGTCCTTTATGTCCCCACAACCAAAAAGGTCCAGCGGATGTAACAGTATATTGCTTTCAAACAGCTGTCATAATTAGAAGAAGTTACAGGTGAAAACGTTGGCACAAATGGCTGATTTTTTCAACTTATTTTCAATTTTTCCTTTATTCAATGGTTAGTTTCTATAAAGAAACCTTGAAGGATCTACACAAGTGACCCCTTGCTGTATTCAGAATTGTGTCTACTTTTCTAAAATGTATAGCTGTCCAGGATCCAATATTGCATTCATACCCATTTCTACCATTAACTGGAAGAAGGTTGAAAGCACAAAAATAGCAAAATAGGCTATGTCCCAGTAAAATGCCAAAACTGTGTAAAAATGTTGGTTTTCTGACAAACGTCTGTCATTCCCTAACAGCTGGGAAATGGTGATTTCAGCCCCACAAACCCTTTTTGATACCATTTTCAGGGAAAACCCAGACGCTTTCATTTGTAGCACTTTTTCCCATTTTTCCCCCAAAAAACAAAATTTAGCTGTATTTTGGCTAATTTCCCGGTCCACTCCAGGGGAATGCACAAACCCTGGCTACCTTTAGAATCCCCATGATGTTGGAAGAAAAGGACGCAAATTTGGTGTGGATACTTTATGTGGTCAAAAAGTTACAGGGGCCTAAGCGCGAACTACCACAAATAGCCAAATAAAGGCTTAGCACAGGGGGGGAAAAGGCCTAGCAGCGAAGGGGTTAAAAAGTCTGTGGTGTCCCTTATGTATGTAGACATATTTTGAACAATGGGCTGAAGATATTTTTCCAGGTATTTCCCTATAGGTTCGTGAATTGAATTTATTGTGGATACAATGGGTCTGAATGGTGGTTTCGTCGGATGTGCATGGATTTTTGGAATCATGTATATTTATGGTATAGCTGGATTTGTTTTTATGAGGTATGACTTTTCGTTGTTCCCAATGGTTCCTTTTTCTATAGCCTTATCAATGATTTTTGAAAAGATTTTTTGGAACTCATTAGTTGGATCAAAAGATAATTTAATGTAAGTGTTGTCATCTTGTACATGTGTATTTACGTTTTTCAAATAGTAATCCGTGTCCATGACCACCAGTGCTCCTCCCTTATCTGCTTGAAGAATGGTTATATTGGAGTTTGAAGCTATTTGATCCAAAGTTTGCCTTTCTTTTTGTGTGATATTTGATGATTTAGATCTGGGTTGTTTAAAGATGGTACACAGATCCTTTTGTACAACCTCTTCAAAAGCGTCTAAAACCTTGTGGCTGATAGGGGCCATAAAAGTGCTTTTGTTGCGTAATCCAAATAACGTATCTGTTTGTTGATCATCCCGTTTTTCCACGATGTTCTTGAAAAAGTGTCTCAATCTTAATGTACGCATGAATTTGTATAAACTTATTTGAGCTTCCAGGGCATTTGAGTGGTAGGTGGGTACGAAAGATGTTCCTTTGTGTAAGGTTTTGATTTGGAATTCTGTTAAACAGTGTTTTGAGATGTTAATAACTAGAGTCTCTGGCTTCTCGTGCTTTTCGCCACTGGCTGTAGTTGTTGTTTTGTTTTTGAACCCCCCCACCTGGTTCTCCTTGGGGTCCTTGGCCTTTCTCTAAAAAAGAGCTCTCATGTATTGTTCCCGCTGATATTATCATTGATGTTGTTGGACCTTCTTTTTCTTTTTCAGGTCCTTTGTTCTCTCGTCGTATGACAGGTTGACTTTTATATTGAGAATCATCAGAAGATGAAGCTTCGGTGTCTGTAGATCTTCCTGTGTTTGGTCTTTGTTGTCTGCGACGTGCATAAATATCTGCCGAATTATACACTTCATCAAATTTGTAGCCTATTGTATCTCTCTTGAATTTTCTGATCTTTCTTTCATTTATTTCCTTAGTATATGCATCCAGTTGCATGTTGATGTCATTAAGTTTTTCCTCCCAATTCTCTTTCGACATTTTGTCTATGAGTTCTTGCTTGAGCGGGTTAACCTCTTTGTTTAGATCTTCCAAGAGTTTTGATAATTCTTCAACAATTTGTAATATTAAATCTAATGAACACTTATTTAAAATGGCGTACCACTTTTCGGTGAATCTGATGTTGTTCTTACATAAGGTAGATTTTAAGGATATCCTTAATCCTCTTGGTATTCGTTGGGCTTTATGATATTTTATCAATGTACTCGCGTGTAGACGTTGGTTAATTGTTTTTTTGGAAATGTACAGTAGTTGTTTTATGTTCGATTGTATTAATCCCCTGCTGGTGCTGATGCTCTCTGTATCCTCTATTAATGAATAGAAACGTTGTGTTTCGTCATTTGTGAAACAGAATGTTTCGGCTCTGTGTTCAGTGAGGTTAGATATCTCATCGTAAGACATTGTAGTTCTGGGTACGTGGTCTGTTTACTCAGACAGAAGTAAGAACATCCACTGAACATAAGTTAAGCTGGCACCAAAGACTCCATTGCTCCACTCAGGTGATTAGTATTGGCTGATTCCTACCACAAGATCCATAGGCGCCTGCAGCACAGAAGTCTCAGGGTCAGAGTAGGGGGCCGAAGTAGGTAAAACACCCCCACTCTTCCAAATCATTGGGGCATCTACAACTATAGCTGAATCTTTCCACAATTTCAGACTTTTTTTGTGTGTTATAATGCTTTATTAGCAATTTTAAAATAAAATAACATTGTAGGACTATCAGCGTCAGCCACACAGATACAATGGCCACATTAGATATTACAACAGAAGAATTGTGTGGTACGTGCCTCTTGAAGATTGAAGAAAGTATTCAAAAAGAAGGTGGTAGAACTGGGGGAGAGATAAGGAGAGAGGAAAGGAGGGGGAGACATGCCTATTTCAGCGTACCTGTTGCTAAACATGCCGTGTTGAAGTGTGGGTGAGAAAGGAGGGGGAAGGTATTCATGTGTCGGCGGTAACATATTATATGGGGCTATGCCTTGTCTGATCACGCTGGGGCCATGCCAATACCTAGATAAGGGGGGGCTATGCCCGGGACTTATAAACCCGTAAGGAGGTGTGACATGTGATGTACGAAAAGGAAGTGCTTCTGGCTTGTGTCAACTGTGATATTAGGAATGAAGGAGGGTAGGTGCCCTGTTTTAAAGTTGTATTGGCCATACTGAGGGCGTAATATAGGCACAGGGAGGGGAGGATGTTAAACTTCGTCTACTTATGACAAACCTTCTCGTAATATCTGGGAGTTGCTTAGCTAATATTAGCCTGTGGGGCCACGGTGCCAGGAAACCAGGGAGGGAGGGGAGGAAGAGAGGGGTATTTGGTGTAGAGGGAGGAGGAGGGAAGGAAGGGGTAGCAAGGATTACGAAGGGGAAAGTTCTCACTGGGAAGGGCAGGAGTGGGGAGGGTGAGTGGGGGTGGGTAGCGGAGAGGGGGGATAGAAATGGGGGCTCATGTGTGTGGGACAGAATAAAGTAGAGTGGAGTAAGACGCTGTGACGTCTTGATGGTGTCAAGTTGATTTTCTAAGCAGACTTTCTGTCATGGGGCGACCCTCACTGCCACTCTTTGTGCGTAAAAAAGGCACCCATACCTGGAGGAAGAGGTCAGATTGGTCCTGGAGATTGTATATGACTCATTCGTGGGAGGCCGTGTGGATCATGGCCACCAACCAAGCCTCCTGAGACAGAGGAGTCGGCGACCTCCACTGACGCAGGATACATAGCTTAGCTGTGGCAAGTGCTGTATGGTAGTCGATGTTGCGGTTTTCACAACTCTGGGGAATGTTGCAGGTCATGTAGAAGGATAGCAGCGGAAGTGAGCGGCAGACGCAAGGGCATAGTGGTGCTCAGGGTCTTGCCCACGTATGACCAAAAGGATTGTACCAAGGGACACTCGCATATGATATGGGTCATATCGCAAGTCGTATTTGTGCATCTCCAGCAGTTTGCGTGCGAGAGAAGGCCTACTTTATGCAATTTCATCAGTGACCAGTGCCACTCGTGTAGGATTTTAAATATATAAAATTTCATTCTTGCCCCTCGGGCACCCCTGTCCAGAACATCTAGGAGTTCCGCCCACTCCTCTGTTCCATAAGAGACCGAGAGTCAGCCTTGCCATCTGATGCGAAGGGTTTGTAATAAGGGTTGTGAGAAGAGATGAGAGGTGAGTACTCCGTAGAGGCCGGACGTAACTCCTTTGTGTGTTCCCCACGTGTGGAGGTACGATAGCACTGGTGAGGTTGGTAGTAACAATTGCCAAGGGTGAGGTCCCAGACATTTCTGCAGGCAGCCACAGAGCTGCATATGTCTGCAAGACTGTGATGTGGAAAGACCAAATTCCTCTTTAAGTTGCCCAAATGTTTTAAGGTCCCCTTCATGGAAGAGTTGATCCAGGGTGAGTATGCCTGCCGTCTCCCATAGGGGCCATGATAGCGGCTGTCTATTGATGCATATGGCAGCATTCCCCTAAAGGGGGGCTTTCTCGTGGATTTGTGGGTGTGAGCCCATCAACCGATGCACTCGTTAACAGACCCCGTGCATTGCTAATAGTATCAGATTAGAGGGGTCTTGGCGGCATGCTCCTTGTCCATACAGAGCAGAGAGGCCTAACCCTGTAGATAGCAGGTGTCTATTTGCACCCATTGCGGTACATCAGGGGTATCTGTCAGCATGTATGCCATTTGGGAGAGCTGCAGTGCAAGTGCATAATGTTCTATTGATGGGAGGCTTATTCCCCCGCACGAACGGCGAGCCTTCAGTTTCAGCGCACCCAGACGGGGCCTCAAGGAGCCCCACAGAAAGGATTTAATTTTGGAGTCAATTAAACGCAGTGTGGCCAGAGGTACCTGTAAGGGAACCATGCCCAAGGTGTATATGAAGCGCGGGAGTGTAAACATGCGTACGGCCTGTACTCTGCCCCACATAGAAAGCCCCAACACCTTCCATTTATCAATGTTGCGATGCATCTGTGTTAGCAGGGGGCTCATGTTGTCTGCAGTCATCCCCTCCGTCCCTTTGTTCACCAAGATGCCCAAGTATTTGAGGCGCGAGGGTTGCCAGTGGAAGGGGAATCCATGTATGGCCGCCTTTATGGTTCCGTCCGAGATGGGCAATGCTTCACTTTTTCCCAATTTATTTTGTAACCAGAGAAGGATGAAAAGTCGTTAATTATTTGAAGCAGAGATGGTAGGGAACTGGGTACGTCCATGAGGGTGAGCAGGATATCGTCCGCATACAGATAGAGTTTGGATTCCCCCACAGGGAGGGGTATGCCCGTGACTGTGGTCGATTGGCGTATGGTAGCTGCCAGGGGTTCCATAGCCAGGAGGAAAAGGAGTGGAGAGAGGGGGCAGCCCTGGTGCATCCCCCGATGAATTGGGAACGAGTCAGAGATGAAACCCCCGCAATATACCTGGGCGGTGGGATTGTCGTATAGCAGTCGTACTTTGGCGATGAACTGATCTCCCAATCCAAATCGTGCCATTACTTTAAAAAGATAGTCCCACTCGATGCGATCAAATGCTTTCTCTACATCGAGTGACAACACTAGTGCGTCGGACTGAAGATTTTTGGCAGACCATAAAGTATGTGCGAGGGTTCGCATATGATTTCTGGAAAAACGGCCGGGTACGAATCCTACTTGTGTATGGTGGACTAGGGAGAGGAGGACTTTGCGGAGGCGGGGAGTCAGAATGCTGGCTAGAATCTTGGGGCGGTAGCTTTCGCACAGTGTGGGGTCTTTCTCAGGCTTAGGTAAGACAGCAACCACTGCTTTATTGGAGAGGGGACCTAAAGAGGACGTGTGCTCCGCTTCTTGGAATGCCGCCTGGAGAATGTCGACTACCCCTTCTCCGGCCCAACTATAGAATTTCGCTGGGAATCCATCTTCACCGGGGGCCTTGTGGTAGGGGATGTTTGCTATCGCTTGCGCTATTTCCTCCTTGCTGATCTCTCCCTCAAGATGTTCTCTGCCCTTGTCCGATAAGCGGGGGAGAGTCACCTCCAAGAGAGAAGTAGTCATTTTAGCTGTGTCGGCCTTGCGCTCCAGGGGTGTAAAGGGTATGATAGAACTGAGGAAATTTGTTTACAATATCTTGGGGACGAGTGAGTGTTGCCCCACTGGCTGACTGAATTGCCGGTCTGGCCATAGCAGCTTCCCTTTGGCATAACTGCGCCGCTAGTAGCCTCCCTGCCTTTTCTCCCTGCTCGTAATGCCTTCCTTTCATCCTTTGTAGGGCATATTCAGCCTTTGAAGTAAAGAGGCTGTTTAATGACATGCAGGCCTGTTCTAAGGATTTACAGTGCTGCAGGGTCGGTTTATCTGTGTATAGGCGGGTATAGGACGCAATGTCCTTTTCTAGTTCTCTCTGCCGAGCCATTTTTGCCTATTGGCCTGTGCCGCGTCCCGCATGAGCTGGCCCCGAATTGCTTACGCTGCAGCCCAGATGATCCTGCCCAAGCTCAAAGGTCCCTGGTTGGTGGCAAGATACCCCTGGAGGTGCTCACGCAGTTGAGATTTACCTTGTGGAGTGCGGTGGCACTGTATATTCATGCGCCATGGTTTGCGGCTCGGTCTGGCCAGTCCCACCTCCAGTGAGAGGAGAACCGGTGAGTGGTCAGAGAGTGCAGCTTCTAAAATGTGGGAATCTGGTACTAATTGCACTGTCCTCTGGGAGACCAGGAAATAGTCCAATCGGGAGAGCGTGCAGTGGGTCGGGAGGTGAATATATATTCTGCGACAGTCGGGTGGCAAAGAGGCCAATGGTCCACTAGGCCATTGTCAGTCAATATGTCACCCATTAGAGCTCTGTCCGCGGCATTACCTCTGTCAAGGGGGCCCGTTGTATCTAGAACAGGGTCCCTTACCAGGTTCCAGTCCCCGCCAATGAGGTACTGCGAGGCATCTATTTCTACTAGGAGGCGGTTCAGTTGAAGAAGGAATGATTTTTTTGCACCAGTCGGGGCATAGACTGATCCAACGCAGACAGAGGCCTCTCCTATACGCAGCCGTGCAAACGCGTATCGCCCATCTGAATCTATCCACGTCTTGGATACCGGGAGAGATTTGCATATGAGGATCGCCACCCTGCATTTCCTGGTGGGTGCTGCGTCCGGAGAATCTCCCTTGCCTAAGCTACTGTGAATCACCATACCCACCCAGTCCCTGTATAACTTCTCAGACTCTGGGGCGTCAAGGTGTGTTTCCTGCAGTAGCGCTATGTCCACCTTCTTTGATTGAAGGTAAGAAAGCACTTTTTTACTCTTTATGTAATGTGTAATTCCGTGCACATTCCATGTCACCACGCATAAGGAGTGAGTAGCGGCTATAGTGTGGAGGCAAGAAGGGATTGATGTTGATGTGCATCTCTGAATGGTCTGTTAAGTGTGCTCGGTGGAGTGTATGACGCGTTGGAGGGCAGTGGGGGTAGGTCCTGCTTATATTATGTGTGTGGGTGACGAGGTACCCGGGGTGATGTGCGAAGAGGGGGGTAAGGGTTACAGGTAGAGAAGCAGGGATGCAGGAGTGGTTAGAGGAAGAGAGGGGGGAGTGGGACGGTGAGGGAAAAAGCGAGGGCAAGGGGAAGACAAAGAAAGAGGGGGGAAGGGGGTCCTGGCACGTGGAGAGAGCGTTACAATCTGAGGTGCAGCCGGGGGGGATGCCGATGACGGAAGCGTAGGTCTTGGTGTACAGCCCAGGGGGAGTAGTTTGGCTTGTCAAGAAGTAGAGTGCAGGAGAGAGGAGTGGAGTGGAGGGGGGAAGAGAGTGGGGATAGGGCCAGAAGGGGAGGATTAGTGGCTGCTTGGCAACAGCACTGGGGGTACTAATTCTTCGACTGCATGTCTAAGCTCACTGGGGCACCACACAGAGACAGGGCTCCTTCGGGAGGACAGGGCCGTAGCTAGGGCTAAATGGAGGAGTGTGCATATTATTATGATGATAGTGCGGACTGGGGCATATGCCTTGTTGGCGGGAGGGACGGTGTTGAACAGGAGAGGTATCTAGATGTGGCTCAATAGTGTACTGGGTGGTCGGACCCAGGGGGTAGCATTAGGGAGGAAGAGGCATATAATGTTAAGCAAGGCTGGAGGTGGTAATGCAATTTATAGTTTTAACAATTTAAGAGCAAATAAACCATTTCTGCAGGCAACGTATACTGCATATATGACTAAGCAATTAAGCAAACAGTTAATACAGTTATCATTCTTAACACAGTGAAAGCAATACTCAGCTGTCCGGAGTCATCTTGGAATTGCGATCATCATCAAGTCTGTCCCTGGAATGAGAAGCCCAGGCCAGGCCTCCCTTTAATTTCAGTCTTCATGCAGGGTAGGCTTTAGAGGTGAGCTGGACTTGTCTCTATGTTGTTCCTGGGAGAAGGTGGTAACAGTTTGTAGGGCCGAAGCTTTGTCATCATGGGTGCGGGCGGCTCTCACCCGATCTCTGCAGCGGTGCCAGGATCCGCTGGAATTACGCCTTCTGCTGTCCGGTGACGAGAGGGAAAGATCAGATTGCACCTGTTCCGGGGTAACATGGTGAGTGTCCATTTTATGTGGCTCTATGCGGTCTAGGAAGAGACGCAGGTCCTCTGGTTCATAAAAGTCTTTGGAGACTCAATCTTTGGTTTCACGGAAGCAGGCAGGCTCAAAGAGGCTGTACTTGATGTCCAGCTGATGCAACTGGGGTCTTACGGAAAGGAATGCCTTGCGGCGGTCATTGGTTTTCCTGGAAAAAGTCAGCAGCCAAATGTATATCGTGACCATTGTATGAGAAAGAGCCCCTGGTGCCGGCTGTGGCCAATAATTGCCTTGCCTGCTCGTGCCTAAGGAAGCAAGCAATGAGGGGACGTGGTCGTGTGGCGGAGTCCTTGCATGGGGGGCCGATGCGATGTGCATGCTGTATTTCCAGTGGCGGGTCAAAGGTGATGTCTAGCAGCTTCGGGAGAATGTTGCATAGGAACGCTCTGGCACTCTGGCCTTCGATCTTCTCTGGAAATCTGAAGAAGCGGACATTATGCCTCCGACTACAATCCTCCAGATCCGTCGTCAGCCTTTGGTCCAGCCCTTCAACCTTTGTATGGAACTCCGCAATGTCTGCTCGGATAGATTTTGCTTTCGCTGCTAGGGAGGAGATATTAGTGTCCATCCCTTCAAGGCGGTGACTGACGGCTGAAATTTCTAGTAGGATGCGGTCCATGGTCTTGTTTTGTGGTGGTGAGGGGGCATGAGGAGGACCGCCTGTAGGGGATATGGTGCCCTTCACGGACATATTCTTGGGTTGTTTTAGCGCATCTGAGAAGAGAAGATGCATGGAGGACTTGCTCCCGTGCTTGTGTAAAGACATTCGGCTTCAGACCTATGACGGTGTGCTATGGCAGGGCAAATAGGCAGCACAGGTGGGTAGAGGTCAGGATATCGGTGACTCAGTTATGGACCTGCTGCAACTGCTCTCCTCTGACTACTCAGGCGTGGATTTTGGGCTCCCACTTGATCCCGGCAAATGTCGAGGTATTGGAGTGTGTTGAGGTTCGTGCCCTTCTCTTACAAGGCTCTTCCATCTTACCAGGGTGTTCTCTGTTATGTCTGTAAGTGCACCAATAGTACCTTGCCGAGTCTCCCATGGGGGTATTATGGCGTGAGCTTGCCTGGTGCCTTCTCCACCCCCGTGGATCACATGTAGTGCATCAGTATTCCTTGGGTGCTCTCCTTGCTGTTAGCGTTGTGTTCACAAACCTAGGCTCTCCCTCTCCGCCCCCGCCGTCACATGTCGCGGCCTTGGTGATGACAGAGGAACCTGTGTGCTAGGCCGCATGCAAGAGGCCCTCTCTCGTGCTGGCCCTCTGCACCGTGATTACTCCTCCTGCCCCCTGCCCTTCTAGGGGCCGCGGCACTGTGGTAGCATTTAGTGAAGTGCTTGTTGTGTTGTAGCACTGTTGGCGCCGGGGGGGGGTGAAGCTGGATTCCTGGGTGCTTAATTCAGGGTACCATGATTCTCTCTCCCTCTTGTCTGCATAGGAGCGGGTGCTGCACCCGCAACTCTCCCTCTCTCATTCGTGGTGCTAACCGCGGGGCACCCAATGGCTTGCTTGGTGTGTCGTGGTCCTGGAATTGGTGTAGGGCCTGGTATGCCTCAATCCCACCTCCAGTCTATGTGTATGGGTGGGGGGGTGCCACACTTACTCACACACGGCGCTCCCTTCATGGATGCTGCACTCTGGCGGGGTCCTTAAGCGCACTTGTCGAGTCAACACTCCGGTGTTTTTTCAAAAAGATAGGCAGGAAACCAGACGCCAGATTCAGGACCAAAGTAGTGAGGCAATCAGATGCGAGACTTCAAATGCGCGAGGACCGCGCCACTCCCTCAGTTCAGACCACCACAGACCCAGAGGGGAGGGGGGAGGGCGTCGCTGCAGATGTCGTGACCTCCTGATGCTGGTAGATATGTGAGGACCGAGGATGCGGAAAAGCCTCCCCAGGTCATCTGCGCTCACATTTCACTCAGGTATTTATTTCCCTTTTCAGGCATCCAGGACCAGGTCTCTCACTACGGTGTAGGTTATTGGTGCCCCTCAGGAAAATATCGCTGTTTCAGTTGCCGCCAATTATGCCCACTCCGATCAATGAGCCGATGAAACCGGGGCAGCGGGGGATAAAGCACGAAGAGCTGGAGGCGGGGTTAACGGACTGCGCAAGGGCCTAGGCTGTGAGCGTGCCTCTAGGCCCAATTCACTCACCCGCGCCTCAGGCTGTTTACCCCTCTAAGTGCCCGATGGCAGCACCGGGATCCGGGCCGTCAGGGTCCAAGGCTCACACCCCCTCGTGAGGCATCTGTATTGAGGCCCCAACCGTACTGTGAAGGCCACCGTCCCCAGTCCGGAGCCCGTCTCACAGCGGAGCTCCCGGATCAGGCGGCCATCTTTTCTCGTGGCCAGACCACGCCCCCCACAATTTCAGACTTTAGTGGTCCAGAAACTGCCATTGCTCCTCGGGAGGCTCGAGATTTGATTCAAAACATCGATAGGCGCCATGTCTTGAAGAGTGATTGTGCGTCTGACACTCGAAGCAGTTAAACAGAGGTAACCTTAAACGCGTACGGGCAGCGAAGCGTTTCCAGCAGCACAGGACAAGGAGGCCCATAAAATTTATGCTGTCAAAATACTGAATCCTAATCCTCCAGCCAAGACGGTCTCGCAGTGCGAGGAGACAAGCAAGAGCACAGCCTTTTCAAGCGGCCGACATCTTGCTTCCCCTTGCACCGTGAACAAATGTAGAATGCACCATATTTGGTGGCAGGAACATTTAAGGTCAAAATTAAAAATATGTTTCTCCTTATTTATTGCTGGTACTGCTGGGTTTGGTGATAGAGATGCTGTCGCCCACTGGGCCACGTGACATTCAAATTACATTTTATAACATTTTACTCAAGCATATTTATGTCGCACCAAAAACATTTAGTTGGACATTTTCTGAAGACTTTTAGAATTTTAACAATTCCAAGCTGTGCTGACTAAATGTAGCCCACACTTTAAAAATACATTTTACTAAGTGTAAATGTTTTTAACTTGTTTTAACTTTAAAACGAAAGAAAATGCCTTTGTTTATAAGATTTCTTTTTCTAGCAGTGCCAATTGCGGCCTTTTCAGTTTCCCCCTTTTTATAGTACCTCCAGCATAAGATATAAATTTTCTTTAGCTATCGGCTTTATCTGTGTTTTTTATAGTTTGTTCTCAAGATTTATACCATGAACATGAAAGGAAAAATAATTCAGGAAGAAGAGGCCAGCGAAATTTCCTAACACATTTTGGCAGCAATAGTAACATAATTTACTTAATACTTTAATCATTTTCTCTTTCTTTTGGCTGATGGGCTGCCCGGGTTGTGCATCTCAAAATTGTGACATACCTGTAAGATCCTATTTTTATATGTCCTGAAAGCAGTTTCATCGGGATCTATTGGCAAATATCACAAGAAACATCTACACGTGTTTGTTTAGTGCAGGATGTGGGAGAGCATTTTCCGAATGAGTTTGCGTTCAACAGTGAGAGGAAGAAAATAAATACAAATGCAAGTGACTCCCAATAATTTTAGTAATAAACCTTTATAACAGCATTCAAGTTAAACATACAGCAAGATAATGGTTGAGGCATCAATGTTCTTCTCAAAGACTAGAGTCAAGTTTAGATAAATTGCAAACAAACTGTAAATGTGTAGACTTTTAGTTGCGTTTTCAATTTTCAAACTTACCAAAGCAGGAAATGTATTTTTGAAATATAAATATTGTTGTTGGGACGGGAACGTCCCCTGTATGGTGAGCAGTCATGTTGTCTCATCTTGAGTGCCCAACTGCGTCTAGCTCGTGGAGCAGCGTAATTTAAACTCCACCCTTCCACGTCACAGAAGTGCAATTATATACCTGCACCTGACATTATATTAATTGTGTGCCTTAATCTTATTACAATGTGTGAAACATCTAAACGCATTCCTGAAATGTATTCACAGTAGAAACTCTGGGGCCTATATACGGGAATGTCACGCAGCGCAGCAAGTCACCTTGCTGGGCTGCACTGCGTGACAGGGAAAGGGCAGGATTGTGCCGTATTTAAGGCAATACTGTGCAGCGTAAGGCAGTGCAGCGATTTATGCCTTACTCCAGATTTATGGAGCCACTCAGGGCCACGCAAAGTGGCCTTGCATGGCTTCATAAAATACATGTAAGGTTTGTGTCTCTCTTGCACCAGGTTGATGCAAGATCAATGCAAACCGGCCGCATAGAGATTTATGAACGTGTTCACTAATGTTCAGTTTAAATATGAATCATGTATTCTTTATTCACATTTTACATTTACACTTCAAGTTATATTCGCATGTAAACATGTATTCTTTTTGATTTACATTTGCAGTTTCATTAAAGATACACATGTGCACATTAGATGCTCATTTAAGTTAGCCTGCCTACAGTCCTCAGTTGAAATGTATTTTCCTTGCTGGCATGCTTTTTCCTTTGCTTGCAGGTTTATGATTTTATTAGCTAGTAAAAGGCTCATTGTTTGTATTATATGGCTGATAGAGAGGCCAGAGAGAAACTTGACATTGAATGTGGAGAAACAATGGTCAAAAGAAGTTTTCTATTCATCGTGTACCAGGATGGTGATGGAGTGGAAGCGGGTGGGGGATAATTCTAACCACACCAACCGCTGTAATAACTACAAAACATATCTATAATGTCAGGCCCATAAGACATTATTTCTCTAATAACTGTGAACAAGGTCCTCCGATGGATCTTTGGTAGAGTTAAAAGGGACTGTGTTATTGAAACCACGGAAATGCTATTTCCCCATGAGGACCTAGAAGGAAGGAAATACGCTAAACAACATAAATCATAACATTAGCCAATATATATATCTATCTCATGAATAAAGACAGGCACTTTTCTTTAGATTATCTCTTGTGTTATTCAGATTAATGAATGGTCAATCACAAAGTCCAAATAGAACATCATCATTTAGTTTTCAATTGTTACAGGTTATCACAACATTGCATAACAGAATCAAATTTCAATAAACAGATTAATCAAGAATAGAGGAGAGAGAGTCAGAGAAGTATACAGCATCAGTGATAATACTTCACCTAAGAAAGGACCTTTCTAATGCTCAGCAAATATTAGTAGAAAACTATTCCCACGGCCATTAGGAATATCTGTGGCAGCACCATCAGCCGATGATGTGCAAAGTCTTAGGAAAGTTCAATGGTTCAGCAGGTTTGCCAGCCAGAGTTTCAGGAATCAGCACGACATGCAGCATACCACGAACGTAGGACAAGTCCCCAGAAGTCTTGAGAACAAGCCGCCGAGCACCTTCCCACGAAGGTCTTTATACATTGCTACTTTCTTTCTTTGGTTAATTGTTGCACTCTCTTCTCTCTACAAACATTTTTTTTAAGTTTAGAAAGCTTTATTGAGCAAAGAGAGAAAACATGGTACAATGATAATACTAAGAATAAAAACAAATCCACCTGGTGACATGTAAAACTACTTATGAAGGAAAAAGGAGAATAATCCAATACTGCATAAATTACTGAAAGAGAATAAATATAAAAAGGAAAACATAATCACAAAGTACCATACTTAAAATAGCGTTTTTGATTTAGCTTTTTGGGATGGGAATAACAGAGAAGAAAAGAAAGAAAAGACAGAAAGGAAAGGAAAAGGAAAGGAAAGGAAAAAGAAGAAAGAAAGAAAAGGAAAGAGGCAATAGAAAAGAGAGGAAAGGAAGAAAAAAGAGAATAGAAAAGGGGTACTGTCAATCATATACTATAAAATTGATAAAGCTGTCCGGTAACTTGTAATATATAGAATGCAGAAACGCAATAATGAATAAAGAATCCTTAAATATGCAAAACATATATAGGAATAAGCAGAGCAATTCACGGTGGTTGAAAAACAAAATTACTAGCATTAGCACGTAAAGCAGAAGAAGAAACATAATTAGTGAGGGGAGACCAAAAGGTCTCTTTGGGGATAAGCTGCTGAGATGTGGTTACAAAGGCTCTATCTAGCCTGTGATGATGACAAAGTAAATTCCACCAAGCTGCAAAGGAAACTTTGGAGGCATCCTTCCAATTCGAGGTTATAACCTGAAAGGCAATTGCAATTGCTAAATCTATGAAAGTGCCAATTTTTCGGCCACCTAACCAGCGTGTGGAGGAACTACCCAAAAAATAGAAGTGATATCAAAGGGAAAAGTTATAGAACAAATTGAGGCAATCGATTTGCAAACTTTTGTCCAAAAGGGCAAAGGAAAAAAGCATGCAAATAAGTACCAGGGGTGTTTTGGCACGACCAGCATTTGGGAGATAGGGTAGGACTAAATTTGGATATAGCTAAGGAGGTTAAAAAGAGTCTCTGATAAAAAATAAAAAAGTGTTTGAGTAGTACTGGCGTTGCAGGAAGTGTGATGTATCCGAGTCCAGATAGAGTCCCAAGTATGTGTAGGAAAAGTATGTTGTAGATCTGTTTCCCATAAAAGTTCAGTCTTACTTTTAGGACGAGGAGATAGAGGGAAGAAAATGAATTTATAAATGTAAGAAGCCCTAGCAGCAGGGGAAAAGGATAATGATTGAGTAGAAGAATCAGAAGCAGAAGAAGAAGTATCCGATAAAAGAGAGAGCTGCTGGGTTACAGTCAGTCTCAGAGACTCAAATTTTGGAGGAGAAGCAACCGGTACGTTGTATTTAGACTGAAATTCCTGGAGAGATACAAACTGCTCATTATGCAATAAGTGTTTAACCTGTAACACACCTTTGGTAATCCATTCTTTCCAGAAAATGGTACGATTGGAAAGCTTAATAGATTTGTTGTGCCAGATGGAAGAGTCTAAAAATAACTGAAACGGAGAGCATGATTTACCTCGTACCGGGTGAAGAATAGATATAAGATATGAAATAGTAGGGGATTTAAAGGAACGGGGAGGATGAACAAAATTGACTAATGAGGAGAAGGAAAAAGGATAAATAATGGATCCCGCTAATTTATGCCATACTGACAGGGGAGGATTGTCGATTGATGATAAATAGGGCATGACTTGACGGAGTAAAAATTCGGAATGATATTGGCGAAAATTAGGAAAATTAACTCCACCTCTATCTTTAGGGGCGGAGAGAACAGAAAGTGAAATACGAGCTTTCCGATTGTTCCAAAGGAATTTACTCATGATACTGTTAAGATTATAGAAGAATTTTAAGGGGAGTCTTACCGGCAACATAGAAAGATAAAAGTTAATTACCGGCAACATCATCATCTTAGAGGTATCTAACCTCCCCACCAAGACAGAAATAAAAGAGACCACTTCTTTGTCATCGCGGAAATTTTAGATAAGACCTCATCCAAGTTCAATTCAACAGTTTTAGCTATAGAAGCAGAGTATTTAATTCCTAAACAGGTGATGCAGTTAGAATTCCATTTAAAGTCCATCCCCTCGAACATACTTCCGAGACAATATTTATTAAGTGGAAGAATCTCAGATTTAGAAAAATGTAACTTGTATCCAGAGATGGCAGAGAAGAGGATAGAAGATCAACAAAGGCGGGCAAAGAAGTAGAGGGATTAGATACATATAAAAGAATGTCATCTGCATAAGCAGTAAACTTTATTTCAATAGAATTATGAGTAAAACCACGGAAAGTAAGTGAGTTCATAAGAGAATGAAGGAAAGGTTCCAGGGACAGAATAAAGAGCAAAGGAGACAAGGGGCAACCTTGACGGGTACCATGTTGAAGAGTAAAATATGGAGATTGAGAGCCGTTAACAAAAACCGAAGTGGTGGGCGAAGAATACAACAGACTAATAAGAGATAGAATAGCAGGACCGAATCCATGCCATTTAAGAGCAGGCATCATAAAAAGCCAGTGAACGCGGTCGAAAGCTTTCTCCGCATCTAGAGTAATAGCTGCATAAGGGGTAGTGCTTTTGGAGGCAAGATGTATGATGTTTAAAAAAGTTCTGGAATTGTCTGCTATAGTTCTACCTTTAACAAAACCTGTTTGTTCATATCCCACTAACTCAGGAATGACCTTGTTAATGCGAAGAGCAAGAACTTTAGCAAAAATCTTACAATCTAGATTGATCAAAGAAATAGGACGATAGTTAGCACAAGAAGAGGGGTCCTTACCTTTCTTGGGAATTAAACATATCATTGCCTCCAAGAAAGAGCCACGGGCTTCCTTACATGACAAGGTTCTGTGCCAAAGCCTTCACAATTCTTGGAGATTTTAACTTCCATCTGGAGAACTCCATCGACACTGACACCTCTAGACTGATGCAAATTATGTTAGGAGGGGACCTCATGCAGTGGGTTGATGGCCCGACTCATGAAGCTGGTCATACGCTGGACGGAATCTTTTCTAATTCCTCCAGCCTCTCCGTTTTGGACATACTGCCACTTCCCTGGACAGATCACACAGCTATCATTTTCGCTATCGCTATGTCCCCCCCCAAAATGCCCAACTCCAAGCCCAGGGAAAAAATTGCCACACGGGCCTGGAAGAATATTAATAGTGTCAATTTTGATAAAACTCTGATAGACTCGATCCCAATTCTTTCCAATAATATAGAGGAAGCTACAGCGGCCTATGGGAATTGGATTAATGCCGCTTGTTACAGACTGGCCCCTGTTAAATGGTGTACCCCCAGACGTAGTCTTCCCTCTGCCCCCTGGTTTACTCAGAACTTACAGGAGCATAAATCAGAGTGTAAGAGGCAGGAGCGGCTCTGGAGAAAGGGGTACAGGTTGGCTAATAAGGAAGCATATAAAGTCAGTCTCACAATCTACAAAAAATCACTTCAGGAAGCGAAAAAGGCCTATTTTTCCGAACAGATCACTGGAGCCAAATCCTCTGCGAAGGAACTTTTCAGAACAGTAACTAATCTCATGAACCCCCCTAAACCTACTATTTATAGCAGTCCAGATTTCTGTGACGTCTTAGCCTCTTTTTTTCTGAATAAAGTTGAGGTTATTTTCTCCTCCTTCAGGAATCTACAGGGTGAGGCCAGTGATTTGGCAGCCGGGACAATGGTAACTAACAATTCTCCTACGTTTAACTGTTTTACCCCTTTGGTGAACAAAGAGGTTACCAATCTGCTTATGTGTTGCAGATCGGGTTCCCCTATGGACCCATGTCCGGCGGCAGTAATCAAAATTTCCCCGGAAGTTATCTCTGACACTCTAACCTCCTTATTGAACCTTATAATGGGGGCAGGTCACTACCCGATAGCATGGAAAACTACCTTAATTCTGCCACTGATTAAGAAACCCAACCTAGATCCTAGCGATCCTAATAGCTACCGACCCATCTCCCGACTCCCCTTACCAGCTAAAATACTGGAGAAGGCTATGAACATGCAACTAAGTCTGTTCATCGAGAAAAACAACATGTTGGACCCTTCTCAGTACGGTTTCCGAGCGGGACATAGTACGGAGTCAGCGTTGATCAAAGCCACGGAGGAGGTTCGCGAGGCAGTGGACCGGGGAGGCTCTGCCATTTTGATCATGCTGGATCTGTCGGCAGCCTTCGATACGGTCCATCTCGAGGTGTTGTTGGGCCGTTTATCGGAGGCTGGCGTCCAGGGTACGGCCTGGAACCTACTAAAATCATTTTTGGCCGATAGAATACAAATGGTAGAACTAGGTGGGGACAGATCGAAACCATTTTCCATCCCCTGCGGAGTCCCACAGGGGTCCTCCCTTAGTCCAACGCTTTTCAATATGTATGTGAGACCGCTGGCTGCCCTTATAAGATCGTTTGGGCTACTCCTGACCTCTTACGCAGATGATACTCAAATTGTGTTATCTCTGCAGAGAGGTAAAGAAGCAGAAAAGGCCCCTAGTTGCCACGACTGTATGTTAGCAATAACTGGCTGGATGGCTGCTAATTGCCTGAAGTTAAACGCAGGCAAAACAGAGGTGATTATCTTTGGGAACAACCCCAACCTCTGGACCCCAGCATGGTGGCCCAGTGATATGGGCCTTCCCCCACCCCCTTCACGGAAAGTTAAGAACTTGGGGGTGATCATGGATAATACCCTCACATTTGGGGACCAGGTCAGCGGGGTGGTGGCAACAAGCTTTTTTATTCTGAGGACACTGAGGAAAATAAAACCTTTCCTTACGGAGGAAAGTTTTAGAACAGTCGTCTCAGCCCTCATTCTGTCCCGTCTGGATTACTGTAATAGTCTGCACTTGACTATTAATAAGAAACATCTCAACTGGAACTGGCCCTGAAGACCTACAAAAGCGTATCCAATGGTATGTCCCCGGGAGAACATTGCGCTCAACGGAAGCAAAGCGGGTGGTCGTTCCTAGAGCCAAAAAGGCTAACTGGGGTGGGAAGAGCTTTGTCCTTAGAGCCACCAATGCCTGGAATGATCTTCCTTTATATCTTAGGTCCGGTACGGAATTCCTTTCGTTCAGGAAAGGTCTGAAAACCTGGTTGTTTTCAGCTTAGTCTCAGTTGGGCTCAGGGGTGGAGGATGCCAGGTTATGTTGCCAGGTATACAGTGCTCAGCGCCAGGACACCCTTGGGTAACAGTGCGCTTTACAAACCTATATAACATAACATAACATAACAAGAGGTGTTGGAATAGAGACAAAAGATGAGGAAGTAAAAACTGTGAAAAACAAGAATAAAATTCAGCAGTAAAGCCGTCTGGACCAGGAGATTTGTCCTTTGGTAATAGGAGTAGAGCGGACTTGAGTTCAGAGAGAGAGAGATCTGCCTCTAAAATTGAGCAATCAGGAAGTTCAGAGGAACGAGGAGGAAGAGTTTCGAAGAAAGAGTCCAACTCCGCCTCAGATGGGGCGAATTCTGGAGTGTATAGTGTCTTATAAAAATCTGTAAAACATTTTAAAATGTCATCATCTTTAAAATGATCTACTCCGTTAGAGTCCGTAATTTTGACGACATTGGAACGTTGGGACTTAACCTTTAAGTAATTAGCAAGTAGCTTACCAGCCTTATTTCGACCTCCATAGAATTTACAATTAATTTTGAGTAAGGTGCCAGAAGCTTCCTCAGTAGATTTTTTATTAAAAGACAACTTAGCTTAAACTAGCTTCTTTAAGTTATCTTCGCTATTGGATGTAAAATACGCATGCTCCAAATGTTTGATAGAAGCTAATAAAGCAGCAGAGTCTTTAGAAATTTGTTTCTTTTTTGCCGCCACATAATCAATTATAAACCCTCTGGCTGTAGCCTTGAAGGCATCCCATATGGTGGAAAAAGGGATATCTGGGGAAGTGTTCCTAAGAAAGAATTCCGGCAAGAACTCTTTAAAATGCTCTAGGAATATATTGTCTTTAAGCAGATAATTATTAAAGCGCCATCTGCGTGACCGAGATGATTCAGAGGGGAGATCAAGATTAATCAGAACTGGAGCGTGATCAGAAATGAGGATGGACCCGATATCTGCATGAGTCAAATTAGGAAAGAGAGGATTGCTCAAGAAAATGTAGTCTATTCTAGAGGAGGATTTGTGAGTAGGGGAATAAAAAGTGTACTCTAGTGTATCCGGATGTGTAATTCTCCATGCATCTACCAGGGCCCTCGAGTGAATTGCAGTGAAGAAGGATTTTTGCATATTGTTGGGAGTGTATCTAACATTGGATTTTCTATCTGTGAAAGAATCCAATACCTGATTGCAATCTCCACCCACCAATAAATTGGTATCAGGACAGGAGTGAAGAGTGTGTGACATATCCTTCCAAAATTGTACATCCACACCAGTAGGGCCATATATATTTAACAAGGAAATGGGGGAACCATTGATAAGGAGATGTAATAAGAGCCATCGACCCTCCGCGTCCTTCTCCTCCTTCTCCACAACAAGGGTAAGTGATTTATGAACCAAATTAATAACTCCATTCTTTCTATCTTTAGACGGGGAGCAAAAGACATGGCCAACCCATTATTTTTTAAGGGAATTAATCTCAAGTTCATTAAGATGAGTCTCCTGAAGCAAAGCTATTTTACAGTGGAGCCTAGATAAGTGAGTGAGAACCCTCTCCTTCTTAACAGGATTACGTAATCCCTTAACATTCCATGAAATAATGCGAACATTTTCAGTCATGATATTCAGAAAAAGATATAATCATGAAACAAAATAGGCATTTGGTAACTTTAAGCAATAACAATAATAGAAGGAGAAGCTGAAAATAAATATGATTATAAGATAAGCATGGAAAAATAAAGAGTAAGAAAAATACCAGAAAAACATAAAGAAGGATAACTAGAGAAGTGAATAGAAAAATAATAGTAAAGGAAGCGAAAAAGGAAGATAGTAGTGATATATATTGCGTTGCACATTGAGGAAAATCTAGTGTCGAATGACAGTAAGGAAAAATAGAATAGAAAATCCTAAAAAGAAAAAAAGAAAGGAAAGAGGAGGTAGAGGAAAGTGATAGACATAAAAAGTTGACGAAAAGCCGAGAGACTTTAGTCAAGAATAACAGGGTATGAATAAAAAAAAAGAAATAAGTACGAGGAAGCGGGAAGCCGCGAAGAAGAGAAAGACGGCCAAACTAGCCAGAGCAACGAGAACGGTCAGAACCAATGAGTATAAACAGAAGAGCTAAAGCAAAATATAACAAAAAGCCTGTAAGAAATTATAGACACCATGTACAACCAAAGAACAAATTTAAGCAATAAACGCGGAACAGTCATACAAGGAAATCAAAAATGCGAAAACAAGTACTTAACACTTACCAACAGGAGGGCAACCGAGGACAACTAGGTACGAGGTGGAAACATAGGGAGGGAAGAAACATCTGGGATAAAGGTTTGTACAAGACAAAACACATCTGTGGGAAGAAACGGGAAAAGAAAATCAGCAGTGAGAAAAGACCAATCTATAGGACATGAACATACATTGGGCTAGATAACAACAGCAACAAACCGAAACAGACAGCCAATTAACAAGCAAAAGGCACCGAGTTAGAGAAAACCAGCAACTTAAATCTTGAGAACAGCTCAGGCCCCTCCAAAATCCATCTCATCCCCTTTATGACGAGAGATAAATTGGCGTAAATCTTCAGGACGATCAAAGGAGTAGGACCTCTCCTTATAAGTAACTTTGAAGAAACAAGGATGAACCAGACCATATCTAGCGTTCATGGAGCGAAGAGCCGGTCGAAGAGACAAAAATTCCTTGCGACGAGCTGCAGTAGCGCGGGCAACATCCTGAGAGAAGAAAACCTTATGACCAGACCAGAGTATCTGCTTTCTTTGTTTCGCTGCCAAAAGTACCAATAACAAGTCAGTGTATTCCAAAAACAGTACAATGAACCCTCTGGGACGAGTAGAAGATGACGAAGCAGCCGAACCAACAGACTTGGAACCAATGCGATGAGCACGTTGCAGGTTAAGAATAGTTCTGTCTTTAAGACAAACCATTTTAGGGATGTGAATTTTTAAGAAGGCCAGCATGTCTGACCCTTCCTCGCCCTCAGGAATGCCAAAAATGCGTAGATTATTGCGACGATTTCGATTTTCTAAATCTATTGCTGGTGTCTTAAGGAGAGCGATCTCTTTAGACATTGCCGCAACCTGAGGTAACACATCTTGAACATCGCTGACCTTCTGTTCCACCACCGACATTCTGAAGTCAAGATTAGACCATTTGTCATCCAGTTTTTGAAGTGTGGCGTTGGTATCAATTACAAAGGGTTTAATCAACTTTATCTCCTCCATGAGATCCTCCAATGTGATAGGTAATGGAGATTTGGTGGGGGAGTTGGGCTCTTTCTTATGGCGCTTAGGAGGAGCAGTAGAGTTAGAGTCTTTACGAACGGACGACATATTGATAGTGCTTTTCTGCCCACAGGGTGAAACAGAATCCATGTGAGTGAAAGAATTATATATGAGCAGCAATGAGCAAGACAAGCACAGTGCACTTCATCTACTTATAAAAATTGATATAGAGGTCAGAACCAGAACTGAAGAAGAGCTTCCCCACAGTAAATAATGACCACAGGTAGGAGGGAGGGCTAACGTAGCATTGTATATGGCATGTAGAAGAGCAGTTTTGCAGAGGTAGTCGCCAAAAACCTCATAGGCCTGAGAAGTTGTAGAAAGTGAGGTCAAAAATAGACACAATAAAGCTTCTGCACTTAAAAATGCGTGAGAACATGACAAAACTCTTCAGTCAGTATATATTGTTTGGCTCATACTTAAAATGTCCACTTGCAGGCAGAAAAAAAAGGAATGAATATCTTATATCCCTCCCATTGAGGGCAATACGCTGCCAGAGAGCTCCGCGCCACTGCTCGAGCGACGCGGGAAAAGCTGAAAATAAAAACAGCGCTCTGCAGAGACAAAATGGCGGGCGCCACCGGCAGCGCTGAGGGAGATGGAGTGCAACGGGGACAGGGCGAAAGGCAGCACGGAAAAAAGAAATGCAGACTGCTACCTGACCCCCTGCGTCCGCTCCTCAGCTGCCGGTAGTTGCGAGGCTCATAGCGTCCAGGGAAGGCTGTAGTGGATCCCGAGGCTCCAACCGAGTCTCGGAGTTTCAACCAGATGCGGCCATCTTGGTGGCGGCTCAAGCCACGCCCCCCTCTACAAACATTTTCATTGGCTAAACACGATGGTGTGGCTGTCTTCTGACAATGACCTAACCTTAATTTCTGAACACCCTTTGTCTAATACATTATACAACTTCCTTTGGAGGAAGAGGAAATAACCTAGGTACAAATGTATTTTATTAATGAAACAGTAACTTTCAAACATCCTTCTACTCTCGCTCAAACAGGAAAGAACGTAATATTTCAGACAGAATTAGGCTAATATCTACACTCCAGGAAACAACTCGTACATGTGAAGGTCTAAAGCTAAGGACAGCATTGTATTACAAATCACGGGACAGGAGTACGTGAACACATCCCCTAACAATCTGAGGCCTACTTTTATTTAGCAAAGAGAGAATTAATTCTAAAAATCCTACACTATACTTTCTCGAAGAATAACACATTTTCCCTTGTCGTTTTAATTTCTGCAGTAAGAAAAACAGAATGACACGCATTAGAAAATACATGTAAACTATATATTAATTTAATTTAACCCTTTCTGTGGTTTTATTTGTCTTAACTAAAATAGAACATATTATCGTGCCTTTGCACATTTCTTATGTTATACAATAATTCTGTTAAAGTTAGTAGTTATCGTTTTTTTTCAAACATTAGTATTTATTTCACACCAACAGGTGGATTTTATTGAGCAGATTTTATTACAAAAACCATGCTCCATCAATCCCGCATCTGATGGTTTCAGAAACCATTACAACCACCCATATCAGATTACTATCTGATATAATTTTCTAGAATGCAGTTTCATTCATTCTCATCTGTTTTAACCTAACACCCTCTAAATCTCGCATGACATTATAATAAGCACCCTTTCGGTCTTCCATTTCTATTTCACCTCGCTTTCTTTTTCTCGATTTCAGCTTAACCTCTTTAGTCTTATTTTTGCAACATTTATAAAGCAGCAATATTATTATTATGCCAGCAGCCACAGCAACTATTGGAGTTAGTATCCTCCCTAATAAGCTGTTAGCAAATGTAGTAAACCAATTACCTATAGAAGAGAAAACCTTAACTAGTTTCTCCCAAGCACCAGCAACCTTCAGTTTTGCCAAATCTTCATGCAAATGAGTAATGTTGCTGATTTATCCTTCCAGATTTCTACTTTTATTAGGAATATATGTGCAACATTGTTGAATTTTCAGCATACTGCAGACTCCGCCCTCTTTTGCCAATAATACATCTAGGGCAAGTCTATTCTGTAAAACCATGGTTCTCATAGCAACCATTTCTGTATCAACCATCAGAAACCCACCAGCAGTATCCGTTGATAAACGATCAACCACTGTAGACAATTTTCGAAACTTTTGTGAATAAAGAATCACCCCAACTGAAGGTATCAATGCTCCAACAATATCACCCACAATTTCTGCAACACTCAAACCCCTTTTACTGCGTGTTAGACATTTTTTTATTGGTTCCAGTTTTATCACCCACATGATAAATTTTAGGGAAAACAATAACCATATAACAACACCCATACCAATGTGGTGGCAACCTATAGTAGGCATTTTTACCACACACAAAATAGACACCTGGGAACACAGAATCAGTTCCTCCTCTTAATCCCCAGCCCCCTGAAATTAGAAATGTATGCTCACATTCACTGGAGCCACCAAAATGATTATTATATTCAGTCTTCTGCCTAAGCAAGCAAAGCTTTCCTCTATGAGGCCAATCCAGGGTCATTGCAACAAAAGTCTCACCTCCTTTATAATTAACTTCTTTATGCGCCCATGGTGGTTCTCTACTCTTCTGTTCTGCAGCCCTCTGCTTAAAATCTTTACGCCTATCCTCCACTGTATTAATAAATTCTATTTCTACACTGTGCAATTTACAAGTAAGGTTATTACGGTGTGAATATACTGTATCTATTGTTTTAGTAGTATGAAAAAAATCTCCCATATATTCTGCATATCTTGCACTGTATACTATATTCATATTCTTTCTAATAGGAACTTCTGAAAATATTAGATCATAATTTGAATAGACTTATTGAAATGACTCTTTTCAATAAAATGGACTCGTTAATACACTACACGAAATACCACAAGTTAGTGGTAGGTGATGGTAAGTCACCCTTTCAGACACAGACGTAGGTAACTGCATGCACACATAACAGTCTCTTGCATCCATAATATCAACATATTCATAGAGGAGTTTGGTGAAAACATTTAGCGAGAAATCATTAATAGACTTGTCAACATGAAGTACATTTCCAGTTAGTTCCCTGATGTCAGTTTCTGAATCTTCTCTCAGATCTCTTTTGGTATCTATAATTACATGCTCATTATTATTAGTTGACGTAGTATTAATTACTTTAATAAACATGAAATGTGGTAATACAAATGTTAATACCAACCATACAAACATTGTCACAAGGACACATGAACAACAAATGTTAAAACACCTTTGCCTTAATGATCTATGTTTGTGTTTGCCACTCTCATTTCTAGTTCTATCCTTCTAATTCTAATAAATTTGAAAAATCAAGGATTAGTCAAAAATCTTAGTCCTAATGAAAAATAAATTTCTCAAAAATGTTCTAACCAAATTTTTTTTAAATTAATTTATCTAGACAAGCTTTAGTTTGTATACCCCACACATCCTGAGCCCTCAGCTCTTTAACACACTTTTTTATTTTTTCAGAGCTTTTCTTCATTTATTTTCATAAATCCCCTATCTTTTTCTGCACCCTTTCCAGAAAAACAGTTCATTTAGGGTGGCTTGTACGAGGAACTGCTTCTTTAACAGAAATCAATAAATTCTTTCTTCCACTCACTTGAAGAAGCAGTCACCAAGTATGTCCATTCAGGTGCTGTATATTTTTTATTTGGTACTTTTTTTCTCTTCGTTCTTTGTACTCAATCTTCTTCTTCTGCTTCACTCTGTTGTGATTGGCTCGATATTTCAATCACTGTGTCTGGTATTCTTTTATTAAGAGTATATTTTACTCTTTTTACTCCTTTTGGCCACTTGTCATCATTCTTTGTCCTTTTCCCATTTTCATTTTCATTTTCACTTGAAACTATTTCTTCTTTTTCGTTCAATGTCTCTCTTTTCCTTTTTCCTTTATTGTTATCCACAGGGATTACTTCATTCCCAGCATTGACAATGAATGTATCATTTTCATTCGTCCCTGTAACTTGTGCTTACTCTACTTCATTTTCAACTTGCCTTTGAATGTCTCTTTGTTCCCGACGATCTTCTTCCGCAAGTTCTTCTCTTTTAAGTGGATTTGGTACTCTTCATGTGTGTGTGACTTGCAGGAATCCAGTTTGGTAAGCCTCCACACTTGACTGCAGTAGTCGTCACTAGTATTATCTGATAAGGCCCATACCAACGTGGCTCTAGACAGTTCTTCCTCACATGTTTTTTCAGTAGGACCCAATCTCCAGGACATAGGTCATGTCCTTGTTCTTGTTGTGTTGTTGTTGCAACTTCTCCAACCTGGTGAGACACAGAACATACCACATCAGCCAATCCTTTGCAAAAATCCAGTACCAAATCATCAGTTATGTTCATTAGCTGATTTGCTGGGACTATCGGCTGTCTCATAGCCCTGCCCATCACAATTTAATGAGGGGATAGTCCTGTTCTGTTGTCTGGAATACTTCTCAAGCTCATTAACACTAATGGAAGTGCGTCAGGCCATTTCAGTGTTGTGGATGCACAAACCTTTGCCAGTCTTGATTTAATTGTGCCGTTTACCTGTTCCACTACTCCTGAAGCCTCAGGTCTATAGGCACAGTGCAAATTTTGTTCAATTTGTAATGCTGCACAAATCATCCGAATTATTTCATTATTAAAATATGTTCCTCTATCTGATTCCAAAGAGACTGGGAAACTGAATCTAAGCATTATTTCTCTAAGAAGCAATTTAGTAACTGTTAAACTGTCATTTCTCCTTGTTGGATATGCTTCAACCCATCGAGAAAGCAGACAAACAATCACAAGAACACATTTTAGTCCCTGGCAAGGAGGCATTTCAATAAAATCAATTTGCATGCGTGTAAAAGGACCTGCAGCCTTTCCAATTCGTCCCATGCTTACTACTGTTTTTCTTCCTGCATTCTGTTTTTGACATATCGCATACCTCTGACAGAGACTTTCTGCAATCACCCTAAATTTGGGGTTATACCATGTTTGGCAAAACAACCTGATCATTGCAGCTCTGCCTATATGCGATGGTCCATGGAAGACCCTTGCCATCTGTGACAATAGACTATCTGGCATTACTGGTCTGCCATCCGCGTAAATCCATACTTCATCATCTGCTCTACGGGTGCAACCTGACTTGACCCAACCACCTTTCTCTGAATCCTCTGCTTCTTCCTGAAGCTCTCTTACTTCATCCCATGTTTCAACAGATGAAAACATTAAACTGCATTCTGTTTGACCAATTTGTTCATTTTGTTGATCCACATTAATTGAATATGTATTCAAAGCACATAATCGTGCAATTTCATCAGCATATCTATTACCCAGTGTGATGTACTCACAACCAGATCGATGTGCTGAACACTTTACCACCCCAATTTGTTCCGGCAATTGTAGTGCCATCAGTAGATCTTTTACACACTCTCCACTTGGTATTGGTGAACCTGAAGAGGTCAAATATCCACTTTGAGACCACAACTACCCAAACACGTGGACAACCCCGAAGTCATATTGGCTATCAGTATAGATTGTAACCCTCATTTGTTTTGCTAGGCAACAAGCTCTAGTAAGAGACACCAACTCAGCCACTTGTGCAGAACTCACTCTTTTTAACCATGATGCTTCAATCACATTCGCCATTGTACAAATTGCATATGCAGCTCGTAAGCATCCTTCTGAATCTCTCAAACATGATCCATCCACAAACAAAACAACATCTGACTCAACCAATGGAGTATCTTTGATGGCAGGTGTTGATTTAGTACACAATTCAGTCACATCCAAACAATCATGATCTGCTTCATCCAAAACCACTTCACAACTTGGAGTCGGTAGTAATGTTGCCGGGTTTAAGGTTGTACATCTTGCTACAGTAACATTCTCTGCTCCCAGTATCACTTGTTCATATTTTGTTAACCGACTGCTCGTAAGGTATTGAGTGCAAGTTTGTGCTAACAAAATCTCAACTGAATGTGGCACATACACTTTCAAAGCATGTCCCATCACAATCGACTCACTCTGCTCAAGACTCACACAAGTAGCAGCAACTGCTTTTAAACAACCTGGTAGAGCTGCAGCGACTGGATCCAAAGCGGCAGAAAAATATGCCACTGGCCTTAGTGCTGTTCCATGAGCCTGTGTTAGAACTGACAATGCACAACCATCACATTCATTACAGAACAATCCAAAATCTTTATCAAAGTCTGGCATTCTCCATGCTGGTGCTTGACATAGACTGTCTCGCAACACCAAAAACGCCTTCATTCCTTCCACATCAAGGTGTATTGGATCTATCACATCTTTGTGTGTCAACTTTTGTAATGGCTTGGCAATCAGTGAATAATTCATAATCAACTGCCTGCAATATCCGACCATTCCCAAAACATCTGAACCTCTTTCTGTGTTTTTGGCTGATTCATTTGCATAATAGCATTAATCCGATCCTGAGAAACTCTTCGAACTCCCTTTTCAATGATATGGCCCAAATACAGTACTTCCTTCTTACAAAACTGTAATGTTGCCGGTAACACTTTATGCCCACCTACTGCCAAATGGTTCAGTAAAGCAATTGCATCTGTCACACAGTCTTCTTTTGTTTTTGATGCCACCAATAGGTCATCAATATATTGACCTAGGACTGAATCTTTAGGCATCACCAATGACTCCAAACATTTCTTCGGTATCTGATTCAAGATAGTAGGACTCTCTGTATACCCTTGAAGGACTCAGCACCATGCCAAAACACGGTTTCCGAACCAGAATGAAATAAATATTGGCTATCCGGATGTAGGGGTATCGAGAAAAATGCTTGACACAGATAAATTACTGAAAGCCATTCTGCATCCCATGGGATCTGATATAGGATCACTGCTGGATTTGGTACAATCGGACAACAAGGTATAACAATTTGGTTAACTTTTCTCAGGTCCTGTACGATCCTATATTTCCTGTTTGGTTTGCGAATTCCCATTATAGGCGAATTGCATGGACTTCCAAGGATTTCTTTCAAAATTCCTTGCTTGATCAACATGTCGATCACAGGTGTCACTCCGCAATCATTTCAGGACTCATTTTGTACTGTGGTATTCTTGGAAACTCTGCATCAGGCTTTACTGTAATCTGAATCGGAGCTACTCCTTTCATCAATCCGATATCTTTCCCTGTAAAATACCACACATCTGACAACACTGTGTCTCTCAACTCAACAGGCAAATCATTTGCTGTAAGTAATGGAAACAATTCATTCACTTCTGTTCCCTGCCTTGGCATTTTGAATATGACATCTTCGTCTTTTGTGTGAAATACTATTCCATCTGGGGTACAATAAATAGAACAATTCATTTTGCATAGTAAGTCCCTACCTAATAGATTAACCCGACTTGTTTCACAAACAACAAATTTGTGCAATTCTTGGAAATTACCAATTTGAACCTTCATAGGTTTAGTTATTGGCGCCTTGATCAATTTATTGGATACTCCTACAACTTGGATACTTTCTCTCGAGAGGGGTAGGTTTGTAATTTCCACAGTTCTCACAGTGGAACAGGTAGCACCAGTATCTACGAGGAATGTGATAGCATTACCATCAACCTTGCCATCCACATAAGGACCGGACTGATCTGCCTCCAGAGATGCGCCAAGAACGCACTCTTCCTCCCTCCTCAGGCACCTCCATTGTGATGTATCTGAGTCATTCTCATCTGTCTGCATCACATATTGTGAGGCCACCTGCACATTTGAATTTATTTGACCATTTGTTTGATAACCCATGATCGCATTGTACCTTTGCACTTGACCATTCACATCCTGATTTGGCATAGGAGCCTGTGGTATTTGTAAACCCTGACCTCTATTATGCACTCGCACCGATGTATTCTGATTTTGCTCTTGACCCATTTGAGTTTGACTCATCTGTTTCTGATAACCCTGATTTTGCACCTGCATTTGGTCATAAATCCCAGTCTGACCTGCATTATTTATCACACTCTTACACTCGCGTCTCCAATGTCCAAATTTACAGCAATTATGACAAGGAAATTTCCTCTTCAAATCTTCTTTATCACCAAAGTTACCTCTACCTCTTCCCTGACCCATCGGGATCATCTGCATCACAGTATTGCCATTTGTAACTACACCTTTCATCCCAGTAGTAGTCTGACCACTCTCAACTAAATCTGCATTTAAATAACCCCCTTTCTTTGCCATTTTCATTTGTACTACCATCAATTTCTCTTTCCACTTTTTATGTCTCATTTCTATGTCATCTCCACAATATTTAGCATATCAAGCATCTCATCAATTGTCTTACTCTGCCAACAAATTAAATGCTGCTGAATCATAGCACTTATTTCAGGTCTCAATCCATACACGTACCTATATACAAAATGTCCCATATCATTTTCTGTGATATTTTCTATACCACTAAACTGTTTAAACACTAACCCCGGGCGGAGACCTCCGCTCCGCCCACGGAGTGTGCGGAGAAGGCAAATCTCTGCACACTCCACAGCGGAGCGGAGTTGGCCAGCCCCCGCCTCCACCCCCCATTATAAAAAGTAATTAAACATTATTCAAAAATAGATTTAAAACCACTTACCTTGCATGCGGCGCCCCCCGGCTGCCCTCCTCCTCTTCTTTGCCGTCTCTCTAATCCTTGTGAGAACTGCACCTGTGCATTTCTCGCAAGAAATGCTCATGCGCGGGCGTGTGCCCATGCGCAGTTCTCACAAGGATTAGCAAGACGGCAAAGAAGAGGAGGAGGGCAGCCCGGGGACGCCGCATGCCAGGTAAGTGGTTTTAAATTTATTTTGTAATAATGTTTAATTACTTTTTATAATGGGGGGTGGAGGCGGGTGTGCGTAGCGTAGCGGAGTTCCACAGAGTTTGTTTTCAACTCCGTGGACCTCCGCGTAGCCCCACTACGCACACTATGCCCGAGGTTATTAAACACTTGAAGAAGCCTCTCATAATATGCATGTACTGATTCTTTCAATTCTTGAGTCGTTCTATCAATCTTTACCCAATCTGTTTCCTTTGGAGAAATCTTTCCCTTCAAATATGTAAAAACCTGATTATATTTTTTCGTGACTTCTTCCGAGGGTGCTCCTATTTTTGGATCTCTTGGATATTCTTTATTTGGCCAATCCACAGCAATTTTACACTCAATACACAAATCTGCTGGAACAACAACATCAAAAAGACCATCCAAGTCTACCCACAAGACTTTTGAAACTTTCACAAATCTTTCTGCTTGCCTATACCACTCAACAGGCTTTTCTCTCAACCGAGGAAAATCATTCGTAATCATCAATATGTCCTGTCTTGACCAAGGAATATGAACCATACCACCTCCCGGTACTTCTCTCATTGGATATGCTGATGCAGCATCAATTGTCACTGATTCTTTTTCAGCTTCTCTCACAGGATATAATGGCAAGGCAACATTCGCTTTTGCACTTTCATCTCCCTTCTTTTTAGCCCATCTTGCTTTCCATCTATCTAATTCTCCCCAACGTCTCAATGTATTAATCAACTCTTTAATCTGCAATCGCTTCCCTGAAACATTCAGGTTTTCTAAATCCTTGTCTGTAAAATCCAATCTATTTGTTTTTTGTAATGCTTTCGACTTCTCAATGTCAACTCCATACATTTGAGCAACTTCTGCCAAGGTCTCATGTAAGCCTCTTGCTTGTCTCATAATATTCTTACATAAAAATAATAACTCATCATCCTGATATCTGCTCAATCTTTCAGGACTAATAGTATCTGCAATCATTTCTTCTAAGTCTCCTTTCAATTTGTTCACATCTATATATACATCTTTATTCTGCCCACTACAGTCAGGTGAAATCTCTCTAATACATACATCTAATTCCTCCTGCGATGGACCCACTGATCTCTGTGCATCTTCACCTGTATCACTTCTTGACCTGCCAGGTGTCTGTTGATTTATTCTCCTGTCAATCTGCATTAATTTCTTGGGGTCTAATTGTATATTTCATCTAAGAGTTACATTTGTCTTTTCTGAAATGTCAATTGAATGGCTGATGGAATCTTCACTCACATTCACAATATTATTTCCATAAACTCCAGCTATTTCTCTGTAGTCTGAATGAGGATGCTCATTATTCCTCACTTGCACCGTTAAGGCATGCACTTGAGTAAGTCTCTGCCCCTCATTGTACACTGGAACTATTGGTCCAATCGTTACTGGAACCGACAAAACATCTGGGTTTATCATCGATTTCATTCTCACTGGCTCTTCTCTATTTACATTTTGGATTTGTCTTTCATTATTAGGTAACCTATTTACTGGTTCTTCAATTTGTATTAAAGGAGCATTCGGTGAAACACTCAGAACACACACTCGCACTAATCTGTTCCTCTTGATGTGGAGGAGGTCTATTCATCAATAATTCATTCAGGAAATCCTCATCAATATCATCTGTACCAGCACTTAATCCTTGTGGTTCAGTATTTTTCTTTTCTCTTTACACTTTCCCCCTTCAATCTCCTCAGCTTCTCTAACAGGGAATAATCCAGTTTCTATAATAGTGCCTCTTCTCCACATTTTCTTGCGAGCATCCAACTTTGCTTCTGAGTATCTGCTCACTGTATTCTTATATCTATTTTGCTGTCTATCTCTTTCTCTTTTGTATGCTTCGTAATCCCACTCTTCAAGAGCTTTGTACTGCATAGGTCTTGGATTTGGATTCAAATCATTCATTCGTCTCCGCAAATTTTCTAAAACCTTGGTATCAAAAGTACCGTTTTCTGGAAATGCTAAATTACCATCTTGTTCTGTATATTTCATCCAATTTTCTAACCAAGTACAAGTATGATATCCCCTTCCTATCACCATAAATGCTGCGGGCGATCCGTCTGGAGCTATCGGAGTTCCTTCTCTAATTGCTATAGGTTGGTCCTTTCTAAATATAGTTTTTAACAATTTTATTATCTTTATGTTTTCTTTTCTCAAAACTAAAGCTCGTATTAGTAAATAAATCTACAAACCTCACTTCCGTGTTATGTTTTTCTACTTCCAATCAATGTTATTTTCGCTATCCAATCTCAGCGCGACTCACACTAACTAACCAATAGCAGCGCGGCACTTTTGGTGACAAATTCTCACCACTGACCAATACCAGCATGGCTTTTATTACATCAGTATCACTCCTTCTACTGACCCTCCCTTTACAAAATCAGATTCAATGTCTTTGATGTCTTTAACAAACAATTACGAACTACATAAACACAGCTTGTCTGCCCCACTAAAAGAAATACAAAAGTATTTTCATGTATTCTAAGAAATCTCTACACTCCAACACAACCTCGACCAGCGCGATTATGCTCTCTTGAAAGCGGAAAATTCTCGGGACTTCTCCAGTTGCGCCTCTGAAGTGACCCAAAAAAACCTCCACTACTTCATTCAACAAGATTCCCTGTATGATACTTTCAGTTCGATGACCGCCTAGTACCGCATTACCAGCAGACAACGCACATAAAGCTTCGTGTATGCCACACTAAGACAACCCGTAGGCTTATCCCGGGATCTCAGGCCAAAGACGGACACGTCAATTCCATTGAGATTCTCCAAACCTCAATGTGACATAAAGCTACAAATTCAACAAATATATCAATGCCTAAGTCAGTCTGTTAACTCTGTCTTTTCAAAAACACAGTAATTTTAATCTAACTAACCATCCGATGCAACTACCAAAACTGATGGAGCGGAAGCGGGTGGAGGATAATACTACCTGAATCACAATAAGTACTCCCTTAGAAAAACATACATATAAAGAACTTTCAATACGATGGTGATCTGAAGAATTCCGAGATGAAAACTATACTACCAATCTCAGGATGGTAGGAAAGGAAGCAAGTCCTTTTGGTTTTATTTACCCTCACACACCCTAGTGGTGTCATGCTTCATCATCGGGTCACCCTGTCGCCTAAAGGTTAGGGTGGGCTCAACCAATATTTCAGGGAGCTCTTAGAATATATAAAGACCAGGGGAATAAAGATAAAAAACTCAGTGAAGTCCCAGTTTCCCTTTATTCTTGGACCTCTACTGCGTTATTAAAATAATGTTTACCAACCAAGGATCTTCAGGAGTGTTATGGTCCTAGGACCCTTGTGCCGACATGTTTCAGTCAATAATCGCCCCTAATGGGTGCAAGACTTTCTTCAGGGTATCGGTAATTGTAACCCCTGTATTGAAGTAACGGGAAAGGCCCTATACTATTTTAATATAAGGGCAGATAGCTGCTCCTTATGTTTTGATCTGAACGAGCTATTACTCGATTGATTATTCCATCCCAATATGGGGATTGAAACGCGTCTCCTAAGACCACACTTTCGGGGTAGTCCTGTAGTCACACTGCCTCCAAGAATCCTGCCCCACTGATAACCTATTTGGTGGTGGTCCTAACGGCTTTCGAGCTGAATAGAGCAAAGGATACAAGAGTACACGCTACCGGCATAAGGTATATCTTCTTTCGTTTGCTTCACCCACAGTATGGATGACAGAGTGACTGTGGTAGCACTTCCTCTAGCTCTTATCATGTCCAATCTCATTGCCGAAAACATTGTTTTCTCTACTTCCTATCTTGTGAACGAACATGTGCCTCAACCACATTCTGTACATGAGCACAGTGAGCATAGTGTGTGTGGCTGTGTTTTTTTCTACACAGCTTATACCATATCTATTTATCTCTAGGCCTTCGACTCAAGAGATATCGTCCACCAAGGGGGACGCGTTGCAAACTCATCTATCGCTGGAGTCTTTATGTTTACATGCGATTTTACGTTGCCATATTTTTGGTAAGCAGTTGGTTTTGAGTGGTTCTTTTACACTGAAATGCACTTAGGGTGTCTACTTCAGCTTGGGAATCCCTCTCTTGGTTTCGGTTTTGCCTGCTTTCTTCTCATGACCATTGGGTCATGAACACTTTTTAGGTGCACGTTGTTCGTATCACAACTTGTTTACTCTTCTGGATTCATACCTAGCATGGATGGTCCCTCCCCTGTTGTGACTTCTACTCCTTGCTTCCTTTTGGACTTTTGACAGTCCAAACTCACTTTTTCTTTTTCTACATGCTTTTTTCCTACGTTTTTAAAGAGAACAGAAATTTCTCTAGTTAGTGGTTTCTAAATATGTTTTATGTTGTATGAATTTACAGCCCTGAAGAAGCCCTTGTGAAGGGTGAAACGCGTTGGCTGTTTCCACATATGTACAAAGGATTCTGAGAAATAAAAGACTTACAAGAGAAAACCACAACGCCTACTGAATGAACTTTCCTTGTTTGTGTACTATATTTATGCTAATCGTGCGTATTGCCTCTCGTCACCTTTTTATTCTGTATTTATCTGTGGCCATGTGGCAGCTGGCCATTTGAGGTGGGCAATACAAGTGAATATTACCCTTATGACTAGCCTGGGTAGTACAGTTGCCGTTTACCCTGCTGCCCCTTACCTTTGTTGTTATTAATATATCTATCTATCTCATGAATAAAGACAGACACTTTTCTATAGATTATCTCTTGTGTTATTCAGATTAATGAATGGTCAATCACAAAGTCCAAATAGAACATCATCATTTAGTTTTCAATTGTTACAGGTTATCACAACATTGAATAACAGAATCAAATTTTAATAAACAGATTCATCAAGGATAGAGGAGAGAGAGTAAGAGAAGTATACAGCATCAGTGATAATAATTCACCTAAGAACGGAAATTTCTAATGCTCAGCGAACATTAGTAGAAAACTATTCCCACGGCCGTTAGGAATAGCTGTGGCAGCACCATCAGCCGATGATGTGCAAAGTCTCAGGAAATTTCAATGGTTCAGCAGGTTTGCCAGCCAGAGTATCAGGAATCAGCACGACATGCAGCATACCACGAATGTAGGACAAGTATCCAGAAGTCTTGAGAACAAGCCGTCGAGCACCTTCTCACGAAGGTCTTTATACATTGCTACTTCCTTTCTTTGGTTAATTTTTTGCACTCTCTTCTCTCTACAAATATTTTCATTGGCTAAACACGATGGTGTGGCGGTCTTCTGACAATGGCCTAACCTTAATTTCTGAACACCCTTTGTCTAATACATTATACCACTTCCTTTGGAGTTAGAGGAAATAACCTAGTTACAAATGTATTTTATTAATGAAACAGTACTTTTCAAACATCCTTCTACTCTCGCTCAAACAGGAAAGAACATAATATTTCAGACAGAATTAGGCTAATATCTACACTCTAGGAAACAACTCGTAACATGTGAAGGTCTAAAGCTAAGGACAGCATTGTATTATAGTATTACAAATCAGGGGCAGGAGTACGTGAACACATCCCCTAACATTCTGAGGCCTACTTTTATTTAGCAAAGAGAGAATTAATTCTAAAAATCCTACACTATACTTTCTCGAAGAATAACGCATTTTCCCTTGTCGTTTTAATTTCTGCAGTAAGAAAAACAGAATGACACGCATTAGAAAATACATGTAAACTATATATTAATTTCATTTAACCCTTACTGTGGTTTTATTTGTCTTAACTAAAATAGAATATATTATCGTGCCTTTGCACATTTCTTATGTTGTACACTAATTCTGATAACGTTAATAGTTATCATTTTTTTCAAACATTAGTATTTATTTCACACTGACAGGTGGATTTCACAGAGCAGATTTTATTACAAAAACCATGCTCCATCAATGGCAAGATGTTCAAGGCTGAGAATGGAAGACATAGGGCCCGATTCTGATGCGGGTTGGAAAAGCTTCCCGACCGAGGGCCTGATTCTGATGCGGTTAGGAAGGCCTCCTAACGGCATTTGCTCCTTCCAAATCGGATCGGGAACGTGTCTTCCCGACCGAGGGCCCAATTCTGATGCGGTTAGGAACAAATGTTCCCATTGAAGTCAATGGGAGTTCAACCAAATCGTATCTGGAAGCATCCGGATGCATCCTACTCCGCCGGTCGGACTTTCCCGATCCGAGTGGGTCGGACACCATTTCCCAACCGATTCGGTCGGGAAGCTTTTCCAACCCGCATCAGAATCGGCCCCTTAGAGCCTGATTATGAGATTGGCAGTCCAAAGGACCGCCAAACTCATGGTGGATATGTGGTGGTGGTCATGGACCGCTGCACCAGTGGTCTGACCAATGTATTACGAGTACTGCGGTCGGACCTCAATAGGACCACTACAACCGCCAGGGATCCGAGATCCCTGGCAGTGGCCCAGTGATCTGAGGGCTGCAATATACTGGCAGTGTCGCTGCAGCACTGCCAAGCATATTACGAGTTTCCTCACATCCACCCTTTCCATATCTGTGATCTCGCCATGAAAAGGATTGCAGTGAGGAAACTTAGAGGGCCCTACAGGACCCCTGTTTCCTCAGGGCCAAGGGAGGCATGCATGGGGGGCACAAGTTGTGCCCCCCTGTCTGCATGCACCCCCTTTCCTGCATGGCATGGACTTTGCAGTCCATGCCGTGCAGGAACGGGCTTTGGCACTCCTGTTGCGGTACCTTTTTAATAGGCACCGCTGTCAGAACTCCAAAGGACCACCCACCAGACCACGAGATAACTCACAAATCTGGTGGGCAGCCGGTGGTGAGGTTTGGTAGTGTGGGAGCAGTGCGATGGCATGGTGACCCGATCCCACACCTCCAAACTCATAATCAGGCCCTAAGTCTAATGAATTTGGAATTTAGAGCAATGTTGCAGAAACACATTAACAATATTTTGATTGGTTGCTGGTAGTGTGAACAGAGATAACACACATTTGAATTTCATGTTTCTTTTATATTAGTATTCTCTCAGTTTAGACTGCTAGACTTAGAGAGGTACAGACCTCTCTGATTTCCCTATTCTTGTGAGCGTGAGGCTTCATGCTAAACATATAATTCCTTTTCTATTGGACATTTACTGAAGTCTGATAATGCTGACACCTTCTGCTTATATGCTCTAGAACTCAAGACCCTTAATAGCTGATCCTATATTTGACCCATGTTAGAGTAGAGAAGGGAAGTTTCTAAATGGAACTCCTGTTTGCTTTTATTTGCTATTATGTGACTGTAGGAATTTTGTATATTATTTTAAGGCATCTCAACCAAACGAGATATTTTACTTTGCCGATTGTACTAATATACTTACTGAACCTACATATAATTTGCGTATTGACTGGATTGATTGGTAATCCAAATAAAACCCTTTAAATATATTCATTGATTCCTGGTCCTCATTGTGGAGTCACATGGGCTTCACAAGTTACATTGTATTGTTGATGTTTTCTCACTTTCAATGCTTCTTGTATTGTATTGCATTGTAATTGTGATTTGTAGAGCGCGTTATCACCTACAGGTCTCTAAGCGCTTATGAGAGGAATCCCAGCCCTTGCAAGTGAGGTGCGGAACTTCATTAAATTACTCCCCGTCAGCATAAAGCACTGTTTTTAGCTTCTTCCTGAACGGAAGCAGAGTGTGTTCCTTACGTACATTCTCCGGCAAGTTGTTCCATATTTGAGGAATAGATGTTGAAAAGGCTCTTCCTCCTTTGGTGGTCAGTTTAAAGCGAGGGCAAACCAAGATGTTGCCCTCCGAAGACCGCAACATCCTAGCTGGGGTATATTTGACTAAGCGCTCCTTAATGTACCTAGGGGCTTGGCCGTAGACGACTTTGTGTGCGATGCAGAAGCCCTTAAATTGTATTCTCTGCATAACCGGGAGCCAGTGCAACCGACGCAGGAGAGGGGTGGCATGGGTTCGTCTGGGTACTCTAAAAATTTATCTGGAGGCATCATTCATGACGACCTGTAGTCTGGCCAGCAAGTTTCTCTGGAGACCAATGTATAGGGAGTTGCCATAATCCAGTCGTGACAATATCAAAGTTGATACTGCCGTTCTAAGCGTGTTGAAAGTGAGAAGTGGGGCCAGTTTTTGCAGCTGTCTCAGCATGCCCGAGCAAGTTCCCACTACTGACGATACCTGCTGGATCATGGAGAGCTTGGCATCAATCTTAATACCCAGACTTTTAACCACCATGGCTGGCTCTGGGGGTGTGCCCAACTCTTGGGGCCAAAAAAGGTCCTTCCAAGGGTTAGAGTCTGAGGTAATGACCAGCACCTCTGTCTTATCAGGGTTAATCTTAAGATCGTTGGCCGTCATCCAGTTGACTGCAAATTTCAGAATGCTTTGAAATCTTGTGTGGGCAGTCGGAGCATTATCTAACTGGATGATGAGTTGGGTGTCATCCGCATAATTATAAATCTGACACTCCATCTGATTTAGTGCAGCTACCAAGAGCTGAAGGTAAGCGTTAAAAAGGAGAGGTGACAGCGCCGAACCCTGTGGAACCCCACAGGAGAGAGACCCTAGATCAGATACATGGTCGGTCAACTGTATCCTCTGAGAACGGTCCTTCAGGCAGGAGGTCAGCCACGCCAGGGCAGTGCCTTGGATGCCCATCTCCGACATTCGCAACAGTAATTGGTCATGATTGACCGTGTCGAATGCCGCGGAGAGGTCTAGCAGGACCAGGGCACAAGGTTTTTTATTGTCAGCCCTTAATCTTAATTCATCCAGCACAGACAGCATCACCAGTTCCGTGCTGTGATGAGCCCTGAAGCCTGCCTGGTTGGATTGTAGAAGGTGATTCTCTTCAATGTGGTGGGACAGGGATTTTAACACGTGTTGTTCCAACACTTTAGCCAGGAACGGAAGTTGGGAGATTGGCCTGAAATTTTTTTAATTTCCCAGGTCGGTCCCTGGTTTTTTTTGGAGCGGGATAACACGAGTTTCCTTAAAGTTAGAGGGGACATACCCCAAGGATGAGTTGAGAAGCGAGAGCATCTCGCTTTCTATCCCCGGTAAGGCTGCCCTGAAGATTCTAGGTGGGCAGGGGTCTGCAGGGGACCCTGACTTTACCCGCTCAACTAGGAGGGATAGGGAGTCAGGGGTGAGCATGGTAAAGAGAGTGAGGGGTTTTACACAAGTGAGGGACGGAGGTGCTGGAGCTAAAGAACAAGTGTGTAAGGAAGTGGTATGAATTTCCGTTAGTAAATCTTCCACTTTCATTAAAAAGAAGGACTGGAATCTGTTACAGTCCTCCAAACAGAAGGTAGGTTTCCGTTCCTTGCCCTGTCTCAGCTCTTTCAAGATCCGAAAAATCTCCTTTTGTGTATTACCAGCTGCCACAATCTTTGCTTCATAAAATTCTGCTTTCCTAGTGCGGATTGCCTTTTTGTAGCTCGCAAACATAGCATTATATTCTAATCGGGCCCCTGGGTCATAGGCTTTCCGCCAAGCCCTCTCGTATTGGCGGAGGGTTTATTTCGCAGTTCTTAAGGCGTCACTGAACCAGGGTGCCCCTTTGCCTTTGTCCTTTATTCTTTCCCTTCGAGCCGGTGCTACCACATCAATGGCATTCTTTAGCCTTATCCCCAGGGCAATACTTTTTGCATCAAGGTCGCCCTGTATAGGAGAGGAGGTAGCTGTTTTATATAGGGTGGCAACCAGGTCGCTGGTACTGATTTTATTCCAGCTCCGCAGTACCTTCCATTCCGGCAAATGATGGACGGCTTGCTTAGGCAATGGAAACAGGCCACTAAGGACATAGTGGTCAGACCATGGGCACGGATTAATGTCTATAGGATTTGTGAAAGGGTCAGCTATAAAGTTCTATCTAATCTGTGAGTAGAGTCTTCCATGACTTGGCTAAAAGAGCAAAACCTGTACAAGGCCCAGCACACTCCAGCAAGATAGTAGCATGTCGGATGTTTACCTACTGAAGCAAAGTGAGTCAGTGTATAACTTGGAGACATTCTAGACTTGCCCAAACCCAGCCCTAACCCTTAGGATCCTTGTCCCGATTTGGAGCATCAGCGGAGTTCCAGTGGTTTGAAAAAGAGTTGTAACAGCGAAGGAGTGAGTTTTAATATGGTTGTAATTGTTTATGTCAAGCTTGTGGTATTTAGCTGAGATTGCGTGGTGTGATCAGGTGATGTTTTAGTTGTGGTACAGATGTGAATGCTCTTAATGTTGAGCAGTTGAAGTTGTTATTAGGCTCGACATAGCCTAAGATCTCGGGATAGATAAAATGTGGCATACACTGTATTTGTCTGCTAAGTTTGGTGGTGCTAGTCATGAGGTGCTAACGGCTGCACTATTGTGATAGGGACTTATACCTTTTTGTGAGAGTAAGGTGTGGTTGGTATTCTAAATCCTGTTGCGCAAAGGAAAAGCTGCATTGATCTGGGTGATTAATGCTGGTCGAGGTTTCACTCAAGTGTGTATTGAGGAGGTCTGAAACGTTCGCTCCAAACCATTTCCTTGATCTGGGTGATTCCTGCTGGCCGAGGTTTCATTCAAGTGTGTATCTGAGTAGGTCTGAAAGGTTCGCTCTGAACCATTTCCTATGTGATTCAATATTTTGATTTCTTTAGTGGAGTAGACAAAAGTTATTTGTTAAAATTATTGAGTTTTGCTGTGCATGCTTAGTGTTGAGAGAAGAGTGCGTTCGTGAAAATTGTAAAGAAGGGTGAACAGCTGTGAGGAGTGAGAACTATGTCATAGTGTGCCACGCTGAGATTTCTTCATTGGCTTTTTGTACCGCACTGTTATTGGTTGATACGTCACTGAGTGTCGCGCTGCTATTGATTGTTGACACTGAAAGAGAACTGTGGGCAAAAAAATATTTTCTGCTTTGAGATGAAATTTTTACTTGTGATTGTAGAGATTATTGTTGAAATTAGAAATTTTTCAAGACTTTACAAAATCTGTTTAGGGGAGATGTGGTAGTCCCTGTTACAAAAGGAGAAGGGGCACCACTAGAAAGCACGGTAGGTCATCATATGACCCTGATTGTCGGGCTCCGCACTTGCAAATGGTTGAGTCAATGACATAATATCACTGAAAAAGAGGTTGCATTGATGTTTCCATGCTATGACACATTTTATTTGAGAATTATTGAAAACTTGAGAAGAATATTAAATGAGATGAAGCCACTTCCTAGACCTGCACAGTTCGAGGCACTTAATGCTTGGGAGCATGTACCTCATACCAGAGAGAAAGAGAAATATCAGGGTAAAGTAAAAAAGGCAGTACGTACTTGTGTCAAAACTAGATGGGATTCAGAACAACAAAGGTGGAGATCTGACATGATTGAAAGAGCTAGATTATACTCTGCAATAACGAGTAAGGAACCTCAGAAAGTGAAAGAGAAGTAGAAAAATAAAAAGCAGGATAAATTAATGTTTTACTTCTCTGTAAGTCCCTTGTATGTGGTGTACAAAAATGCAGCCAGTGACTGGAAGTTAAATGCCACATGTGTACTGCTGCGCCTATTGTGCATCCACTGGTGGCAGTTCAAATATTGCTTTATGCTTACCCTGCATAGACTGACTGCTGCAATGTAAGTATTGCAGTGTGGCTTGTCAAAAGAATAATTTTTTATAGATAAAGACCTCCCTCTTAAATATTAATAAGTCTCCCCAATGTAGGATGTGTAGACAACAAGGCAGGGTGCATGGTATTTAAACATGGGCTAGGTAGAAAATATTTATTACCATGTCCCTACAGTGAAAATGCTTCAAAAGGTATTTTTGCTGTGACAGGTCTAGCTGTCCTATGTAGAAACCCAGAGTACAGATTAAAACACTAATACTACTAAATTAGCAATGGGATCAGCAAGAAAAATAATTAAAACACTATTTTAATAATGATAAAAAATCCAGTTCAACGTGAAGTCTGATTTTTGGAAATATTAAAGAAAAATAACTGTTAGAAAGTCACTTTTACCCTGCCTGGAGTCTACTAACACTCCAGCAAATCCTGGTCTGTACTTTGCATGAATAAGGTGTGAAATTCTCCCCAGAAGCAAAATAATAGGTCAGTTTAATTGACAGATACATTTGAATTGGTGAGGATGACTCCTCTGAGCTCTGCAGAATATTCAGGGTGGGGCCTATGGGCATCCTGTTGGCACAACAGTGTCAAATGCTGCCTGGCAGGTCTGTCTGACGCACATGTAAAGCTTTGGCATAATTTTGTGTATCCCCTGTCTATGTGATGCAGCTTTTGCACTATCAGACTTTTATCTCCTGGTTTGTTGCAGATCCAAGGTCTTCTTTAAACTGCATTGTAGTTTTAGATGTGGGATTACAGTGGGAATGTCCCTATAATACTCCCACACACCTAGCCCTCAGAATCCAACTTTAATGTGGCCAAAAGCTTTCGCCATCTTGAAAATGCTCTGGTACATAACATTGTGTGCCTGTTTGCAGTACAGAAAACAGGAGCTACTGAAAAAGCGGGTAGGACTGCCACTGGGACCTTTTACCTGCTTGGTCAGGTAGTGTCTAGGAGTCACCCCCACACATTAGCTTATGCTAGGCATAAATCTAGCATCCCCAGGAACCCTCCTCAGCAAACTTTCCTAACCTACGAGAGAATACAAGAGAACTGGATGCACTGTCTGTGACCTAACCGGAGCCATAAAGGAAGGACCTGCTTTCCCTTGTACCCAGAACAAATAAGTAGACTTCAAAGGCAAATTAGATGACCTGTGTGGCTACAGGGACACAACAGGCTTCAAGAGGACTTTTTCCTAAAGTGCCCAGATGACCTGTGGCAACTGGAATTAGACTGGACATTGCTGTTGGCATCTGACTGATACCTTGAGAGTCTCTATTTGCCCTTACCTGAGGTCCTTAGAAGTATACTCCAGTTGTTGTTTGGGCCTTTTATTTCAAGTTAAAACTTTACAAATTCATTTCTCAAGTTCCACTTATTGGATTTTTTTGTTGCTTTGCTGTAACTTTGGTTATTTCATTTTACTCTATTTTTCTAATTCAGTTTGGGGTCTTTATTGCTAGGTGTTTTGACTTTCTTGATGTTTTGGTACTGCATAAATATGTTACACATTGCCCTAAATTAAGGCTTTCGGTTTTGTGCCATAGCTACCATTCGGTTGAGTTCAGGTTAATTTTGTGACTTTAAGAGTTCACACTGACAAGAATTATGGTTATTTTTTGAGGTGGATAGTTGCGAACCCCAAATATTATTCCAATTTCTGACAGTAGGACAGCAGACTCTCATGTGTAGGGTGAAGGGAATCCCTTAGGTTAGGCTAACCTTTTTCTTTCCCTGATTACACTTTCGCTTAGCTGATGACACAAAGGTGAAGAAACATCAGACTTCTGTGTTCTTCTATTGGAGACAATTCTGCTGTGAGAAACATCACTCTACACAAAGGCTGTGATGGGGGCATCTTGGATAGGACACTAGAATAGAGAACCACCCCAAACTGGGTCTGAAAGAGCAGACCATAGAAAACATCTAATTTCTTCTTTTGCTGAATGAGTGTGTGACCTCATTTGTCATTTCAGCACCAAATCCACTGTAGTGTTTCTCAGAGTACCCAGAGGGCTGCTGAGCAACAAGGGCTGCTGTCTGATTGACAGCTAGCCTTCCAGAGGTGAAGGGACATCACACAAGTATGGATCCTTACTGTAAGAATTGTATGCCTGTTTCTCAAATGCCCATAGTCACTAGACTGAGTGCAGCAAGGCCTTCTAGGGTCATTGTACTCACTGTAAACTGTCCAAAAATTCCTAGAAGCCAGCCTGTCTTCTGTGAGAGGGAAGAAGCCTGCCAACCCTACAGGCGGAGTGACTGTCACACCGGAGAGAGGTGCAGGTGGGACTTCCAGAAGAGGATGCCTAGGGAGAGTGAGCTATACAGCAAGGTGCTTGAGGGTCTACAGTTTCTCCAGAAGTGTTTCCTTGGAAACAGTGATGATTTCTTCTGAAATTACCAAAGGCTAGTCGGGGCTGTGCTCTGAATTGGAATCATCCTTTAAGTTGCTGCATTGCCCAGAAGATTGGCCTGTGCATGAACGTGTTGTATAGAATGTGACCAGTCTGTGTCTGGGGGCACCACCCAGTGTATGGACACCCCATTGGAAGAAGATTGTGGCTGCACAGATCCCAGAAAACCTAATTGCAAAATGCACACCTGTTCTGCATTGATATTAAGTCATCTGTGGGGATCACCTCCTGCCTACTTGACTGCTATGAGCAACCAATGGAAATGTTCTAAAGCAGGAATGATGAAGCTGTGTCTGCCAGGAAGGAACCCACCTTCAGCAAAGAGACCCCAGAGATAGTAGCTAGTGAGCACACCTTCTGCTAGAAGCAGAAATGAGTGAGTGCATTGAGACAAAGATAGAGGCTGTTCTAAAGTATTGTTCCACCACTAGTGGCATGAACTGAGGAACTGAAAAGTATTCAGAGTAAAATGAATGAACTTTGGGAGACTAAGCACAAATATCTTAAAGGGGAGGAGATCTGCACTTCAGCTGTAATACTGCTATTTTCCTGCTCCTGGAGGGGCTCCTGGGAAGGGGGGGAGCAGCCCAAAGGATTGAACCTGACAGTGATATCAGGGCACACAATGTTGCATTACCTATGTTTTTATGTAGTACTCCTTTCTAGTGGGCATTCAAGAACTTTTCTTTCTAGAAAGATAAGCAGTGGGTTGGATATTCAGTTTTTATGCTCCTGAGTGATTGTTGAGTCTTGAGCTTGTGCACCCTCAAACTGCCTCCCTCAGGAGGCTACATTTGCTCATCATTGGTACCAATGACAGTCAAGTGCTGATTGTGTTTTACTTGGAACTGTTTGCTGCACATAGTAGGATGCACCCCAGGACATCAGAGACAAAATATCTCAATGCTTTTAGTTGAGCCCTACTAACCCCTTCTTGCTTTGTGGCACCCAAAGGAGTGACAATTGGTGGCAAGCGGTATGAGATCCTGCAAAAGCCAGTTCCAACTTCAACAAAAAAGCAATAATTTAAAATCGCATATATTATTTTAGGATCTGCAATTTCAAACCTTCATCAACAGAGCAATAAGTTCTACTTGCTCATATTAGGACGGCAACATTGATATGCAGAAATAATGTTAGTGCCCCCTATCTTTAGATCAATTGAGTGATTTGTGTTTGGATAGAGGCTGGAGAGCTCCCAGAAGCAGGGAGGTTCTTGTGAACGTTGTGAGAACTCAGTCACATAAATTGGGGGGAAGGGAAGAAACTGTCAAGGACACTCGGGAGGGTACCATGATGGGAACCCAGGGAAGGAGTGCTGTGTATTCAGGCTCTTTAAGCCCTTTAGCACAGGTTTTTCCCAAGCACACCCTATGTGTATCCCCAAATTTGCTTTCCAAAGTTTTCCCTGAGCAATCACTGGCATCAATCTATAAGGTGCCATTGTCATTGAATCCAGGAGTTATTCCCATGGATGGGTTAAGCCAAGCTGTGACTGTGCAGCTATCTCTGCAGAAAAGTAAGGATGAAGAAGAGAAGAAGGCATGGAGTTGGGAGGGAGAAGCTATGATCAGCTCACCTGGAACAAGTAAAAAGGAGTAGGAAGAGACAGGAAGCAATGGCCCACAAGGAAAGAAAAGGGGAGCATGAGGAGTGGGAAAGAGAATATTGAAAAAAGGAAAAGCAGTGAGAATTTGGAAAGAGAGGATAGTTTTAGAAAAAGAGAACATTTAGGATGGCAGTGAAGATAGCTACATCTGGAAAAATGGATTTCATTTCCGATTCCATCTGATTACCTCCCAAGGTTCCAAATGAGCTTGTGCACATGTATTTGGAGGGACAATGTATTTTAGAATGAATTGCAAGGTTAGAAATCACTTGTAGAGCACAGGCTTTGAATGAATGATGTATCTAAGGCAGCTACTTTAATATGCGCTTGGCCATTTAGAGTATGCCAGTCACTGGGAAAATGCCTGTGGCTGAGCAGAAGAACTATGAGCTAATGAAGTAACCTCTGATCAGACAGTTTGGCCTGAATCCAGTTATGTACTTTGAGAGGTTTAAAGAAAACAAGAGAGCACAATGTGTTTCACTTAAATCATGGACTAACAGTGTGTGATTGGAGTGAGTGGATGAGAGATATGAAGGAGGGTGAGATGCATGAAGTGTTCCAGGTGTTGGAATCTGTCTCACTGCCAGAGCTGCAGGATTTGTTAGCTGCTGGAGGACTTACCCGAGGGGAATTCAGCATGCAAAAGGGGAGTGTCCTACGCTTGGAGGACTATAGAAGGAAGCTGCAAACTGGTCAGCAAGGAAGTGGTGAGAAGACATCATGTTGTCTGGGAGGATGGACTACTGTATAGTGAGCCTATCAATCATGAGCCACGTGCTAGCAGGAGGCTAGTGGTTCCTTAGTACATAGTAGTTTCCTGTTATCACTGGCCATCGAGCTGCACTCAGTAGGACAATTGGGCATTAAGAAGCTCCACGATAAGTTGAACCCTCTGTTTCACTTACCTGGGATCAGCAGCAACTCAGAGTGGGTCTGCAGAACACATGTGAAGTGACTGCTAAGTCTGGAGGGTAGAATAAGACACCATCTGTGCCTTTGCCAGTTCTAGGATCTCCTTTTGACCAGGTGGGAATTGACAATCTTGGTCCGTTTGACCGCTCCCAGTGCTAGCATCAGTTAAGAAGTTTATCTTGTTTAACCAGGTATTCACAGAGGAAACCTCCAAGGAACACTGCTACAAGGATGGTAGCAAGCGGTCTCCTATGGAATATTTGTACTGGTTGAATTTACAAAGACTGTGATTTCTGACCTGGGAACCAACTTTGTCTCCTCATTCATGGGGGAGATATGCTGGGGTGACCTACCACTTCTCCAAGGCATACCACCCACAAATCAACAGATTAATAGATTGGTCTACAAAGACTATGGGCTGTGCAAAATTAAGTCATTTGCTTTCTCGTGATTCTGCGAAATTACGTGAGGTTATGCGGAATTATGCAATATGCAAATTTGTCATTTTGTGCTATCTTTTAACACAAAATGTATCCATAAATCTCTTGTTGGTTTGAGGACGCATTCAAACAAAAGCACCAAAACAACATATGTATGCATGTGGCATAAGATCTGGTCCTCAGAGAAAACCACCCTTAATAGGGATAATATAAGGGATTGCCTTTAACTACAATGGGTATTTAACATACCCTGGATGAAGTATATTAAAGACTTCACAAGCGACCTAGGCCACCCAGAATAATATGAAAAACCAGAATCCCTAGAGCACATCAGCAGAAAAGATCTTAAAAGAGAGAACATGACACTATTGGAATCTCTTAGACTGTTCACAGAAATAATGAAGTCAAGTGTATGCAACAAACAAATGATATTGACCACGTATGACATACCGCCCTATTTAGAAATCATGGAGGGCATACAGGACAGATTTGTTTTAACTCCCTTTAAGTTAGGCATTTTCCATCGCCTAACAATTTTTCCTGTAATGAACGATTGGCCATGTTCGCTTTGTGAATGCCCATGTGACGGTACGTCAAAGCAGACAACAATTCATGTAGTGCTCTTCTATAAATTTGATGAAAACCAGAGAAAGATCTGGATCTTATCGATTTTAAGGCTGTTTGGCCTCAGGCAATGTCACCCAGCATTTTTATCCCTTCAGTTGCTAGACAATGAGTACACTATGTGGAGTTTACGGAGTTTTGCCTACTCGGCGCTCCGTTGCGAACGCAGAATTTAGGCAAAACTCTGACTCCTTGGCAGAGCGGAGTTAGCCGGCCCCTCCCTAATTAATTACAATTTTTTAAAAAGGCACTTACCTGCTTTGGCTGCCTCTTCCTCGCCATGGCCGCTCTCCTTCCTCGTCGTCCTTGTCTACTGGAAACCCCTACGTTGTACAACAGGTAAGTGCCTTTTTTCAAAATTATAATTAATTAGGGAGGAGGAGGGGGAGGGAGCGGAGCGGAGTTCCACAGTGCTTTTTTCCAACTCCGTGGAACTCCGCATAGAGGCACTACGCCAGCCAGCTCCACCCAGGCTTACTAATTAGATGCATAAAAGACATCATATTGTGAACCTCTGGTGATGTTAATACGATTGTATTTTATGATAAACATTTCTACTATCAGTGATTGTTGCTGAAGGAACTTTTTTATATAAGAGAGTTATACACTTAATCAATTTGTATATGATTTTTAGCTTTGTATATAGTAACTGTGTTTCTTATATATACATGTGTTTTGTTTTTGTGGTTTCCACTGAAGAAATCGAATAAAGCATATTTTGATTGATTGTTTGTATGTACGTGGTAATTGTTTACATCAAATGGTGCATATGTAGTCAATTTGTGTACCATGAATGGTGTATAGTTGCACAAAGTGGCTTAATGGCATAATTTTAGAAATGTTGAATAACAAGCATAATGCAGAATTCCCATAATTACATGAATTATGCCAGCGTAATTTACATTCCGTCCACATCTGAATAAGAGCAGCAAGAGCATAATGGGAACTCTGCCAGAGACTCTCAGATTGAAGTGAGGTTTTATCCTGCCATGTTTCTTACTTGCTGACAGGGTCATTTAAAAAAAGGGCTTGATTTTCTGTTCCTTTGAACTTCTGTCTGGGCTCCCAGTGCATGGCCCACTCACCCTGATAAGGGAAGGGTGGGAAGGAAATCCAAAGTTACCCCAGCAGAATGTGATGGACTATGTGATTGGCCTTAGGAAGTTGATGGTGCAATACATGGGTCACATTAGGAAAACCTTAATCAAGCCAAGAGCTGATGAAGGAGTGGTATGACCATAAAGCGATGTTGACTTGGCACCAGGAGGGTCTGGAGGTGTAGGCACTGAAGCCCATTTGTCTCAGAACTTTGCATGATAATTGTGATATAAGGTAGTGCAGAAGGTTTTTGAGGAGAACTACTGGGTAGAGACAGGTGCTACAAGGAAAGCTGGGAAGGAGTTCCATGTGAACAGGCTTAAGCCACACCTTGACAGAGTACAGCTGCGGCCCATACAGGTAAGAGCGGTAGGGCGGTGGGGCGGGGTGAGGGGGGATCACCGGAGTGCTCCCCCTCCCCCAGCGCCTTGAGACCCTCACGATGTGAGTAGCGCTTAAAAAATCCCTGATTGATTGATCAATTGATTGATTGATTGATTGATTTTGACGGACGATGACCAGGGAAAATGAAATAAATAATTATTTTGCCCTGGTCATCGTCCGTCGAAATCCCCTCTCTTCCGGCCCCACTGCCCACCGCTCTGACCTGTATGTGCTGTGGCCGAAAGAGTACACAGCAAACATCTTTGCTATAGCAGAGAAATATAGGGAAGATAGTGAGCTTGTTCCTTTCAATCTGCAAAGTGACATGAAGGAAGAACTGGGCTGATTTTTGTCTTTTATGGCTGGCTCCAGGATTAACACCTGTCTGTGTTCATGGCCTTCATACAGGAGATAGTCTACCAGGGAAAGTAGGGCTCATCACATATGTGACCAGGTCAAGAAATAAACTAAGGCAGACATTGCAAAGATGTTGGACTTGGGAGTGATCGAACAACGCTGTAGTCCTTGGGGCAGCTGAATCGTGTTGGTATATGAACAAGTTTCCACAGTCTTGCACTTGTGTTGATTACAGGTCCCTCAATAAAGTATCTAAGGCAGATGCACATCTGATCCCCATAGCAAATTGAACTTAATGACTGGCTGGATGCTGCAAAATACATGAGCACGTTTGATTTGACCAGTGGCAAATGGAAAATTGCTTTAGCACCTAGTGCCAAGGGATCACTGACAGAAGATCAACAACAATAATATTGTGTAACAAAAAAATTGTGTCAAAAATTAGGTTTAAGAGAAAATCATCTCCCTATACTTATACTGGAAAGTACAAAAATATTAAGGAAAAAATATAATTACACACTAATATGGTTTAAAACATATTTTTTTAAATGATATATAGTTTAAAATAATAAATCATAAATATTTTAATATATAACATTAATATAATGCACATTAAATAAATATAAGTAATATGTAATACTATATAAAAGTATTCCTCAATTAAACAGGCTCATATATATGTGTGTGCATGTATATATACACATTGCTATTAAAAATATATATTTTACATTGTATAAAATATTTGGGGTAATTGTTTTAATTTACTACTATAAAATATGTATATATTATTAATATGTATGTATGCATGTATATATATATATATATATAAAATATATACGTATAAATAACATACATATATATATATTTGTATCTATATATATATTCACTGAAAAAACCATAGGTTTCAGATATGTTATAGTTACAAATTAGCATTTAAAAAACCTTTGAAATTCACTGAAAAAACCATAGGTTTTAGGGACAGTTATAGTTAGTTGGACATTTCACTCGTACAAAACCCGTGAAATTCCCCGTTATAGTTAGTTCAGCTAACTATAACTCGCGCCCGCAATGCACTGCTGATGACGTCACATATTACATCACTCATGACATGGTCAGTGACATCACTGATGACATCACTGATGACATCTCAAATGACATCACTGATGACATCATCCAGTGACTGTGTGTTTCTGTAAAGTTTTAATATTTTTAATATATATAGGAAAAGACATATTGAAGAATGAGTGGGTGTGTAAGTGTCTGTATGGATGATTTAGTAGGTGCGTGACTGACTCTATAAGTGAGTGATTTAACGTATCTTACTGAATGCATGGGTTAGTGACTAAACTGGGTGAATGTCTGTATCCGTCTGTCTGTTGCTGTGTAAGTGGCTGCATGGGTTTGTGAATAGCTACATGAGTGTCTATATGAGTTATTGATTGGTTGTCTGAGTATCTGTATGGGTGCCTGAGTGTTTGTGTGGGTGGGGTGTGTGCGACTCTGTGCATAGATGTGTGAGTGGGTGATTCACTGGGTGGATGGTTTCAAGAGTGCATCTGTGATAGACTGTATGGGTGGGTAAGTGTGTGTAAGAGTGTGTTAGTGAGTGAATGTATGTCCCAGTGGTACATGTGTGAGTAACTACATATGTGAAAGGCAGTATATATGTGTGTTGGAGTATATAAATAGCTATAAGCGAGAGTGAGTGATTGTGATAGTGGCTGTATGGATGAGTGTGTGCTTGTATCAGTGATTGTATAAGAGCGTAACAATGTGCTAGTATTTGTATGATTAAGTGAGCTGGTGTGTGTATAACTGTATAGGTGAGTAAATGGCAGTGTGTTTAATTATTTGCATGACTGACTAGGTGTGTGAGTACCTCTATGGATGAGTGGCGGTGTTTGAGTGTCTATATAGGAGTAAGAGTGCATATGATAGTCCTGTACTGAGTGACCATAAGTATGAGTGACTGTACGGGTGAGTGAGTGGATGTGTGTGTGTAGACCTAAGAATCAGTGAGTGGGTATGTAGTTACTGGTGTTGGAGTGTCTATAGTTTTGCGAATGGCAGTCTGTAATTTAGATTGGGTGTATCAAAGGTTATATTAGGGTGTGAGGAGCTGCATCAGATTATCACGTGGATGATGTCATCAGTGATGTCATTTGAGATGTCATCAGTGATGTCATCAGTGATGTCATCAGTGATGTCACTGACCATGTCATGAGTGATGTAATATGTGACGTCATCAGCAGTGCATTGCGGGGGCGCGAGTTATAGTTAGCTGAACTAACTATAACGGGGGAATTTCACGGGTTTTGTACGAGTGCAATGTCCAAGTAACTATAACTGTCCCTAAAACCTATGGTTTTTTCAGTGAATTTCAAAGGTTTTTTAAATGCTAATTTGTAACTATAACGTGTCTGAAACCTATGGTTTTTTCAGTGAATATATATATATATATATGTAGGCATATATATATTTTTTTCTTGTTTCCTTTTGTCCCACAAAGCCGCCGCTCTCAGACGTGGCGGGTGCTGCGACCCACGAGGGCGATCTCGTTTACTCTCCCCAAAAGGAGCTTTGCGCACTCCATAGTGTTTTTTAATACTGAAAATGTATTATGTCCATGACAAACTTGATGAAAGACGCATTTCAGCCTCAAGCCTTTGTCAATGTTAGCGTTCATTCACCATTTTTTTATTTTAAAGCAAACAACACCATTGTTAGATGGCAAAAGTGTAATCAACATAAACAATGGACCACCTGACATTTCTAAACGTATTCCCTGTTTCTGGCGGCCATCTTAAAATATATTAGCGTGCTGGCTGCAACATTTTGTCATCCATTTGACATAGAATATTTTTTAACCTTGCCTCATTTTGTTTTGTAAATCAAAAATAGATTTAACGTCCAGTATTTGTAAAGTGCGAACAATTACCTGAGGGTGTCAAGGCGCTGGGGGCAGTCGAGAAGATTAAGCAAGCTATTGCCCAGAGTCTAATGGTGCTGGGCTGATCTGCCACCGGCGCCGGGGATCGAACCGTGAGTCCCCGGGTTCCGGAGTCAGTTGCCCTGGCCGCTGCGCCATACCTCTTCCCTTAATATATATAAATCTAGCTTATAAATATTTCATAAATATTATAATAGACTAATTCAATACTCATAAAAGCCAAGTAGCAATATTAATAGAAATGAATTTTTTCCTTTTCATAATATTACCTGTTACTTCAATCTATTTTTATCTTTGCCCAGTTTCAACAATTCATTGAGTTCCATGTTAATAGCCAAGTTCTCCTGCATTAGACATAGTGATTTTAAATACAATCAGGTGCATTATTGATGGCCCGCCTTCTTCATGTTAACATTATGCCATAGGTGTCATTTGACATATTTAATGTTGTCATTCTGATAATCACTAAAATTAGGCCCTTAAATAGGCTTAAAAAATTGCCTTTAGAAGGTTGCCATCGAATATATTCATGCCTCGAATTCAAGCGACTTAATTGACTAAGGCGCTTTTGTTAGTCTTTGCTAGAACTGTGCCCTGGATTGGCTCCTAGACATCTGCAAGGACTACCATCAAAAGTGCCTGTGCCAAATTACTAAAGTGACTATGTGCATAGAGCTCCTTTATGTGCTGGACATGTGCTACTCCTTAAAGTTCTAGGGTGTAGACAGGGGTAGATGAATTCGATAAGCAAGTACCTTAACCTATGTGTGTCTACAACTCTTCGTCACTGTTCAGGCCCCAACAGGCTCAAGTTCTCATTTCTACAATGTATCTAGACTCTTATTGTCTGAGAGTCCTGACTCTATCACCTTCCCTCTCCTTCATGGGTACCTGATCTGCACAGAAAAAACGTAGGAGGCTGTTGTCACTCTTATGTTCTGTAGCAAAGTGTCTGGCTACTGGGTATGACTCATCCTTGTTTGTTATCGCCCTAGTGTGTTCTAATACCCTTTTCTTTGCTGGTTGCACCATGCTGCCTACGTATCTTTTGTCACACGGGCACAGCAGGCAGTATACTACAAAGCTTGAGTTGCAGTTCAGTAGCTTACTGATCTGTTTGCTTTTTTAGCACCCGAAACTTCATATTCTTTGACCTTCTTGCTGCTCCTACAACCTTTGCATCTCGTGCAAGGAAAAAAGCCAGCCACCTTCAATTTCTCTACAGGTTTTTCCACATAGTGACTATGTACTAATAGATCTTTAAGTGAGGTCCTTTTTCCGTGGGTGATACCTGGTGTTGCATGTAAGGATGGGCCAATGATGGGATCTGCCTGTAGAATGCCTCAATGTTTTGTTGCTATTGTCCTGATCTCATTAGATCCTGCTGAGAAATTCAAAATTAATCTTGTTACTGATTCTCCTTCTTTGGATTTGGATTTGGGGATCAATAATGTCTGCCTGTCTACTGCTTGCACTTTCTTAGCTGCTTCCCTTAAGATGTTTTTAGAATATTCTATCTTCTCAAACCTGTTGATCACTTCCTCCTCTGCCTGTTCATAACTCTGCAATGTGGAGCAATTACACTTAAGGTGCAAAAGTTCTCCGTAAGGAATACTGGTTACCAGGCTGCGTGGGTGTTGGCTTGTTGCATGTATTATTGAATTAACAGCAGTGGCTTTTTCTGAATAGTCTTGAGTGGAGTTGTTTCTCCTCCACACATACTGCAAGATTTAAGAAGGTTATTTATACAGCTTGTAAATTGCAAGTTCAGATTGTTATCATTTAAGACTGTTATGTATTTTTCAGCCTCTTCCTGCAATCCCCTCCATATGATGAACAAATCATCAATATATCGGGCCCAGTGGACCACTTTTTCTACCCATTGGTCATTGAGCTATACCCAGGCCACATGCTTCTCCCACCAGCCGACGAATACATTTGCAAGAGACCGCTTGTCTCTGCAAATACAGCTGCTCAGCAAACAGAAAAATGTTGTTGTTAAGGCAAAAGGATGTTATCTGTAATATCATTACATTATGATCTTAGAACTTGAGGGGTTTTCCCTTTAAAAAGTATTTCACTGCTGATATCCCCTGCTGATGTGAAATACAGATATACAAGTTTGTAATGTCCAAAGTGACAAGATTAAAGTTATCTTCCCATACAACATCTTTAATTGTTCTTATAAAATAGTTGTATCTTTGAAATAAGAACTTAAATCTTTGACAAAGGGAACAGAATTGTATATAAGTGAGGCCATGACAAAGACCTGTCAAGGTTGAAACGTGTTGCTGAATAAATAGTTTGTGCAGCTGACACGCTGTGTGCGGGCTTTACTTTTCCTGTGGATTTTACTGAAAAGGTTTTCTTTGGATTACAAGTGGGACTCTCAGCCCAGCACCAGCCCGCTTGGTGGATGAGGCAGGCAGTTTTGTTTGACACACGTGAAAGTGTATTTATACACACACACACATATATATCATATGTATATATTTATAGTACATAATTAAAAAAATATGACTATGCAGGTGAGTGGGCAGATATCTGAGTGCTTGTATGGATGTGTGAGTGGGTACGTTAGTGCTTGTTAAGGTGTGCGAGTGCGTGTGTGAGTACTTGGATGGGTGAGTGAGTGGCTGTGTTGAGAGGCTGCATAGGTGTGTGAGTGGGTGTCTGAATGGCTGTATAGGTGAATATGTCTGTGTGTCAGTAGCTGTATGGGTGAGTGCACGGCTGTGTGAGTGGCTGGATGAGTGACTGGTTCTATGCGTAGTTGAATGAGTACGTAAATGGTTGAGTGAGTGGCTGTATGAGTGAGTGGGTGTGTGAGTTGCTCTTTGGAGGAGTGAGTGGTTGTGTGAGTACTTGTATGGGCATGTGAGTGGTTGTGTGGGTGTGTGAGTAGGCATACGACAGATTGTATGGGGGCGTGAGTAGGTGTGTGAGTGGTTCTGTGGATGATGTCATCAGTGATGTCAATTGAGATGTCATCAATGATGTCATCAGTGATGTCACTGACCATGTCATGAGTGATGTATTATGTGAGGTCATAAGTAGTGCATTGCGGGGGCGTAAATTATAATTAGCTCAGGTAACTAAAACTGCTAAATTTCTGTGGTTTTGTACAAGTGAAATCTGAGCCTAACTAACTAACTAACTAACTAACTATAACGTCCCTGTAACCTTTGTTTTATTTCAGTTTATTTCTAAGGATTTTAAAATTGTATTTCCTAACTGTAACAGGCCTGTAACCTTTGGTTTTTTTAATGAATTTCTAAGCTTTTTAAATACTAGGCGCATTTGCAGAGTGGTGGAGAAAGGGAATGGGGTCTCCGACCAGTTCTCAGCAATCCTGCTGTGTGGTACTTACTGCTGGTAACACAAGGGCTTCTTGTCCCCCAAGGACCCTCAGCATCCAAAGGGACGTCAACCCCCAACAAGTAGTGCATCAGGAGGCACGTTTTCAGAGTGGTGGAGTAAGGAGGGCAGGGCCTCTAACCAACTCTCAGCAATCCCGCTGTGTTTGACTTACTGCTGGTAACAGGAAGGCTTCTTGGACCCCGAAGACCCTCAGCAGCCAAGGGCATTTCATCCCCCACCCAGTAGAGGGCCATGAGGAGCGTTGGCAGAGTGGTGGAGAAAGGGGGCAGGGCATGTCATGAGCTCTTAGCAATCCCACTGTGTGGGATTTACTGGAAGTAACAGGAGAGTTTGTTGGCTCCCAAACACCCTCTGAAGCCAAGAGGACTTCCTCCCCAACCAGTAGTGCACCTGGAGGCACATTTGCAGAGTGGTGGAGAAAGGGGGCGGGGCCTCCCCTGAGCTCTCAGCAATTCTGCTGTGTGGGACTTACTGGAGGTAACAGGATGGGCTGTTGGCCCCCAAAGATCCTCTGCAGTCAAGGGGACTTCATCCTCAACCAGTACTGTACCAGGAAGTGCATTTGCAGAGAGCTGGAGAAAGAGGGCAGGGCCTTGGCTGACCTCTCAGCTATCCCACTGTGTGGGACTTCCTGGAGGTTATACGATGGGTTGTTGGCCCCCAAAGACCCTCACTAGCTAAGGAGACAAGTTGTGCACCAGGAGGCCCCTCTGCAGAGTGGATGACAAAGGGGGTAGGGCCTCCGGCTACTTCCCCCGTGGCCGGCGTTTAAAAAAAAAAATCAATCATGTTTGTAATGAGGGAGTGGGTTCTGTGGCCCCCCTCCCTGGACTGATTTTCACCTTGGGGACCTTTTTTTTAACATATTTATTTTAGGGGGCTGCCCTGCTTCCCTCCCCGATTTCGGCCCTGGGGACCCCATCCTCATGGCCCTGGTCTTTTTTATATCTTTTTTTTTAGGGGAGTAGGGCTGTGTGAACCCTACCCCACACCGATTTTGGGCCCGGGGACCCCATGCCCCAGGGCCCAGCCATTGCACTAAGAGGAGGGGGGCCCATCTCCCTGTCCTCTCTATTCTGGGGGCCCCTAGGGCACCCAGTGACCTGTGTTGGGGACCGTGGGGGGAGTCTCAAGGCCCCCACGGTCCCTGCTGGCACCCCACCTCCAGCGGGAGCCATCATTGCTGTGACTAACAGGGGGCTGCTGAAAGTCTGCAGCCTGTCTGTCAAAACAATGTTTTCATCAGTTTCTCTGTACTAATATTTGCATGCTGAGAAACAGAGGAAAACTCAGTTTTCTGCAAGCTGGAGCTGTTTGACAGCTCTGGCTTGCAGAAAGCGGAGTTATGGTTGCTTTTGCTTGCAAAAGCAAACAGCTATCTCAAGCTCCAACCAAGCAAAAGCAAACAGCTGTGTACCAGTGTGGGCACCCCGGGACATTACAGAAGCCAGCCCTGAGGTGTGGTGGTCCCCAGGGCCATAAATGGCTCCATGAGGGTGGCTGCCCTGCCCAACTTAAATCTTTGCCCCAGGGAGTTGACAGTCCCCAGGGCCAGGAGACCATTACAGACCCTCTACATTTATTTTTCATAGTGCCACGGGGAGGTGGCGGTCACTGGGGCTGTGAGGGGGCCACATGGGCCCCTCTGCAATAATGTAACAACACTTGCCCCAGGGAAGTGGTGGTCCCCGGGGCAGCAGGGGTGCGCGCAGGCCACCTGCCTCAAATTACCTATAGTGCCCCAGGGAGGTGGTGGCCCAGTGCATTAACCTAACTCTTGCCCAGGGGGGCAGCGTGGGCCCCCTCCATTACCCTGGGGAGGTTGCTGTCCTGAGGCTTATGATAAGCCACAGGAGGGGGGCCCCATGTGCCCCATGTTTACATCATTGCTGATGCCCCCAAGACCTAGCTCACCCAGGGGCCTATTAGAAAAGAAGCAGGGGAGCCCGCACTTCTTTTTTTTCATTTTCGGTGAGTGCCACAGAACCAAAAAGGCTCCCACTGAAAATTGAACAATAAAAATGATTTTTTGGCGCTGCGGGGTCCATATGGATCCCCCCTAAGAGGCCTAGGGGGTTCAGGGTATTTCCTACCCTGCCCTCTTCTCTTTGTTTTTACCTTTTTTTGTGGAACTCATCTCAAGCTGAGTCTCAAGATGGCTACCAACACTTCCTGGTTTGAAGTGTTGACAGCCAATCAGATCTCAGCACGAGATTGGGAGGGGTAGTGGAGCCTACGCGTCCCTATATACATAAATTTGGATTACGGTTAATAACTCTACCGATTTACACCAAATCACAAGAAGGCACTTCATTGGACCAACATCTACCTTACTGCCAAATTTGATGTAATTCCTTTCAACAGTTCAGGCTGTGGCCGTGTCTAAGGTTCTTATGGGAACTAACATGGGGAAAATGTGTTTTGGGACTCCCCCTTTTTCCCAGCCCTCGCTTGATGGATCACCACAAAACTTTCAAGACAGCAGCTGAAGTGAGGGACATACTAGTTTCAAAAGTTTTGTGAGGATTCGTCAAACAATGCCAAAGTTATAGCCAAATGAAAAAAGTCTCTACCTATGGAAGCTATATCCTGACTATAACTACCCACCGGCGACCGCCAGTAGGTAATATATATATATATATATATATATATATATCGATAGTTATAGTTAGGACCTTGGTTCTATTCAAAAAGCGTTTTTTCTTTTGCCAATATCTTTGGTGCCGTTTGACGAATCTTCGCGAAATTTTCAAAACTAATGGGGCGCTCCGGTTACCTCCTGTCTTGAACGTTTCGGGGTGATTCGTCAAGCGGGGGCCGAGAAAAAAGGGGGGTCCCAAAACGCATTTTCCACATGTTAATTTCCATAGGAAACTTTAGACAAGGCTACAGCCCGAACTGCTGAACGGAATTACACCAAATTTAGCAAAAAGGTAGCTCTTGGTTCAGAAAGTGCCATTTTTTTTAAATGGCGTAAATCCGTTCAGTAGTTTTTAAATATTAAAGGAAAAAGAAATATATATATCTGGGCGGAGCCTAACCACACATCTCATTGTGAGATCTGATTGGCTGTCAGCACTTCATCCAAGAAGTGTTGGCAGCCATCTTGAGACCAATATACATGATAGCACCCCATTAAAATGCATTGTAGTGAATGGAAGGTTTTGAGGGTCACCAAAAGGAGAACGTATAAAGGGTGATAAGACTTTACATTATAAATCATTTGTTGATGGTACCATACTAATTTTAGGAATTGTGGTGTGTTCTAAGGTGATTTTACCCTGTGAAAAAGCCTTCTGCTTGGATATCATGAATCATGTTTGAGAGAAAACTATTTTCTCATACTTTTCCCATAGAGGTTTGGGAGGTGATCTAGAAGCTAAAATGAGAGCATATTTTCTGTAAATTCACATTGTCTTTCTCAGTCATGTGAGAATGAAGTCTGACATTCTCAGTAAAACATGTACATCCAACAAGGGCAGAGACTGTCAGTTGATTCCTTTGTGTTCTACTGCAGCTTCCCAGAGTGTTCTAAAGAACAACTAGAGCGCTAACAGTCTTACTTATGACAGAAGTATGGCACACCTGAAGCCATCTTGATTGGAATAAAGTGGTAACACTTAAAACATTTAATTTAAAAAGGAACAAAATGAGGGGGTTCATTTTGCCATAGAAATTATGATTAGGGCTGCAGAAAGACAAATTAGGGCTCATTTTGAGTGACTTCTCAAATCCTCTTCTATTTAATTAAAAAATTCTGACATGCAGACTGAAACATGCACTTTCAATACCAGCAGCAGACTTCCCTGGTGAGCAGTAGCTTTACTACAGTGATCTAATGAACAACTAGACTGCTAACATTCTGAATTTATGGCAAATGTGTGACACATCTGAATGCCTTCTTGATGAAATCAAAGTAAAAAACTGAAAGTATTTCCTACTGAGGAGACTGTAGTAAATGAGGAAATTAGGAAACTTCATAACAAATAAGTCTCCCAAGATGGCCACCAGAGACAAACGAGCCCAAATGTAGCACAAATATCACCCAGATGTAGCCCACGTATAGCCCAATGACAGAATGTCCCAGAGTGTTCTAAAGAACAACTAGAGCGCTAACAGTCTTACTTATGACAAAAGTATGGCACACCTGAAGCCATCTTGATTGGAATAAAGTGGTAACGCTTAAAACATTTAATTTAAAAAGGAACAAAATGAGGGGGTTCCTTTTGCCATAGAAATTATGATTAGTGCTGCAGAAAGACAAATTAGGGCACATTTTGAGTGACTTCTCAAATCCTCTTCTATTTCATTAAAAAATTCTGACATGTAGACTGAAACATGCACTTTCAATACCAGCAGCAGACTTCCCTGGTGAGCAGTAGCTTTACTACAGTGATCTAATGAGCAACTAGAGTGCTAACATTCTGAATTTATGGCAAAAGTGTGACACATCTGAATGCCTTCTTGATGGAACCAAAGAAAAAAACTGAAAGTATTTACTACTGAGGAGACTGCAGTAAATGAGGAAATTAAGAAACTTCATAACAAATAAGTCCCCCAAGATGGCCACCAGGGACAAAAGAGCCCAAATGTAGCACAAATATCACCCAGATGTAGCCCACGTATAGCCCAATGACAGAATGTCCCAGAGTGTTCTAAAGAACAACTAGAGCGCTAACAGTCTTACTTATGACAAAAGTATGGCACACCTGAAGCCATCTTGATTGGAATAAACTGGTAACACTTAAAACATTTAATTTAAAAAGGAACAAACTGAGGGGTTCATTTTGCCATAGAAATTATGATTAGTGCTGAAGAAAGAAAAATTAGGGCACATTTTGAGTGACTTCTCAAATCCTCTTCTATTTCATTAAAAATTCTGACATGCAGACTGAAAAATGCACTTTCAATACCAGCAGCAGACTTCCCTAGTGAGCAGTAGCTTTACTACAGTGATCTAATGAGCAACTAGAGTGCTAACATTCAGAATTTATGGTGAATGTGTGACACATCTAAATGCCTTCTGGATAGAATCAAAGTAAAAAACTGAAAGCATTTCCTACTGAGGAGACTGCAGTAAATGAGGAAATTAGGAAACTTCATAACAAATAAATCTCCCAAAATGGCCACCAGTGACAAAAGAGCCCAAATGTAGCACAAATATCACCCAGATGTAGCCCACGTATAGCCCAATGACAGAAGTGTGCAAAACACTTTTTATTTTTGGGATGGAGGGCAGTGGAAAGGGGGGCAGGGGCAACAAACCTACAATGCAGGACAGGCAAGAGAGGCTGTGGCAATATAATAGACCATTGTGGGCAGAGGGAAGAGGCAGTGGTAGTACAACTATACATGCCAACAGACCCGATTCAGCCAGGAAACGCCCAATGTTTTTAAGCCCAAATGGGCTTTATTTAATCTGTCTCCTGTCTTTCAATGTAAGTCAATGGGGAAAATCAATACCCCAGTTTTTTTTTCAAAATCTCCCTCTTACCAAGTTCAAAATGTTAGCAAGTATGGTACATTGGATCATGGAAGGCAGGAGGAATTGGGGTAGGGACATGGACTCAGATAACAGAGGACAGGAGGGACATGGACAGGTGCACCAAACTGACCTTACAGGGCAGGCATCAGGGTTTGCAGCAGCACAATACACCACACAGGGCATGCGGGACGGGAGTGCAGCACAACAATCCATGGAAAGCAATAGGGAGGGGACAGGACCATGCACATGGACAACAGAGAACAGAGGGGAAAGAGGCAATGGCAGCTAGCTGACCATAATGGACAGACAGGAGAGAAAGCTGCAGCATAACGGACCATAAAGGGCAGGAGGTAGGGTCAGGGGCACTACAATGGAACAGACAAGCCAGGAGGGAGGGAATAGGGGTCTGCACATGGAAAACAGAGGGCAGGGGGCAAGGGGGCAGGGCAGGAGCAGCAAGCTGACAATGGAGGTCAGGCATAATGGGCACTAGAAGCAAGACACACCATGGAGAGCAACAGTGAGACTATAATGGCATACACACAGACCATGGAGGGAAGGTGGGAGGGGGTCAGGGGCAACTAGCTGACCGCACAGGGAAGGTGGGAGGGGCTGTGGCAGCACAGAAGACCATGCATGGCAAGCGGGAGGGTTAGTGGCAGCACAATGGCCCTGATGGGCTAGAAGGAGGGGGCAGGTGCATGCAGAAAGGACCATGGAGGTTAGAAGGGAGGGGTAGGACCTGGGCACAGACAAGAGAGTTCAGGGGAAGGAGCCTCACAACAGACCACGCGGGGCAGGCAGGAGGAGCAGTTGCAGCACAACAGACCAGGGAGGGCAGAAGGGTGTGGCAGTAAAATGGACCATGGAGGACAGGAGGAAGGGGATAGGGGCATGGAACGTGGATAGGCAGGGTGGAGGTGGCAGGGACAGGTTACAGTCATCTGACAATGCTAGGCAGGTGGGAGGGGAGTGGCAGCTCAACAGAACACTCAGAGTAGAAAGGAGGGGCAGGTCCATGGAACATGGTAGGCAAAAAGGATGGAGCAGGGGCATGCACACAGACATCGGAGGGCAGGGGGAAGGAGAGTAGGGGCGGCAAGCTACGCACAGAGGCTAAGCAGGAGGTCAATGATGGGGCATAGAATTGGGCAATGGAAGGCAGGAGGAGTGGACTGGGACATCATGCTAAATGGAGGGCAGTGGCAGCACATCAGACCAATAAGGCAGGAGGGAGAAGGCTAGTTCATGGATTCAAACAACAGAGGATAGGGAGGAGGTGGATGGGGCAGCAAGCTAACTGTTCAGAGAAGGCGGGAAGGCCAGTGGCAGAACAACAGCCACACAGGGCTGTAATGAGGGAGCAGGGGCATGGACTTGGACAATGGATGGCAAGGAGGAGGGGAGGCAGGAGCAGCAAGCTTGGGTGGGGGCAGCACAATGCCAGGCCAGGCCCTGCTTCCAACCCCCGTCCATCCATTGTGATAGGCATCTTACTTAACGTTAAAAAAAACCTAGAAATTTGCTGAAAAAAACAAAGATTACAGGGACGTTATAGTTAGACTCAGATTTCAATCGTACAAAACCAGTGAAATTCAGCAGTTATAGGTGCCTGAGCTAACTATAACTTACACCCCCGTGATGCACTGCTTATGACCTCAGACATTACATCATTCATGACATGGTCAGTGACATCACTCATGACATCACTCATGACATCTCAAATGAGCTGTGAATGGAATTCAACTATAATCACTAGAACTTTATTTATGGATAGTGTGTGTATATTAACACCCCTTTTTTTTTCTTTTTTTTCGTTTAAGAACCATTATAATACGCAACATGCCCAGATCAATATGGCTGATAGCCTTTCACTTTAAAGTAATGTGTAGTCCATTGTTTATGTTGATGTTTGCAATCCTAAGTATGTTTATTATGAACAAGTCACGTTGACGAACATACAGGTACGGCGGTCACAGGCAAGATATGCTGAAATGACATTGTGTGCATATTAACACTTGTTTTCTTTTCTTTATTGTATCAATTCCTGAATTTTCACATCGTGACCAGGCCAATATGGCCGCTAGCTTTTTGGATTAAAGTAATATGTAGTCCTTTGCTAATGTTTGCAACTGGGGGCATTTGTACATTTAAATAAGGAAGCTATAATGACGTCTTGCATCGTTATCAAGGTTCAGACGAGCCGAAACGTGTGGATCGCATTTCGCATTTGAGATGTCATCAGTGATGTCATCAACGATGTCACTGATCATGTCATGAGTGATGTAATATGTGACGTCATCAGCAGTGCATTGCGGGGGCGTGAGTTATATATATATATATATATATATTAAAGCTCCAAGTTTGCCCCCCTAGGCATAGACGCACTCCACACCAGGCAGCAGTAAGCCATTTATTGGTAAAGAACAGCACCAGCATGCCAATTCGTAATTCCAGCTTCTTGTTGTCGAATTGCCTGATGCGTTTCAGTGCCTATAGCACTTTCCTCAGAGGCTCGACAGTCTTGCAGGCACAGCTGAACCACCGCCATTAAGTACACAGTTCCCGCCCTCTGATGGGCTGCTCCATTGAGCAACGTGGCCTTATGGGTCATGTAGTCCGCAAATAAAATCCCAAATGGGCCCCTTGATTGCTTGCTGGTGAAAAAGTTTAAAGCCCTCAAATGGGCCTCTGCATGCCATTCTGTTCATTAATCCACACCCGATGTCCCACACAGCGGCTCCGTGTGATGTGAAGCTCGTGGCCCCCAATTTAGCAGGGTGGTGCATCTATCACGGCCGGGCTGCCGCGTAAATATTAAAGCTCCAAGTTTGCCCCCCTAGGCATAGACACACTCCACACCTGGTAGCAGTAAGCCATTTATTGGTAAAGAACAGCACCAGCATGCCAATTCGTAATTCCAGCTTCTTGTCGTCGAATTGCCTGACTCATTTCAGTGCCTATAGCACTTTCCTCAGAGGCTCGACAGTCTTGCAGGCACAGCTGAACCACCGCCATTAAGTACACAGTTCCTGCCATCTGATGGGCTGCTCCATTGAGCAACGTGGCCTTATGGGTCATGTAGTCCGCAAATAAAATCCCAAATGTACGCCTTGATTGCTTGCCGGTGAAAAAGTTTAAAGCCCTCAAATGGGCCTCAGCATGCCGTTCTGTTCATTAATCCACGCCCGATGTCCCACACAGTGGCTCCGTGTGATGCGAAGCTTGTGGCCCCCAATTTAGCAGGGTGGTGCATCTGGTGCTTACTGCTACCTGGTGTGGAGTGCGTCTATGCCTAGTGGGGCAAACTTGGAGCTTTAATATTTATGCGGCAGCCCGGCCGAGATAGATGTACCACCCTGCAACAGATTGGAACACGAACTGAGTGTAGCCCACTGAGGGCTGGGGACCAATGAGAAATGTGCATGAATTGATTAAAAAGAGCCTGTCACACTCACAACTTGTAACAGCCTATGATTAAGGGGCGGAATGCCCTGAAACGCGTCAGGCAACATAACTCACCTAAGAGGTGACGGAAAGTTACATCGTGGAAAGCCAGAGGGTTGGCTTGCCGCCGAGTGCTTCCTGGAAGTTCGAGGGCATTTGTTGATTCATATATATATATATATATATATATATATATATATATATATACATATTCTCCCTTGACGGAAAGAAGGTGAGCCGCACTCGTAACTTGCTGTTTATAGATCTTTATTTCTTGATTGGTGAAACAGCATGGCAGTCCTGATGCGTTTCGGTCTCCAAAGACCTTTATCAAAGGTAAACCTACACCATACACATCGCTGGTGTCCACAGCCTAATGTCCTAATTTAAATCTTGATCCTCCAATGGATAACTTTTATGCTTGCATTCTGGGACATGTGGTCCAACCGGCAGTGTTATTTTAATTCCCTCCAGTGGGCGGTGCTTTTGTTTGCTGTTTCCATAAGGCATGTGCTCATATAAGTATTCCACGAATATATATATATATATATATATATTCACTGAAAAAACCATAGGTTTCAGACACGTTATAGTTAGAAATTTGCATTTAAAAAACCTTTGAAATTCACTGAAAAAACCATAGGTTTTAGGGACAGTTATAGTTAGTTGGACATTGCACTCGTACAAAACCCGTGAAATTCCCCGTTATAGTTAGTTCAGCTAACTATAACTCGCGCCCGCAATGCACTGCTGATGACGTCACATATTACATCACTCATGACATGGTCAGTGACATCACTGATGACATCACTGAAGAATGTGCTAGTATTTGTATGAGTAAGTGAGTTGGTGTGTGTATAACTGTATAGGTGAGTAAATGGGTGTGTGATTAATTTTTTGCATGACTGACTAGGTGTGTGAGTACCTCTATGGATGAGTGGCGATGTGTGAGTGTTTATATAGGTGTATGAGTGCATATGATAGTCCTGTAATCAGTGACCGTAAGTATGAGTGACTGTACGGGTGAGTGAGTAGATGTGTGTGTGTGTAGACCTAAGAATCAGTGAGTGGGTATGTAGTTATTGGTATTGGGGTGTGTATGGTTTTGAGAATGGCAGTCTGTAATTTAGAGTGGGTGTATCAAAAGTTATATTAGGGTGTGAGAAGATGCATGAAATTATCACATGGATGATGTCATCAGTGATGTCATCAGTGATGTCATTTGAGATGTCATCAGTCATGTCATCAGTGATGTCACTGACCATGTCATGAGTGATGTAATATGTGACGTCATCAGCTGCTAAAAAAGAAGCCCCGGGGGGTGGCGGTCCCCGGGGCTGCGGAAGGGCACAGTGCCCTCCCGCACCATTTTTATTAGAAAGCCCCGGGGGGTGGCGGTCCCCGGGGCTTGGGAGGCCTTAGAGGCCCACCCATTAACTAAAAACCAACCCCCCCGCATGCCCCCGGGACTTGGCCCACCGGGGGCAAAATAGCATCGAAGCGCGGGAGACCGCGCTTCGTTTTTTTTTTTTTTACGGCGGGATCCGCGCACCCTAAGCGCATCCCGCCGATTTCTTTTTTTAAAAAAATGCTTTTTTCTGCCCAGGGGGTCCTTGTGGGACCCCCTGAGCAGACCTAGGGAGTCAGGGTGTTTCTACCCTGCCCCCTTTGTGCGTTTTGTGCACTTGTTTCTGTCCCTCGGTTCTACCGAGGGACAAAATGGCTGCCAACACTTCCTGATTTGGAGTGTTGACAGCCAATTAGCATGCAGCTCGTGATCGGGAGGGTGCGCGAATCCGACGCGGCCATAGATATATATGTGATTTTCATTTTCATTTTCACAGGAACTACTGAACGGATTTACACCATTTAACAAAAAGGGTTCTTTCTGAACCAAGAACTACCTCTTTGCCAAATTTGGTGTAATTCCGTTCAGCAGTTCGGGCTGAAGCCGTGACTAAAGTTTCCTATGGGAAAATGAATGGGGAAAACACGTTTTGGGACCCCCCTTTTTTCTCGGCCCCCGCTTGACGAATCACCTTGAAACTTTCAGGGTAGGAGCGGACCTGAGCGGGCCATAAAGTTTTAAAATTTCGCGTTGATTCGTCAACCGACGCAAGAGTTATTTCAAATAGAATGTCGCGGATTTCCTATGGAAAATAGGTCCTAACTATAACTATCTACTGGCGTTTTTTTAAAAAACAAATCGGCAAGATGCGCTCAGGGTGTGCGGATCCTGCCGATTAGGAAAAACCCAGAAGAAACAAGTGCGCAAAACGCACAAAGGGGGCAGGGTAGAAACACCCTGACCCCTAGGTCTGCTCAGGGGTCCCACAAGGACCCCTGGGCAGAAAAAGCATTTAAAAAACCGGCGGGATGCGCTCAGGGTGCGCGAATCCCGCCGTAAAATAAATCGAAGCGCGGTCTCCCACGCTTCGATGTTATTTGCCCCGGGTGGCCCAAGTCCCGGGGGCATGCGGGGGGTGGGTTTATAGTTAATGGGGGCCTCTAAGGCCCCCAAGCCCCGGGGACCGCCACCCCCGGGGCTTTCTAATAAAATGTTGCGGGAGGGCACTCGGCCCTCCCGCAGCCCCGGGGACCACCACCTCCCCGGGACTTCTTTTTAAAAAAAAAAAAAACAGTTCCTGTGTGGGGGGGCTTGAGCCCCCCCACACGCCCCGGGGACCGCCACCTCCCCGGGGCACTAATAATGTAAATGCGGGGGTCCGTAACGGGCCCCCGAGCCCCAGGGATCACCACCTCCCGGGGCTTTAAAGACATGGGAGGGGGCCGCGCGGCCCCCTCCTGGAGCCTGTGGTGGCCCTGGGGACCGCCACCCCCAGGGCCAGCTCCTGAAGTGTCCCGGGGTGCCTACCCCGGGACACTGTAGTTTGCAATGGCAGGACGGGAGCCTCGCGGCTCCGTCCTGCCATTGCAAACTGCTTTGCTTCATTGAAGGGAGAGCAGGGAAACCTGCTCTCGCTTCAATGAAGCAAAGCAGATTGCTTTCCACATGGGGAGCTGCATGTCAGCAGCTCCCCATGTGGAAAAGCAATGCCGGGACGGTGGGGGATTGGGGACCCCCACGGTCCCCAACGGAGAGGGCCAGCCCCGGGGGATGGGGTCCCCGGGGCAAGTAGTGGCTCGGGAGGGGGCCACGCGGCCCCCTCCCCCCCAAAAAAAAGAAAAATAAAGGCCTGCCCCGGGGATGGGGTCCCGGGGCAAAAGGAGGCCTGAGGAGGGGGCCACGCAGCCCCCTCCTTAAAAATAATAAAAGAGTGGCCATGCCCCGGGGATGGGGTCCCCGGGGCCGGAATCGGCCATGGGAGGGGGCCACGCGGCCCCTTCCCGTTTAAAAAAAAAAAAAAAGGGGTAAGGCCCTGGGGGATGGGGTCCCCAGGGCCCCAAAAAAGGAAAAAGGAAGGGGGGCCACACAGCCCCCCTTCGAGGGAAAAAAAAAAAAACCGATTGTGCCGCAGGCCCCGCCCCTTCCTTTACCACTCTGCAAATGCGCCCCTGGCGCGTTTGCAGAGGGGAACGAATTCCCCTTGAATACTGGGGTCCCTGAGGGCCAACTAGCCCACCAGGAACCTCCAGTATGCGCCAGGGGCTGCATTTCAGAGAGGTGTACACAGGCCATGCCCCTTTTACACCTCTCTGCAACGCAGCTCTGTGGCGCTTACTGGAGGTACCTGGTGGGATAGTTGGACCCCAGGGACCTCAGGATTCAAGGGGACTTAATCCCCAACTTAAAACGCGCCACAGGGCGCGTTTGCACAGTGGTGAAGGGAGGGGGCGGGGCTTCAGGTGACATGTGTGCAAACAGGCCCCATGGCGCGTTTTAAGATGGGGAATTAAATCCCCTTCAATCCTGAGGGTCCCTGGGGCCAACTAGCCCACCAGGTACCTCCAGTAAGCGCCACGGAGATGCGTTGCAGAGTGTTGTAAAAGGGGCGTGGCCTCTGAACACCTCTCTGCAACGCAGCTCTCTGGCGCATACTGGAGGTATCTGGTGGGCCAGTTGGCCCCTAGGGACCCTCGGGATTGAGGAGGAATTAATTCTCCAACTTAAAATGCGCCACAGTGCGTGTTTGCAGACATGTCACCTCAGGCCCCACCCCTTCCTTCACCATTGTGCAAATATTCCTCTAAAATCAGCCGAACTACGAATTCCGATTTACTCACCTGTTATCAGGAGAGACCTCAGTGCTGCATCTTTGAGCCCAGTACTGATTCTGAAAAGTAATTTTAACCGTACTTACCAGTAACTTGAATTTCCTTCCATAGGCTAACATTGACTGGTTTCACTTGGAAATTCTTCTAAGTGTGGAGTTTTGGAACTTTATAATATTCCTCTAAAATCAGCCGAAATACGAATTCCGATTTACTCACCTGTTATCAGGAGAGACCTCAGTGCTGCATCTTTCAGCCCAGTACTGATCCTGAAAAGTAATTTTAACCGTACTTACCAGTAACTTGAATTTCCTTCCATAGGATATCATTGCCTGCTTTTTGCTGAAAAAGTTGCTAAGTGTCGATTTTTGAAACATACAAATATTCCTCTAAAATCAGCCGAAATACGAATTCCGATTTACACACCTGTTATCAGGAGAGACCTCAGTGCTGCATCTTTCAGCCCAGTACTGATCCTGAAAAGTAATTCTAACCGTACTTACCAGTAACTTGAATTTCCTTCCATAGGCTAACATTGACTGGTTTCACTTGGAAATTCTTCTAAGTGTGCAGTTTTGGAACTTTATAATATTCCTCTAAAATCAGCCGAAATACGGATTCCGATTTACTCACCTGTTATCAGGAGAGACCTCAGTGCTGCATCTTTCAGCCCAGTACTGATCCTGAAAAGTAATTTTAACCGTACTTACCAGCAACTTGAATTTCCTTCCATAGGCTAACATTGACTGGTTTCACTTGGAAATTCTTCTAAGTGTGGAGTTTTGGAACTTTATAATATTCCTCTAAAATCAACCGAACTACGAATTCCGATTTACTCACCTGTTATCAGGAGAGAACCCAGTGCTGCATCTTTTAGCCCAGCACTGACCCTGAAAAGTAATTCTAACCGTACTTACCAGTAACTTATATTTCCTTCCATAGGAATCCATTGTCTGGTTTTCAGCAGAAAAGTTTCAAAGTGTCGATTTTCACAAACTACAAATATTACTTAAAAATCGCCTGTATGACTTAAACGCATTCTTTCAACTGTTTACAGGAGATGCACCAGTGCTGGATCCAGGATCCAACACTGAGTAAGAAAAAGTAACGATAACACTACTTACCTGCTAAGTGAATTTCCTCCCATAGGATAACATTGGTGATTCTATGTGAAAAAGTTTCTGTCAACTTTTAAAATACAATAATATTCCTTAAAAATCACTACTGTAACCAAAACGCTTTTACTCAACTGTTTACAGGAGATGTCCCAGGACTGAATCTAGGATCCAGTCCTGTGGTTAGAAAAGTAATCCATAAAGTAACTAATTGCATTTAACTAGAAATTCACATTGAGCTCAATGTTGCATTGTGTTTGAAATTGTGTTGCCCATTGCAACAACTGTAACTACTGTACTTAAAACTCTATTGCCTATTTGCAACGTATTTAAACTAAAGTAATTCATTCTGAGAAAGTATATTTTGTAATGTAATGTATAATGTAATTACAATGTAATTTAATAAATAAAATATCTAAAAATAAATAGTTTTAAAAAATGTAGTACATCAGTATCAAAAAAATAAATATAACAATTAATACATTTAAAAATTGTCATTTACAAAACCTTTGAAATTCACTGAAAAAACCATAGGTTTTAGGGGCGTTATAGTTAGAAATTAGCATTTAAAAACCTTTGAAATTCACTGAAAAAACCATAGGTTTCAGGCACGTTATAGTTAGAAATTAGCATTTAAAAAACCTTTGAAATTCACTGAAAAAACCATAGGTTTTAGGGACAGTTATAGTTAGTTGGACATTTCTCTTGTATAAGAGCGTAACAATGTGCTAGTATTTGTATGATTAAGTGAGCTGGTGTGTGTATAACTGTATAGGTGAGTAAATGGCAGTGTGTTTAATTATTTGCATGACTGACTAGGTGTGTGAGTACCTCTATGGATGAGTGGCGGTGTTTGAGTGTCTATATAGGAGTAAGAGTGCATATGATAGTCCTGTACTGAGTGACCATAAGTATGAGTGACTGTACGGGTGAGTGAGAGGATGTGTGTGTGTAGACCTAAGAATCAGTGAGTGGGTATGTAGTTATTGGTGTTGGAGTGTCTATGGTTTTGCGAATGGCAGTCTGTAATTTAGAGTGGGTGTATCAAAGGTTATATTAGGGTGTGAGGAGGTGCATCAGATTATCACGTGGATGATGTCATCAGTGATGTCATCAGTGATGTCACTGACCATGTCATGAGTGATGTAATATGTGACGTCATCAGCATTGCATTGCGGGGGCGCGAGTTATAGTTAGCTGAACTAACTATAACGGGGGAATTTCACGGGTTTTGTACGAGTGAAATGTCCAACTAACTATAACTGTCCCTAAAACCTATGGTTTTTTCAGTGAATATATATATATATATATACTGCTCTTCATCTGAAACTTAGGAACTAGCCCGGGTTGCCTCCTCTTTTTTTTTTTAAATAATTTATGTCGCACACTAAGCCTTAAAGGGCATTTATTATATATAGAATGCCCCTTTCATGGCTCAATAAATACAAAATTTAAATATTAAATGAAGACAGCCCATGGTTTAGCTAAATGTTATATGCGATGATGAAGTCGACTCTACCCCATGTTTTGTGCAATAATTTATTGACATGTTAGGCACAAACTCCCTTTTAACTTACAGAGCAGCTATCCAATTTGTATTTCCCCCCTGTATTTCTCACCCCTTGTACTACTCTGTGGATACTGCTTTCACTATTCTGTGGATGTTGGGTTTTTTTCCCCCCAAACACGCGGTAGTTTTGACCGCACCTAAACTCACGGATTTTCCGCGAGCTGCCCCCTTCGTTGGCACGCACCGTGTGATATGTGTCACATGGCAATACACCTGCATTATCGGCGCATCGCCTCACACTGCACACTAGCAGCTGCTCGGAGGGACATTACATCTACTAGTATACAATACAGTTCCATAGAACCCCTTTGTATGCTAAGATTGTTAATCATTTCAAAGAAACCATGGCCTACATATATGTGTAACTATATAGACAGCACAAGAACTGCTGCATTCTTTTCGTGGCTGAAGCAAAAAAATATCCCGTGGTCAGCATGTGTAGGGGAACAGAAGGCACACCATGCCTGCATCAAAGAAGCAGAAGGCGAAAAAACGCCCACACTTTTTGCCGTAGAACATTATTTTCAACAGGGGCTTTTAATTATTTTCGATAAAGTTTTGTATTCTAAATTTCTGCCTCCATTGTGAATTGGGAGTAGGGTGTGCATTTGGTGTTTTACACACAACTCGTTCATTCTTCTTACGGTTGTTTGTCTTTCTGCCTGTATTTATCTTTATTTCTAAGAGTGTTTTTTGTTATTCGCTTCCCACCGGTCTTTCTGTTATCATCTCCGTCTGGTTTCACTCCATTTCCCTTTTATGCTAGTATCTGTCCTTCTGCCATCCACTAGCTGCAAACGTTTTTCAATCTATGTATTTTTCTATTTGCCCTCCCCTTTATCTAGAAGCCTGTCTTCTGCTTTTTAAGTCTTTCAACCGACCTATCTTTCCCCCTTTTATCATCCGCTGCACATCAGTAGCGCTTGACTTTTCGACATTTTTTATCTGCTTTTCTTGTTTTCTCTCTGTCTGCCCGACTCTCCTATGTTCAAGCTGTGCATGGCCGCCCGAATGTGTGGTTGCCATTTTCTGTCTGAGTTCCCATCCGCTTGTCATTCCATTTGTCTTTTGCCAAATTTCTTTTTTTACCCTTTTGTGTCTGTGTGCCGTTTGCTCATTCTCTGTCCTACTGCTTAATGGTTGTTCTACTTTTCAGTCAGTCTGCCTGATTAAACCTATTTTTTGGCTTTTTTAACTGCCTGTTTTTTAAAAATATTATTGTATCTGTCCCTTATCCTGCCTTTCTTCATTTTCCCCTCTTGGTTTACTTGTGTGTATCCCTTCTTTAACCGTCTGCCTGCCTTATTGTCATTCTCTGTTTGCTTTTACTTTTTCCATAGCTAGCTTTTCTCCGCCTTTTATCTGCCTTCGTGTGTTTCTTTGCGTGGCACCTGTCCGTCTGAATATTCGTTCATCCTTTGCCTTTTTTTCTACCTGCCTGCCTCTGCTTTAGCCATAGCTCACTGTAACTGTCTCTTTGTTGTGATGATTTTTTTTTTATCTGCGTGTTTCCCTTGTTACCTTTGTTTCTGTCTGTCTTATCTCATTTTCTATCTATCTTAATCTTTTCTGCCTGCCTTTTGTGACAGTTAACCACTCTGTCTCTTTTCCCCTCCTGCCCCTCTGCCCATCTTTTCCCATTTTCTATGTGTGCATCTTCTCTGTTTTCTACTTTACTTGCCTATTTTCGAACACTCCAACTGTCAGCCTCCTCACGCACCCTTGCCACTCAAATAAACTTTATTCGGTTTCACGTCGGAGAACCATAAAAGTTACAAAAATTGCATATACATAAAAACAGTAATACGTTAAAACATGGTTTAAAAAGTAAAACCCCATACACTGTTTATAAATAGAACCCAGCCCCCAGCCTCCCAAATTAATCAATAACCATAAAGTGCAATATGCCAGGAGAACATAACTTCCTATTATATTTACTTTATGGCGCAAGATAAACCTTCAGAACTAGTAGATCCTGCATAGATCATCCAATATCTAAACATCCATACAGGCCCTAGATTTTACAATCCTCTTTCAACAGTTGAAGGTACATAAGGGCAGGACGGGCCTGAATAAAATTCATTCTTTTTAAAATGGGAACCAGGAAATGCCTTCGAGGGGTTTCATAAAACTTACATAAAAACATAAAATGCAGCAGATCCTGTGGAGACTGTCCGTCGCAGCCACAGGGAGCTAGCACTTGACCTCTACTGCATCCGATAGGCCTAGCTAACAGGAGGTGAAAAATGTTCATCTGAAACCTAGTTAATAAGAACCTCTCATGTGTTGATAAAAACCCCAAAAGATAAGGTTCCGTTGTCAGAGTTGTTTTGAGCATTAAAAACATACGTACACTTGGTTTCAACATCTCCTGCTCCTCCCTGGCCATTTTCCTTGAGGTTAAGAAGGCTACCCTGATTAGTACCACATCTTTCTGAACAATGGTTTCGGGCTTACAGATTAAATCAGCGCGCCCTACCCCTTCAAGGCTACTTTTAATGCAATTAAGCCAAGGAATTCGGGATGCATTATCGAGGGACATACACTCTCTTAAGATTAAATGATTAAGAGTTAACTCCTTATTCAGCCAGCACTTCAACCAAAACACAAGAGGGCGCGAGGCCAGGACATCACTTAGGTAGGCGACCCCAATTCCTCATGGGCCGCTAGGTTAGATAATCCACGCGGAACACACAGCAGGCGCTTCAAAAAATCGTTCTCAGACACCTGGAGGGAATCCGCGGCAATATGACCCCAAATTTCACTTCCATAGGTAGCTATGGCCATGCTTTTGGATTGATAAACTTTCAACATGGATCCAATTGGTTTCTTCCCTATTTTTGAGGCGAAATTAAAAATTGCCGGATTCGCCCGGGCCAGATCTCCCCTTTTCCTCAAAATTAATGGACCCCATTTTAAATGATCAACAAAGAGAACCCCTAAATAGGAAAAAACATTAGTGCGGGGGATCTTAGCAGGGCCAACACTAAATTGGAAACTTTTTTGGGTCGTTTCCCTACTTGCATTACATAAGATTTAGAATTATTTATTGCCAAGTCCCGATCCGTCATAAATTTAGAAAATGCCTTTAATAGAGATTGCAATCCTAGTGCAGTTCTAGATATAAAGACGGCATCGTCCGCATAAAGCAAGACGGGGATGCCACGCCGCCCTACACACGGGTAGTCTACCCGGTGGCTCTTAAAGCAATATCCAAATCATTAATGTAGAGGTTAAACAGGAATGGGGCCAGGATGCAACCTTGCCGTACTCCCCTCTTTATCTCCAGGTCCCTAGTGACCCGAAGATCCTGAGAAAACCTGACGTTAGCCTTGGTTGACTTGTGCAAATCCTCTAAAAAGTTAACAATACTAATATCCACCCCCATTGCCCTCATGGACTGCCACAATTTAACCCTGTTGACACAGTCAAATGCAGAGGACAAGTCCATGAAGGCAAGGTAGACAGTGCCGGGGCGGGCAACCGTATATTTGCTCAGTAACATAGATAAGTTGAGACACTGAGCAACGGTTGGACGTCCCGACCGAAAACCAAACTGGACATCCTACAGGATCTTATGCTCCTCCGCCCAAGTAGATAGTCCCTGCAAGAGAATACGTCCTACAACCTTGACCACTGAGTCAAGGAGGGAGATTGGCCTGTAACAGTGGGTGCTATTCCTGTCACCCTTCTTAAAAACTGGGACTATGGTGGAAGAGGCCCAAGACTGAGGACAACCAATCTTTGCAGCTGCGTTAAACACAGCCTCCAGTACCGGAGCCCAGAACGAAGGGTCGGCTTTAAACAGGTCCGGAGGGATACCATCTGGGCCCGGCGCTTTATTGATGGATAGCCCTGCAATGCCTGCCACAACCTCGCCCTGTTCAAAAATCATTACAGGGGCATTAATATCCCGCCCTTCTTGGCAAATGTGCTCCGTAGGGCTGTCAAACATAGATTCAAAATGAAGAACCCATTCCTCCTCAGTGATATACGAATCTAAAGCCCCTCCCCCTTCCTGGCCCAAAACGGGGCGATTCACAACACTCCAAAACCTAGAGCTGTTCCTGAGAGTACTAGAGTCAATCAGCTCCCTCCATGCCTCCTCCTTCAGGGCACCCTTCCGGCTAACCAGAGCTGATTTATATTCTTTACGGCATACACGTACCTCGATTTGATTTCTTGGTTTGGCTGACAGAGCTTCCCTCAGCTTTCTCGCCGCCTGAGAGCAATCAGAGTCAAACCATCTAGGGCCGGAAGCAGCCATTCTACCAGCCGGGACACTTAGGATTTCACTGACTTTACGCGCTATGGATTCATACGTGCCAATAACTTCCCCGGGAGAAGAGCCTGCAGAAGTGCAAAGTACTAACTCAGGAGCACAGGAAACATTTACTTCACTCTAAAACTTGTCTGGGGAGATCTGGGACCATTTAAGTCGTCGTTTACCATCAGTTGGTCTAAGTGAACCCCTGCTTGTTACCTCGCCAATTCGTGCTGATAATGGGCCCTGCATATAGACACAAAGTGGGTTATGGTCACTATAATCGTTCTCAGCAATGTTAAAACCGTGAAATAAGGTTTGTAGCGAAGAAGAAATTAAAATGAAATCTATAAACGACCCCCTACCATTCCCTTTAAAAGTCGGCACAGAAAATATGGTGTGCGGGGAAGATAAGGACATCAAGGCCAACATATCCAATTCATTTAACAAATCATTCAGCGATTCCCCCTGGGCATGATGTTCAAAATGAAACCCCTTCATATGGGGACAACCAAACTCAGATATACAAGATAACATTGGATTTCCACATGGATGGATGTTAAAATCACCAAAAACCATAAGGTTATGTAAAATAGGACCAAAGGACTGTCTAATAAATGTGCCCAGGGTGGTGATGTTACAAGCAGCAAATGGACAGGTCACAGAGTTATAGAAATTAATAAGTCCCCATCTAATGTCTCCCTTTTTCGCTATTAGTGCCAGTATTCCTGGATTTGTGGTCGGCACAACCTGAATCTGACAATCTACCGCCAAAGATATATATACAACTAGACCTCCCTTGGGTCTTCCACTCGCCGAAGGAGTAGCTGGAACAAAGAAAGCCTTATAACCTTCCAAGAATAGATCACAATCCACCGACCATGTTTCTTGGAGGCTAATTACAGGAATTGCTTCACAAATTGCACCCATAATGGGTCTCGTAGCTTATTTGCCAACCCTGCAATGTTCCAAGATATAAAATTATTGGATATTTCACCTATGGTCCTCTCATCTACCTCTATTGAGAGCTCAGTATGTGCAACAAGCTCATTATCTGAGAGCGTGGGGATCCTTAGTCAATCACACTCCTCCACCCCTGATAAAACAGAAAATCTGTTATTTAGTTCCATCGAAGGGCAGGCACCAAGCTGACCATCTGTTACAAGTGATGAGTAAACCATGGGAATAGGCTGTTGCCTAGGTACCGGTCTATTTGACCACACACCTCGAGGAGCTACCATAGGAGCGTTGTGATACAATTCCCTAGAAGAAACGGGTTTATAAAAGAAACCCAGTGGGAAGGCCCTGATCACAGATCCGGAATTAAAAGGAGCATGACATGTGTCCCTGGATAAGATCCTGCCCGCAGTATGGGGGTTATCAAAGTTTACAATTACACAGTCACCAGTGCCCGTTTTACGCAAACTCCCAATCCAGCTCACCCTGCGGGTCATAAGAATGTTTTTAGCCACACGGGCACCCAGAATGGTGTTATGTGCAAACCAATGAGTTAATTTATTTTTCAGCTGCCCGAAGTCCTCACTAGCCCCTCGGGGGAGAGAAGGAACACTCCCCAAAACCACTACATAAGGGGTAGATTCCGGCGGCAGGTCTATTACTGGGCGACTCGATGGCTGTATCTCCCTTTTCTCCAACCTCCCAAACTTTGGCGGCACAGTAGAACCTGCTCTTAGGGGGGACTGATCAGTGCAGGCTGGAATGTCATCACTACTAGGCGCAGTGTTATTGGAATTACTCTTTTCTGATGCCTGTCTGTTTGCAATAGAGCTAACAGATACGCCCACCCCCGTACCTGTCCCCAAGATATTTGATGGATCTACGCTAGACTTCAAGCTAGCTGCCAATATAGCCGGGGGTTTGCAGCTAACCATCTCCTCCATCTTTGATAATCTGACTTCTACAAGACTTATTTTTTGCAGGATAGGTTCCAGTAAGGTTGACATCATGGTTTCCAGCCTGCCCCAGAAGTTCCCCTCCTGTATACTATCGGCGAGCTGCCCTGATGCCATGTGAACTGTGTGGTTAGGGAGGCCCTCGATAGGTTCACTTACAGTATTAGCGGGTAGTACTTTCTTCCCCATTATTCTTTGGGCAGGTTTACTTTGTTTCAGTATTCCTCGACTCTTCCTTTTTTTTAAGGGGGGGTTCGTTTATACGATCCGACCTGAGTTTGGCTTTCTGCCCTCTGGTCGTGACTTTAGGTCTAACAGGGCTAGATTCTAGGTCAGTAGATGAGAAGGAGACAATATCTGTCACTGGATCCAAAACAACATGTGGAGACTCACTAATCCTGGATGGGGATACTTCATGGTTTGACACCACGAAAGATTCAGGAATTGCAGGAGTTAAGGAGAGTCTACTCTGCGAGGGTGGGGGCTCAAGGGATAACCTTCGCTCAGTAAGCTTTATCTCATTAATGAGGGCTGATTCTGCCCTTAATAGAAAGGCATCTAAGGTCCCTACCACACCCTTACCTACACTGGACTTAGTACGCTTACTCATATTAACCGAATATAAATACACTATTAAATTATCCAGGCAATACAGTACTGTTCCCAAACGAAACCCCGTTACCAAGTTCTTAGAAAGGTAGGCCGGCACGGTCTCTTACGGGCTTTATAACGCGATAATCACGCCTCACCACACAGCAGCTGATGAGAATGGGGCAATGCTGTGCACACTGGGACACCGAGTCCCACCAGGGTCTCGCAAGGGCTGTAGTCCGTACACCGGTAAGTCCCGCTGGCAGAGAGTCAGAGCAATAGCCCACAGCACAAACAACCTCAATTACCACGATGAGAGAAGCCGGATAGCACGACCATTCAGTCCAAGCTAATTAACAGATGTTTTTTTTTCTTTTATAAGTTATACCCAATCAACTTGACCACACGGTGTACAGGTTGATTCAATCAAGGTTGAAGGACGGCTACGAATGGTTAAACAATCGATAATGGGGCTCACAGTACCTTTCAGTTGGCACCTGATGCCGGGTAAGATCCTCAGACCTGGGGGTTAAGGGGGTGGCCCTGCCCTGCCTCTTCCTGTCGATGATGGGCAAGGACGGGCCCGCCCTCGGCCCGGGCTTTGCCCGGGCGCTGCCCACACGCGTCCCGCGCTGCTGGGGGGCGGCAGCGCTTTTGGGGAAGCTCCGGGTGTGAGGATGCCGCTGCTCTCTCGCGCCGGCCAGGGGCTGCTGGGAGGAGTAGTCAGTCCCCCTCACGGTGGTGAAAGTGGATGCAGAGCCGTTCCCCTCACGGCGGTAAGACTTTCAGCAGAGCCGTTCCCCTCACGGCAAGTGTGAAGCTCCGATTAGCCCGTCCCGTGCTGCGGGAGGGCAGCAGCGCTTTTGGGAAACTCTGGGTGCGAGGATGACTCTGCTCTCTCGCGCCAGCCAGGGGCTGCTGGGAGGAGTAGTCCATTCCCCTCACGGCGGTGAAAGTGGATGCAGAGCCATACCCCTCATGGCGGTATGATTTTCAGCAGAGCCGTTCCCCTCACGGCAAGTGTGAAGCTCCGATTAGCACGTCCCGCGCTGTGGGAGGGCAGCAGCGCTTTTGGGGAAGCTCCGGGTGCGAGGATGACGCTGCTCTCTCGCGCCGGCCAGGGGCTGCTGGGAGGAGTAGTCCGTTCCTCTCACGGCGGTGAAAGTGGATGCAGAGCTGTTCCCCTCATGGCGGTATGATTTTCAGCAGAGCCATTCCCCTCACGGCAAGTGTGAAGCTCCGATTAGCGCGTCCCGCGCTGTGGGAGGGCAGCAGCACTTTTGGGGAAGCTCCGGGTGCGAGGATGACACTGCTCTCTCACGCCGGCCAGGGGCTGCTGGGAGGAGTAGTCCGTTCCCCTCACGGCGGTGAAAGTGGATGCCGAGCCGTTCCCCTCATGGCGGTATGATTTTCAGCAGAGCCATTCCCCTCACAGCAAGTGTGAAGCTCCGATTAGCACGTCCCGCCACGCCCCCTTGCCTTTTCTATATGTTCCTGTTTTATTCTCATTATATATATATTTTTTTTTATAATTCTCCCGCTTGTTTTGTACCTAACTCTAAACATTTGTGAAGTCATGCCATCTTGTCCCCGAGCTCTTTGGTACAATGCATGTAGATGCTTAGCAAGTGACAGTACTGCAGGACAGGCTTCTGCAATGGTTTACAAGGCTCACGTCATGGGTCAGAGGGACCTGAAGACAGACCGGCATTTCACAGCACATATGTGCCCACACAGCGTACCTCTCCACTACACTCCTCTCCACTCCCTGCACCAAGCACGCCAGTGGACCCTAAGATTCTAGAGAAGCAAATGGTACTGCGTGGATCAATATGTCATAAGCCTCTTTTTGCTCCTCTATTGGTTCTTTCTGCACTTCACCTCTTTTGCAAATTTCTGCATCCCTCTTGCCTATTTCTGCACCCCTCTTCCCTTTTTGTCCACCTCTCTTGCTTCTTTCTGCACTTCTCTTGCTTCTTTCTGCACTGCTCTTGCTTCTTTCTGCACCTCTCTTGCAAATTTCTGCATCCCTCTTTCCGCCCCCCTGTACCCCTGTTCCCTCTTTCTGCACCTTTCTTGCCTGCTTCTGCACCTTTCTTGACTCTTTCTGCACCTCTGTTGCTTCTTTCTGCACTTCTCTTGCCTCTTTCTGCACACCTCTTGCCTCTTTCAGCACCTCTGTTGCTTCTTTCTGCATCCCTCTTGCTTCTTTGTGTACCCCTCTTGCCTCTTTGTGCACCTCTCCTGCCTCAATCTGCACCTCTCTTGCCTTTTCAAGCAGTTCTCTTGCCTCTTTCTGAACCTCTTTTACTTCGTTCTACACTTCACTTGCCTCTTTCTGTCCCCCTCTTGCCTCTTTCTGCACCTCTGTTGGTTCTTTCTGCACTACTCTTGCTTCTTTCTGCACCTCTGTCCCAAATTTCTGCATCCCTCTTGCCTCTTTCTGCACCCCTCTTCCCTCTTTCTGCACCTCTCTTGCCCCAGTCTGCCCACCTGTTCCCTCTTTCTGCACCGCTTTTGCTTATTTCTGCAACTCTCTTGCCTCTTCCTGCAGTTCTCTTGCCCCCTTCTGCACCTCACTTGCCTCTTTCTGCACCTCTGTTGGTTCTTTTGCACTGCTCTTGCTTCTTTCTGCACCTTTCTTGCAATTTTCTGCCCCCTTCTTGCCTCTTTCTGCACCCCTATTACCTCTTTCTGCACCTCTCTTGCCTCTATATGCACGATTGTTCCCTCTTTCTGTACCCCTCTTGCCTCTTTCTGCACCTTACTTGCCTCTTTCTGCACTTCTCTTGCTTCTTTCTATACCTCTGTTGTTCTTTTAGCAATTCTCTTGCCTCTTTCTGCACTTCTCTTGCCTGTTTTTGCACCTCTCTTGCCTCTTTCTGTACCTCTCCTACCTCTTTCTGCACCTCACTTGCTTCTTTCTGCACCCCTCTTGCCTTTTTCTGCACCCCTCTTCCCTCTTTGTACAACTCTCTTGCCTCTTTCTACACCTCTCTTCCCTCTTTCTGCATCACTCTTGCCTCTTTCTGTACCTCAGCTGCTTCTTTCTGCACTTCTCTTGCCTCTTTCTGCACCCTTCGTGCCACTTTCAGCACCTCTATTTCTTCTTTCTGTACTTCTCTTCCTTCATTTTGCACCCCTCCTGCCTCTTTCTGTACCCCTTTTGCCTCGCTGTGCACCTCTCCTACCCTTTTCTGCACCCCTCTTGCCTCTTTATGCACCTCTGTTGGTTCTTTCTGCACTGCTCTTGCTTCTTTCTGCACCTCTGTTCCAAATTTCTGGATCCCTCTTGCCGCTTTCTGCACCCCTATTCCCTCTTTCTGTACCTCTCTTGCCTCAGTCTGCCCACCTGTTCCCTGTTTCTGTACCCCTTTTGCCTGTTTCTGCAACTCTCTTCCCTCTTTCTGCAGTTCTCTTGTCTCCTTCCGCACCTCTGTTGCTTCTTTCTGCACCTCTCTTGTAAATTTCGGCACCCCTCTTTCCTCTTTCTGCACCCCTCTTGCCTCCTTCTGCACCTCTGTTGGTTCTTTCTGCACTGCTCTTGCTTCTTTCTGCACCTCTTTTGCCTGTTTCTGTACTTCACTTGCCTCATCCTGTACTCAAATGGGAAGTGCAAGCTGTCAAGTTTAAAGGTCTGCGTGCTCTCGTGACTGAGGTGTGTGTCTACTTGTATATGTATTCTTACATGTGTTATGCATCTGAAGATGGTAGCTTAAAAAGCGGGTAACTTCTCCAATAGGTGGTCAAATCTTCTCAGTTCTGCTCTGTCATTCGGTTGCACAGGCAGACATGTCTTATGTATACATGTGTTATAGAGCCCCTCAAATATACTATTGAATACCCATATGCCCTGTATTGTGAGCAGAAAGAAATGCATACACCTTCTTTTACACAAATTTACAGAGTAAGCTGTTTGAAACACAGGTATTTAAGTGTTTGCATGTTTATTTTAATTTAACATTTCACTAGTTAAAAGCATAGACATGCATGCAAAACTTCACAAACTTGGTCAGACTTACAACAGTGATATGCTTAGGATTGCTGTTTTATATTTGGTAGGCCTAACATTCTGAGCAGTCGATTAATAGTGAACCTTCAAGAGAAAAGAGGTTTAAGACATCTTCAGAGAAGGATTAGTGATTAGGGTACTTTGTATGAGTCTGTTGTAAGGTACAGTCAAAGTAGGCCTCTTTCTGCACCACTGTTGGTTCTTTCTGCACCTTTCTTCCTCTTTTTGGACTTCTGTTGCCTCTTTCTGCACTTCTCTTGCTTCTTTCTGCACCTTTCTTCATCTTTCTGCACATGTCCTACCTATGTAGGCATATTTAGAAATTAGCATTCAGAAAACCTTACAAATTCACTGAAAAAACCAGAGGTTTCATGGACGTTATAGTTAGGAATTAGCAGTTAAAAAACCTTTGAAATTCACTGAAAAAAACAGAGGTTTCAGGGACGTTATAGTTAGAAATTAGCATTTAAAAAACCTCCGAAATTCACTGAAAAAACCACAGGTTTCAGGGACGTTATAGTTAGTTGGACATTTCACTCGTACAAAACCAGAGAAATTGGGCCTTTATAGTTAGTTGAGCTAACTATAACTCGCGCCCCCACAATGCACTGATGATGACGTTACATATTACATCACTCATGACATGGTCAGTGACATCACTGATGACATCACTGATGACATCATCCACGTGATCATCTGATGCACCTCCTCACACCCTAATATAACCTTTGATACACCCCCTCTAAAATACACAATCCACACACATCTACTCACCCATACAGTCACTCATACACGCAGTCACTCATCAATATAGCCACTGAAATATGCACTCATACACCTATACAGATACTCACACAACACCACTAACCATAGAGTTACTCACACACCTAGTCAGTCATGCAAAGAATCAATCACACTCCCATTTACTCACCTATACAGTTATACACACACCACCTTACTTATTCATACAGATACTAACACATACTTACTCTCTTATACAATCACTGACACAAGCACACACTCATCCATCAAGCCACTCTCACACTCACACTCACTCTCACATATAGTCATTTATATAGTCCAACAGTCACATATACTGCCTTTCACGTATGTTGTTACTCACACATGTACCACTGAGACATCCATTCACTCACCAACACACCCATACATACACTCACCCACTCACCCACCCATACAGCCCTTCACAGATGCACTCTTGAACCCGTACACCCAGTGAATTACCCACTCACACATCTATGCACAGTCACACACCCCCACCCACCCACACAGACACTCAGGCACCCATACAGATACTCAGACAACCAATCAATAACTCATGTAGACACTCATGTAGCTACTCACCAACCCATGCAGTCGCTTACACACCAACTGACAGACTGATAAAGACAATCACACAGTTTAGTCACTAACCCATGCATTCAGTAAGACACGTTTAATTACTCACTTATACAGTCAGTCATGCACCTACTAAATCATCCATTCAGACACTCATACACCCACTCATTCTTCAATACACCTTGGCATATATATATCGATATATAAAAAACATATTTAAACTTTACAGAAACACGCAGTCACTGGATGATGTCATCAGTGATGTCATTTGAGATGTCATCAGTGATGTCATCAGTGATGTCACTGACCATGTCATGAGTGATGTAATATGTGACGTCATCAGCAGTGCATTGCGGGGCGCGAGTTATAGTTAGCTCAACTAACTATAACGGCCGAATTTCTCTGGTTTTGTACGAGTGAAATGTCCAACTAACTATAACGTCCCTGAAACCTGTGGTTTTTTTCAGTGAATATATATATATATATATATATCTATATATATATATATATATCTATATACATATATATATATATATAGATATAGATATATATATATGAGAACCAAATGCCCACTCAAAAAGAAAAGAATGAGCCCGAAATTAATTTAAGCACGCAAAACAGGAAGTGATCACTGTGTGATCAAGGCAGTGAATGCCGAAACGCGTCGCAGCGTAATGGAGGAATAAACGCTTTTAATTCCTGAAATCTCCCCGTGTCGGTGTCCGGTCTGTGTGTGAGGAATCGGATGTGGCGTTCATATATATATATATATATATAGATATAGATATAGATATATATATATATATATATATATATATATGAGAACCAAATGCCCACTCAAAAAGAAAAGAATGAGCCCGAAATATGCAGGGACACACACCAGGATTTCTTCCACAAAAAATATAGCAGAGATTCAGAAAGTCCAGGAAACGCCAGGCAGACGCGTTTCAGCAATCGTGCTTTCATCAGTGCTGGTTCAAGTTTCCAAAAAGAGCCTCACACCTGGGGATTGTTTTAAAGTCCTGTGGCAATCTCAGGCCACTCCCATTCACTTGATGTTTCCTCCCCGCCTCTGCTAGCAGCTGTAATACCCCCCATGATTCCTCGAGCCCTGAGGCATGCTGGTCGTTGGAGTCCAAAGTGACAGCCCATACAATGAAAAGCTGTCAAACACCAAGTGGTGTGTCTCGCAGACCCGCAGTCATCCGATCTCGGCCACAGGAATAATATTTCTGGAACCTGGTGTGGCCCTTGCAGTCAATGCTCTGGTTTTGTACGAGTGAAATGTCCAACTAACTATAACGTCCCTGAAACCTGTGGTTTTTTCAGTGAATATATATATATATATATATATATATTCACTGAAAAAACGTAGGTTTCAGGCACGTTATAGTTAGAAATTAGCATTTAAAAAACCTTTGAAATTCACTGAAAAAACCATAGGTTTCAGACACGTTATAGTTACAAATTAGCATTTAAAAAACCTTTGAAATTCACTGAAAAAACCATAGGTTTCAGACACGTTATAGTTACAAATTAGCATTTAAAAAACCTTTGAAATTCACTGAAAAAACCATAGGTTTTAGGGACAGTTATAGTTACTTGGACATTGCACCCGTACAAAACCCGTGAAATTCCCCGTTATAGTTAGTTCAGCTAACTATAACTCGCGCCCCACAATGCCCTGCTGATGACGTCACATATTACATCACTCATGACATGGTCAGTGACATCACTGATGACATCACTGATGACATCTCAAATGACATCACTGATGACATCACTGATGACATCACTGATGACATCATCCAGTGACTGTGTGTTTCTGTAAAGTTTAAATATTTTTAATATATATAGGAAAAGACGTATTGAAGAATGAGTGGGTGTGTAAGTGTCTGTATGGATGATTTAGTAGGTGCGTGACTGACTCTATAAGTGAGTGATTTAACGTATCTTACTGAATGCATGGGTTAGTGACTAAACTGGATGAATGTCTGTATCCGTCTGTCTGTTGCTGTGTAAGTGGCTGCATGTGTTTGTGAATAGCTACATGAGTGTCTATATGAGTTATTGAATGCTTGTCTGAGTATCTGTATGGGTGCCTGAGTGTTTGTGTGGGAGGGGTGTGTGCAACTCTGTGCATAGATGTGTGAGTGGGTGATTCACTGGGTGGATGGTTTCAAGAGTGCATCTGTGATAGACTGTATGGGTGGGTAAGTGTGTGTAAGAGTGTGTTAGTGAGTGAATGTATGTCCCAGTGGTACATGTGTGAGTAACTACATATGTGAAAGGCAGTATATATGTGTGTTGGAGTATATAAATAGATATAAGCAAGAGTGAGTGATTGTGATAGTGGCTGTATGGATGAGTGTGTGCTTGTATCAGTGATTGTATAAGAGCGTAACAATGTGCTACTATTTGTATGAGTAAGTGAGCTGGTGTGTGTATAACTGTATAGGTGAGTAAATGGCAGTGTGTTTAATTATTTGCATGACTGACTAGGTGTGTGAGTATCTCTATGGATGAGTGGCGTTGTTTGAGTGTCTATATAGGAGTAAGAGTGCATATGATAGTCCTGTACTGAGTGACCGTAAGTATGAGTGACTGTACGGGTGAGTGAGTGGATGTGTGTGTGTAGACCTAAGAATCAGTGAGTGGGTATGTAGTTATTGGTGTTGGAGTGTCTATGGTTTTGCAAATGGCAGTCTGTAATTTAGAGTGGGTGTATCAAAGGTTATATTAGGGTGTGAGGAGGTGCATCAGATTATCACGTGGATGATGTCATCAGTGATGTCATTTGAGATGTCATCAGTGATGTCATCAGTGATGTCACTGACCATGTCATGAGTGATGTAATATGTGACGTCATCAGCAGTGCATTGCGGGGCGCGAGTTATAGTTAGCTGAACTAACTATAACGGGGGAATTTCACGGGTTTTGTACGAGTGCAATGTCCAAGTAACTATAACTGTCCCTAAAACCTATGGTTTTTTCAGTGAATTTCAAAGGTTTTTAAATGCTAATTTGTAACTATAACGTGTCTGAAACCTATGGTTTTTTCAGTGAATTTCAAAGGTTTTTTAAATGCTAATTTGTAACTATAACGTGTCTGAAACCTATGGTTTTTCAGTGAATTTCAAAGGTTTTTTAAATGCTAATTTCTAACTATAACGTGCCTGAAACCTACGGTTTTTTCAGTGAATTTCAAAGGTTTTGTAAATGACAATTTTTAAATGTATTAATTGTTATATTAATTTTTTTCATACTGATTTACTAAATTTTTAGAAACAATTTTTTTTTACATATTTTATTTTTTAAATTACATTGTAATTACATTATACATTACATTACAAAAAATACTTTCTCAGAATGAATTACTTTAGTTTAAATACTTTTCAGATAGGCAATAGACTTTTAAGTACAGTAGTTACAGTTGTTGCAATGGGCAACACATTTTCAAACACAATGCAACATTCAGCTCAATGTGAATTTCTAGTTAAATGCAATTAGTTACTTTATGGATTACTTTTGTAACCACAGGACTGGATCCTAGATTCAGTCCTGGTACATCTCCTGTAAACAGTTGAGTAAAAGCGTTTTGGTTACAGTCATGATTTTTAAGGAATATTATTGTATTTTAAAAGTTGACAGAAACTTTTTCTCATAGAATCACCAATGTTATCCTATGGAAGGAAATTCACTTAGCAGGTAAAAACTGTTATCGTTACTTTTTCTTACTCAGTGTTGGATCCTGGATCCAGCACTGGTGCATCTCCTGTAAACAGTTGAAAGAATGCGTTTAAGTCATACAGGCGATTTTTAAGGAATATTTGTAGTTTGTGAAAATCAACACTTTGAAACTTTTTTGCTGAAAACCAGTCAATCTTAGCCTATGAAGGAAATTCAAGTTACCGGTAAGTACGGTTAAAATTACTTTTCAGGACCAGTACTGGGCTGAAAGATGCAGCACTGAGGTCTCTCCTGATAACAGGTGAGTAAATCGGAATTCGTATTTCGGCTGATTTTAGAGGAATATTTTAAAGTTCCAAAACTCCACACTTAGAAGAATTTCCAAGTGAAACCAGTCAATGTTAGCCTATGGAAGGAAATTCAAGTTACTGGTAAGTACGGTTAAAATTACTTTTCAGGACCAGTACTGGGCTGAAAGATACAGCACTGAGGTCTCTCCTTATAACAGGTGAGTAAATCGGAATTCGTATTTCGGCTGATTTTACAGGAATATTTGTATGTTTCAAAAATCAACACTTAGAAACTTTTTCAGCAAAAAGCAGGCAATGATATCCTATGGAAGGAAATTCAAGTTACTGGTAAGTACGGTTAAAATTACTTTTGAGGATCAGTACTGGGCTGAAAGATGCAGCACTGAGGTCTCTCCTGATAACAGGTGAGTAAATCGGAATTCGTATTTCGGCTGATTTTAGAGGAATATTTTAAAGTTCCAAAACTCCACACTTAGAAGAATTTCCAAGTGAAACCAGTCAATGTTAGCCTATGAAGGAAATTCAAGTTACCGGTAAGTACGGTTAAAATTACTTTTCAGGACCAGTACTGGGCTGAAAGATGCAGCACTGAGGTCTCTCCTGATAACAGGTGAGTAAATCGGAATTCGTATTTCGGCTGATTTTAGAGGAATATTTTAAAGTTCCAAAACTCCACACTTAGAAGAATTTCCAAGTGAAACCAGTCAATGTTAGCCTATGGAAGGAAATTCAAGTTACTGGTAAGTATGGTTAGAATTACTTTTCAAGACCAGTACTGGGCTGAAAGATACAGCACTGAGGTCTCTCCTGATAACAGGTGAGTAAATCGGAATTCGTATTTCGGCTGATTTTAGAGGAATATTTGCACAATGGTGACGAGAAGGGGGCGGGGCCTGAGGTGACATCTGTGCAAACGCGCCCCGTGGCGCGTTTGAAGTTGGGGGATTAAGTCCCCTTGAATCCTGAGGGTCCCTAGGGGCCAACTAGCCCACCAGGAACCTCCAATATGCGCCAGGGGGCTGCGTTGCAGAGACGTGTAGAGAGGCCACACCCCTTTTTACACCTCTCTGCAACGCAGCTCTGTGGCGCTTTCTGGATGTACCTGTTGGGCTAGTTGGCCCCAAGACCCTCAGGATTGAAGGGGATTTAATTCCCCATCTTAAAACGCGCCACGGGGCCTGTTTGCACACATGTCACCTGAAGCCCCGCCCCTCCCTTCACCACTGTGCAAACGCGCCCGTGGCGCGTTTTAAGTTGGGGATTAAGTCCCCTTGAATCCTGAGGGTCCCCGGAGTCCAACTAGCCCACCATATACCTCCAAAAGCGCCACAGAGCTGCGTTGCAGAGAGGTGTAAAAAGGGTGTGGCCTCTCTACATGTCTCTGCCAGCGCAGCCCCTGGCGCATATTGGAGGTTCCTGGTGGGCTAGTTGGCCCCCAGGGACCCCCAGTATTCAAGGGAATTCGTTCCCCTCTGCAAACGCGCCAGGGCGCGTTTGCAGAGTGGTGAAGGAAGGGGCGGGGCCTGCGGGCCCGATCGTTTAAAAAAAAAAAAAAAAATGTTGTCCCCTGAAGGGAGGCTGTGTGGCCCCCTTCCTTTTTCCTGTTTTTATGCCCTGGGGACCCCATCCCCCAGGGCCTTACCCCTTTTTTTAAATTTTTAATTAAAAAAAAAACAGGAAGGGGGCCGCGTGGCCCCCCTTCCCTGGGCCTGTATTGGCCCCGGGGACCCCATCCCCCAGGGCATGGCCTTTTTATTTTTATTCTTTGGAGGGGGGCTGCGTGGCCCCCCTCCTCTGGCCATTTAAGGCCCCGGGGACCCCATCCCCCGGGGCCGGCCTTTCCATTTTTTTTAATTTTTTTAATTTTTCTTTTTTGGGGAGGGGGGCCACGTGGCCCCCCTCCTGGGCCACTACTTGCCCTGGGGACCCCATCCCCCGGGGCTGGCAATCTCCGTTGGGGACTGTGGGGGGGTCCCCAATCCCCCCACAGTCCCGCCGGCTCCCCATGTCCCTTGGGAGCCGGCATTGCTTTCCACATGGGGAGCAGCTGACATGCTGCTCCCCATGTGGAAAAGCAATGTGCTTTGGATATTGGAAGAGAGCAGGTTTCCCTGCTCTCTCTTCCAATATCCAAAGCAGTTTGCTATGGCAGGACGGGAGCCGCGTGGCTCCCGTCCTGCCATAGCAAACTACAGTGTCCCGGGGTAGGCACCCCGGGACACTGCAGGAGCCGGCCCTGGGGGGTGGCGGTCCCCAGGGCCATCAAGGGCTCCAGGAGGCGGCCGCGCGGCCCCCTCCCTACATCAGCACAGCCCGGGGAGGTGGTGGTCCCCAGGGCTTCGGGGGTCCAAAACGGACCCCCATTTTAATTTGTTAGTGCCCCGGGGAGGTGGCGGTCCCCGGGGCATGTAGCCCCCCCACACAGGTTGTTAAATTAATTAAAAAAAAGCCCCGGGGAGGTGGTGGTCCCCGGGGCTGCGGGAGGGCTCAGAGCCCTCCCGCACCATTTTTAAAAGCCCCGGGGGTGGCGGTCCCCGGGGCTTAGGAGGCCCTTTGAGGCCCCCCACACATTAAATTATCCCCCCACCATGCCCCCGGGACTTGGGCCACCCGGGGGCCAATTAACTATCGAGCGCGGGAGACCGCGCTCGATTTTTTTTCGGCAGGATTCGCGCACCCTGAGCGCATCCTGCCGATTTTTTTAAAAAAAAAATGCTTTTTTGCCCAGGGGTCCTTGTGGGACCCCTGAGCAGGCCTAGGGGTTAGGGTGTTTCTACCCTGCCCCCTTTGTGCGTTTTGCGCACTTGTTTCTTTTTTCTCGGCGGGATCCCGCACCCTAAGCGCATCCCGCCGATTTAAAAAATATATATATTTTTCTGCCCAGGGGGTCCTTGTGGGACCCCTGAGCAGACCTAGAGGGTCAGGGTGTTTCTACCCTGCCCCCTTTTGCGCTTGCGCACTTGTTTCTGTCCCTCGGTTCTACCGAGGGACAAAATAACTGCCAACACTTCTTGATTTGGAGTGTTGACAGCCAATTAGCATGCAGCTCGTGATCGGGAGGGTACAGCGGATCCGACGCGCCCATAGATATATATGTGATTTTAATTGTGAATTTCTCAGGAACTACTGAACGGATTTACACCATTTTAGCAAAAGGCACCAGTCTGAACCAAGGGCTACCTCTTTGCCAAATTTGGGGTAATTCCGTTCAGCAGTTCGAGCTGTAGCTGCGACTAAAGGTTCCTATGGAAAAATGAATGGGGAAAACGCGTTTTGGGACCCCCTTTTTCTCGGCCCCCGCTTGACGTATCACCCCGAGACTTTCAGGGTAGGAGCGGACCGGAGCGCCCCAACAAGTTGGAAGCTTTCGCGAAGATTCGTCAACCGGCGCCAACGTTATTGCAAATAGAATGTCGCGGATTTCCTATGGATAATAGGTCCTAACTATAACTATCTACTGGCGACCGCCAGTAGATAATATATCTATATATATATATATATATATCTATATATATATATATATATAGATATAGATATATATATATGAGAACCAAATGCCCACTCAAAAAGAAAAGAATGAGCCCGAAATTAATTTAAGCACGCAAAACAGGAAGTGATCACTGTGTGATCAAGGCAGTGAATGCCGAAACGCGTCGCAGCGTAATGGAGGAATAAAAGCTTTTAATTCCTGAAATCTCCCCGTGTCGGTGTCCGGTCTGTGTGTGAGGAATTGGATGTGGCGTTCATATATATATATATATATATAGATATAGATATATATATATATATATATGAGAACCAAATGCCCACTCAAAAAGAAAAGAATGAGCCCGAAATATGCTGACACACACACCAGGATTTCTTCCACAAAAAATATAGCAGAGATTCAGAAAGTCCAGGAAACGCCAGGCAGACGCGTTTCAGCAATCGTGCTTTCATCAGTGCTGGTTCAAGTTTCCAAAAAGAGCCTCACACCTGGGGATTGTTTTAAAGTCCTGTGGCAATCTCAGGCCACTCCCATTCACTTGATGTTTCCTCCCCGCCTCTGCTAGCAGCTGTACTGCCCCCCATGATTCCTCGAGCCCTGAGGCATGCTGGTCGTTGGAGTCCAAAGTGACAGCCCATACAATGAAAAGCTGTCAAACACCAAGTGGTGTGTCTCGCAGACCCGCAGTCATCCGATCTCGGCCACAGGAATAATATTTCTGGAACCTGGTGTGGCCCTTGCAGTCAATGCTCTGGTTTTGTACGAGTGAAATGTCCAACTAACTATAACGTCCCTGAAACCTGTGGTTTTTTCAGTGAATATATATATATATATATATATATATATTTCAAAAATCCCTCGTGAAAAAAGGATGACGACGCCGTGTCGCCTGTGCAAATTACTTTATTTGCCGGTTACTGCTGTACGCGTTTCGCCTGCACAGCAGGCTTGTTCACCAACAAAAGAGTAAAGTTTTCAACATTATTTAAATCACCTCCATCTTGTGTCACATGAGAACTACCAAATAAATACAACTGAAAACAGACTCGTAGTTTTTCATGGACTTCATAACAACAGCAAGATTTAAAACGATTAAGACATCCATGATTCTTTGTATTTAAAATATGTACAATATCACTAAAATAGCACATATTTGCACATTAAAAATACACAACAAGAAATCATTAAACTAATTCATATCCATCCTTTGCAGTTTTCGAGTCCATCTTAGCCATGATGCAGTACGGTTCTCATTGCGGTGTGGAACACCTCAAATTCTGCCCAAGTGGGCATTACAGAAAGGAAATCAAATAACCTATGGTTAAAACTTTATCTCGCTGTAACCAATCAACTGTGCATTATACTCGCATATTTACGATCTTTAAACGCACAGAAACAATAAACCTCCTTACTCATTCCTATACTGTGATCTCAATAAATCCTGCCCCAGTGGGCCCAACGTAGAACCAAATTTGTCATTGTCTGTTTTCCCCCAAAGTGCACGTGCCCAAAATAAAAAAGAAACATTTTTAAACACACTACTCTAAAAGTTAAAAACATAGAGAATTACGGGATATTGATAATATGGCAAAGAATTACACTATAAATGAGTATGGAAATCCTCTTCCATATTGAGACCATCCAGAAAATTGGTATTCAATTCAATAATAAAACAAGATTCAAGTTGTCTCAATTTTCGTTCTCGATTGCCACCTCGTGAATTCAGTGGGATGGCTGCTATTACAAAATATGTCAGTCCTTGTGTATTTCTACCATGGTACTGGTCAAAATGTCATGCTACAGGGTATGTTTTATATATATATATATATATATACATACACATATATATATGTGTATGTGTATATATATATATATATATATATATATTACATGCTGGCAGTATATGTACATATATATATATATATATATATATATATATTTATATTTATATATATATATATATATATATTCACTGAAAAAACCATAGGTTTCAGGCACGTTATAGTTAGAAATTAGCATTTAAAAAACCTTAGAAATTCACTGAAAAAACCATAAGGTTTTAGGGACAGTTATAGTTAGTTGGACATTGCACTCGTACAAAACCCGTGAAATTCCCCCGTTATAGTTAGTTCAGGTAACTATAACTCGCGCCCCGCAATGCACTGCTGATGACGTCACATATTACATCACTCATGACATGGTCAGTGACATCACTGATGACATCACTGATGACATCTCAAATGACATCACTGATGACATCCCTGATGACATCATCCAGTGACTGTGTGTTTCTGTAAAGTTTAAATATGTTTAATATATATAGGGAAAGGCGTATTGAAGAATGAGTGGGTGTAGAAGCGCCTGAATGGATGATTTAGTAGGTGCGTGACTGAGTCTATAAGTGAGTGATTAAACGTATCTTACTGGATGCATGGGTGAGTGACTAAACTGTGTGAATGTCTGTATCCGTCTGTCTGTTGTTGTGTAAGCAACTGCATGGGTTTCTGACTAGCTAAATGAGTGTCTATATGGGTTATGGATTGGTTCTCTGAGTATCTGTATGGGTGCCTCAGTGTTTGTGTGGATGGGGTGTGTGTGACTCTGTGCATAGATGTGTGAGTGGGTGATTCACTGGGTGCATGGTTTCAAGAGTGCGTCTGTGATGGACTGTATGGGTGGGTGAGTGTGTGTATGGGTGTGTTAGTGATTGAATGTATATCTCAGTGGTACATGTGTGAGTAACTACATATGTGAAAGGCAGTATATATGTGTGTTGGAGTATATAAATGGCTGTAAGTGAGAGTGTGTGATTGTGAGAGTGGCTATATGGATGAGTGTGTGCTTGCATCAGTGATTGCATAGGAGCGTAAGAATGTGCTAGTATTTTTATGAGTAAGTGAGCTGGTGTGTATAACTGTATAGGTGAGTAAATTGGAGTGTGATTAATTATTTGCATGACTGACTAGGTGTGTGAGTACCTCTATGGATGAGTTGCGTTGTGTGAGTGTTTATATAGGTGTATGAGTGCATATGATAGTCCTGTACTGAGTGACTGTAAGTATGAGTGACTGTACGGGTGAGTGAGTAGATGTGTGTGTGTAGACCTAAGAATCAGTGAGTGTGTATGTACTTATTGGTATTGGAGTGTGTATGGTTTTGAGAATGGCAGTCTGTAATGTAGAGTGGGTGTATCAAAACTTATATTAGGGTGTGAGAAGATGCATTAAATTCTCACATGGATGATGTCATCAGTGATGTCATCAGTGATGTCATTTGAGATGTCATCAGTGATGTCATCAGTGATGTCACTGACCATGTCATGAGTGATGTAATATGTGACGTCATCAGCAGTGCATTGCGGGGCGCGAGTTATAGTTACCTGAACTAACTATAACGGGGGAATTTCACGGGTTTTGTACGAGTGCAATGTCCAACTAACTATAACTGTCCCTAAAACCTTATGGTTTTTTCAGTGAATTTCTAAGGTTTTTTAAATGCTAATTTCTAACTATAACGTGCCTGAAACCTATGGTTTTTTCAGTGAATTTCAAAGGTTTTTTAAATGCTAATTTCTAACTATAACGTGTCTGAAACCTATGGTTTTTTCAGTGAATTTCAAAGGTTTTTTAAATGCTAATTCCTAACTATAACATGTCTGAAACCTACGGTTTTTTCAGTGAATTTCAAAGGTTTTGTAAATGACAATTTTTAAATGTATTAATTGTTATATTTATTTTTTTCATACTGATTTACTACATTTTTAGAAACAATTTTTTTTACATATTTTATTTTTTAAATTACATTGTAATTACATTATACATTACAAAAAATACTTTCTCAGAATGAATTACTTTAGTTTAAATACTTTGCACATAGGCAATAGACTTTTAAGTACAGTAGTTACAGTTGTTGCAATGGGCAACACATTTTCAAACACAATGCAACATTCAGCTCAATGTGAATTTCTAGTTAAATGCAATTAGTTACTTTATGGATTACTTTTCTAACCACAGGACTGGATCCTAGATTCAGTCCTGGGACATCTCCTGTAAACAGTTGAGTAAAAGCGTTTTGGTTACAGTAGTGATTTTTAAGGAATATTATTGTATTTTAAAAGTTGACACTTAGAAACTTTTTCTCATAGAATCACCAATGTTATCCTATGGAAGGAAATTCACTTAGCAGGTAAAAACTGTTATCGTTACATTTCTTACTCAGTGTTGGATCCTGGATCCAGCACTGGTGCATCTCCTGTAAACAGTTGAAAGAATGCGTTTAAGTCATACAGGCGATTTTTAAGGAATATTTGTAGTTTGTGAAAATCGACACTTTGAAACTTTTCTGCTGAAAACCAGACAATGGATTCCTATGGAAGAAAATATAAGTTACTGGTAAGTACGGTTAAAATTACTTTTCAGGTTCAGTGCTGGGCTAAAAGATGCAGCACTGAGGTCTCTCCTGATAACAGGTGAGTAAATCGGAATTCGTATTTCGGCTGATTTTAGAGGAATATTTTAAAGTTCCAAAACTCCACACTTAGAAGAATTTCCAAGTGAAACCAGTCAATGTTAGCCTATGGAAGGAAATTCAAGTTACTGGTAAGTACGGTTAAAATTACTTTTCAGGACCAGTACTGGGCTGAAAGATACAGCACTGAGGTCTCTCCTGATAACAGGTGAGTAAATCGAATTCGTATTTCGGCTGATTTTAGAGGAATATTTGTATGTTTCAAAAATCAACACTTAGAAACTTTTTCAGCAAAAAGCAGGCAATGATATCCTATGGAAGGAAATTCAAGTTACTGGTAAGTACGGTTAAAATTACTTTTCAGGATCAGTACTGGGCTGAAAGATGCAGCACTGAGGTCTCTCCTGATAACAGGTGAGTAAATCGGAATTCGTATTTCGGCTGATTTTAGAGGAATATTTTAAAGTTCCAAAACTCCACACTTAGAAGAATTTCCAAGTGAAACCAGTCAATGTTAGCCTATGGAAGGAAATTCAAGTTACTGGTAAGTACGGTTAAAATTACTTTTCAGGACCAGTACTGGGCTGAAAGATACAGCACTGAGGTCTCTCCTGATAACAGGTGAGTAAATCGGAATTCGTATTTCGGCTGATTTTAGAGGAATATTTGTATGTTTCAAAAATCAACACTTAGAAACTTTTTCAGCAAAAACCAGGCAATGATATCCTATGGAAGGAAATTCAAGTTACTGGTAAGTACGGTTAAAATTACTTTTCAGGATTAGTACTGGGCTGAAAGATGCAGCACTGAGGTCTCTCCTGATAACAGGTGAGTAAATCAGAATTCGTAGTTCGGCAGATTTTAGAGGAATATTTGCACAATGGTGAAGGGAGGGGGCGGGGCCTGAGGTGACATCTGTGCAAACGCGCCCCGTGGCGCGTTTTAAGTAGGGGGATTAAGTCCCCTTGAATCATGAGGGTCCCTAGGGGCCAACTAGCCCACCAGGAACCTCCAGTATGCGCCAGGGGCTGCGTTGCAGAGACGTGTAGAGAGGCCACACCCCTTTTACACCTCTCTGCAACGCAGCTCTGTGGCGCTTTCTGGATGTACCTGTTGGGCTAGTTGGCCCCAGGGACCCTCAGGATTGAAGGGGATTTAATTCCCCATCTTAAAACGCGCCATGGGGCCTGTTTGCACACATGTCACCTCAGGCCCCGCCCCCTCCCTTCACCACTGTGCAAACGCGCCCGTGGCGCGTTTTAAGTCGGGGATTAACTCCCTTGAATCCTGAGGGTCCTTGGGGTGCAACTAGCCCACCAGCTACCTCCATTAAGCGCCACAGAGCTGCGTTGCAGAGAGGTGTAAAAAGGGGCGTGGCCTCTGTACACCTCTCTGCAAGGCAGCCCCCTGGCGCATACTGGAGGTTCCTGGTGGGCTAGTTGGCCCCCAGGGACCCCCAGTATTCAAGGGAAATTACTTCCCCTTCTTAAAACGTGCCCGGGGGCGCGTTTGCAGAGTACTGCAGGGAGGGGGGCGGGGCCTCCGGCACGATGCCGTTTTTTTTTTTTTTTTTATGGGAGGGGGCTGCGTGGCCCCCCTTCCCTCGGCCACTTTTGGCCCCGGGGACCCCATCCCCCGGGGCATGCCCTCTTTTTTAAATAAAAAATATGGAGGGGGCTGCGTGGCCCCCCTCCTCAGGCCATTTAAGGCCCCGGGGACCCCATCCCCCGGGGCCGGCCTTGCCCTGATTTTATTTTATTTTTTTTATTTGGGGAGGGGGGCTCTGTGGCCCCCCTCCCGGGCCACTTATGGCCCCGGGGACCCCATCCCCGGGGCCTGGCCTCTGGTTGGGGACTGTGGGGGGGTCCCCAAACCCCCACAGTCCCGCCGGCTCCCCGTGTCCTACGGGAGCCGGCATTCCTTTCCACATGGGGAGCAGCTAACATGCTGCTCCCCGTGTGGAAAGCAATTGGTTTGCATTTTGAAAGAGAGAGCAGGTTTCCTGCTCTCTCTTTCAAAATGCAAACCAAGTTTGCTATGACAGGACGGGAGCCGCGAGGCTCCCGTCCTGTCATAGCAAACTACAGTGTCCCGGGGGTAGGCACCCGGGACACTGCAGGAGCCGGCCCTGGGGGTGGCGGTCCCCAGGGCCATCAAGGGCTCCAGGAGGGGGCCGCGCGGCCCCCCTCCCTACATTTTGAAAGCCCGGGGAGGTGGTGGTCCCCGGGCTTGGGGGTCCAAAACGGACCCCCATTTTCAATTTTCTTAGTGCCCCGGGGAGGTGGTGGTCCCGGGGCGTGTGGGGGCTGGAGCCCCCCACACAGGTTTAAATTTTTTTAAAAAAAGCCCTGGGGAGGTGGCGGTCCCGGGGCTGCGGGAGGGCTCAGAGCCCTCCCGCACCATTAATGATAAAGCCCCGGGGGTGGCGGTCCCCGGGGCTTGGGGGCCTTAGAGGCCCCCCATACATAAAATAACACCCCCAGCATGCCCCCGGGACTTGGCCCACCCGGGGCAAGTAGCATCGAAGCGCGGAGACCGCGCTCGATTTTTTTTTCGGCAGGATCCGCGCTCCCTGAGCGCATCCCGCCAATTTTTTTAAAAAATGCTTTTTCTGCCCAGGGGTCCTTGTGGGACCCCCTGAGCAGACCTAGGGTCAGGGTGTTTCTACCCTGCCCCTTTGCGCTTTGCGCACTTGTTTCTTCCTCGGTTCTACCGAGGGACAAAATAGCTGCCAACACTTCCTGATTTGGAGTGTTGACAGCCAATTAGCATGCAGCTCGTGATCGGGAGGGTGCGCGGATCCGACGCGCCCATAGATATATATGTGATTTTAATTGTGAATTTCTCAGGAACTACTGAACGGATTTACACCATTTTAGCAAAAGGCACCAGTCTGAACCAAGGGCTACCTGTTTGCCAAATTTGGGGTAGTTCCGTTCAGCAGTTCGGGCTGTAGCTGCGACTAAAGGTTCCTATGGAATATTATCCATAGGAAATCCGCGACATTCTATTTGCAATAACGTTGGCGTCGGTTGACGAATCTTCGCGAAAGCTTCCAACTTGTTGGGGCGCTCCGGTCCGCTCCTACCCTGAAAGTCTTGGGGTGATACGTCAAGCGGGGGCCGAGAAAAAGGGGGTCCCAAAACGCGTTTTCCCCATTCATTTTTCCATAGGAACCTTTAGTCGCAGCTACAGCCCGAACTGCTGAACGGAATTACCCCAAATTTGGCAAAGAGGTAGTCCTTGGTTCAGACTGGTGCCTTTTGCTTAAATGGTGTAAATCCGTTCAGTAGTTCCTGAGAAAATCAAAAGTAAAAGTACATATATATCTATGGGCGCGTCGGATACGCGTACCCTCAGCGCACCCTGCGCGCACCCTCCCGATCACGAGCTGCATGCTAATTGGCTGTCAACACTCCAAATCAAGAAGTGTTGGCAGCCATTTTGTCCCTCGGTAGAACCGAGGGACAGAAACAAGTGCGCAAAGCGCAAAAGGGGGCAGGGTAGAAACACCCTGACCCCTAGGTCTGCTCAGGGGGTCCCACAAGGACCCCCTGGGCAGAAAAAATAATTTTTTTTTTTTTAAATCGGCGGGATGCGCTTAGGGTGCGCGTATCCCGCCGAGAAAAAAAAAAGAAACAAGTGCGCAAAACGCACAAAGGGGGCAGGGTAGAAACACCCTAACCCCCTAGGCCTGCTCAGGGGGTCCCACAAGGACCCCCTGGGCAAAAAAAAGCATTTAACAAAAAAAAAAAAATCGGCAGGATGCGCTCAGGGAGCGCGAATCCTGCCGAAAAAAAAAAAATCGAAGCGCGGTCTCCCGCGCTTCGATGTTAATTGGCCCCCGGGTGGGCCAAGTCCCGGGGCATGCTGGGGGGTTAATTTTATGTGTGGGGGCCTCTAAGGGCCCCCAAGCCCCGGGGACCGCCACCCCCGGGGCTTTATGCATAATGGTGCGGGAGGGCTCTGAGCCCTCCCGCAGCCCCGGGGACCACCACCTCCCCGGGGCTTCTTTATTTAAATGAAAAACCTGTGTGGGGGGCTCCAGCCCCCCCACACGCCCCGGGGACCGCCACCTCCCCGGGGCACTAAACATTTAAATATGGGGGTCCGTTACGGACCCCCAGAGCCCCGGGGACCACCACCTCACACGATGGGAGGGGGGCCGCGCGGCCCCCCTCCTGGAGCCTGTGGTGGCCCTGGGGACCGCCACCCCCCAGGGCCGGCTCCTGCAGTGTCCCGGGGTGCCTACCCCCGGGACACTGCTGTTTGCAATGACAGGACGGGAGCCTCGCGGCTCCCGTCCTGTCATTGCAAACTTGCTTTGGATATTGGAAGAGAGAGCAGGAAACCTGCTCTCTCTTCCAATATCCAAAGCCGATTGCTTTACACATGGGGAGCAGCATGTTAGCTGCTCCCCATGTGTAAAAGCAATGCCGGCACCCATAGGACACGGGGAGCCGGCGGGACTGTGGGGGGTTTGGGGACCCCCACAGTCCCCAACGAGAGGGCCAGCCCCGGGGGATGGGGTCCCCAGGGCAAGTAGTGGCCCAGGAGGGGGGCCACGCGGCCCCCATCCCCAAAAATTTGAAAAATAATAAAAAAAAAAAAAAAGCGTATGGCCGGCCCGGGGGATGGGGTCCCCGGGCCTTAAAATGGCCAGAGGAGGGGGGCCACGCAGCCCCCCTCAAAATATTAAAAATAAAAATAGAGGCCATGCCCCGGGAGATGGGGTCCCCGGGGCCAATACAGGCCCGGGGAAGGGGGGCCACGCGGCCCCCTTCCCGTTTTTGTTTTTTATTTTGAAATTTAAAAAAAGGGGTAAGGCCCTGGGGGATGGGGTCCCCAGGGCCCAAAAACAGAAAAAAAGGAAGGGGGCCACACAGCCCCCCTTCAGGGACAAAAAAAACGATCGGGCCCGCAGGCCCCGCCCCTTCCTTCACCACTCTGCAAACGCGCCCCTGGCACGTTTGCAGAGGGGAACGATCCCCTTGAATACTGGGGGTCCCTGGGGGCCAACTAGCCCACCAGGAACCTCCAGTATGCGCCAGGGGGCTGCCTTGCAGAGAGGTGTACAGAGGCCATGCCCCTTTTACACCTCTCTGCAACGCAGCTCTGTGGCGCTTTTGGAGGTATATGGTGGGCTAGTTGGACTCCGGGGACCCTCAGGATTCAAGGGGACTTAATCCCCCAACTTAAAACGCGCCACGGGGCGCGTTTGCACAGTGGTGAAGGGGAGGGCGGGGCTTCAGGTGACATGTGTGCAAACAGGCCCCGTGGCGCGTTTTAAGATGGGGAATTAAATCCCCTTCAATCCTGAGGGTCCCTGGGGCCAACTAGCCCAACAGGTACATCCAGAAAGCGCCACAGAGCTGCGTTGCAGAGAGGTGTAAAAGGGGTGTGGCCTCTCTACACGTCTCTGCAACGCAGCCCCCTGGCGCATATTGGAGGTTCCTGGTGGGCTAGTTGGCCCCTAGGGACCCTCAGGATTCAAGGGGACTTAATCCCCCAACTTAAAACGCGCCACGGGGCGCGTTTGCACAGATGTAACCTCAGGCCCCGCCCCCTCCCATCACCATTGTGCAAATATTCCACTAAAATCAGCCGAAATACGAATTTTGATTTACTCACCTGTTATCAGGAGAGACCTCAGTGCTGTATCTTTCAGCCCAGTACTGGTCCTGAAAAGTAATTCTAACCATACTTACCAGTAACTTGAATTTCCTTCCATAGGCTAACATTGACTGGTTTCACTTGGAAATTCTTCTAAGTGTGGAGTTTTGGAACTTTAAAATATTCCTCTAAAATCAGCCGAAATACGAATTCCGATTTACTCACCTGTTATAAGGAGAGACCTCAGTGCTGTATCTTTCAGCCCAGTACTGGTCCTGAAAAGTAATTTTAACCGTACTTACCAGTAACTTGAATTTCCTTCCATAGGCTAACATTGACTGGTTTCACTTGGAAATTCTTCTAAGTGTGGAGTTTTGGAACTTTAAAATATTCCTCTAAAATCAGCCGAAATACGAATTCCGATTTACTCACCTGTTATCAGGAGAGACCTCAGTGCTGCATCTTTCAGCCCAGTACTGATCCTCAAAAGTAATTTTAACCGTACTTACCAGTAACTTGAATTTCCTTCCATAGGATATCATTGCCTGCTTTTTGCTGAAAAAGTTTCTAAGTGTTGATTTTTGAAACATACAAATATTCCTCTAAAATCAGCCGAAATCCAAATTCTGATTTACTCACCTGTTATCAGGAGAGACCTCAGTGCTGCATCTTTCAGCCCAGTACTGGTCCTGAAAAGTAATTTTAACCGTACTTACCAGTAACTTGAATTTCCTTCCATAGGCTAACATTGACTGGTTTCACTTGGAAATTCTTCTAAGTGTGGAGTTTTGGAACTTTAAAATATTCCTCTAAAATCAGCCGAAATACGAATTCCGATTTACTCACCTGTTATCAGGAGAGACCTCAGTGCTGCATCCATCAGCCCAGTACTGATCCTCAAAAGTAATTTTAACCGTACTTACCGGTAACTTGAATTTCCTTCATAGGCTAAGATTGACTGGTTTTCAGCAAAAAAGTTTCAAAGTGTTGATTTTCACAAACTACAAATATTCCTTAAAAATCGCCTGTATGACTTAAACGCATTTTTTCAACTGTTTACAGGAGATGCACCAGTGCTGGATCCAGGATCCAACACTGAGTAAGAAAAAGTAACGATAACAGTTTTTACCTGCTAAGTGAATTTCCTTCCATAGGATAACATTGGTGATTCTATGAGAAAAAGTTTCAAAGTGTCAACTTTTAAAATACAATAATATTCCTTAAAAATCACTAATGTAACCAAAACGCTTTTACTCAACTGTTTACAGGAGATGTCCCAGGACTGAATCTAGGATCCAGTCCTGTGGTTAGAAAAGTAATCCCTAAAGTAACTAATTGCATTTAACTAGAAATTCACATTGAGCTGAATGTTGCATTGTGTTTGAAAATGTGTTGCCCATTGCAACAACTGTAACTACTGTACTTAAAAGTCTATTGCCTATGTGCAAAGTATTTAAACTAAAGTAATTCATTCTGAGAAAGTATTTTTTGTAATGTAATGTATAATGTAATTACAATGTAATTTAAAAAATAAAATATGTAAAAAAAAATTGTTTCTAAAAATGTAGTAAATCAGTATGAAAAAAATTAATATAACAATTAATACATTTAAAAATTGTCATTTACAAAACCTTTGAAATTCACTGAAAAAACCATAGGTTTCAGGCACGTTATAGTTAGAAATTAGCATTTAAAAAACCTTTGAAATTCACTGAAAAAACCATAGGTTTCAGACACGTTATAGTTACAAATTAGCATTTAAAAACCTTTGAAATTCACTGAAAAAACCATAGGTTTCAGACACGTTATAGTTACAAATTAGCATTTAAAAAACCTTTGAAATTCACTGAAAAAACCATAGGTTTTAGGGACAGTTTTAGTTACTTGGACATTGCACTCGTACAAAACCCATTGAAATTCCCCCGTTATAGTTAGTTCAGCTAACTATAACTCGCGCCCCCGCAATGCACTGCTGATGACGTCACATATTACATCACTCATGACATGGTCAGTGACATCACTGATGACATCACTGATGACATCTCAAATGACATCACTGATGACATCATCCACGTGATAATCTGATGCACCTCCTCACACCCTAATATAACCTTTGATACACCCACTCTAAATTACAGACTGCCATTCGCAAAACCATAGACACTCCAACACCAATAACTACATACCCACTCACTGATTCTTAGGTCTACACACACACATCCACTCACTCACCCGTACAGTCACTCATACTTACGGTCACTCAGTACAGGACTATCATATGCACTCTTACTCCTATATAGACACTCAAACAACGCCACTCATCCATAGAGATACTCACACACCTAGTCAGTCATGCAAATAATTAAACACACTGCCATTTACTCACCTATACAGTTATACACACACCAGCTCACTTACTCATACAAATAGTAGCACATTGTTACGCTCTTATACAATCACAGATACAAGCACACACTCATCCATACAGCCACTATCACAATCACTCACTCTTGCTTATAGCTATTTATATACTCCAACACACATATATACTGCCTTTCACATATGTAGTTACTCACACATGTACCACTGGGACATACATTCACTCACTAACACACTCTTACACACACTTACCCACCCATACAGTCTATCACAGATGCACTCTTGAAACCATCCACCCAGTGAATCACCCACTCACACATCTATGCACAGAGTTGCACACACCCCTCCCACACAAACACTCAGGCACCCATACAGATACTCAGACAAGCATTCAATAACTCATATAGACACTCATTTAGCTATTCACAAACACATGCAGCCACTTACACAGCAACAGACAGACGGATACAGACATTCACCCAGTTTAGTCACTAACCCATGCATTCAGTAAGATACGTTAAATCACTCACTTATAGAGTCAGTCACGCACCTACTAAATCATCCATACAGACACTTACACACCCACTCATTCTTCAATACGTCTTTTCCTATATATATTAAAAATATTTAAACTTTACAGAAACACACAGTCACTGGATGATGTCATCAGTGATGTCATTTGAGATGTCATCAGTGATGTCATCAGTGATGTCACTGACCATGTCATGAGTGATGTAATATGTGACGTCATCAGCAGTGCATTGCGGGGCGCGAGTTATAGTTAGCTGAACTAACTATAACGGGGGAATTTCACGGGTTTTGTACGAGTGCAATGTCCAAGTAACTAAAACTGTCCCTAAAACCTATGGTTTTTTCAGTGAATTTCAAAGGTTTTTTAAATGCTAATTTGTAACTATAACGTGTCTGAAACCTATGGTTTTTTCAGTGAATATATATATATATACACACACACAAATAATTGACATTTTTTTTTAAATAAACAAATAAAATAATAGATATATTTAGATATATTTAAACAATATTAGGAAAAGTATTGGAGACTGGGAAAAATAGATATGCTATTCCCAATTCAGTTTATGCATCAATAGTGAAAGAATAGGCTTTCAGAGGGTTAAATTCACTATTCCCACTCCAAACAGGTCAACAGTAGGGAAAGTATTCAACTTAGGAGGGGTAAGATTTACTATTCCACCTCCAGTCTGTGCAACAGTAGAGAAAGTGTTGAACTTCGAAGAGGTAAGATTGACTATTCCCACTTCAGTCTGTGCAACAGTAGGGAAAGGGTTGAAATACGGAGCGGTTAAATTTACTATTCCCACTCGAATCTACAGTAGGGAAAGTATTTCACTTCAAACCCATTACATATTTGAATAACACTATTAATTTAGAACAAATATATTCTTAATATGAACATTATTAATTAACCAAAATACAAATAATTATACAATAAAACAATTAATCAATTTATATGACAATTAGTTATCAATTAAAAATGATTTTTATTTATTACTTAATTAAATTCCCACACTATACCTCTACAAAACTAGCAACCCACAACTAAAATATAACTAAAATAAATCAGTATTACATAATGTAATTAATTAATTCTCAATTACATAATGAAAAACAAATAAATAATTAATTGTTAATCATTACTGAACTTTCCACCCTGTCATATCTTTTTGTGTGTGGAGACTCCGCACTCGTAAAGTTTCTACTCATAAATCCATGTGTGAATAGTAAACAATTGTAAACTTACACAAAAATGTCAGTTTACCTTTGTGACTCAGGATCTTCATCTCTAAATGACTCCCTTCACGTCTATCATCTCTTAAAAACTATTAATTTGCTCTGCATTTATTTACTTACAGTGTCTTGGCACGCAAATAGGATAGGCTAATATTTGTAAAGATTACTTATACCCCAGTGTGTCAAGGCACCGGGCAGACGGAGGAGAAGAGAAAAGCGCCGGTCAGCCAACTAGGATGAAAATAGCCATGTTTTCAACAATTTTTTAAAAACCGGCAAAGTGTCCGTGTTGGAGATGGAGGTAGGCAGGGAATTCCAGAGTATGGTGGCCGCTACCAAAAAGGAGCAACCGCCCCATCTGGCCCTGCGATATCTCGGAGAGACAAGTTTTGTCTGAGTAGAGGATCTCATGGTCCTCCCGGGGGGGGTACCATTGGAACATGGTTTTCAAATGCGTCAAGCCTTTACTGTGCATGGCCTTATATACCATGTTAAGGACCTTGTGCTTCCTAATGGGGAGCCAGGCACAAATCCCCTCTCTGGTTGATTGGTGCTTCGGAATGTTAAGGATCAGCCTATCCACATCATTCTGTACAACCTGAAGCTTGTTCAGGGATGCCGCATTAATGTTGAGGTACAGAGCATTGTAGCAGTCCAGCCGAGAGGTGACTAGTGCAATGATGGTGGACTGATGCAGTTCAGACGGAATATAGAGCAGCACCTTTCGAAGGGTTCTTAAAATATAGAAACAAGTGCTGACAGTTCGGCTGACCTGAGCATTAAAGGTCATACCCTCGTCGAAAGTGACCACCAGATTTTTCACTGTCCTAACCGGGACAGGGAGGGGACCACAAACTGCAGGCCACCAGGCATTTGACCAGATGGAATTCTGTGAGCCAAATACCAGTACCTCGGTCTTATCAGCATTAATCTTTAGTGGGTTGCCTTTCATCCAGCAGATAATGCTGACCATGCACTGGTTGAATTTCTCTGCGACCAGTTGCAAATCATTTGAGATGGAAACAATGATTCCGCATAGGAAAGCACCTGGATCCCAAATGATCTCACCAACTCGGCCAATGGGGTCACATAAAGGTTAAAGAGGGTGGGGCTCAAGGAATAACATTGGGGGACCCCACAAGGAAGGCTAAACGCCTTTGCTCTGAAACCTCCACATCTAATGATGCTCATTCTACCTGACATCAAAGAGTGGAGAAGCTGCAGAGCCTTTCCCATGACTCCCACGTTTTACAAACGCTGAATCATGCACACTGGGGAGACAGTGTCAAATGCCGCCGATAGGGCGAGCATAATCAGCACCACCGATCCACCCTGGTCCACCTGCGTGCAAATATGGTCAGTGGCAGCAATAAGGGCGTACTCGGTGCTGTGACCAGTGCGGAACCCATTCTGAGTGTGGTCTAAGATCTCCTGGGATTCAACATTTCATCAGTTCAGTGTTGATGAATTTCTCCAAGATTTTAGCAGGTTCGGGGAGAAGGGAGATAGGCCCAAAAATGTTCAACTCTAAGGGGTCGGCGTTAAGTTTTTAAGGAGTGGTGAGACGATGGCTTCCTTTCCGTAGCCGGATAGCTACAGGATAAGAGAGAGTTTGGTGTTAAACACCTTACACAGGAAGTTAGCTACAGGGTAAGGAACCAGTTTAAGTATGGAGGGCATACAGGAATCCAATAGTGCACCGGATTTAAGGCCCAGTAGAAGTTCCTTAGTTTGCTGAACCGTAATTTGGGGGAAGGAGGTAAGAGCATTCTTCCCGGGGTTCTGGGTGAGTTCCTCTGCATCAGGTTCATCACCTTCCATAGGAATAAGCTTCTGAACAATCTTGAGGATCTTGTCCTGAAAGTAGATAGCTGCTCTATCACAGAAGCCTTGAGATTCTATATTCTGCCCATAGCAGACAGTGGATATGTACATTGTGTAATTGACCCCAATATGTTATCGGCAAAGTGACTATGTTTTCTGCTCAAAATGTGAGACACATCGATTAATGATGCCTCAATATGCCTGCTGTAAGTATTACTTATGTTGATACTCACAATGCATGTTTGTGAATGTCTTCATTTTTAACATGACTTGCCCCAACATATCTACAATTTTCTGCGAGTTGTTTGTGTCTTTTGTAACTAAGTTATGATGTGATATGGGCAATCAAACTACTATATAGAGAGCAAGATAGCTACAACAGATAATGTCAACGTCCCTCCAGTTTTTTTAATTTCTTTTTAATTTGTGCCTTGAACTTTAACTGCCTAATCCACACTCTAGTCCTCTGTTCTTTATTTGGTTTTTAAGAACTTTCTTTGATGTCCAGCGCTAGTCTTGTGCCTTGTCAAATGTCCCTTCTATGCCCAATGGTCAGAAGAGCTGTGTGCACTGTCACTGAATAGCAGAGTTATCTGCTGAGCTAGGAACCTGTTCAGGCTGGCACATCCACAGATTGAGTTGTGGCTTTAGAGCATCCAGGATGGTGAGTACACATCTTGTTAGGTCCGTGCGTCCCTGAAATCAGAGTTTTAAGTAGAGCCAGTTCAGCATCCAAGGAAATGAATAAGCAGTGATAGTGTATGCGCGTGAGGCAATTGTGAAGTGGAGGACAAGTGTGAGACATGCAGATAGAGGGAGATGTTGGGAGAAAAAAGCCATAAGCAACTAGGACATAAATGACTAATGCTGCAAAAGAGATAGCAGAAGAAAGGAATATGAAGGAAGGAATGGACGCTGTTACTAGATACTGAATAAGAATTATTGCTAACAAGCACCGGTAACGTTAATACAGCTATGTGCTTGTTGATATGTGATGTATTTGGATGAACTAGCAGAAAACACATACAGAGGCACCTAATACTGGTCAAGCAGTCTTGAGTTTCAATCACAGGATTCTAGATCACATTTTTTGGGTCATGCCCTTAATTACTTATGCTAAGCATCGTGTAAAGGGTTCCTCTTTACACGTATTGACCACGCCTCTTTGGAGACCCACCACCCTTCTGAAAAGGTAGGATCTGCAGTACTGTGAATGAATTGTGTTTTCCTTTTCCTGCACAGTACTTAGGAACCACTGGGCCAACTCGGTCCTCTATTGAGGTACGGTACATGGCAGTACTGAAAGGAGGTAGGAGCAAAGGGTCACAAAAACCGTTACTGTCCTCTCCAAGACTGCCCACTCAGAGAGGTACAAAATATTGACCACCTGGTAGGGGTCTACATTTTATTCTTCCCTCCGCTGGAAGGTCAAATCAGTACGCATTCCACAATGGGCAAAACTGTGGACCTAGATGAAAAAGCGAAGGGCCTGATTCACAAAGGTAAACTTAGACCATAAGTCTAAGTTTAGACCTGAAGTCTAAATTTAGACCTAAAGTCTAACTTTACTACTACTAAAGTTGGACTTTTGGTCTAAGTTTAGACCAAAAGTCTAACTTAGACCAAAAGTCTAACTTTACTACCACTAAAGTTGGACTTTTGGTCTAAGTTTAGACCATAAGTCTAACTTAGACCAAAAGTCTAACTTTACTATTACTAAAGTTAGACATTTGGTCTACGTTTAGACCAAAAGTCTAACAGCCAATTCTGTAACATTTAAATGGGAGACTACCAGATTGCTCTGGGTCTACATTATTCATAATGGGGTTACAAAAATATCCTGTATTCCCTGGGATCCACGTAGATTTAAACTCTAGGCTGGAATCACCAGTGCAGCTCAGCTCTTCTCTAATCATCTGTATGTAGAAAAACGCAATGAAGTCCAAATACAGCTTCACTGTGATTGCCAATAATCAGGCACCGATTACGTTGTATAGAGCTGCACACTGAAAAACAAATAATAGACTTTCAAAGCACTGCAACTTGTTGCATAATTATAAGGATTCCTTTGAATGCAGAATACAATTTCCCTTTTGTTATTCACTAAATTTCTGCACCTGCTTCAGTTAAATTAAAATGGCATTTTAAGTCACTTGAAGGGGTTAGCCTGCGTAAAGTCTTAAGATCCACAGTTTTGATATTTTATGAATTGAACCATAAGTAATAGGCCAGTAAAAGTCAAATGGGTAAAAGTGTATCTGTCTCCAAAAACTTCGGCAGCACTAATCCAGGGATAAGGAACCATCCTCTTAAAATGCACTCTGAGTAATAACCTCCCAGAGTTTGAAAAGAGCTACCCAGGCCTCCCAGATACCTTCTGAAACAGGGCAGCAGATTATCACTGAAAATGTGGAAGCTTCAACATCTAAAACCCCTCATCCCTCTCAAAAAGAAAACTTAAACTTGTCCAATGCAACTGAAGTTCTGATTTTTAAAGAAGCTTGAATAACTCCCCACTCAAAGCCTAAAATAAAAAAAATCCAGTATCAACATTGGCTCATGTTCAGTGGACAAGATCTTTAAGGAACAATTACAAAAATGGATGGCCACCTAGTCGCTGATGCTTAATTCCTCAGAGCTGGCAGAGCCACCTAAATGCTGACCATATCTCGTCCTACGGGGAACTCGTAGAGTTTTGCTCCGTGGAATTCAGCGGAGTTCCAAAAACACTCCATAAGATTCTGTGGAACTCCATGAATGGGCAGAAGTAAGCTTGGCTGCCCATTTGTGCTGCTTTTTTGGGCCAGTAGCACGTTCTGCGCTGAAAAACTAGCATGAACAGCACCACACCATCCCCATGAGCATGGCCATTCTGTTTTCCCTGTTTTCTGTTCTCTGCATGGTGCTGGGCATGATTTTTTGTATCCCTCTAATATCTTATTAATCCTCACCATCTCACACATCCACCCCTACTTTACCTTTTTTATCAGTGTGTGTCTCTGTGCTTGGTATTTTATGTTTTTTGTCCTTGTTTTCTTTTTTTCCCTTGACTTTTTGTATTGTTTTGTGTTCTCATCATGCTTCCTTAGATCATTCTTCTGCTTCTCTCTCTTCTCTTGCTTCCTTCCAACTTTTCCTATTCCTTTCCTACCCAGTGCCATGTCAGAGGAGTAGCACCAGGCAGGAAGCGGTGGCACCAGTGAGGCTGCTAGCCACACAACTTGCCGGTGCCACCAACGGGTGCAGCACAACCCTATTTTTTCTGAGGCAGGAGGTGGCTGCACATATTTTTTATGTGCAGTGTCACCTCCTCTCCATGCTGGCAGCATGCGGCAGACCTAGGAGGGGGGTAAGCCCTGCAGGAACATTGGCTGCTGTGGGAGAGAGTTTGCCGGTATGTGCGCTGGAGCACTGGATACAGTGCACCATGCAGCAGCTGATGCACCGCTGGGCCGACATGCTCCATCAAGATCACGACTTGCTGGACATGCTGGGCGCCTAGGTTGTGGGGCTCGGTGAGTAATTTTTTATTTTTTGTGTTCTACAATGCCCTGCAGGAACATTGGCTGCTGTGGGAGAGAGTTTGCAGGTGCGTGAGCTGGAGCACTGGATACAGTGCACCATGCAGCAGCTGATGCACCGCTGGGCCAAAATGCTCCATCAAGAACACGACCTGCTGGACATGCTGGGCGCCTAGGTTGTGGGGCTCTGTGAGTAATTTTTTTTTTTTTATGTTCTACAATGCCATTATATTTTTTCAAATAGCATGCAGCTCTAACTCACAGGTAAGTTACATTTACCTTACGAATATTATGTGATCCAGTTTGAGCTAGCCAGGTGCTTGGCACTACCTAATCATACTCATCGGTGCTCACTTGGGCTGATTATTTGAGAAGTCATGCAGACTCCTCTGTCCTGCCACTAAATTAGATGTAGTAGTAATAAAAGTGAGTTAGCATTCTCTGAGCCTTTCTTTATGTAACTCATTCAGTCCTAATCTCCCAGTGATGTGTAGTTGTAGTATGTATCTATGCATTGAAAACGGAGACTGTTTTAGAAAAGTACAATGCTACTGTGTTTGTCTTTGCCTGTCAAAATATTTTTGGGGACCACTAATCTATTTTTTTTAAATCTTTTTAATCATCTTTATTTCTTACGTCAGCACCCAAGGGCAAGAAGAGGACATTATCGAAGGCGGGTCAGAGTGAAGGTGAATCAGCTGTCACCACCAGTGGTGCAGTGGGTGGAAGTACCAATACCACCACCAGCATAGAGGTCCTGACCGACGGTTCTGCTGGCCCCAGGAAGTCCTGTTATATTTACCTAACTTTTGCCTCTCCCTGTTATTAGAATAATGTTGCCTTTTTTATTTTTATACTGTCTAATGCTTGCTAATTTCTTGTTATCCCTGCATTATCCTTTTTTCTAAATCTCATGTTTCTGACATTCCTTTGTCTGTCTTTGTTAGCAAGCTTTCTCTTTCCTCTTACGTATCTTGGGGACTGGTACTGTAAGACTAAGAGAACAGATGTTAGGTACTCTACTGTGAAGATTGCAGGCAGAAGTAAGCTAATTTTCTCTATGGATGTTTGCTGAGAAGGCTTTCCATTTCTTGCTAATGCTCAAACAGTAAAACAAGAGAGTGCCCCCCCAATGTAGTGTTGTGTTATCCTCCATTTATACAGTATACCAGCAGTTTCCATGACAGTGCAGCATGGCATGAAAGTAGTATGAGGTCTCATTGCATTTGCCAACCTAGACCATATGTCCTTAATTGACCCATTTATTCCACCCTTTCATTGCGCTTCAATACCTCAGTGTCATAATAGGTCTGCCCCTCCATTACGAAAAAATATTTTTGGTTGTATGTATGTAGCGAATTTATAAAGCGCAGGAATCACCCCCGAAGGGGTATCTCCACGCTGCCGAAGAGCGAGAGTCAGACAGGCACGAGCTACCGCAACTTAGACTTTGAATAATTCCGTCTTCAGGTGTTTCCTGCAGCGAATGAGGCTGGGGCATTTGCGTAAGTCCTCCGGCAAGGTGTTCCAGTATTTTGGAGCCAGATAGGCCACAGTTTTGCCTCCTGATCGGATTTTCCTAAAGCGAGGGACCACAAGCAGCCCCATGCCTTCCGATCTAAGACGACGATTCGGGCAGTAAACTTTGAACTTTTCTGCGAGATAGCTTGGGCTCGCACCATAAAGAGCTTTATGGGCTAGACAACAAAGCTTAAATTTTATTTTCTGGCGAATAGGGAGCCAGTGGAGAAGTTTCAACAATGGCCCAGGGGAGGTGCGAGGTGGTTTCCTGAGGGCTAGGCGTGCGGCCACATTCTGGACAATCTGCAATCTGCTAAGCAGTCATTCGTTCACGGCTGCCAATGAAGCATTACAGTAGTCCAGGCGACCAATGATCAAAGCCTGAATTAAGGTTCTGCGTACAGAAAGGGGCAGCCATAGGAACACTCTACGCAGAAGACTCAACGTATGGTAACAGGTCCCTACAGTGGCCAAGATTTGGTCCTTCATAGATAACTGTGCATCCAGCCGGCCCCCTAGATTTTTTGCCACAGAGGTTGGAGAGGGAGCAGGGCCCAGCACTGTCGGCCACCACTTTGGGGACCAGGTGGTTTGTGCAGTGCCAAACAGCAAGATTTCTGTTTTTGTTGCATTTAGCTGTAAGAAATGTTCCGTCATCCATTCTGATATGGCTAACATGCCCTTAGCAAAGCGCTGATCAACTGACTCCATGTCTTTATCAAATGACAGGAGTAGTTGCGTATCGTCCGCATAGGAGAATGGCTACCTGGCTTTTCTACTATTGTCAGCCAACAAAATGCCCAAAGTGCTATTTTCGATAGAAGATACTGGTAACCGAACTGTAGTGAGGTATTGCAGTTGTATTTTGTTAAAAAAATAAAGGGAGGTATATCTGGCATCTAAAATGTGTAATATTTTATCTAGCCACACAGACCCCCAGTGCCGGGATCAGCAGCAGCACCAGTGCACCAGATGCGACAGAGGAGGTGGTTGGAGGGGAATCCCAGCGGTGGCAGTGACAGGCAGTAGTATGTCACATTGGTTGCTTATTGACAAATTAGTATACTCATTGTATTTTTATTAAGTGAGGTAGATATGTACCCAAACACAAGGAGATAATGAATAGAATGCTGAAACTTTTCAGACACTCACCCCCAGTCACAGATCTGGGTTGAATCCATCATCGTTCTTTAGCTCACTTCGCCACCTCAGTTCAGACCCAGATATATGCAAATAAGTCTTGGCCTTGTGCCTCATGGGAACAGTAAAACCCAAACTGCCAATACAAGTATTCCCTGAACCAGAAACAAGCATCCTGGGACCGGTTTCAGGGTAACACCCCTCAAAAGTAAGGCTAGCTTGAATCCAGTGGCAAAGTGAGCAAGGGACCCAAGTCTGGGCATACCCTGCCAACTTAGGGCGAACAAAGCAAACACAAGGAGATAATGGACGGAGCGCTGAAACTTTTCAGACACTCACCCCCAATCACAGATCTGAGTTGAATCCATCTTCGTTCTTTAGCTTACTTCGCCACCTCATTTAATACCCAGCCATATGCAAATCAGTCTTGACCCTGTGCCTCATGGAAACAGTCAAGCCCAAACTGCCAAGCAAAGTCTTCCCTGAACCGAAAACAAGTATCCTGGGACCGGTTTTGGAGTAACACCCCCCATCAGCCAGGCTAGCTTGAATCCAGTGGCAAAATGAGCAAGGGACCCACGTCTAGGCATACCCTGCCAACTTAGGGCGAACAAAGCAAACAGAAGGAGACAATGGATTGAACGCTTAACCTTTTCAGACACTCACCCCCAGTCACAGATCTGGTTGGAATCCATCATCGCTCTTTAGCTCACTTTGCCACCTCAGTTCAGACCCAGCCTTGTGCAAATCAGTCTTGACCCTGTGCCTCATGGAAACAGTCCAATACCAAAGGGGATGATGGACGGAGCGCTTGAGCAAATCAAACACTCACCCCCAGTCAACTGATCTGGGTTTAATCCATCATCATTCTTTAGCTCACTCCACCACCCCAGTTCAGACATGGCCATATGCAAATCAGTCTGACCCTGTGCCTCATGGGAACAGTCCAGCCCGAACTGCCAAGCCATGTCTTCCCTGGACCGGAAACAAGCATCCTGGGACGGGTTTCTGGCTATTCAGCCGTCATCAGCCAGGCTAGCTTGAATCCAGTGGCAAAGTGAGCAAGGGACCCACGTCTGGGCATACCCTGCCAACTTAGGGCGAACAAAGCGATACCAAAGGGGATGATGGACGGAGCGCTTGAGCAAATCAAACACTCACCCCCAGTCAACTGATCTGGGTTTAATCCATCATCAATCTTTAGCTCACTCCACCACCCCAGTTCAGACATGGCCATATGCAAATCAGTCTGACCCTGTGCCTCATGGGAACAGTCCAGCCCGAACTGCCAAGCCATGTCTTCCCTGGACCGGAAACAAGCATCCTGGGACCAGTTTCTGGCTATTCAGCCGTCATCAGCCAGGCTAGCTTGAATCCAGTGGCAAAGTGAGCAAGGGACCCACGTCTGGGCATAACCTGCCAACTTAGGGCGAACAAATCGATACCAAAGGGGATGATGGACGGAGCGCTTGAGCAAATCAAACACTCACCCCCAGTCAACTGATCTGGGTTTAATCCATCATCATTCTTTAGCTCACTCCACCACCCCAGTTCAGACATGGCCATATGCAAATCAGTCTGACCCTGTGCCTCATGGGAACAGCCCAGCCCGACCTGCCAAGCCAAGTCTTCCCTGAACCAGAAACAAGCATCCTGGGACCGGTTTCGGGTAAAGCCCTTCATCAGCCAGACTAGCTTGAATCCAGTGGCCAAGTGAGCAAGGGACCCACGTCTGCGCATACCCTGCCAAATTAGGGCGAACGAAGCAAACACAAGGAGATATTGGACGGAGCGCTGAAACTTTTCAGACACTCACCACAGTCACAGATGTGGGTTGAATCCATCATCGTTTTTTAGCTCACTTCGCCACCTCAAGTCAGACCCAGCCATATGCAAATCAGTCATGACCCTGTGCCTCACAGGAACAGTCCAGCCCGAACTACCGAGCCAAGTCTTCCCTGAACCGGAAACAAGCATCCTGGGACTGGTTTCGGGGTAACATCCCTCATCAGCCAGGCTAGCTTGAATCCAGTGGCAAAGTGAAAAAGGGATCCAGATCTGGGCATCATCTGGCAACTTAGGGCAAACAAAGCAAACACAAGGAGATAATGGACGGAGCACTGATTTTTCAGACACTCACAACATAACCCAAACCTCACAGTGGTCACTAAGTTAGGAGCAGCTTTTTGTGGTTAACAAAGTGAGAAAGGGACCCAGATCTGGGCATCCCCTCCAACTTAGGGCAAACAAAGAAAACACAAGGAGATAATGGACGGAGCGCTGATACTTTTCAGACACTCACCCCCAGTCACAGATCTGAGTTGAATCCATCATTGTTCTTTAGCTAACTTCGCCACCTCAGTTCAGACCCAGCCATATGCAAATCAGTCTTGACTCTGTGCCTCACAGGAACAGTCCAGCCCGAACTACCGAGCCAAGTCTTCCCTGAACCGGAAACAAGCATCCTGGGACTGGTTTCGGGGTAACATCCCTCATCAGCCAGGCTAGCTTGAATCCAGTGGCAAAGTGAGAAAGGGATCCAGATCTGGGCATCATCTGGCAACTTAGGGCGAACAAAGCAAACACAAGGAGATAATGGACAGAGCACTGATTTTTCAGACCCTCACAACATAACCCAAACCTCACAGTGGTCACTAAGTTAGGAGCAGCTTTTTGTGGTTAACAAAGTGAGAAAGGGACCCAGATCTGGGCATCCCCTGCCAACTTAGGGCAAACAAAGCAAACACAAGGAGTTAATGGACGGAGCGCTTGAGCAAATCAAACACTCACCCCCAGTCAACTGATCTGGGTTTAATCCATCATCATTCTTTAGCTCACTCCACCACCCCAGTTCAGACATGGCCATATGCAAATCAGTCTGACCCTGTGCCTCATAGGAACAGCCCAGCCCGACCTGCCAAGCCAAGTCTTCCCTGAACCAGAAACAAGCATCCTGGGACCGGTTTCGGGGTAAAGCCCTTCATCAGCCAGACTAGCTTGAATCCAGTGGCCAAGTGAGCAAGGGACCCACGTCTGCGCATACCCTGCCAAATTAGGGCGAACAAAGCAAACACAAGGAGATATTGGACGGAGCGCTGAAACTTTTCAGACACTCACCCCAGTCACAGATGTGGGTTGAATCCATCATCGTTTTTAGCTCACTTCGCCACCTCAAGTCAGACCCAGCCATATGCAAATCAGTCATGACCCTGTGCCTCACAGGAACAGTCCAGCCCGAACTACCGAGCCAAGTCTTCCCTGAACCGGAAACAAGCATCCTGGGACTGGTTTCGGGGTAACATCCCTCATCAGCCAGGCTAGCTTGAATCCAGTGGCAAAGTGAAAAAGGGATCCAGATCTGGGCATCATCTGGCAACTTAGGGCAAACAAAGCAAACACAAGGAGATAATGGACGGAGCACTGATTTTTCAGACACTCACAACATAACCCAAACCTCACAGTGGTCACTAAGTTAGGAGCAGCTTTTTGTGGTTAACAAAGTGAGAAAGGGACCCAGATCTGGGCATCCCCTCCAACTTAGGGCAAACAAAGCAAACACAAGGAGATAATGGACGGAGCGCTGATACTTTTCAGACACTCACCCCCAGTCACAGATCTGGGTTGAATCCATCATTGTTCTTTAGCTAACTTCGCCACCTCAGTTCAGACCCAGCCATATGCAAATCAGTCTTGACTCTGTGCCTCACAGGAACAGTCCAGCCCGAACTACCGAGCCAAGTCTTCCCTGAACCGGAAACAAGCATCCTGGGACTGGTTTCGGGGTAACATCCCTCATCAGCCAGGCTAGCTTGAATCCAGTGGCAAAGTGAGAAAGGGATCCAGATCTGGGCATCATCTGGCAACTTAGGGTGAACAAAGCAAACACAAGGAGATAATGGACAGAGCACTGATTTTTCAGACACTCACAACATAACCCAAACCTCACAGTGGTCACTAAGTTAGGAGCAGCTTTTTGTGGTTAACAAAGTGAGAAAGGGACCCAGATCTGGGCATCCCCTGCCAACTTAGGGCAAACAAAGCAAACACAAGGAGATAATGGACGGAGCACTTGAGCAAATCAAACACTCACCCCCAGTCAACTGATCTGGGTTTAATCCATCATCATTCTTTAGCTCACTCCACCACCCCAGTTCAGACATGGCCATATGCAAATCAGTCTGACCCTGTGCCTCATGGGAACAGCCCAGCCCGACCTGCCAAGCCAAGTCTTCCCTGAACCAGAAACAAGCATCCTGGGACCGGTTTCGGGGTAAAGCCCTTCATCAGCCAGACTAGCTTGAATCCAGTGGCCAAGTGAGCAAGGGACCCACGTCTGTGCATACCCTGCCAAATTAGGGCGAACGAAGCAAACACAAGGAGATATTGGACGGAGCGCTGAAACTTTTCAGACACTCACCCCAGTCACAGATGTGGGTTGAATCCATCATCGTTTTTAGCTCACTTCGCCACCTCAAGTCAGACCCAGCCATATGCAAATCAGTCATGACCCTGTGCCTCACAGGAACAGTCCAGCCCGAACTACCGAGCCAAGTCTTCCCTGAACCGGAAACAAGCATCCTGGGACTGGTTTCGGGGTAACATCCCTCATCAGCCAGGCTAGCTTGAATCCAGTGGCAAAGTGAAAAAGGGATCCAGATCTGGGCATCATCTGGCAACTTAGGGCAAACAAAGCAAACACAAGGAGATAATGGACGGAGCACTGATTTTTCAGACACTCACAACATAACCCAAACCTCACAGTGGTCACTAAGTTAGGAGCAGCTTTTGTGGTTAACAAAGTGAGAAAGGGACCCAGATCTGGGCATCCCCTCCAACTTAGGGCAAACAAAGCAAACACAAGGAGATAATGGACGGAGCGCTGATACTTTTCAGACACTCACCCCCAGTCACAGATCTGGGTTGAATCCATCATTGTTCTTTAGCTAACTTCGCCACCTCAGTTCAGACCCAGCCATATGCAAATCAGTCTTGACTCTGTGCCTCACAGGAACAGTCCAGCCCGAACTACCGAGCCAAGTCTTCCCTGAACCGGAAACAAGCATCCTGGGACTGGTTTCGGGGTAACATCCCTCATCAGCCAGGCTAGCTTGAATCCAGTGGCAAAGTGAGAAAGGGATCCAGATCTGGGCATCATCTGGCAACTTAGGGCGAACAAAGCAAACACAAGGAGATAATGGACAGAGCACTGATTTTTCAGACCCTCACAACATAACCCAAACCTCACAGTGGTCACTAAGTTAGGAGCAGCTTTTTGTGGTTAACAAAGTGAGAAAGGGACCCAGATCTGGGCATCCCCTGCCAACTTAGGGCAAACAAAGCAAACACAAGGAGTTAATGGACGGAGCGCTTGAGCAAATCAAACACTCACCCCCAGTCAACTGATCTGGGTTTAATCCATCATCATTCTTTAGCTCACTCCACCACCCCAGTTCAGACATGGCCATATGCAAATCAGTCTGACCCTGTGCCTCATGGGAACAGCCCAGCCCGACCTGCCAAGCCAAGTCTTCCCTGAACCAGAAACAAGCATCCTGGGACCGGTTTCGGGGTAAAGCCCTTCATCAGCCAGACTAGCTTGAATCCAGTGGCCAAGTGAGCAAGGGACCCACGTCTGCGCATACCCTGCCAAATTAGGGCGAACAAAGCAAACACAAGGAGATATTGGACGGAGCGCTGAAACTTTTCAGACACTCACCCCAGTCACAGATGTGGGTTGAATCCATCATCGTTTTTAGCTCACTTCGCCACCTCAAGTCAGACCCAGCCATATGCAAATCAGTCATGACCCTGTGCCTCACAGGAACAGTCCAGCCCGAACTACCGAGCCAAGTCTTCCCTGAACCGGAAACAAGCATCCTGGGACTGGTTTCGGGGTAACATCCCTCATCAGCCAGGCTAGCTTGAATCCAGTGGCAAAGTGAAAAAGGGATCCAGATCTGGGCATCATCTGGCAACTTAGGGCAAACAAAGCAAACACAAGGAGATAATGGACGGAGCACTGATTTTTCAGACACTCACAACATAACCCAAACCTCACAGTGGTCACTAAGTTAGGAGCAGCTTTTTGTGGTTAACAAAGTGAGAAAGGGACCCAGATCTGGGCATCCCCTCCAACTTAGGGCAAACAAAGCAAACACAAGGAGATAATGGACGGAGCGCTGATACTTTTCAGACACTCACCCCCAGTCACAGATCTGGGTTGAATCCATCATTGTTCTTTAGCTAACTTCGCCACCTCAGTTCAGACCCAGCCATATGCAAATCAGTCTTGACTCTGTGCCTCACAGGAACAGTCCAGCCCGAACTACCGAGCCAAGTCTTCCCTGAACCGGAAACAAGCATCCTGGGACTGGTTTCGGGGTAACATCCCTCATCAGCCAGGCTAGCTTGAATCCAGTGGCAAAGTGAGAAAGGGATCCAGATCTGGGCATCATCTGGCAACTTAGGGTGAACAAAGCAAACACAAGGAGATAATGGACAGAGCACTGATTTTTCAGACACTCACAACATAACCCAAACCTCACAGTGGTCACTAAGTTAGGAGCAGCTTTTTGTGGTTAACAAAGTGAGAAAGGGACCCAGATCTGGGCATCCCCTGCCAACTTAGGGCAAACAAAGCAAACACAAGGAGATAATGGACGGAGCACTTGAGCAAATCAAACACTCACCCCCAGTCAACTGATCTGGGTTTAATCCATCATCATTCTTTAGCTCACTCCACCACCCCAGTTCAGACATGGCCATATGCAAATCAGTCTGACCCTGTGCCTCATGGGAACAGCCCAGCCCGACCTGCCAAGCCAAGTCTTCCCTGAACCAGAAACAAGCATCCTGGGACCGGTTTCGGGGTAAAGCCCTTCATCAGCCAGACTAGCTTGAATCCAGTGGCCAAGTGAGCAAGGGACCCACGTCTGTGCATACCCTGCCAAATTAGGGCGAACGAAGCAAACACAAGGAGATATTGGACGGAGCGCTGAAACTTTTCAGACACTCACCCCAGTCACAGATGTGGGTTGAATCCATCATCGTTTTTAGCTCACTTCGCCACCTCAAGTCAGACCCAGCCATATGCAAATCAGTCATGACCCTGTGCCTCACAGGAACAGTCCAGCCCGAACTACCGAGCCAAGTCTTCCCTGAACCGGAAACAAGCATCCTGGGACTGGTTTCGGGGTAACATCCCTCATCAGCCAGGCTAGCTTGAATCCAGTGGCAAAGTGAAAAAGGGATCCAGATCTGGGCATCATCTGGCAACTTAGGGCAAACAAAGCAAACACAAGGAGATAATGGACGGAGCACTGATTTTTCAGACACTCACAACATAACCCAAACCTCACAGTGGTCACTAAGTTAGGAGCAGCTTTTTGTGGTTAACAAAGTGAGAAAGGGACCCAGATCTGGGCATCCCCTCCAACTTAGGGCAAACAAAGCAAACACAAGGAGATAATGGACGGAGCGCTGATACTTTTCAGACACTCACCCCCAGTCACAGATCTGGGTTGAATCCATCATTGTTCTTTAGCTAACTTCGCCACCTCAGTTCAGACCCAGCCATATGCAAATCAGTCTTGACTCTGTGCCTCACAGGAACAGTCCAGCCCGAACTACCGAGCCAAGTCTTCCCTGAACCGGAAACAAGCATCCTGGGACTGGTTTCGGGGTAACATCCCTCATCAGCCAGGCTAGCTTGAATCCAGTGGCAAAGTGAGAAAGGGATCCAGATCTGGGCATCATCTGGCAACTTAGGGCGAACAAAGCAAACACAAGGAGATAATGGACAGAGCACTGATTTTTCAGACCCTCACAACATAACCCAAACCTCACAGTGGTCACTAAGTTAGGAGCAGCTTTTTGTGGTTAACAAAGTGAGAAAGGGACCCAGATCTGGGCATCCCCTGCCAACTTAGGGCAAACAAAGCAAACACAAGGAGATAATGGACGGAGCGCTTAACCTTTTCAGACACTCACCCCCAGTCACAGATCTGGTTGGAATCCATCATCGCTCTTTAGCTCACTTTGCCACCTCAGTTCAGACCCAGCCTTGTGCAAATCAGTCTTGACCCTGTGCCTCATGGAAACAGTCCGATACCAAAGGGGATGATGGACGGAGCGCTTGAGCAAATCAAACACTCACCCCCAGTCAACTGATCTGGGTTTAATCCATCATCATTCTTTAGCTCACTCCACCACCCCAGTTCAGACATGGCCATATGCAAATCAGTATGACCCTGTGCCTCATGGGAACAGTCCAGCCCGAACTGCCAAGCCATGTCTTCCCTGGACCGGAAACAAGCATCCTGGGACGGGTTTCTGGCTATTCAGCCGTCATCAGCCAGGCTAGCTTGAATCCAGTGGCAAAGTGAGCAAGGGACCCACGTCTGGGCATACCCTGCCAACTTAGGGCGAACAAAGCGATACCAAAGGGGATGATGGACGGAGCGCTTGAGCAAATCAAACACTCACCCCCAGTCAACTGATCTGGGTTTAATCCATCATCAATCTTTAGCTCACTCCACCACCCCAGTTCAGACATGGCCATATGCAAATCAGTCTGACCCTGTGCCTCATGGGAACAGTCCAGCCCGAACTGCCAAGCCATGTCTTCCCTGGACCGGAAACAAGCATCCTGGGACCAGTTTCTGGCTATTCAGCCGTCATCAGCCAGGCTAGCTTGAATCCAGTGGCAAAGTGAGCAAGGGACCCACGTCTGGGCATACCCTGCCAACTTGGGGCGAACAAAGCGATACCAAAGGGGATGATGGACGGAGCGCTTGAGCAAATCAAACACTCACCCCCAGTCAACTGATCTGGGTTTAATCCATCATCATTCTTTAGCTCACTCCACCACCCCAGTTCAGACATGGCCATATGCAAATCAGTCTGACCCTGTGCCTCATGGGAACAGCCCAGCCCGACCTGCCAAGCCAAGTCTTCCCTGAACCAGAAACAAGCATCCTGGGACCGGTTTCGGGGTAAAGCCCTTCATCAGCCAGACTAGCTTGAATCCAGTGGCCAAGTGAGCAAGGGACCCACGTCTGCGCATACCCTGCCAAATTAGGGCGAACGAAGCAAACACAAGGAGATATTGGACGGAGCGCTGAAACTTTTCAGACACTCACCCCAGTCACAGATGTGGGTTGAATCCATCATCGTTTTTAGCTCACTTCGCCACCTCAAGTCAGACCCAGCCATATGCAAATCAGTCATGACCCTGTGCCTCACAGGAACAGTCCAGCCCGAACTACCGAGCCAAGTCTTCCCTGAACCGGAAACAAGCATCCTGGGACTGGTTTCGGGGTAACATCCCTCATCAGCCAGGCTAGCTTGAATCCAGTGGCAAAGTGAAAAAGGGATCCAGATCTGGGCATCATCTGGCAACTTAGGGCAAACAAAGCAAACACAAGGAGATAATGGACGGAGCACTGATTTTTCAGACACTCACAACATAACCCAAACCTCACAGTGGTCACTAAGTTAGGAGCAGCTTTTTGTGGTTAACAAAGTGAGAAAGGGACCCAGATCTGGGCATCCCCTCCAACTTAGGGCAAACAAAGCAAACACAAGGAGATAATGGAAGGAGCGCTGATACTTTTCAGACACTCACCCCCAGTCACAGATCTGAGTTGAATCCATCATTGTTCTTTAGCTAACTTCGCCACCTCAGTTCAGACCCAGCCATATGCAAATCAGTCTTGACTCTGTGCCTCACAGGAACAGTCCAGCCCGAACTACCGAGCCAAGTCTTCCCTGAACCGGAAACAAGCATCCTGGGACTGGTTTCGGGGTAACATCCCTCATCAGCCAGGCTAGCTTGAATCCAGTGGCAAAGTGAGAAAGGGATCCAGATCTGGGCATCATCTGGCAACTTAGGGCGAACTAAGCAAACACAAGGAGATAATGGACAGAGCACTGATTTTTCAGACCCTCACAACATAACCCAAACCTCACAGTGGTCACTAAGTTAGGAGCAGCTTTTTGTGGTTAACAAAGTGAGAAAGGGACCCAGATCTGGGCATCCCCTGCCAACTTAGGGCAAACAAAGCAAACACAAGGAGTTAATGGACGGAGCGCTTGAGCAAATCAAACACTCACCCCCAGTCAACTGATCTGGGTTTAATCCATCATCATTCTTTAGCTCACTCCACCACCCCAGTTCAGACATGGCCATATGCAAATCAGTCTGACCCTGTGCCTCATGGGAACAGCCCAGCCCGACCTGCCAAGCCAAGTCTTCCCTGAACCAGAAACAAGCATCCTGGGACCGGTTTCGGGGTAAAGCCCTTCATCAGCCAGACTAGCTTGAATCCAGTGGCCAAGTGAGCAAGGGACCCACGTCTGCGCATACCCTGCCAAATTAGGGCGAACGAAGCAAACACAAGGAGATATTGGACGGAGCGCTGAAACTTTTCAGACACTCACCCCAGTCACAGATGTGGGTTGAATCCATCATCGTTTTTTAGCTCACTTCGCCACCTCAAGTCAGACCCAGCCATATGCAAATCAGTCATGACCCTGTGCCTCACAGGAACAGTCCAGCCCGAACTACCGAGCCAAGTCTTCCCTGAACCGGAAACAAGCATCCTGGGACTGGTTTCGGGGTAACATCCCTCATCAGCCAGGCTAGCTTGAATCCAGTGGCAAAGTGAAAAAGGGATCCAGATCTGGGCATCATCTGGCAACTTAGGGCAAACAAAGCAAACACAAGGAGATAATGGACGGAGCACTGATTTTTCAGACACTCACAACATAACCCAAACCTCACAGTGGTCACTAAGTTAGGAGCAGCTTTTTGTGGTTAACAAAGTGAGAAAGGGACCCAGATCTGGGCATCCCCTCCAACTTAGGGCAAACAAAGCAAACACAAGGAGATAATGGAAGGAGCGCTGATACTTTTCAGACACTCACCCCCAGTCACAGATCTGAGTTGAATCCATCATTGTTCTTTAGCTAACTTCGCCACCTCAGTTCAGACCCAGCCATATGCAAATCAGTCTTGACTCTGTGCCTCACAGGAACAGTCCAGCCCGAACTACCGAGCCAAGTCTTCCCTGAACCGGAAACAAGCATCCTGGGACTGGTTTCGGGTAACATCCCTCATCAGCCAGGCTAGCTTGAATCCAGTGGCAAAGTGAGAAAGGGATCCAGATCTGGGCATCATCTGGCAACTTAGGGCGAACTAAGCAAACACAAGGAGATAATGGACAGAGCACTGATTTTTCAGACCCTCACAACATAACCCAAACCTCACAGTGGTCACTAAGTTAGGAGCAGCTTTTTGTGGTTAACAAAGTGAGAAAGGGACCCAGATCTGGGCATCCCCTGCCAACTTAGGGCAAACAAAGCAAACACAAGGAGTTAATGGACGGAGCGCTTGAGCAAATCAAACACTCACCCCCAGTCAACTGATCTGGGTTTAATCCATCATCATTCTTTAGCTCACTCCACCACCCCAGTTCAGACATGGCCATATGCAAATCAGTCTGACCCTGTGCCTCATGGGAACAGCCCAGCCCGACCTGCCAAGCCAAGTCTTCCCTGAACCAGAAACAAGCATCCTGGGACCGGTTTCGGGGTAAAGCCCTTCATCAGCCAGACTAGCTTGAATCCAGTGGCCAAGTGAGCAAGGGACCCACGTCTGCGCATACCCTGCCAAATTAGGGCGAACGAAGCAAACACAAGGAGATATTGGACGGAGCGCTGAAACTTTTCAGACACTCACCCCAGTCACAGATGTGGGTTGAATCCATCATCGTTTTTAGCTCACTTCGCCACCTCAAGTCAGACCCAGCCATATGCAAATCAGTCATGACCCTGTGCCTCACAGGAACAGTCCAGCCCGAACTACCGAGCCAAGTCTTCCCTGAACCGGAAACAAGCATCCTGGGACTGGTTTCGGGGTAACATCCCTCATCAGCCAGGCTAGCTTGAATCCAGTGGCAAAGTGAAAAAGGGATCCAGATCTGGGCATCATCTGGCAACTTAGGGCAAACAAAGCAAACACAAGGAGATAATGGACGGAGCACTGATTTTTCAGACACTCACAACATAACCCAAACCTCACAGTGGTCACTAAGTTAGGAGCAGCTTTTTGTGGTTAACAAAGTGAGAAAGGGACCCAGATCTGGGCATCCCCTCCAACTTAGGGCAAACAAAGCAAACACAAGGAGATAATGGACGGAGCGCTGATACTTTTCAGACACTCACCCCCAGTCACAGATCTGGGTTGAATCCATCATTGTTCTTTAGCTAACTTCGCCACCTCAGTTCAGACCCAGCCATATGCAAATCAGTCTTGACTCTGTGCCTCACAGGAACAGTCCAGCCCGAACTACCGAGCCAAGTCTTCCCTGAACCGGAAACAAGCATCCTGGGACTGGTTTCGGGGTAACATCCCTCATCAGCCAGGCTAGCTTGAATCCAGTGGCAAAGTGAGAAAGGGATCCAGATCTGGGCATCATCTGGCAACTTAGGGTGAACAAAGCAAACACAAGGAGATAATGGACAGAGCACTGATTTTTCAGACACTCACAACATAACCCAAACCTCACAGTGGTCACTAAGTTAGGAGCAGCTTTTTGTGGTTAACAAAGTGAGAAAGGGACCCAGATCTGGGCATCCCCTGCCAACTTAGGGCAAACAAAGCAAACACAAGGAGATAATGGACGGATCGCTTGAGCAAATCAAACACTCACCCCCAGTCAACTGATCTGGGTTTAATCCATCATCATTCTTTAGCTCACTCCACCACCCCAGTTCAGACATGGCCATATGCAAATCAGTCTGACCCTGTGCCTCATGGGAACAGCCCAGCCCGACCTGCCAAGCCAAGTCTTCCCTGAACCAGAAACAAGCATCCTGGGACCGGTTTCGGGGTAAAGCCCTTCATCAGCCAGACTAGCTTGAATCCAGTGGCCAAGTGAGCAAGGGACCCACGTCTGCGCATACCCTGCCAAATTAGGGCGAACGAAGCAAACACAAGGAGATAATGGACGGAGCGCTGATACTTTTCAGACACTCACCCCCAGTCACAGATCTGGGTTGAATCCATCATTGTTCTTTAGCTAACTTCGCCACCTCAGTTCAGACCCAGCCATATGCAAATCAGTCTTGACTCTGTGCCTCACAGGAACAGTCCAGCCCGAACTACCGAGCCAAGTCTTCCCTGAACCGGAAACAAGCATCCTGGGACTGGTTTCGGGGTAACATCCCTCATCAGCCAGGCTAGCTTGAATCCAGTGGCAAAGTGAGAAAGGGATCCAGATCTGGGCATCATCTGGCAACTTAGGGCGAACAAAGCAAACACAAGGAGATAATGGACAGAGCACTGATTTTTCAGACCCTCACAACATAACCCAAACCTCACAGTGGTCACTAAGTTAGGAGCAGCTTTTTGTGGTTAACAAAGTGAGAAAGGGACCCAGATCTGGGCATCCCCTGCCAACTTAGGGCAAACAAAGCAAACACAAGGAGATAATGGACGGAGCGCTGAAACTTTTCAGACACTCACCCCCAGTCACAGATCTGGGTTGAATCCATTATTGTTCTTTAGCTAACTTCGCCACCTCAGTTCAGACCCAGCCATATGCAAATCAGTCTTGACTCTGTGCCTCATGGGAGCTGTCCAGCCCAAATTGCCAACCCACATTGGACACCTCTAAACCGGAGAATTTTTGCCCTATCTCTCTCCTGCCTTGGGTGTCCACAATCGCGGAGGCCTGCATCAACTCCATTCTGACAGGTTTCCTAGAAAATAACAACACGTTTGACTCCGCTCAGAATGGTTTCCGCCCGGGTCACAGCACGGAGACTGCCCTCCTGGCTGTGACTGAAGACCTGAGGGAGGCCTTAGATGCTGGGCGAACATCGGGGCTGATACTCTTAGACCTTAGCTCCACGTTTGACACAGTGTCCCATCGGATTCTGTTGCAACGTCTGGAGGAGGCTGGCATTGAGGGTCCGGCCCTTGGCTGGTTTGCCTCTTTTCTATCTGAATGAACCTTCCAGGTGTCAGCCCCTCCCTTCATCTCCCTGACACACACTATTAAACAAGGGGGTCCACAGGGCTCAGCGTTGAGCCCAACGCTATTCAATCTATATGTCCAACCTCTAGCAGCGGTAGCCAGGAGCAGAGGACTAACAGTGATATCTTACGCTGACGATACCCAGCTGCAAATAAGTCTTGACCCTGTGCATCATGGGAACAGTTCAGCCCGAATTGCCAAGCCAAGTCTTCCCTGAACCGGAAACAAGCATCCTGGGAACGGTTTTGGGGTAAAACCCCTCATCAGCCTGGCTAGCTTGAATCCAGTGGCAAAGTGAGCAAGGGACCAACGTCTGGACATGCCCTGCCAACTTAGGGCGAACAAAGCAAACAGAAGGAGATAATGGACGGAGCGCTGAAACTTTTCAGACACTCACCCCCTATTACAGATCTTGCTTCAATCCATCATCGTTCTTTAGCTCACTTCGCCACCTCAGTTCGGACCCACCCATATGCAAATCAGTCTTGACCCTGTGCCTCATGGGAAAAGCCCAGCCTGAACTGCCAAGTCAAGTCTTCCCTGAACTGGAAACAAGCATCCTGGGACCAGTTTCGGGGTAACACCCCTCATCAGCCAGGCTATCTTGAATCCAGTGGCAAAGTGGGCAAGGGACCTACGTCGGGGCATATCCTGCTAACTTATTGTGAACAAAGCAAACGCAAGGAGATAATGGACGGAGCGCTGAAACTTTTTAGGCACTCACCCCCGTCACAGATTTGGGTTGAATCCATTATCGTTCTTTAGCTCACGTCGCCACCTCAGTTCAGACCCAGCCATATTCAAATCAGTCTTGACCCTGTGCCGCATGGGAACTGTCCAGCCTGAACTACCAAGCCAAGTCTTCCCTGAACCGGAAACAAGCATCCTGTGAACGGTTTCAGGGTAACACCATCATCAGCCAGGCTGGCTTGAATCCAGTGGCAAAGTGAGCAGACTGCAGAGAATAGCAAAGTACCCGAAACTTTAGCATACCTCCATTAATTTAGCACAACAATCCTAGTGTATCAATCAATAAATCAATCAGGGTTCTTGTATAACACGGCTAATCACCTGTGAGGGTCTCAAGGCACTGTATAATGCCTTACTCATTAGTTAGAGGTAATTTATTTTTCTTTTTACATACTTAGTTTTTTATTAAGAGAAAATAAATCACTTAATTTTTTTAATCTGGTGGTATTCTGGCTTAACTTCTTGAAGGCAGTCAGTGCTTTATCTGAGGCATATTTAGGTACAACTAATAACATCAAGCATTCCATTGGCCTTAGGGGACCAGCACTGTACTGATACTGTGCCACAATATAATTATAGATAATTGTTTGCACAGAGTATTGTTTACAATTTGCCTTATTTTTTCTTGATATAGCTACTCCTGCTGGTCCACCACCACCACCGCCATCTTGGCAGGGGATAGCAGCCTAGCTGCGGTGGCAGAGGATGGAAGCCATCCAGACTGAATACTTTCAGCTGATGGCTCTGGAGGAGGCGGAGGCCCCTGCCACTGCCACTGCCGCGGGCCCCAGTTCCTTTAGCCAGCTACCAGTGCCTCCATCCCAGCCACAACATCCCCAGTGCTGCCGGCAGCTTGGGTCCACCAGAACCACCACTTCTGCCCCCCATATCCCAGTTCGCTTACAATGCTGCGTGCTGCGCAAGCTGGCGCTGCTTCGCCAGGAGGTGGCAAGCATACACCAGGAGTTGGGAAGCCTTCAGTTCAGCATTGATTATGCCCTGTTCTGAAGCCCTTTTATATATTTTGAAATTGTATGAGGGACCTTTGTTGTGGATGAAAGAGGGTGGGAATTGGGAAGCGAATGGGACTTTGGACCTTTCTTTGGACATTTTGGACATTGATTGGGGGCAGGGTGATTTGATTCAGGAGGGGGTGGGCCTGTTGTGGGTGGAGAGGGTGGGCTTTTTATTGATATTGTTCATACAAAAAAGTAAAGGGAAAAACTATTTGGATACTTTATGCCTGAAATTGTTTACTTGTGTTTTACTTTTACTTTGCACTGCTGCCTTTTAGTGCAGCCTATTTTTTTTATCCACTTATCCAAGTGCATACCAGTTAGTATAGCTAGGTATACCCTTGTCCTACTACCCTCTGTAACTATATTACCCATTAGGGGAGTATGCTGCCATTCCCTATATTGCCTACAACAACCTAGATAAACAACATCTTATCTGCAGTAGACGTTAGTTTCTAACTAATCAAGATCACTTCACTCCATAGTTCTCTCACATGAATCGATGGATCAATGGCTGCTACCTCTCTCAATCTTCCAAAACCTTACTGCGGGGTTTCCCAAGATACCTTCTTAATGGTGGTGGTAGTGGTAGCAGCAAGCTAGAGCACTAACAGAGAAGGCTTCTCAAGTGAGGTCCCACTCCTGTCGCACCTAGGTGAACTCCAACTGTAGGATTAATTAAAAGAATTATCCATCACAGGAAACTAGATTGAAAGGAAACACAGAGTCAGTGGGTTATATTTGTCTCTTAACTTTACAAAGACTGAGACTGACTCCCACAATGACACAAAGACCTGATATTATAACAAAAACTAGCAATAGTAACTTCTGAGAAATGGGGAGCTAGACTAAACTTACAAAATCCTCGACTCAGGAGAAGCGGACTCAGAGTTAGGAGTGGACAAGGTTAAGTGTTTACGCACCACAAGGTCTGAATGATGATGTTGATGAATTGTTGTAAGTAAATTATGGATCCCTTTTATGCGTGGGTGTGTAATTGGGGCAGATGTGGGTTATTGCTCAGGTAGCAAAAGATCCACCAGTGAGTTGGTATCGCTTTACCCACACCTGCCCCACCGAGTGTGTGATTTATTTATTGGATGGTTTTATCACCAGGTCCTAGTTGGCTGTTAGTTGTTTTAAGGCCTGTCATTCTCCTTTAGCGATTTTGTGAAAGAGTTTCAAAATCAGTGTTGTTGATGGTTTCGATCTCTTTGCTCAATAATACACTCACATTACTAGCGTCACCAATAATTCATGATAATGTAGCTATAGCTTTCTCATAATATATCCTCCATGCCGAGAAGTTTATCTTTACCAGAAAAAAGCGTAATAACATTATCAGAATGAGTGAATACCCCCAATGAGGCTCACTTCTATGTCTATTATACAAATAGTACTACCACACCATCAGTGTTGTTATGACCTCATTTAGGTCATTTTTCAACAGGTTATTGATAAATCCTGTAAATTCCTGAAATTGTATTCTTTCCAATAAGATCTCAACACCATGGGGTATATTCACAAGAACGTGTGCTAAACATCTCCAAAAAATGTTAACGCAACTTCACACATAGCAGCCTATTGCGGGAAAATAAACCTGTGTTAACCTGGAATTCACAACACGGCGGTACCATGCGATAGTCCGCCGAAAACGCGGCCAATCTCCGCGATACAACCACCTCGACAGAGATGAAAGCACAAACCACAACAAAACGTGCGATGAGCCCATTCGCGATGAGGAAAGCAGCGATAAGCACCGCCAGGCCCGCGACACACACACGGTAGGCGGGAATAAGCACAACAAAAGCCTGAAAGAGAAAGACAAACCAAACAGAAAACAACAGCCAAGCAAAATGGAGGCAACCGGAGCCAGTATACAACCCCACAAGCCCCATTGGCAACAAAACATTGTACATGGCAGGCCATCGGACGTGGACAAGGTGAATGCAGCCGGAGAGCAGAGGAGGACAATGGAAGAAAAACAGAACAGCCGGAATGATGCGAAACGCACAAACAAGCAGAAACACGCCAACAACAAGAAGGCAGTAATGCATACCGGAGGTGGGAGTCCAGCGCCACACCAGGAGCTGGATGACATGGAGGAAATGGTGTCCATCACATCAGTCTGGAGATGGTGGCAGGAGTTGGGGACCGGAAACTGCACAAAACAACAGACACAACAGCAACAGGGAGAGGAATGACCAGGGACTGGGGGGGCGGGGAGAGATGGGCACAATGGCACACATGCACAATAAAGCACAGCACAACTGCAGACAAACCATGCCCAAGAGTAACAACACCAACCAAGAGCACAAGTCACACAACCCGGCAATATCACACCACTGAACAAGCACAGAAGTGAAAACCACACTGCCTGAAAGGGAGAAGGGTGAGCCAAATCAGAGCTGAAGGGACATCACACACACAATGCAGCACACACACAGAGGAAGCAGAGCACCCCAACATCGAACACAATGTGGTACAAACACCAACATTTGCACAACCGAACACAGGACACAAGTGCACCCGCTTGTGGCCGGTAAACGGCCATATGCATCTGGCAAAGCACGAAACAGGGACATGATAATGCACAAGTACAAACCCACAGCGGAGAGGTGTGGTGCAGCGGCCAGGGCAGCTGACTTCGGAGCACAGGGTTCACGGTTCGATCCCCGGCTCCGGCGGCAGCTTCGCTCAGCACCATGTGACTCTGGGCAATAGCTCACTTAATTTCCACTACGGCCCCCAGCGCCTTGAGACCCGTAAGGGTGGGTAGCTGCGCTATATAAAAACGGACTTACTTACTTACTTACAGCCCTGATGGGGTAGCAATGCACATATGGCAGGGAGCCAGATAGTCCGTGACACACACATTGGCATACAAATCAAGACACAACACAGTTGGAGACAAGTGAAAGTGCGGAAACTTTATCAACAAGTGCGTGTCAGTGCTTGCGTTGAACAGGGTTAGTGGCACCACGTGTCGCAGGCCTGCGATATGGAATTATGCCTCACTGATCGAAGGGAGTCTGGTGCTGTGGCCGCTGCCATGGACTTGGGGTCACTGCCATTCAGGACTCAGGACACAGTTCCACATGTTGGACCTACTGGGCCGAAGAGGATGCCGGTGGAGTATGTAAATGAGAAAGGAGTAATGTGGGCCAGCGTCGGGGGGGCCAGCAATGTCCTGCGGAGGCTGCAGAGGTTGTGGGACTGGTGCTTGGAGCTTGCACCGGCACATGGTGGGCCCTCTTTGACACACGCCGGTGTAGGCAGGTGAGCAGAGCCTCGTTGATGCGCTGGGGCAGGCATGACGGGTCCGGGGACCAGAGGCCCGGGGTGCAGCAGGCGCACAGAGACGCAGGCCCCGCCGCGCTTGGCGCAGGACTCGTGGCGGGCTGAGAGGCGCCGCCCTGGCAGACTGGTTGTCCATTCCGAATGAGAACCACGCCCAGTGCGACGGGCTTTTTGTTCACACCCCTATGCAGGCCTGGTGTACGCAGGTCCAACCCACTACGCACGCGCATGCAGGGGGGGACGTCACATGCGACATTTCCGCATTCTGCCCTACAGCCTGTGGGGACATGGTAGCGTCCACTGGCCACTACACTCCATGCACCAGCAGTTGATCTCCACATGGCCATTTCCATGGTTTGCACTCTGTGGTCTGTCCGGCACCTCCATGCCACACCTGGCATTGGGTAGGTTCACATTCCTTAATCACTTGCCGCTCTCGCACATGCCTGCTCCATGCCTCTCTTCACATCCTGCTATTGTGTGTCCGTGGTGCCATGCCGTGGCTGGGTTGTGGGCATGGCAAGGCCAGATTCCAAATGGAGTCGTGTTGTCATGTCTGGTCGGTTGGCATGTTGTGTGTCATGTTGAATGTAGTTGTGCTGCGTGCCCATTGCCAGTGTCGTGAGTTGCATGACTGTGGGCTGGAGGTGTGTGGTGTGTTCATTTTGGACTTACCAACGGGCACTGCATTTCCATGGGTGCCATCCTGGGAGCGCTGGGTGATGATGGACTGTTGGGAGATGTGAGAATCATGCACTCTGCCTGGGGAGTTGGCCACAACATTGTTGAGGAGTCCCGGGCGGTCCACTGTTGCCGGCACATTCATGATATGCGTGTGCTTTCTGTTGTGGTAGTTGTGTGCAGTGTCGGCAGGGGGCACGAGGGGTACATGTGTGCAGTTGATTGGCCCTGACACGTGAGGGAATCCACCTATGGCATAGGGGCCTTGCTTGGTCTCCAGCTGCTCCTGTGCAGTGTGGGTGAAGTGGAGGTGCTGGGGTACCAGGCTGTTGTTGGCATCCAGGACTGGTGTGATGACCTTGGATGGGGCTGGCTGTGTGACTCCTCCGACCCTGGCAGTTGTGGATTGGATAATACCAACATGTGCTGCGCAGCCGGCAGCTTTGTCTGCGGAGGGATGTTGGTTGTCCGCTGGGTTGGAACCGTCAGCAGGTGGGGGATGTGGGTCAGGATGCGGGGGATGGTTGTCCTTTTGGGCCTGTAGTGGGCAATGTCCCCCTCTGGCGTTGGGTCTGGGCGGCAGGTGCGTTTCAGGTGGGTCCGCTGTCTTTGTGTACGCTGCCTCTGTGGTGTTCCGGGGGGGGCGGGATGGGTCCTGGGGGTGGTGGCGGGCCTGGGGTGGGTGGGGGTGGGTGTTGTGGCCCTCATGGGTCTCGGAGCTGCATGATCATTGTCTCCATGGCATCTGTGGGTCTTAAGATGTGGCTCTTGGCTGGGCTCCCTTTCATGCTGCAGGTAGTCGTCCTGCTTAACACCAGCAAAAGGCAGGTGTTAAATCCCTGCTACTACCGCGGCTTATCGCCTGTTTTTGGTTCGCATCGCAGATCTGGCAGTTCGTTGTGAAAGTGGTGTTGTGGTTTTTTCGTATGTTTTTGCACGGGTACGCCTACTCTGCATCTCATTAGGGTTTGTTGGTGGTGTCCACCATGGAGATAAATTTTGGGGCAGTTGTCGCGGGAATACTGGCGATGTCTGCAGTTTGCACCCGCTTGTGAATGGGGTGTTAAATCTATCTCCACTTTTGATGGATTAAGGTGGAGATAAATCGGCAGTAGGTCCTTGTGAATATGCCCCCAAGTGTTTTTGACAAATAACAACCATAATTGATTTTTTCAGAATGAGTGATTTCCCCTACTTTGCTCGCTTCTATGTCTAATTTGTCAGGCATTACACTACATTATCAGAATTGTTTTGACCACATTCAGGCGTTTTTTTAGCAAAATGTGACCCATTACGAGAAACATTCACAACGCACCTGAATTCCATTAAGGGACTGCAGTCACCTGAGCCCACCCGTATGTCCAGAGGAATGGCAGTCCATCCCCAACATGCAGGACAGATAGGATGCTTGAGCGCAAGAGCTTTTTTGAGCCAAGTAAGTGACATAGCGCTTCCACCCTCTTTATAGCAAGTCATGCATTACTGCTTATTTTAAACATAACTGCTTATTTAGATTACACCAGTTATATGGCGATAACTTGAGCCCTTCCAGAGTAAAAATGTATATTTTTAACATTGCCATAGTGTGTGATGACGACTCCGCCAACCTCACCCTCTACTTATGAAGCAACACTTACCCTAATAACAGGTGCTTTTCTTTTATTTGATTACAGTTGCTTTCAATATTTCATAGTGATGACCCTTTCAAATAGTAAGAACGGACATAGTCAGGAATTGTATCATATTGCCCACTTTTATTTACTTACCCTCAGGACCATTTGCATGGGCTGATGGCAGAGGCATACCAACCTCACCTCGACAAGCCCATTTAAGCTTAGCCTTACCACAAGACCACTAGAATTGTCCCTCTATTGAATGGGCAAAACATTAGCAGAGTATTTGAACTCTATAAGGCAAAAATATGCCCTTCATCCCCTTGCACTCCCCAGTAGGTACAGATAATGCCTTATTTACACCAAAACCTAGGATTTGTAATCTTTTACATAACCCCACCCCATGGTTTTTAGATTGAGTTTGCAAACACTTTCATACAAAGTTTGGCAGCCAAGGCGCTGGAACATCCAACACTAGGGAATGCATCTAACCTGACACAAAAGAATGCATGCACACCTATCCAAAGTTTACTAAGTGTAGCGTACCACACCTTGGATTACCAGGGTACTCCTTTTCTAAGTACTTTGTCTCCTCTTGTTTTCTGTTCTTTCTTCCAGCTACAAGCCACAGCCACGCTTGCTGCAACATTAAAAGTCATAACAAACAGCTGTGAGTTTATAAGAAAATGTACACAAAAAACCTAGACTACAATCAAAAAAGGATCTGATTAAAATGTGTCCTGAAGAAGGCCACAGACCCATAGAGGTTTTTCCATGGCCGAAACATGGTGACCACCAATGTTGATGCTTATGATTGATATGCGTCCAAACAGCATCAACCCTTTTGTTCTTAATCTTACCCCTATTCCTTTTTTTCACATTAAAGAATCCCTCTTCAAGCATTAGCGGTATTTTTATGGTTATGCTGATCCCACCGGTATCGTTTACCAGATACTCTCCCTCCATTTGGAGGCACTATGCACATGGGGTAGCGAGTACCCAGCTGCAGAGCCCGATAATGGTGCCACCCACCATGCTGCCACAGTCAAGATGATATACACAACTGGAGGCATTTGACGGTTGAGGGTTTCCCAGATAACTCTTGTGAGACTCTGGCATTGATACCAGTGCAGTTCACACTTCTTTGACTATTACATGTCTGTCTCCAGTCACAACATACTCCCCCCAAACACAGCCACATAATAGAAGAGTTTCACATTTGAGCCAGCACACACACTCAGTAGCATTTCTCAAATCAACGCATCTGTCTCCAGTCCTAACAGCTGAGTAGGCCTCTTACAGTCATCATCATGTTGGTTTCCCTTTGAAGTTGATAACTTCCTTCTTCTGGCTGTTAAGATAATCCCACCCTGAGTCCTTCAATCCTCCTCCTGACTCTGAGTAACAAATCTGTCCAACTCCGTCCCGACCTAAATAAAAGAGATAGACCTGTAGTGCACTGTGGTTGATGAAAAGGAAGAGAAAACGAATTTGAGCATTTTCTGTAGACCTGTGTTGGTTAACTAAATTAAATGGCCTGGTCTCTGAAAAACAAGAAAAAAAGGAATGGACACTGAAAGTAAATCTCACTAAGTGTGAAAGGGCCAATCACCTTCAGGAAAAATGAGCACCCTCAGGCCCCAAACATTGCAAATAATCAAAATCAAGTTTACAAATTTGTTGAAAACCTTCCCTCACTGTCTGCCATCACATGAATCATCAATCATTACTCACAATCACTGAATAATATATCACTGCAAGGTGATAAAAAAAGAAGGATAGGGATGGGATGGAGGCAAGCATTGTCTCCAGTGTCCTTGAAGGGAATGAGGAGGCTTGTACACTGGTCCAACTCCAATCCGGCCATACATATGCCTAAAAATGGTGGGGCTGCATAAGTCAGATACAAACAAAATATATAATGTTCCTCAAGGTTTATCCATTTTTTTGGGGCAAAGCACTAAGCAGTTCAACGATAAATAATTAAACAGTTCTATGGTTGCCTCCTCATTCAGGGGAGTAGAGTTTATCCTTAAACTCAGGTGGTTTACCCAGAGGTGGGTCAGCTAACACACTTGAGTCTGACCAATCTCCCTCATCCTCCTGTGGTATTTCAACACAGTATAATTTTGTGGTATGAAGTGTTGGTTCATTTTGATCATGGCCAATCTCGCTATGTTTTTAGGCGTGAGACTGGTCCTTCTCACTGTGACAACTGCACCAGTTGTACTGAACACACACTTAGAAGACACATTAGGTACCGGACATGCCAGATACTTTATTGCCAGCCTGCTGAGCTCTGGCCATTGGTGCATCTCCCCATACAAATAGACCAATAGGTTATGATCCACATAGGCCTCTTTTAGGTCATCCAGATAGTCCTGGAACATCCTCTGAATGGTCTTTGGTGCTGCCACTTGCTCGACCACTTGCTTAACCTCTTTTGCCTTCGCCTCTTCATTTGACTTAAGCCCTTCCACTTGAAACCAAGTCAATGCAGAGATTGGGTCCAATTCTTCTGTTCCAGTAGTTGTTGCCGGGGTTCTTGTTGCTGGTGTTGGCTGCTCTGAGACAACATCACCGTCCTCTCTGGAAGTTAAAGGCTGCACCCCAGACCTTCTGCCCGGAACTCTAATTTCCAGCCAGTCTCTCACTTGATCAACAATTAACGTCATATCTTGTGTAACATCCATTTCAGAAAAAGGAATGAAAATGTCCAGTATTTTTTTGTAACATTGAACAAGTATTGTGGCACAGAAGTACTCATTGGATGTCACAATGTCTCTCTGCAGCTTTAGTTTAACAGCCCATAGAAGGATTAAACTCTCAACCAAGTTATGCACTGCTCAGATCCTTTCCACACTTGTGAAACTTTGTGACACCTTTTTGAACTGAGCAGATGCAGCGACAGATAACTTGGCTCATTGTACTATCCTCTTTGCTGACTTCTCAGGTGAAAACCTCAAAAGGAAGTAGTATCTGTGCCAAGCATTGGATTCGGCTTCATTTGTCCATCTCCATGGTTATGCTTTTCCCAGTTGCATCCACTCCTCTTTGAATGACATAGTCATTAACTAGTTTGTACTGCTCAAGCAGACGTTGCAACATGTAATAGGTTGAGTTCCAACATGTTGACACCTCCTCTATGAGGGCTTTAACTGGTACTCTATTAGCATGCAGAATGATTCTCAACTGCTTGCAGACTTTAAAAGAATGGCTAAAATAAGTGCAGATTCTTCTGCTGCTGGTCAGCTTGCTGCTGACTATGTCTTCTTTTTTTAGAAAGTCCTGCACAATCAGGTTGTTGCAATGGTCCATATACAGGGCCCGAAATAGCCACCATTTGCCATGGCCTTAACTGACTTGGCTTGGTAGTTCAGGCTGGACAGTTCCCATGCGGCACAGGGTCAAGACTGATTTGAATATGGCTGGGTCTGAACTGAGGTGGCGATGTGAGCTAAAGAACGATAATGGATTCAACCCAAATCTGTGACGGGGGTGAGTGCCTAAAAAGTTTCAGCGCTCCGTCCATTATCTCCTTGCGTTTGCTTTGTTCACAATAAGTTGGCAGGGTATGCCCAGACGTGGGTCCCTTGCTCACTTTGCCACTGGATTCAAGATAGCCTGGCTGATGACGGCTGTAAGCCAGAAACCGGTCCCAGGATGCTTGTTTCCGGTCCAGGGAAGACATGGCTTGGCAGTTCGGGCTGGACTGTTCCCATGAGGCACAGGGTCAGACTGATTTGCATATGGCCATGTCTGAACTGGGGTGGCGGAGTGAGCTAAAGAATGATGATGGATTAAACCCAGATCAGTTGACTGGGGGTGAGTGCTTGCAATGTTCAACACTCCGTCCATCATCCCCTTTGGTTTTGCTTAACTATATTTCTGCCATTGTACGTGGCAAAAAATCAAATTCTGATACCTCTGGCTCGCAGCCATTCAAACACCTTGCTGATAAAGTCTTCCAAGATGTTTTCAGCTGTATAGGATTTCTCCATGACAAACCTGGCTAATGTTGCATGCCGCTGAATGCCCTTAACAGTTTCTTCAACACTGAGATCTGTAGATAGCTGTTGCCTTACTCCCACAAAACAGATCTAGTGTGCAGTGATAAACATGTAATCATTGGCTTGACAACTGGTCCACATGTCTGTCGTCAGGTGGACAGTGTGAACAGCACTTTGCTGCAAAGCTTGTGCAACCAAATACGGCACATCATGATAAAGCAGTTGAACAGCAACTCTAGAAAAATAGGTCCAACTGGGAACCTTACATTTTGGGCAGATGGCTGCCACAATTTCTAAAAATCCCACTCTCTCCACAAAAGAAAAAGGGAGGAGGTACAGCGCTAACATTTTAGCCAGGTTCCCTTTCTACAAACGTGCCATTGGGTGGTTACATTTGTAGGACCCCTCCTGCTTAAACATGTCCATAATAGTAGGTTGGAATTATTTTCTTTTGTGGTGCCACTGACAAAGGTGACTTCCAGAGAGTACTGAGAGGTTCTAGACTCAATGTGCACCTTAGGACAGTCACTGTATGCGGTGGTGTCTCTTTTTGACTCTTATGCCATTTCGAGGTTGCTGAGGCGGGTGATACTAGTGCACTGCTGGGGACAGGGTTGCTTTGCATAAAGCTGTCACCCTTTTCTTCCTCTTCACCTTCACCTTCCATCGCAATCGGAGCTGATTCCCTTCTCTCATCGCCACCAACACCTGAATCAATTTTTTTAAGGTGCGCCTCCCACTGAATTGCATGATGTTTTTTCATATGGGTCGTTTGTCCTTCAGTACCATAGTGTGAACAAGGCTTACCTCGACAAACACTCATGTGGCAAATAGAGAATATTACAATGTTTTCCTCCTGCTTGCTAATGATAAAGAAGTTCCAAACTGGGAAGGAGAACTTTCTTAGTGTGCCACTGCTAATGCCTGAAGAAGAACTGGAGGTAGGTGGGTGCATCATCGATTGCCTCTCTGCAGTGCGTACCTCAACTGAGGTAGTGATGGATACAGGTCTCGATGGGGCCTTACAAATATGGAAACTGGCGGTGGTGGTACCAGTGCCACATCCCTCTGCGCAGGTTAAATAGAAGGGGTAATGCTGGTGTCCTCTGAGCCAGCTTCCATGACAAAGACTGGCTCATCATCCTCATCCCTTTCCATAATTGTAAGGCTCTCAGGAACTTTCCTTTTCCCATGTCTCTCCTTGCATGTCTCTGACTCAGCCGGGATCCAGTCTATGTCTAGATTATCAGAAGGGGGGCTTTGAGAAGATGGTGGAATACGCTACCTTTTTCTTGCCTGAGATCTGGAAACCAATAGTTCAACCACAGGTACATCTTGCTCTGCAGGAAGCTCAACCTCCTGTTCTGCTTCTACTTCAGGAAGATCTTCTATTGCTGGCTGCAGCTCCTGATGTCAACTTTGCTCAGTTTCCTGCAATGATTAAGTACTAGTTTGCGGCTGAGACAAATCCAATTCAGACTCACTGCTCATCGTCCTTGATTGCAGTGGCTGCTTCGCTGAAAGTCATGGTCTTGGGCTTTGTTTGGGGTGGTGACTTTGATGCGGGAGTGCTGCTTCCCAATTTGCTCCTTGGAGGATGGTGCGGCAGGCACATGTCTCCTGAAAAAGGTTTGGGGCGGCACGTCAGTGGTGGAAATCTGCTTCTTCTTCTACTCCTCACTGGGCACTTTCATAGCAGCACCTTTCCCTGGGGCCATCTTGAAACTGTCAGTTGGCAGTAGCACTTAGCTACAAAAGCGGAAGAGACGGAAGGACTCACGTCACATGTTGTGTCATGTCACTTGTACAGGCCTTCTGTCTGGCAATAGTGTGGGTGATGTCTCTTGTGCACCTAAAAGCAAACAAGCAAGAAAAACATTTAGTGAAACGTGGCATTTTTGCAGTTTGAATTATTCATAGTACAGAATATAATTTAGTGTGGTTACTTATTATCCTAAATAATTAACAACAATATTGTATCAATTCCAAAGTCGAACCACACCACCATAACATTTAATTCTCAATCAGGATAACAACATACAGATATAACTGTTTGCTTTATGTGCATCTAAGAGAGACAATTGTGGCAGTCATAGAGGTGCAGGGGAAAACTGGAATAATCCTTAAAACATGAATGCTGTTGTATGCAACTATGGCAGGCAGGAGAAAATGAAATATTCCTCAACAATGAATGCTGGTGTGCGCTGGGCACCTATTGCAGGCAGGGGGTCCAGGGATAATAATACTTTAAAAATTAATGCTAGTGTGTACCAATGGCAGGCAAGGGGGTCCAGGTAGAAGTGGAATATTCCTTAAAAAACGAATGCTGGTGTGCTGTGCACCTATGGCAGGAAAGAGCGTCCAGGGGGAAATGGAATAAAAATGAATGCTGGTGCGTGTGCACCTATGGCAAGGAGGGGGTCCAGGAAAAAATTGAATAAACCTTAAAAAATTGGTGTGCGGCAGGTGCCTATGGGAGGCAGGGGGTGGATGGATGGAAAATTTTAAAAAATTACAATAAAAAAAAATAATTGCTGGTGAAGAAGGGGACTATGAGAAACCCATTGAGAGGTAAGGAGGTGTAGGGCGAAAATGTAAAAAGTTCTTGTAATATGAAACACTGTTCATATATACATATACTACGATGATTCTCAATCATATTAAATTGATATTACGAAAAAGTAAAACGATGAACAAAAACAAAAAGGCATAGCCCTCTCCTATCAATCTCCCTAGAAAATGGCTAGAAAATGGCTTTGAAAACCTGAAAAAAAGGATTTACACAGTGACAGGCTGCACAAAATGGCCGCCGGCAACATTGTTGAGCAAAAACAACAAGTATATATATATATATATATATACTAAGATAGGTCCATTCAACGCCTCACTTTCCTTCTCGGTCTTTCTATCTGAGCTTATAGGTCCAGCGCGGGGACACACCGAATAGGTGTAACCATTCGCTTTGCAAATTATCATATATATATATGATAATTTGTAAAGCGAATGGTTACACCTATTCAGTGTGTCCCCGCGCTGGACCTAAAAGCTCAGATAGAAAGACTGAGACGGCAAGTGAGGCGATGAATGGACCTAACACCGAATAGGTGTAACCATTCGCTTTACAAATTATCATATATATATATATGTCTATATATATAATAATTTGTAAAGCGAATGGTTACACCTATTCGGTGTGTCCCCGCGCTGGACCTAAAAGCTCAGATAGAAAGACCGAGAAGGCAAGTGAGGCGATGAATGGACCTATCTTAGTATTGAATCAGGTTAAGAAACAGCCATGTTTTCAATTTCTCTCTGAAATCAGTTTCAGTAGGAGACGCTCTCAGGGCATACAGCAGAGAGTTCCACATTTTGGCAGCTAGATAGGCGAAAGTTCTAGCACCCATTATAGCTTTCCTGATCTTGGGAATTTTAGCAATTTTGGCCTCTGAGGATCTAAGATTCCGACCTGGGATGTAAGCTTGAATCACAGAATGGAGATAGCTGGGGCCTTGTTTATTGAGTATGCGACGGCAGAAACACAGAGCTTTGAATCCGATTCTTTTGGGCACCGAGAGCCAATGTAGCTGGTTAAGAGCACCCCTACACTGATGATATTTTGGGGTGATTCAGTATCAGCCTTGTTGCCGTGTTTCAAACTCACTGCAACATTGTAAGACTGCCCTTAGAAACACCCAGATGTAATATATTCCCGTAGTCCAGCTGGGAAGTAATGAGTGTATGATCTATAGTTTTCGGCGAGGTAGTGGAAATTAGGTTGAGAATTTTCCTCAGCGACTTAAGAGTGCCAAAATACTTTCCCACCATTTTTCTGATTTGATCGTCAAAAGAGAGTTTTGAATCAAATACAACTCCCAGGTTCTTAACTTTTTGTTCACCCAGGACTGCTGGCCACCAAGCTGATGTCCATATTGAGGGGGGTTTTCCTACCACCAGAAGCTCAGTTTTGTTAGCATTTATTTTTAGGCAACTGTCAGTCATCCATGAGGCAACATCCAATAAACAGGATTTTAAAAGTTCAGCGAGGATAGAGTTAGGTTCAGACAGATTTACTATAAGTTGGGTGTTGCCGGCATACGACACCCCTTGAACATTATATTTTTTGATGATGTCCGCCAGAGGTCTCATGTAAACATTAAACAACGTGGGGCTCAAAATAGAGTTCTGAGGGGCTCCTTTAGTAGAGCAGAACAGGTCGAGACACAAGATTTTAGTTACTTGAAAAGACCGATCATGGAGAAAGGATCAAAACCATTTGAGGGCCTTGCCACTTATCCTGCAATCCAGGAGCCTTTAAATTAGTATGCCATGAGACACCATATCAAAGGCTGTGCTTAGGTCAAGTAATATCAGGGCAGAGGTTTGGCCCTTGTCCGCATTCTGCCTGAGGATTTCCTCCGATAGGAGGAGGGCTGACTCCGTGGAGTACATTGCTATGAAACCAGATTGAGTAGGATGCAATAACTCTTTGGATTCCAGGAAACTGGTTAGGCAGTTGTTTACATGATTCTCCAGTATTTTAGACCCAAACGTAAGAAGAGAGATGGGTCTAAGATTTTCCAAGGTGGAAGACTCCAAAGAGAGATTTTTCCTACTAGGGATTACCATGGCATGCTTCCATGGCCTAGGCACTAATCCTGAAGTGATAGATAACCTAATAAGTTCTCGTAAAAGGGGGACAATCTCAGTCATCCCTAGCTGTAGAATTCTGGGTGGAGCTGGATCTAAAGGAGAACCAGATTTAATAGATAGGAAAATGGAGCTCAGTTCTGTTATGGAAGGGATAGTGACCTCAGTCATGTCACCTGGTTGTTTGCTAATCAATGTGTTATTTCCTTTTATTGCAGGTTCAGAGAAATTTTCATAAATTTTGGTCACTTTATCAGAAAAAAAAGTTTCGATGCTAGTACAAAATTCTAAAGAACGTGTAACATTAGCTGATAGTCGTTCAGAAGATGTTAGTGACTTTAGTAAGGAAAATAATTCCTTAGTCGGGTTCTTAGCTGAATCTATTTTCTGAGCATAATAATCCTTACATGCTACTCTGATAAGCTTATGATATACTTCCAAGGTGTCCTTCAGATGGGCGCGACTAGAGGTACTATACTCCTTTCTCCAAAAATGTTCAAGATGTTTACACTTTTTTTTAGAAGAGGCAAGATGCTCATTATACCAGGGTGCAGAGGGAGCGGATCTTGAATTGAATATGTTTGCTAGCGGAAGTATTTTTTCTAGCTCCATTAGTTTGGTTCACACGTGACCTCTCCCGGATATTTACTGGTTCCCCGCCGGCCGCTTTCGAACGCTGCGGACTCGGCATTGCAGGGCGCACGACAGATGCAGAGTGCCCGAGATAATGAGATGAGAGTTGGACATATGGGTGAGTGTTCTGTTCGCCCCGCTTTTATTTTATTTTTGTGACCGCAGCGCGAACGGGCTAGGACAGACTAAAACAAGCCTTGTTTGCCTTTTATTGTCTTCTAACTTATACTGGCTAAAGAAGTGCCTAACAAAAATGAATGTGTGTCCTCATGTAACGTAACTGGTGCTATGTAAAGCGCTCTGATACCCGGTTGCGGGTCAAGTTCGCGCTATATAAAACTCTGCAAAAAAAAAAAAGTGGTGCATGAATATACGGCCCGTAATATTGTCCTAACTAAAAAGAATGTATAAGGTAATTTATCAGCTCGCACTTGCTTTTGCCTGAGAATTCCCTTTACACATTGTCACTTTTGTGACCAGTGCCTCTTTTCATCTGTATTTTAGAAATAGACTGGATCCAGTTTGTCATAATGGTTTTTTGATGTCAGGAGCGGCCGCTTCCTTAACAATTATGGCCCCCAGACGATAGTTCCAAGTGAGCGTTGTTTATCTTTATTGGCTTAAGGTCACAGTTGATTCATCTGTGTTAGAGTTTCCCACAGCATGAGCCATAAGTGGAGAACTCAACACAATATATATAAATAGGCGATCACACGTTTGGTGACGGATTATACTAATGTCCTAGAATACTTGAGAATCACACTTTGGGTCCACCTACACGTGTGGATGTCTTCATCTGATGTTACACTTTTCTTATACTTTCTCTGACACTAGATGCACATCTCGGTGTAAGTGCATGAAAACCAGTTACAAACACAACCTTGAAGTGTTCCGTAGGTATGTAGATGTATAGTAATGTGTGTACATATTGTGAAATTGTATTTTAGGTCCTTCCTCGTACCCCCGTCCTGATGAGACCCAAATAGAAAGGTCGAAACGCGTAGACTACTGGAAAAGGAGGAATCCATTGAACACTAAAGTGATATATACTTGTTGATTTGCACAGAAAAAAAATTGGGTTGAGGTGGAGCTAATACCTCACTTGTGCATTAGGGTTACCTCACAGTGGACCGCAATATACTTTTGTGAACGAACACTTGTTGTACATAAAAAATTTGGGGTCTAGGAAATGATTTTGATCTTTAGTATTTTTGTATGTATTATATAATGTTTTAGTGTATATATAAATTGTGTGATGGAAAAAATGCGAAAAGATTATTGGTCTCAACCAGATATGAAATAAGAAATAAAATACGGTTTTGACCTGGAATGAATTATGAATGTGATTTATTACAAAAAATGCAATTAAATTCGATGGGATTAGGATCCTATGTATAAGAGTAATTAAATGTACTCTGGTGTAATTATTATGGATATCTATTCCTCCACCTCATATTGTCCTTTGAACCTAACAGAGAGAGAGGCGCAATATTATCAATAGCCTTTGTCAACCATACCTCATACTTTAATGTTGCATCAGTCACCTGATCTTCCAGTTCAATTTCAGGTTTCATATCTGACAGTATGGCCATAAATTTATCCGGTGTGACTCTAGCCCAATTCCTTGAAAAGACAGGAGGGGCAGATGGAGTCATGGAGGACCTGCTGAGCGTGAGAAAAAAAGGGACCAAAAGGTGATCAGTCCAAGGTAATCTAACGGAATCCTCGACCTGAATAGATGGGTCATTAGAAAAAATAGGGTAAAGTGTGAATTTTTTCGTGCGTAGGACCCACCACTAACTGAGATAGTTGGAGGGTTTCCAGGTCTCTGATTAGAGATAGGGCTATCTGGCAGTCCTTGGACTCTAGATGTAAGTTTAGATCACCGAGAATGATCAATTTATTATGCCGCAGGGCTAGATGAGTGGAACATTCCATCAAGTTGGAGATGAAGTTATTCACTGGCCCTGAAGGCCTACTAAGGATTGATTCTTAGATAAGTTTATCGAAAATTGTGCCGCTTCACCATCAAGAAGATCGACTTTATTTAGGGAGCAGTTCCATATAAGTTAAAAAACAATTGCAATATTTCCACCCCTTTGACCTAGGCGGTCGCATCTCGCAATCCCATATTCAGGTGGCAGAGCACTGAGAATGTCAGGCGCAGAATTTTCACTGAGCCAAGTTTCAGATAAAAAGAGTGCATCCGGGGCTTGTTCTACGAGTATACTACAGATTTCTAGTTTGTGTTTTGGGAGAGATAGACAATTCAGCATTATGCCTTTAAAGGACATGGTATGAGTGTTGATACTCACACACTGTCTAATATTGTTTGTCCCACTGGGAGCAATCGAAAAGGTGCAGTGGCTACATTGAATCCTGTCATCTCCTACCTGTATGGTGCCAATGCAGGCCTTTTGCATCGGGGGGCCAAGTTCTTGATAGTATGTGTAGGAGAGTTGGATCTGCTTCACATGGGTACCCCCACTTTTTGCTGATGCTTCACTGTTTTTCGACATTAGTCTGGCTGGGGCCCTGCTAATCAGAACCCCAGCCTAGCTGCTTCCTCTCTAAAATGGTTTCCATGTGCCTTAGGCACATCACTGATTGGAATCTGGAGTGCCCTTATAAGTCCCTAGTATATGGTACACTATGTACCAAGGGCATAGGTACCTCAGAGGCCTACCAGGGGCTGCAGCATGTATTATGCCACCCCTGGAAGGCCATCCAAACTGACACCACAGGTCTGCTACTGCAGCCTGGGTAAGGTGGTGCATGCACCCCTTACTGTGATATAGGTTACCTATAGCACTAAATACATACACACATATAAACCTATAAGTCACTCCTAAGGCAGGCCTTATCAATCCTAAAGGCAGAGTGCATGGTTCCTATGTGAGAGGGTGCCCTGCATGAGCAGGGCCCTCTGCAGCGTTCGGAGACCCTTCTCTGATGCTGTTTGTAGTGCAGCCTGACCATATACTCTTAAGCGCATTATAACCTCGCGTTAAATGCTAACTTTGGAATGGCTGCACCTAAACATGTCGTGTTTGGTGTCAAACATCTTGGAATACTACCCCCCCGCCAATTCTGGCGGCGGGGGTAGCATTCCACCCTTCTAGAGGGAAAGACATGTTAACTCTGGCTAGCCCGGTAACTTCTTTCCAAAGCCCTGGCATCACAAAATGGATGCTGCTGCCACAGACACAAGTCTGGCCTCCTGCTGCTGGACGAAACTCCGGCAGGGGAGGCCTGGACAATAGGTTTCCTGTCCCAGGGAGGTGTGACCACCTCCCCAGACAGGATAATGTGTATTGGGGCTGGGCGGGAGCACTTGCGGGTGCTTTGAAGTCCTGCACTGGGGGCACACTTGGTGTCCCTGTGCCTACCCCAGTTCAAACCGGATCAGGGGCTTGCAGCCCCTGCTTTGGCGCGAACTGGACAAAGGGAAAGGGGTGTAGCCACCCCTCTGCCCTGACCCACCCATAGGTGGGGCCACAGAGTAGTCCAACCCCTAAACTTAGTATAAGTATAGGAACCCAGTCCTTAGGACTTTAGATTATCCCTGGACGAAACTCTGAAACAGAATCCTGGACCTTCGACGCTCTACTCACGATTAGAGGACAGAAGAATCTCCCTTGGGGTCAAGGAGTGACTCCCCTGCTTGGCAGGCACCAAAGAAGCATCTGTCCGGTTCGCATTTCTGAAGCTCCCGTCGGACGCCGAAGTCAGCGCATCACCAGAGGTGGATTCTCAGACTTCACCGAGGCTACCCTGAGTCCCCAGCAAAGCTGAGGCCCGTAGCTATCGTGGGTGTCTTGAGACTGTGACCCCTAGACACCGAGCACATTTGCAAGTGCCTCCTCTTCTGGGTCTCCCCCGAAGTCGTGCTTTGGGCTCCGAGTAGCCCTAGCCTCCAGCACCAACTGTACCGAAGATCTCTGGCCTCCACTCCACGAGTGTCCTGTGAGCCAGATCCACGTGCAATGTCTTGAGGCTCCTTTGCAGTCGCTAGCCCGTTGGCTAGTAGCCCTTAACGAAGGCCAATCTTTTTCTAACTTGGTATCCTGGTTGCTCCAGGCCTGCCCTCACTTACCTTCGCTGGGTGAGTTCCCCAGACCTTGTTGGTCTGCACCATCGACGATCTTCCTCTGCATCGAGACTTGCTGTTGCCAAGGCTTGTTGGGTCCAATCCGGTCGCCGACACCTCAGCACTCGACAGACATCGTGTACTAGCCCGAATCCTGCTCCTGGTCGCCAACAACGCCTCCTGGACCTCGTGGCTGAAGAGTCAAGACGACTGTCAACGCACCGGAAGCACTCGACATCGGTGGGCATCTGTCCATCGCCTTCCTGGTCACTGGCTAGTGACCCAGACTCTGTCCCCTCTGCTTTCAGGTTCTTCAGATCTCCGATCCACTCTTGGATCCACCCGGACACTTTCCACTTGGTCGCCAGCAGCACTTTGCAGCAGATCACCATTCAAATCGACGACGAAACCCGACCCCGAAAGACACCTATGCACCCGGCTTCCCTGGGTGAGGTAACACGAGTACTCCGGTGCTCCCATGGGTAGAGACTCTTCAAAGTACTAGATCTCAAAGGGTTTGCTCCAAGTCCTCCTTTAAGTGTCCCTTTTCTTTAATTTCCCGATCACGACTTTCTTCATAGAAGTCAACGGCGTATCGCGGTTGTGTATTTACACTGCAAGCGTCCCCCGTGGGTCCCCTGTGTCACTACCTTGGGTGGTTCCTTGTGGGCCAAGCACTTCTAGAGGCTCTAGGCCTAGTGTCTAGTTCAGTCGTGGTTCTTATACCACTTTATTGGTATATGGTTTGGTACGCCCCTAGGGCCCAAACGTGTATTTGTGCTATTACTGTGTTTAAATAACTTCTAACTTATGTACTTCGAACTCTAGCCTCATAAAGAGACTAGAGGGGTGTGTTTAGCAATAAATACATATATTTTGAATATATACCTGGTGTGGTGCTCTTTCATTTGATCACTCAAGAGATTATAGACTTGGAAAACAAGCTGCTTTACATTCCTTCAAGACTTAGCCTGAAGGCTGCTCTCCATAGCTACCACTAGGATAGCTTTCAATAAGGTTGTCTTTAACCTATCTCCAATAAGGGGTTGTTTGGACTGGTGCAAGGTGCCCACTATAATTAGTGGACAGCATATACCAGGCCAACTTCTCACATTGGTGTGCAGCGTGTGGGATTCCAGCTTGCTATTGTTTTACCAGATAATCTCAATTGAATTGATCAACTGAAAACCACTAAAGGTACCCAAGGTACATATAATTTAAGCTTAGAATACAGTAAGTTCTACTGAACTTAGAGTTGTGTGTTAAGGGATAGCACACCCTTTCCACAACTCAAGAGAGTTTAGTAGGCCACACTAGAGTAGGTAGTGCATACACCACACCACACTAGTAATGTCTTTTAGGGTAGGATCTAAAGAATCCTTGCAGGAAGCCACTGAGCTTCCACCCTCCAAGTATGATACACTCCCATTCTTGGAATTGAGAGCTTTATGCAACTTGAAAAAAATAAGGACAGGCCAAAGTCCCACCACCCAACACCTTAAAGAGTTGTTGGTGGCTTATGACCTTAGTAAGCCCTTGGGGACTGAAGGGGTAGGAGCTGAGGGTGGGGCAGAAGATGAGGATGGGACCAGGGGTAGAAATACCCCCAGCCCCCCTCTGAAACTGGCCAGGAGGGTGAAAATGACCCTGACCTGGATAACCCAATCCCTCCTGAGGAAGATGAAGAGGATAATCAGGATGATGCCCTCTTTGTCCCCCAGGAAGGATTAAGAGTGTGCCCAGAAAGTCTAGATCTCCTTCTCAGGAGTCTAACCACTCTGGCACCTCAATAGGGAGCTCTGTCTCATCTCATAGGAGGGAATCCTCTCATGAGAGGAGAACAAGGCTGATTCAATATGAGGAAGCTCAGCTTGAACTCAGAAGGAAGCAAGTAGCCTTAGACAGGGAGTCCCTAGATCTCTTTAGAGAGAAAAGAAAGTTGGGACTAGAGTCCCATGGTGGCAGCCATGTCCCTAGAGATAGGGAAAGGTCCTATGACCATAGGAACCTGAGCAAGATTGTCCCTCCCTATCAGAATGGGGATGACATCCACAAGTGGATAACTGCTCTAGAGAGGGCCTGTAAGGTACAGAAGGTCCCTCAGTAGCAGTGGGCAGCAATCTTGTGGCTCTCCTTTGCAGACAAAGGTAGAGATAAGCTCCTCACTGTTAGAGAGGAGGATGCTGATAATTACAAGGTCTTGAAGAGTGCTCTTATTGATGGGTTTGGCCTAACCACTGAACAGTACAGGTTGAAGTTCAGAGATACCCAAAAAGCACAGACTCAAGACTGGGTAGACTATGTGGATTGTTCTGCCAAGGATCTGGAAGGCTGGTTGATGGGCAGTAAGGTGTGTGACTTCTCAGGATTGTACAATCTGATAATGAGGGAGCAGATTCTTAATAACTGTCAAAATCAGCTGTTGCATCAATACCTGGTAGACTCTGATCTGACCTCTCCCCAAGAATTGGGAAAGAAGGCAGACAAATGGGTCAGAACCAGGGTGAAGCAGAAAGTACAGAACCAAGGTGGGGACACTAAGAAGCAAGATGCTAAGAACTCTGAAAAGGGTGGGGAGAAAGGTAAAGATCAAAAGTCTTCATCAGGCCCCCAAAAATCTTCTTCAGGTGGGGATTCACAGTTTACAAAAGGGAAAGGCCGAAGAAAACCATGGTGCAAGGTCTGTAAGCAAAAGACCCACTGGACCAGTGATTGCACCAAGTCCAAAGACTCAAGTCCAGCACCCACCAATGCCCCTAAGGCACCTGTTCCCCCTAGTACAGTTGGTGGGAGTGCTCCAGCCAAGGGTTTAGTAGGGTTCACCCTGGGTACTGAGTTGGGCTCTGACCTAGTCAGAGAACTGACTCAGGCTGTGTTAGTCTGTGATGGAGGCATGGATGTGACCTCCTCTGTGAGTCCCAGTAATCTGGGCAAGTACAGACAACAGCCTTTAATCAATGGACGTGAGGCTTTGGCATTTAGGGACACAGGGGCAAGTGTCACAATGGTGACACAAGACCTTGTGCATCCTGGGCAAGTTACACTTGGTGAGATGTACCAAGTGACCAATGCTAGCAATGTCAGAACAGACCATACTCTGGCAGTTGTTAACTTCTCCTGGGGAGGGGTAACTGGCCTTAAGAAGGTTGTGGTGAGTGCAAACCTACCAGTCGAATGCTTGCTTGGCAATGACTTAGAGACTTCTGCTTGGGCAGAAGTGGAGCTCAGGACCCATGCAGAAATGCTGGGGATCCCTGCAGATGTGTTTGCTGTGACCAGGTCACAAGCCAAAATGTCTAGCACTGAACAGGCCTTGGATTCTGGAAGAATGGACCAAGTGCCTTCCAAGAGGAGGAGTAGTAGGGTTAAGGCAGTGCCTTCCCCCTTGGCTCAGGAGGAAGATCAGTCCCTTGAGGGGGATGATCTCAGTCCTGAAGAAGGAACTGTCCCAGAGGAACTTGAACCTGACCAGGTTGAGTTCTTGGGGACAGGGGGACCTTCTAGGGCAGATCTGAGCCAGGAGCAGCAGAGCTGCCCCTCCCTTGAACCCCTCAGACAGCAAGCTGCTGCTGAGGCTGCTGGGAAAGCTAGTGGTCCCCATACAGTGTATTGGGATGATGGACTCCTGTACTCAGAGAGTAGAGACCCCAAGCCTGGTGCTACCAGGAGGTTGGTTATACCTCTGAAGTTCAGGGGCTTCCTATTGACCCTAGCCCATGATATTCCCTTGGCAGGTCACCTGGGCCAGAACAAGACTTGGGACAGAATTGTCCCTCACTTTCACTGGCCCCACATGTCTGAAGACACCAAGGAGTTTTGTCGCTCCTGTGTAACCTGCCAGGCCAGTGGCAAGGCAGGTGGCACTACAAAGGCCCCCTGATACCACTACCTGTGGTGGGGGTGCCCTTTGAAAGGGTAGGGATTGACATTGTTGGTCCCATGGATCCCCAAACAGCATCTGGGCACAGGTTTATCCTGGTGGTAGTGGATCATGCCACCAGGTACCCAGAAGCTATTCCCCTCAGGACCACTACAGCACCTGTGGTGGCAAGGGCCCTCCTGGGAATTTTCTCAAGAGTGGGCTTTCCTAAGGAGGTAGTATCAGACAGGGGTGCTAACTTCATGTCTGGGTACTTAAAAGCAATGTGGAAGGAGTGTGGAGTGACTTATAAGTTCACCACACCCTATCACCCACAATGCAATGGTTTAGTTGAGAGATTCAACAAAACCTTGAAGGGCATGATTAAAGGGCTCCCAGACAAGCTTAGGCAAAGATGGGACATACTCTTGCCCTGCCTTTTATTCGCATATAGGGAGGTGCCTCAGAAGGGGGTTGGTTACAGCCCTTTTGAACTTCTGTTTGGCCACCCTGTGAGGGGTCCACTGTGCTTGGTGAAGGAAGGATGGGAGTTACCTCTCAAGCCCCCAAAGCAAGACATAGTGGACTATGTACTTGGTCTCCGCTCCCGGATGGCTGAGTATATGAAAAAGGCAACCAAAAACCTTGAGGCTAGCCAGGAACTTCAAAAGGCCTGGCATGACCAAAAGGCTGTTCTGACTGTTTACCAGCCAGGACAGAAGGTGTGGGTGTTGGAGCCAGTGGCCCCAGCAGCTCTCCAAGACAAATGGAGTGGACCCCACACTATTGTTGAGCAGAAGGGTGAGGTTACCTACTTAGTAGACCTAGGAACACCCAGGAGTCCCCACAGGGTTCTCCATGTCAACAGGTTAAAACCATATGTGGACAGGGCAGACATGGGCTTGCTCATGGCTACTGATGAAGGGCAGGAGGAAGAGAGTGACCCACGCCCTGACCTGCTCTCACAGAACCCTGACGATTGGTCAGTAGATGGTGTAGCCTTGGCAGGCAGCCTCACTACCCAGCAACAAACTGATTGTAGACAGGTTCTCAATCAGTTTAGACACATGTTTTCACTGACACCCAGTCAGACCACCTGGTGCACTCATGAAGTGGACACTGGGGACAGTCTGCCTATTAAAAATAAGATTTATAGGCAACCTGACCATGTCAGGGACTGTATCAGGACTGAAGTCCAGAAAATGTTGGAATTGGGAGTTATTGAACCCTCAGATAGCCCTTGGGCTAGTCCAGTGGTCCTTGTGCCAAAACCTCACACCAGTGGTGGAAAAAGAGAGATGAGGTTTTGTGTGGACTACAGGGGTCTCAATGCAGTCACTAGGACTGATGCCCATCCAATACCAAGGGCAGATGAGCTCATAGATACTTTGGCCTCAGCCAAATATCTCAGCACATTTGACTTGACAGCTGGCTACTGGCAGATCAGACTAGCTGATACTGCAAAGCCCAAAACAGCATTCTCAACCCCTAGTGGGCATTATCAATTTGTGGTAATGCCCTTTGGTCTGAAGAATGCACCTGCCACTTTCCAGAGGTTGGTGAATACAGTTCTCACAGGTCTGGAAGCCTATAGTGCAGCATATCTAGATGATATTGCTGTCTTTAGCTCCACCTGGGAGGATCACCTGGTCCACCTCAGGAATGTTTTACAGGCCCTGCAAAAGGCAGGCCTGACTATCAAGGCCACTAAGTGCCAGATAGGGCAGAGTCAGGTTGTGTACCTGGGCCACCTTGTGGGTGGAGGCCAGGTTCAACCTTTGCAGAGCAAGATCCAGACTATCATGGACTGGACTGCTCCCACTACCCAGACTCAGGTGAGAGCCTTCTTAGGCCTGACTGGGTACTATAGGAGATTTGTCAAGGGGTATGGATCAATAGTGACACCCCTGAATGACTTAGCTTCTAAGAAAATGCCCAAAAAGGTTCAGTGGACAGTTAGCTGTCAAAAGGCATTTGATGACCTGAAGCAGGCCATGTGCACTGCTCCCATTCTACAGAGTCCTGATTACTCCAAGAAGTTCATTGTTCAAACTGATGCATCTGAATTGGGGGTAGGGGCTGTACTGTCACAATTGAATGAAGAAGGTCAGGATCAGCCAGTAGCTTTCATTAGCAGAAGGCTGACCCCTAGAGAGAAACGTTGGTCAGCCATAGAGAGGGAGGCCTTTGCTGTGGTCTGGGCTCTGAAGAAGTTGAGGCCATACTTGTTTGGTACACACTTCCTGGTTCAGACAGACCATAAGCCCCTCTTATGGCTAAAACAAATGAAGGGTGAAAACCCCAAACTGCTTAGGTGGTCCATTTCCCTACAGGGGATGGACTTTACAGTGGAACATAGACCTGGGAGTAACCATGCCAATGCAGATGGACTTTCTAGGTACTTCCACTTAGAACATGAAGACTTAACTGGGCAAGGTTAGTTTAATGTCCCTACGTTTGGGGGGTTGTGTAGGAGAGTAGGATCTGCTTCACATGGGTACCCCCACTTTTTGCTGATGCTTCACTGTTTTTCGACATTAGTCTGGCTGGGGCCCTGCTAATCAGAACCCCAGCCTAGCTGCTTCCTCTCTAAAATGGTTTCCATGTGCCTTAGGCACATCACTGATTGGAATCTGGAGTGCCCTTATAAGTCCCTAGTATATGGTACACTATGTACCAAGGGCATAGGTACCTCAGAGGCCTACCAGGGGCTGCAGCATGTATTATGCCACCCCTGGAAGGCCATCCAAACTGACACCACAGGTCTGCTACTGCAGCCTGGGTAAGGTGGTGCATGCACCCCTTACTGTGATATAGGTTACCTATAGCACTAAATACATACACACATATAAACCTATAAGTCACTCCTAAGGCAGGCCTTATCAATCCTAAAGGCAGAGTGCATGGTTCCTATGTGAGAGGGTGCCCCTGCATGAGCAGGGCCCCTCTGCAGCGTTCGGAGACCCTTCTCTGATGTTGTTTGTAGTGCAGCCTGACCATATACTCTTAAGCGCATTATAACCTCGCGTTAAATGCTAACTTTGGAATGGCTGCACCAAAACATGTTGTGTTTGGTGTCAAACATCTTGGAATACTACCCCCCCCCCCCGCCAATTCTGGCGGCGGGGTAGCATTCCACCCTTCTAGAGGGAAAGACATGTTAACTCTGGCTAGCCCGGTAACTTCTTTCCAAAGCCCTGGCATCACAAAATGGATGCTGCTGCCACAGACACGAGTCTGGCCTCCTGCTGCTGGACGAAACTCCGGAAGGGGAGGCCTGGACAATAGGTTTCCTGTCCCAGGGAGGTGTGACCACCTCCCCAGACAGGATAATGTGTATTGGGGATGGGCGGGAGCACTTGCGGGTGCTTTGAAGTCCTGCACTGGGGGCACACTTGGTGTCCCTGTGCAAACCCCAGTTCAAACTGGATCAGGGGCTTGCAGCCCCTGCTTTGGCGCGAACTGGACAAAGGGAAAGGGGTGTAGCCACCCCTCTGCCCTGACCCACCCATAGGTGGGGCCACAGAGTAGTCCAACCCCTAAACTTAGTATAAGTATAGGAACCCAGTCCTTAGGACTTTAGATTATCCCTGGACGAAACTCTGAAACAGAATCCTGGACCTTCGACGCTCTACTCACGATTAGAGGACAGAAGAATCTCCCTTGGGGTCAAGGAGTGACTCCCCTGCTTGGCAGGCACCAAAGAAGCATCGGTCTGGTTCGCATTTCTGAAGCTCCCGTCGGACGCCGAAGTCAGCGCATCACCAGAGGTGGATTCTCAGACTTCCCCGAGGCTACCCTGAGTCCCCAGCAAAGCTGAGGCCCGTAGCTATCGTGGGTGACTTGAGACCGTTACCCCTGGACACCGAGCACATTTGCAAGTGCATCCTCTTCTGGGTCTCCCGAAGTCGTGCTTTGGGCTCCAAGTAGCCCTAGCCTCCAGCACCAACTGCACTGAAGATCCCTGGCCTCCACTCCACGAGTGTCCTGTGAGCCAGATCCACGTGCGACGTCTCGAGGCTCCTTCGCGGTCGCTAGCCCATTGGCTAGTAGCCCTTAACGAAGGCCAATCTTTTTCTTACTTGGCATCCTGGTTGCTTCAGGCCTGCCCTCACTTACCCTTGCTGGGTGAGTTCCCCAGACCTTGCTGGTCTGCACCATCGACGATCTTCCTATGCATCGAGACTTGCCGTTGCCAAGGCTTGTTGGGTCCAATCCGGTCGCCGACACCTCAGCACTCGACAGACATCATGTACCAGCCCGAATCCTGCTCCTGGTCACCGACAACGCCTCCTGGACCTCGTGGCTGAAGAGTCAAGACAACCGTCAATGCACCTGAAGCACTCGACATCAGTGGGCATCTGTCCATCGCCTTCCTGGTCACTGGCTAGTGACCCAGACTCTGTCCCCTCTGCTTTCAGGTTCTTCAGATCTCCGATCCACTCTTGGATCCACCCGGACACTTTCCACTTGGTCGCCAGCAGCACTTTGCAGCAGATCGCCATTCAAATCGACGACGAAACCCGACCCCGAAAGACACCTATGCACCCGGCTTCCTGGGTGAGGTAACACGGGTACTCCGGTGCTCCCGTGGGTAGAGACTCTTCAAAGTACTAGATCTCAAAGGGTTTGCTCCAAGTCCTCCTTTAAGTGTCCCTTTTCTTTAATTTCCCGATCACGACTTTCTCCACAGAAGTCAACGGCGTATCGCGGTTGTGTATTTACACTGCATGCGTCCCCGTGGGTCCCCTGTGTCACTACCTTGGGTGGTTCCTTGTGGGCCAAGCACTTCTAGAGGCTCTAGGCCTAGTGTCTAGTTCAGTCGTGGTTCTTATACCACTTTATTGGTATATGGTTTGGTACGCCCCTAGGGCCCAAACGTGTATTTGTGCTATTACTGTGTTTAAATAACTTCTAACTTATGTACTTCGAACTATAGCCTCATAAAGAGACTAGAGGGGTGTGTTTAGCAATAAATACATATATTTTGAATATATACCTGGTGTGGTGCTCTTTCATTTGATCACTCAAGAGATTATAGACTGGTAAAACAAGCTGCTTTACATTCCTTCAAGACTTAGCCTGAAGGCTGCTCTCCATAGCTACCACTAGGATAGCTTTCAATAAGGTTGTCTTTAACCTATCTCCAATAAGGGGTTGTTTGGACTGGTGCAAGGTGCCCACTATAATTAGTGGACAGCATATACCAGGCCAACTTCTCACAGTATTTGAAGTGAATTGTCTCTGCTGGCAATTAAAACGGGCATGGGGACTGGCCCCTGGCCCCGGCCGGCCGGGCACAGATAGGGATTCCTTTTGGCGCGCCTTTGGCGCGCCAGCAGTGTGCCCCCTGCATGCATCCTCGCATCAGCCATGTTAAAGTAAGCCTCGTCAGAGGAAGCATTTGGGATCTGGCCAATCAGGAGGGAAAGGGGCGGGGCAAGACTGCAGAGGGCAGGCACCTCCTAGTCCCTCGAAGACATCAGGAGAGCAAGTCCCCAGCAATCAAAGTTCACCAAAAGCGGAGTCTCAGAGGAAATAGGGTTCAAAAGGAAGGGAGCCGGGCACCTTCCAGCACAGTAAGTGCTACACGGAAAAAAAGAGCAGAGGTTAAAAACACAAAACAACAAAACACGAGAGCCAGGCACCTCCCACACCAAAGGTGTTACAAGGAAACTAAATGAAAAAGAGTTAAAATGCTCACACACAGGTGGGTAAGCTCAGGATGAACACTCCTTAACGAGTGGAAAACACACTCGGACAGGAGTGAGATTACACTAGAGGAAACAAGGGGCCCGATTCACAAAAGTAATCTGAGACAAAATCCTAACTTTACGACTTTCGGTATTCACAAAGGGCATTTAGTAGTAGTAAAGTTAAGACTTTCGGTATTCACAAAGGGCATTTAGTAGTAGTAAAGTTAGGATTTTGTCTTAAGTTTGTCTTAAGTTTTGGTCTGAAGACAAAATCCTAACTTAAGTTTAACTTACGATTTTGTCTTAAGTTTGTCTTAAGTTAAACTTAAGTTAAACTTAAGCTAAACTTAAGTTAGGATTTTGTCTTAAGTTTGTCTTAAGTTTTGGTCTTAAGACAAAATCCTAACTTAAGTTTAACTTAAGTTTAACTTAAGACCAAAAGGATGCATGCCCCCAACAAAGAACACATGCAGGCCTACAGCAAAAGCACACTGGCTGCATTATTGATTTGTGCTAAGGTGTTTTCCTTAATTTATGCTTGACAATCCCCTGATTTCTGTCAAGTACTAAGAAACGCCTGAGTTTCCTTTCATGTTTGAATTGTCGCAGGTTTGTGTTTCCACTTCATTGTTTTGTCTTCTATGTGTATATTTGGAATATTAAATATTTTTGTCTGGCTGGACAACACATTATAGATCTCATTGTACTTCTATAATAATTTTCTTACCTTATCCTTCATGTGAGGGACCACTGTTCATAAAAGATGTCAGAATTTTGCTGGAACTCTGAGTTACCTGCATAGCGCAAAGTTCCCGAACTCCGCCAAGTCTACGAGTAAAATTATTTTTCCGCCCAGGCCTAATCTTATCCTGTGGAAAGGATTGCACAGTTTTCGTTTCATCATTTTCCAGGCACCACTGGCAATACAGTATTCTAACAAAAAAACTACTAGGGCATTCATAACTGCTTTGGGTTCTGTTCAGGTAGTACATGATACTGAGCCTTAGAATTTACATTTGATAGAAGCAAGAGCTAGTGACTGTTTAAAACTGGTGCTTTAGCGAGAAGACTGAATAAAAGTTAAACTGCGTGGTTTTTATTATATTTACACACACAGAGCTTATGTGCAAGCATTTTTGTCAGTGGGTAGAAACTGGGATGTCCTCATATTCTCTGTTATTATAATATTGATTTATTTTTATTGCCTGGGCCTGTTGCTTCCCATCCTAATTCAGATATCATGCTGGCCATTTGTAGATAGATTAGGACTGACAACCTGGACTCTCAGTAACACTTACGCATCATCTGCATATATACAGAAGTGGAAGTCATGATTGAGGACTCCTTAGCAATATTGTGTGTTGATCTCTATGGCACCACCCATAATTTAGCCAACATGTAGGTGATCAATCAGTACTACCTGGTCAAGAGTCCTATATGCATCAGATAGATCTAGGAGGATCAAGTCCACCAAGAAACCACCATGATCCGTTTCCTGTATACAGTAATCCAATGCCATTTTGAACATGGTTCCATGCTGCACGAAAATTCTAGACAGGGTCAATGCCTTAATGCGATTCCTCAACCTATATGGCTATTTTAGTTTACAGTCTTTCTAGGACAGTACAAGCTGCAGGCAACACACTTTGCATTGCTTTGTGTGCTTTAGTAAATACAAAGTGCTCCCTTGCGCTACTTTGTGGTGGGTAGGTGTTACATGGGTGGAGCATGGGTGTTCCAATTCAACCACCCATGCATTTTGACGCGAACACAGAATTGCACGGGCTTGTAAACGGGTATGCACTAAAACCGTGCGCCCAATGGCCTAACCGACTGAGGTATAATGAGGATAAATCTTTTTATTTCTCCTTGTTAATTCTTCTTTCCTTGTGTGTTGCATTATGCAGATGGTGCCATAGATGACTAAGGCAGATCTTCATGGTCTAGGGTCAGCTTCTTAAGAATAGGTGTGATCACCACCAGTTAAATACCTATTGAAGTCATTGCCATTTAAAGCAAGGAACGTTTGATATGCAAAAGTAGAAAGACAAAACAGGGAAGAGAGTATGTACAAAACGTGATCTGGCAAGGATTTCAGGCTTTTCCTGGTTTAAATGCTCTTGTATTAATCGCCAGCTGCTCTCTGAATAGGAAATAATAAATTCACTATCTTCTATGTCTGGGGATTTTCATTTATTCTGTATCATTCTATTGCTTGTAAAATAATCAATAAGTGCATTAAGCTGGACAAGTGATTATCTCACAACGAGACACTGGGATTCATTAAGACAGTGGTTAAATGGAAGCCATTTGCTCATCATCACCAGACTAATTTCTGTCCTTGAGTGTGTTGGTGCGACTGGTCCAAGGTTATTCAGATACATGTTCTTTCAGTATGTTTGTGTTTGTTGATGTATTGCATAATCTTTTAATATATTTTGTATTTGCTATGTTAATTGCTCCTTGTAATTTGTTTTGTGCAAACAAACGCATTTATAGAACTTGGCAAGACATCTTGTGTTTTGTTTGTACATCTGCAAGATGTTACTTGGGCAACAAAGGCCTGCTTAGAAATACAGTAAATAAATACAAGTATACATGGTGGTAACATTTTACCTTTGCAGTGCATTATAACGCTTTTCTTTTAAACCATATGACTGATTGTGAGTCTTGGGAATAATATTTATTTGAATAATGTTTACACAATGTTTCACATCGTTAGGAGACTGCTGCTATACAAGGATTGGTGATTTAGTTTTCTTTATATCGGTCTACCATTTCTGCTTCATGCTCTAGTAATTTAAATCTGCGTTTCTTCTCGTGATTTGTTTGTGTTGCCAAGGCAGGGACCGTCATTCTGGTCATAACTTGGCTGTATTCATCCTTCTCCTTTTCCCACGCACATAAGCAACAGGCGGCTGGTGCACAGTAAGATGAGCAGCCTTCCCCTCATGCATAGCTCTGCACACACATGTAAGTAGAGGTTGTGCTTGGTCTGTCACAGCCGTTCTGCTAACCTCTGCTGGGAGAGAGAGAGATTGGTTAAACACAATAAAAGTGACTTTATTCCATCCTCTGTGTACAGTTATTACTTCCTTTTTAGAACTGAAATTTACAACAGTACATGCTCAAACACAAAAGATAGATGACGTCAGGAAAGGAAAAGCAATTGGGTCATGTAGAAGAAAGGTTTTTGTGGAATGATTCTGAATCACTGCATAGGAAGTTCATGGAACACACAATTGAAGCCTTGCAAGTCTTAACATGTCACCTGGGGCTAGTCAGGATGACTTGTTCGCCAGATTGGCACCCCAATATTCTACAAATGCGTGGGACAGATTTGCAGGGCCCAAACATTAGGGTACCCACGTTCTTTCAAAGTTCTGTGAGAGATGTAGGAAACCTCAGGTCAGTTTTGTTTTTTCTTTCTAATATTTCATGCCATTTACAGGTGGGCAGACCAACACCTGACCAGGCATATATTAGGTATGATCAAACCTTAAATTCGCCCCAGGTCCCTCCTGTCCTCATCCCATTCATGACAAGTGAGATAATCCTATCTCACCAACAGAAAAAAGAACGAAGGAATGCTGGACCCCTACCCCACCCCCTCCCACCCGAGTACATAAGCATACTTACCCAGCATTCTCTCTGTTCTTTTTTCTGTCTTCCTACAGAATGGGATGAGTCTGGAGCTGGAGCTTCTGGTGGGTTCGCGTCTTTGCTGCCAGGTGGTGGGGGCGTTGCTGGTGTTGTGTCTCCCTCTCTTCCAGGTTTGGAGTTAGACGTATGTGGTTCTCCTTCGGGTCGCTGTTGTGGTTTCTTCTCCTTTGCTGTCCGTGCCTCATATGTTGCTGGGCTTGTCAGGAGGTGTGTGGTTTCCTAGGGAAGCGGCTCTGTGCTCCCCAGGAGCGGAGTGCTTCCGTGTCCTGTTGCCTGACTTCCAGCCTTTGTTGCAGTCCAGGAATTCAGGTGCACCGATGCCAATCGGAAGATCGGGGACGTTTGGATTTGCAGGTCCCAGTTGCTTCCTTTATCTGGTTGCTGCTGGTGAGTACCGCAGAGCGTTCTTTTTGAGTGTTGGGTCAGTTCAACAGGGCTATGCTTTGGCCCCTGTTGGTGTCCTTGTTGCTGGTGACCTTTCCTCGGCTGTGTGTTTCCCTGGTGCTGGTGTTTGTCAAGATGGGCTAACATTCCAAGAGATGTAAGCATGTGGAGGATTCTCTCTCTCCCTCTTCTGTGTCCTCTTCTTCACCTTCTCCGGCGCAGTCCAAATTCCACAGGGAGGGGTTGATGCCTGTATCAAGCGCCTTATCAGAGAGACTTTTCAGGAAATGGGTGGGGGGGCCCGGCCCAAGAGCTTGGTGCCAGTTTTGCCCTCTCAGTCTTCCAGTTCGGACAAAGATGAATGGATGGGGGGTTAGGAGCAGAAAGGGAAATATGTGGATAAGGACATGTTGCCTGAGTTGCTGCGACATGTTAAATCCAACATGGTCTTCCCTGAGGATGAGGTGCCCATCACTCCTGGGGGTTCTTTACTTTGCCAGTGCCAGAGCACAGCCAGGATGGATGTGCCAGTCCATCCCTACATCCATGAGGTGTTGAAGTGGGAGTGTAAGGATCCTGATCGAATTTTGCTGCCCCGTTTCATGGCCAAGTTGTATCCTCTCCAGGACATGTCCACGGTCTTGCCAGACTCTATTCCCCATTGATTCCTTTGTGGTGAGTCTGGTGGGCTGAACCTTGTTGGTTGAGGGCACTGTTATTAAGGTTCCTGTGGATAAGAAGGTGGATGCATCCTTGAGAAAGGTTTTCTCGAGGTCCCATCTGGCTCTGCGTTCTGGGATTTATGGGACTTCTGTTGCTCAGTCCCTCATTTCCGATGTCAAAGCTTTTTTTTGAGTCCCTAGATGATACATCAGACTGTGCTGGGCTTTTAGATCATATCAAGAGACAGGTGGAGTTCCATTCGGATGTGTCCTTTGATGTGGTGAGGGCCACGGTTCTTTCAGGGGGCGCCTTTGTGGCAGCTCGCCGTCAGGGCCATTTCTAGGTGTTTTGCCACCCTAGGCGAGAATTGAAAAATGCCGCCCCCTCCCTTTTACTACCATCACTCTCTCCCCCAGTCATCCAGGCTAGAAGAATTAATGCATTAGATATAAAAGAACTTGCATTCAACATTAAACAAAAAACACATCAAACAATAAATAACTAAATAAGCACTGTTCATGGTAGTCCCACTCCTCAAGGAACCTTCTTTGGCTCCTTAGATTCCCAGTAACTATAATCCGGGCTCCTCACTTCCCCTTCAATTCTTAAGGTCTAGAAAAACTGCCCCCTCTGTAGGAAGGTGGAATCTGACTAAATGGTTGCCCCCACTTTTTTTATGGTCTTTTGCTGGTTTATGACTTATTTGGACTGGGATCCTGCTATTCAGGGCCCCAGTCTATCTGCTTTCTCTGTAAAAAGGTTTCCATGTGCCTTAGGCACATCTCTGATTGGAATCTGGAGTGCCCTTATAAGTCCCTAGTATATGGTATACTATGTACCAAGGGCCTAGGTACCTCAGAGGCCTACCAGGGGCTGCAGCATGTATTATGCCACCCCTGGAAGGCCATCCAAACTGACACCACAGGTCTGCTACTGCAGCCTGGGTAAGGTGGTGCATGCACCCCTTACTGTGATATAGGTTACCTATATCACTAAATACATACACACATATAAACCTATAAGTCACTCCTATGGCAGGCCTTATCAATCCTGAAGGCAGAGTGCGTGGTTCCTATGTGAGAGGGTGCCCCTGCATGAGCAGGGCCCCTCTGCAGCGTTCGGAGACCCTTCTCTGATGCTGTTTGTAGTGCAGCCTGACCATATACTCTTAAGCGCATTATAACCTCGCGTTAAATGCTAACTTTGGAATGGCTGCACCTAAACATGTCGTGTTTGGTGTCAAACATCTTGGAATACTACCCCCCGCCAATTCTGGCGGCGGGGGTAGCATTCCACCCTTCTAGAGGGAAAGACATGTTAACTCTGGCTAGCCCGGTAACTTCTTTCTAAAGCCCTGGCATCACAAAATGGATGCTGCTGCCACAGACACGAGTCTGGCCTCCTGCTGCTGGACGAAACTCCGGCAGGGGAGGCCTGGACAATAGGTTTCCTGTCCCAGGGAGGTGTGACCACCTCCCCAGACAGGATAATGTGTATTGGGGCTGGGCGGGAGCACTTTCGGGTGCTTTGAAGTCCTGCACTGGGGGCACATTTGGTGTCCCTAGGCATACCCCAGTTCAAACCGGATCAGGGGCTTGCAGCCCCTGCTTTGGCGCGAACTGGACAAAGGGAAAGGGGTGTAGCCACCCCTCTGCTCTGACCCACCCATAGGTGGGGCCACAGAGTAGTCCAACCCCTAAACTTGGTATAAGTATAGGAACCCAGTCCTTAGGACTTTAGATTATCCCTGGACGAAACTCTGAAACAGAATCCTGGACCTTCGACGCTCTACTCACGATTAGAGGACAGAAGAATCTCCCTTGGGGTCAAGGAGTGACTCCCCTGCTTGGCAGGCACCAAAGAAGCATCTGTCTGGTTCGCATTTCTGAAGCTCCCGTCGGACACCGAAGTCATCGCATCACCAGAGGTGGATTCTCAGACTTCCCCGAGGCTACCCTGAGTCCCCAGCAAAGCTGAGGCCCGTAGCTATCGTGGGTAACGTGAGACCGTGACGCCTGGACACCGAGAACATTTGCAAGTGCATCCTCTTCTGGGTCTACCACAAAGTCGTGCTTTGGGCTCCGAGTAGCCCTATCCTCCAGCACCAACTGCACCGAAGATCCCTGGCCTCCACTCCACGAGTGTCCTGTGAGCCAGATCCACGTGTGACGTCTTGAGGCTCCTTCGCGGTTGCTGGCCCGTTGGCTAGTAGCCCTTAATGAAGGCCAATCTTTTTCTTACTTGGCACCCTGGTTGCTCCAGGCCTGCCCTCACTTACCCTCGCTGGGTGAGTTCCCCAGACCTTGCTGGTCTGCACCATCGACGATCTACATCTTCACCGAGACTTGCCGTTGCCAAGGGTTGTTGGGTCCAATCCGGTCGCCGATACGTCAGCACTCGACAGACATCGTGTACCAGCCCGAATCCTGCTCCTGGTTGCCGACAACGCCTCCTGGACCTCGTGGCTGAAGAGTCAAGACGACCGTCAACGCACCTGAAGCACTCAACATCGGTGGGCATCTGTCCATCGCCTTCCTGGTCACTGGCTAGTGACCCAGACTATGTCCCCTCTGCTTTCAGGTTCTTCAGATCTCCGATCCACTCTTGGATCCACCCGGACACTTTCCACTTGGTCGCCAGCAGCACTTTGCAGCAGATCGCCATTCAAATCGACGACGAAACCCGACCCCGAAAGACACCTATGCACCCGGCTTCCTGGGTGAGGTAACACGAGTACTCCGGTGCTCCCGTGGGTAGAGACTCTTCAAAGTACTAGTTCTCAAAGGGTTTGCTCCAAGTCCTCCTTTAAGTGTCCCTTTTCTCTAATTTCCTGATCGCGACTTTCTCCATAGAAGTCAAAGGCGTATCGCGGTTGTGTATGTACACTGCACGCGTCCCCCGTGGGTCCCCTGTGTCACTACCTTGGGTGGTTCCTTGTGGTCCAAGCACTTCTAGAGGCTCTAGGCCTAGTGTCTAGTGCAGTCGTGGTTCTTATACCACTTTATTGGTATATGGTTTGGTACGCCCCTAGGGCCCAAACGTGTATTTGTGCTATTACTGTGTTTAAATAACTTCTAACTTATGTACTTTCGAACTCTAGCCTCATAAAGAGACTAGAGGGGTGTGTTTAGCAATAAATACATATATTTTGAATATATACCTGGTGTGGTGCTCTTTCATTTGATCACTCAAGAGATTATAGACTGGTAAAACAAGCTGCTTTACATTCCTTCAAGACTTAGCCTGAAGGCTGCTCTCCATAGCTACCACTAGGATAGCTTTCAATAAGGTTGTCTTTAACCTATCTCCAATAAGGGGTTGTTTGGACTGGTGCAAGGTGCCCACTATAATTAGTGGACAGCATATACCAGGCCAACTTCTCACACCCTCTACTTCTAGAGGCTATTTGCTATATGTTCCCTCTCATATCCTCGGTTATGCTTCTCACCATCTACTTTGGCTCCCTGCAATTCAGAAAACCCAGACAGGCACACGCTCTTCCACTGCTACCTGGTAGCCAAAACACTGGAATACTCTCCCACCTTCCCTTAGGCGCAGCACCAACCATAACTCCTTCTGTAAATCCTTGAAAAAGTTTCTCTCTTCAGTTTCATGAGTCTATTTTTTACCTATTTAAGCGGTCTGTTTTTCAGTTTTTCTCTGCAGCTTTTGCCCTTATCTCCAGTATTTCACACTAGGTTTTAGGATGCCCTCCTAAAAAACTGGGCTTCAGTTTCAATAGGCCCAGTAACTGCCGTCACTAGACCCGCAGGCATGCACCGGGCAATCAAAATTATGGCCTAAATGGGAGAGCTATTACAGAAGACCTACACAAGAGCCACTGACTGTCAAAATCTGCACGTGTTTTTTGGAAGTGCAGACACCAGAGCAACCTCATAAAATATTGGGTCATGACTCATTTCTGAAACAACAATACTGATCACCCAATGAAAGATGCGCAGACTGCAAATTACCTTTTTCAATCCCAGCAGGGCTCCTCAGATGTAATTAGGCACAAAGGCAGGTCTAAACAGTATATGGTCTTCCTGCCATTACATAAGCACTAAAGTTTAGATAAGGGGCAGCATAGGATCCAAACATCTATGAGCAATGCATTTGATTAAGGTGTTTAATTCTGTTATCTAAGTGTCAGCTGTGCTGGATGAAGGATTTTTTTTTAACAAGGTATTAAATAATGAGTAAGTTGTTTCAATTTGTGAAATGCATATATTATAATGACTGCAGTAACACAAACTTGTAGACACAACCCTCCAGGCATACGGCTGTAGAAAACAGAACCTAAAGCATCCCTCAACCAAGGCGCCGGTCTAAGCTGACACACCCTACCGTAACTACCTCAAACCTATACAGACCACATCTCCTACTGTCCATCTCATGCCTCCAGCTTACTCTGTTGCCACGTATCTGAGCTTACCCCATGTACCGACATATACTCCTTATGTAACTAGTGCAACTGCTACTGTTTATCGAATACCCCCTATGCACAATGTTGCATACACTGTTTCCCAAGTCAACACACTCTGGCGTAACTACCTCAGAACCTTACGGACCACTTTTCATATTGTTCACCATATACGTCCCATATACTCTGTTGCTATGTATCTGTGCTTACTCCTTATGACTGCATTTACTCCATATGTAACTCGAGCTATTGCTACTGTTTACTGTATACTTCCTGTGTATATTGTGTCTATACATTTATTCCACATGTAACTAGTGCAACTACTACTGTTTATCTTATACCTTTCGTATATATTGTGGCTATATATTGTGCCTACTACCTGTTTATATTTACATAATGTTTAACTCTTGTAACTAAGACTTTGCCATCTATGTAAAGGTCTCTGATACCTTTGGGTCGAGTTTGCGCTATAAAAAACTCTATAAATAAAAAAATATAATTACTATAAATGTCTGCATTTGTATTTGACTAATGTAGAGAAACAATGGAAGGGACGAGAAATTCACAATGGAGCCTACATGCAGATTTAGAAATGTTGCTTACAAGAAGAAGCCCAGTTCTGTGGTACTTCGGAAATCCTCGCCATCAAACGTCAAACATCCCAAGATTCGGTTCAAAGTCTGGTCTACACGAGTAAATATGCCGGGTTATTGATAATTCACCAATATCAATGGCTTATTCATTTCTAAAGGCAAGTTTGGTGGTTTAAAAATACCTCCTGTGGCTGCCTAGTGTATAGTTTTATTGCAGCGGCTCCCAGCTCTCTTTTATTTACAGGACTGTATTGATTTTGCAAGCTCCTAAAAGGCACTTGCAAGCCAGGGTAATATAACAGTTGCTTTTCCACGGAGATCTATCAAAAGGAATTTCATGGATTGTAAAAAGGGCCACACTCAGCAGATTGCTCTAACTGGGGCTTCACCGGGAGCAGACACTTAATACTAGTTATACACTTTATTAAATAGAGTTGGCAAAAAAGTTAAATAATAAGCAGAATTTTTCGAAGTAAATTGCCTTTTTTCATAAACCATTTCCTCTACTAATCCATTTGATTTACATTCGGCAATATCTAATGATCTCTTATCTACTGTTGTTTCAGTATATATTACATTTACGTTATATGTCTCAATGCAGACATTGTCTATACCCGTCATTGTGGTTACTCTGTTCCTAGACAATATTGACAAACCCACTTCTAAGGAGCAGCTGCCCCAACAGAGGAGTAACCCATTGTTGTACTTTTTAAAAATCCAAAATGGACTTTCTCACCCGGGACCATCTCTCGTGGTGTGTCTATCTGCAGTCTTCAATGCATGTATTTCAGGAAACTTTAATACCAATGGTATTTGTTTTAGCAGTTTTATATAGCGCGAACTTGGCCCAAAGGTATTGGAGCGCTTTACATGAGCACCAGTTATATTACACAAGGAAACATTCATTTTAGATTTTTAAGTCATATGGAGACTAAGCGATTTGCTCAGAATCACAGGCTGCTGAGCCGACGCTGAGACTCGGCCTGTTTCCCAGTTCTAAAGTCAGCAGCTCTGGCGGTTTCCCCACAATCTCTTAGAAATGAAAGTCAGTGATTATCACGTGAGAGCATGTTTGTTTTACTTCTGGGACCTTTAGTTTAGGTTGTGTGTCTTACGGATTCATGGGAAACAATATCTTTTTGGCATATTTAACAATTGTCGAGTTTCTTTTGACAAACGTTTTGATTGAGTTTGTCACTCGCGCAAACACCCCGTGCACTGGTAGGAGCCAACAGTAAGTAGAGCGGCAACACCAGCAGCATGTGCGTAGCCCTGACATCCCTTAATGCTGCCTGTAGAGTCAGCTCACGCATAGGCCTGGGGCCCCCCAACTGCCGCACAGGCAGTCAAAGCCTAACAATAGTCCTGCACTGCCCAAATAAATGCCACACTTGCCTGAAAGTAGTCCCGCACTGCTCCGCACCGCAGCTTTGGTAAAGAAATGCTGAACTGTGCACTTGCCTGAACGTAACGTTAATGAAAGCCAACAAACGGTTGTTCAGATGCTGTTCAGGGCTCAAATGGGCTCGAGCCACTCGTCGCCAAAAGCGTGTTGTAAAGAACATTAGCAAACCGAGTCATACTTTACTTAGCCAGGAGGACCTAACTGACCAGGCCTTAAATTAGCCCCCAATATTTTTTTTACATCTGATCCATCTGATCTACCCTGCCTGCCGCTGCCAGCCGACCCGGATCCCATCCCTGCCTCCCCCCAGTACCTGATAGGCCTGCAGGCGGGCCGCAGCGCCGCAGTAACTCTCTCTGCTCTGCCTCTTCTTGCCGGCCGCGCGCGCATAGGCACAGCCCCCGCGGCGCCGAACGTGACCTCACGTCACGTCACCCTGGTCATGTCGATGGTGTCTAATTGAAGGCGAGCCGCGCCCGCGCTACGCTACCTGGTAGATTCGGATTCATTCAGAAGTCAGAAGAGAGTAAAGAACTCAACTCATGTTTTTAACTTTTGCCACGGCCGCCGGCCGCCCTCCACCTTTTGCCGCCCTAGGCAGCCGCCTAGTCCTGCCTAGTGGTAGAAACGGCCCTGCTCGCCGTTATTTGGTTTTGAAGGATTGGAAGACTGATTCCTGTCAAAAAGCCCCAGCCCTGCATTTGCCTTTTTAGGGACTATGTTGTTTGGGGAGGAGTTGGAGGGCAAGTTGCACATACTTTTTAAGGAGAAGAAATACTCCTCTTCTTTGAAGCAGTCCACCACTGATAAGGGGTTTTCGAAGCCTAAATACCCCTTTCGTCAGCCCTCCAGGAGGCAGTTTTCTAGGGGTCATGGGAGGTTTTCTTCTGGCCGAGGTCAGGGCAGGATGGCAAAGTCTCCCCAGCCTAAACCTTGTTCCTGACTATGTGATGGACGTCCCAGGATTGTTGGTAGAGGGACGGATTCAGTACTTTCTTCTGGCCTGGTTGCAGTCTTCTTCAGATGTGTGGATTTTGGACATTGTGCGCCAGGGGTACTGCATCAAGTTCGCGGTGCCCCCGACAGATTCTGGGGTTCACCCAACTCCTTGGCCATCCTGCCAGTCCAGGAGGACGGAGTTGTTCCTGGGGATCGAGCTGCTCCTGCGCAAAGGGTCTTTTCAGATGGTGCCTCCTCCAGAGACGGGGAAAGAGTTTTACTCTTTGATCTTTCTTGTGCCCAAAGTGACGAGGGGGTTCGATCTGGTGCTGAACTTGAAGGCTCTGTATAAGTTTGTGGCTCGTCTGCCCTTCAAGATGGAGACTCTCCAGCGGGTGATCCCGTTGGTTCTCCTGGGGCATTTCATTTGCACCCTGGATCTGCAGGACGCTTACTATCATGTTGTCATGATCTAGAAGTTTACCAGAGAGAACTTTCAAAAATCCAATGATGGGGGACACAAAACGTTGGAATTCTGATCTAAATATTACTATGCCAAATAATAGTAAGAATCCACATTGGATTATAAAACACATTTGCTATTATGCTATGATGAATCACTCACAACAGACTTACTGAACCAAAACACAAACCATAGGAAATACAATAGTTTATTGCTCAACTTGTGTAACTGATAGTGAACATTTAAACTGTCAGGAGACTCGATGCATGTGCAGTGTTCGGCATGATTCACAGTTAATTTTGTACCTAACCAAGTCATTGTCTAGTTTCAAGCCTTTCCGCAATAGAAGACGTCGGCCGCCACAGCTCCATAAAAATGGCCAGGTCCTCCTCTTGTACATGGATTATTCCCAGTATCGAGTGGCAGGAGTTTCCGATCCGTTGGTGGATGTCCAGCGGTTCCAGAAAGATTCTCAGCATTTTGAAGCAGCGGGCGTTACCGATTCTTAGTTAGAATGCGGCTGATCCAGAAGGTTTGTCAGTATTTCGCCGCATTTCTGCTATACAGGTAGGAGATTTGATTCTTCTTTTTGACTGTGGCCAGACAAGAACTGCAGTTGCTGAGTAATCGTTTTTTCAAGTTGGAAGCCACAATCTGAAGTGTAATTAGTGGATTGTTTGCCCTACTTAGGAACATGACATTGTTTGAGATTTTTTAGTTAAATCATTGGGAACCTGAAAATACAGTGAAGATTGGAATACTTATTTAAAACATTCTGTGGTGAAACTTTCGAACATTTTTGCGCTTTGGAACAATGTCTGAACTGGAACATGGCTTGAGTTTAAACCATTCCTGATTACTTTTGGATATCTTCACATAACTATACAAGTATATGTATAGTTCTTAGTTCTGGAACTTTTCTTTTACAGGTAAATTTTGGTTAAAGCAGCTAACTTAAGTGTGGTATATTTCTATATAAGATAATTATTCATTTAAAAGTCTGAACTTTTTGAATCTCTATTTCAGATCTCCCTCCCCGCAGTACCCTCCCTAATTTCCCTACTCCTCATCGGAGCTGCCAGAAGATGGGCCTCTTGAGGGTACTGCTCCTGAGGAACATTGTGGACCGTGACACATGTCCCGATTCATCTCAGCTGTCACAGGTTCCAGAGGTTGTGCCTCCACTGCAGTCATTTTCAGTTTTGTGTCCTGCTCTTTGGCCTTCTGTCTGCCCCGAGGGTGTTCACTAAGGTGGTGGCTCCGTTGGTGGCTTCCCTGCATCTTCAGGGGATCCGGCTTTACCCTTACCTCGACGATTGGCTGATCCATGCTCCATCTCGGGATCAGCTGCTGGTCGATCAGAGGGTGGTGTGTTTGGCTTTGGAGGCTCATGGGGTTCTGCTGAACCTTTCCAAGTGTCAACTGGTACCCTCTCAGGACCTGAATTTTATTGGTTCCTACTTTCGCATGGAACTGAACAGGGTGTTCTTGCCAGACTCCTGGGCTTTGACCTTGGGTTCCCTTGCTCTATGCTTCTTGCAGGGGGTCTCCTTTCCAGATCGGCTTTGGTTGAGGCTTTTGGGGCTCATGGCAGTGACTGTGTTCATGGTGCCTTAGGCGCTCTTTCATCTCTGGCCTCTCTGGGTGCATCTGTTGGCCCATTGGGCTCCCTTGTCTCAGAATCTCAGACTTCTGGTTCCAGTGTCTCCTTCGCTCCTCCTGGCTCTGCGCTGGTGGACATGTTGGCCATCCTTTCCAGGGGGTTGCCATTGCAACCCTCTCCTGCCATGGTTCTGACAACGGATGCCAGTGCTTTCGAGTGGGGGTGAAATTGGAGTCGGGCTCGCTGCAGGGGTGTTGGAGGGAGTTGTCAACTTTGTCCCGGGTGGTCCTGGGATTCCGTCAGATATTGGGGGAGAATGTGGTTGTGCAGTCTGACAACATGGTGACTGTGGCCTATCCGAATCATCAGGGGGGATCAGGTTCCGGTCTCTGAATGCAATGGTGGTTCCTTTGTTTTGTTGGGTGGAGGAGCACATGTTGTATCTGACAGCAGTTCACATCAGGGGGTAGAACAACAGGGTGGCAGATGCCCTCAGTCTTTTTTTCCACTCTCCCAGTAATTGTCTCTGCCTCGGGAGATCTTTTGGGAGGTGTGCAGGAGATTTGGTGTTCCCTTTATCGAACTGTTTGCTTCCCGGCACAATGCTCAGCTTCCTCTTTTTTGTTGCTTGGTTCCTCAGGTGGAGGCTTGGGGAGTGGATACTCTGATTCTTCCTTGGCCAGACCACCTGTTTTATGCCTTCCCGCCCATTGCTCTGATCTCCCGAATCCTTGCTCATCAGGTGCAGGAGTCTCAGGAGGTGGTGGTACCGTTATGGCCCATCGGTGTTGGTTCCTCACTCAGAAGCTGTTCAGGGTCCGTGGTTGTTCCCCTCCATTCCGTGTCCTCTGCAGTCAGCTCTCAAGTTGCATCTCCTGTGGCTGTTGGTTTGGAGGTTGAGAGGCAGGGGTGGTGCCGTAGGGGTATCACCAAGCATTTAGCTTTGGCTATTCAGCAGTCTCCCTGACATTCAACTCTGAAATCTTATGGGAGGCATTAGGGGAATTTTCAACACTGGTGTCATGCTCTGGAGTTGTCTCCCCTGGAGTGCCCTCTGCTGGATGTGCTGCAGTTTCTCTGGGAGGAGTTCAAGAAACGTTTGGCTGTTTCCACCTTGCTGTCTCAGTGGGCCGTAAATAAGGCATTTTGTTCCCCTTGGGGGAATTTGTTGGATGTGGACGACTTAGTCTCCTGGTTGCTGAGGAGTTTTTTGTTGTCTCGTCCTTTGATGAGGCCCTTGTTCCCTTTGTGGGACCTTCCCCTTGTGTTTCGTGTTTTGGTGGTGTCTCTGTTTGAGTCTTTGGCTGAGGTGGACCTTAAGTTTGTCGCCTTGAAGGTTTTTTTTGGTGTTGATCACTTCAGCCCGGTGCCTTGGTGAGTTGGGGGCTCTGATGGTGCAGGGGCCCTTCCTGTTGTTTTATGATTATGGGGTGGTCTTGCGTTTGGACTCCTCTTTTGTCCTGAAGGTGCCTTCACAGTTCCATCATTCCCAGGAGTTGGATTTGCCTGCCTTGAACGGGGTTCCATTTCCTGGGGATGATCTTCCATGATCCTTACTGGATGTCAGTCGTGCCTTGCATGTCTATCTGGATCAGACTCGTCCTTTCCGGAAGTCGGACTCCCTGTTTGTCTCTTTTGGGGTTTCCTCTTGGGGTGGGAAGGCTTCTTCTTTGTCCCTTGGCCATTGGTTGAGACAGGTCATTGAGTTGGCTTACTCACTTTCTGGTTCTCCTCCTCCGGTTGGGGTGCAGGGGTGTTCTACTCATGGGATGGTGGCCTCCTGGACTGAGGTGCAGGGGGTTTCCAAACTCTGAGATCTGTAGGGCTGCTACGTGAGCATCCTCTAACACTTTTGTGAGGCATTATCGGATCCAGAATTTGCTGAGTGATGATGCACATCTAACCTGGGCTTCTATTGGAATTCTATAACGCATATTAGCAAGCCCATTATCGCCGTTTTAGCGGCAGTTTCCTGTCTTGCTAATATGCCCCTAAGTTGTTTAAAAGAATTGCATATACTTACCTTTCATAAGGGTAATTTTAGAGTTTAGGGGTGGGTAAAGGTAAAGAGACATAAAGGTAATTTTAGCATTTATCAGTGGGTAGTGGTAAAGGGGAGCTAAGGGTAATTTTGCAGTTTAAGGATGGGTAGTCTAAAGGGAGGTCCAGAGAAAAATACAAAATTAGGGTGATTGGGCCCCCTAAAAATATAAATTTTAATTAAATTTTAATTTTATAAATTAAGATGCTTAAAAAATAAAAACTATATATAATTACTTTACATATACTTACCATGCGTTGTAAAGGCATACAATCTAACCATGCAGTTTGTAAATAAATGAATTTTACTACCAGGTACTAATTTGTCCTTTTGCCAGGAGTGATTTTTAGCATTGGAGGTAGTAAAGGAGTTTCTATTTTGTCTGCTTTGTTTCCGTAGCTAAATGTTTTCCTATACTCGTGGTGTCTATGCCATTGTGCATAATTTGTCCTTGGAACTGTTCCAGCTTCTTTCCTATTTTCATAATTGCAGCAACAATACCCATTGTTGCAAGTATGGCGGAAATCTATTAGGGACACTCTACGAAGGGCAAACAGGGATAAGTCTTTGCCTGTGTTTCCACTTTAGTGCATACGGTTAATGTTGCTAAATACAAAAAATCATACTTAAAATCATTGTATCCTCCTTGTGTGATCTCTGGCTACTTGTTAACAATAGGCATCCTGCCTCGATTTGGGGCAAACTTGTGCAGCAGATGGGGCAGATGTGGAGGACACATGGCCATTGAATTAGGGATTAGACTGTGGGGGTCTGATTCATGCAGAAGAACAATGCACATCAATAACAAGCATTGGCAAAGCCTTTGCCAATTAGTGAAATGGTTATTTTTTTTAAAGAATCTTTTATTGCAAGCATATCCAAAAAATAAATACGAGGAAAAAAAGAAAATGTGCTGCCCCCTTAATGTGATGGCCACATGCCTCCAATAAACAAATTACATTTTTTTAAAAACACTGAGTAAATGTTGATAGAAAATAAGGAGCACCCTGACAGACAGCTATATATTGAACATATATAGAACCCCTTTTAAGTTTGAATACATATCACGGGGAAATATGATTGCAAATAAATTGTACTATTGGCTTTAAACTACTGTAACATAAAGAGATATTTTAGGCACATAAGGATGACCACAAACTTTAGCAACAGTATAATAAATGGAAAGAAAAAGTATTTGCAAAGTAAAGTATTAGTTTAGCAGCCCTGGGACTGAAGTGCACTTCTTTTTACACGAATGTACATATATTCCAGGCAAAATGACATTGCTCACAGTGAAAGGAATCCCACAGCTGAAATGGGCAGGTCTAGCACCCCATGCTAATTTGGATAACTTTTTTAGGAGCAAAAATGCATAGTCCCACACTGTTACAAGGCATCTCTCCTTCTACAAGTTTATATCCTTCTGTGTTTTGTTCAAAGTACAGTGATGGTAAGACTTATACTGCAAAGGTCGGTCAGGCATGGCAGCCAACCAGATTCAGGGTAAGACCCGTTGTGTTTTTAAGGATAATTGAAATTTGCATTCCACCTATATTTTGTCTAGGGGACATGCAAGAACCACACTGGCAGAAAGGTTATAAACAGTATACTAGAAGAGGGGTAAAAATTACTATTCCCACTCCAGTGAGTGCAACAGTGGGGAAAGTGTTGGATAGCGGAGGGGTAAAAATTACTAATAACATTTAAACAATTTTGAAAATTAAAATAATCTTTAAAATAAATAAACAATATTTTAAAACTACTAATTAATTAATTTTAATTAATTAACAACTAAATATTAATTTATCAATTAAAAATAAATTACTTCCCACCCTTCCCACCATTTACACTTATAAACACAACACATACACCTAAAATTAATTACACAATTAAGATAATTAATTACTAATTAATTAATTTTAATGAATTAACAACTAATTATTAATTCATCAATTAAAATAAATTAATTCCCACCATTTTCACCTATAAACACCACAACAAACACCTAACATTAATTACACAATTAACATAATTAATTGCCTATTAATTAATTAAAATTAATTAACAACTACTTATTAATTCATCAATTAAAAATAGATTACTTCCCACCCTTCCCACCATTTTCACCTATAAACACCACAACACACACCTAAAATTAATTACACAATTAACATAATAAATTGGCTATTATTTAATTAACAACTAATTATTAAATAATTAATAATTTTTTTACACATTTAACACTATAACATCTCAATTTAACAAATGTAAATAAATAAAAATGTATTCAATAAATTTACTATAAATAAATTACTTCCCACCCTATTCCCCTATAAACCCACCACCCGCTAAGGAACTAAAAACACTAAATTCAACAAAAAAAAAATAAAAACTACTAAAAATAATCAATAAATTTACTTTAATTAAATTACTTCCCACCCAATTCCCCTATAAACCCACAACCCGCTACGGAACTAATAACGCAAAATTCAACTTGAAAAAAAAAAACTAATGAAAATGATCAATAAATGTAGTATAATTAAATTACTTCCCACTCTATTCCCCTATAAACCCACAACCCGCTACGGAACTAAAAGCACAAAATTCAAACAAAAATAAATTAATTACTACTAACATTTTAACACATATAATAAAAATACATACAATTCTTATACAAAAAATACATACATTACATACATATAACATATATACTAAAATACATAACATTACTAAAAAATCGATATTTTTAACAACTATATTTTTGCAAACGATATTAAACACTTCGATATTTTTTACATCAATATTACTTACCTTAAATCGATATTCTTGACCACGAGAATTTGTCCGTCGTTACTTTTGACCCACGATATTTATGACCCGATATTTGTGCCATTCTGGAGCCTTGTGCAAGGAAAAAATCCACCATGCTGCGATTAGCGGGATTCGTCCGGGACTCTACATTGCAAGAGTAGCATGGAGTCACCAAAATCGTGCCATTTCTGCAGGTGGTATGGAATATTCCGCCCACCCTTAGTAATTTGGTTGGTATCCTGCTGATTGGTGATACTTATAACTTAGACTTCTTTTCCCAAGATGGGTAGGTTAGCCACCTCACCTGTTCCAGCAGTTGAGGGAGTGGCACCTGTGTCTATTAGGAAATATACAGGATGTTCGTTAACCAATCCATCCACACATGGTCCACTCTGGTCCACTACTTCTTCCGACAAGACCTCTGAAATAGTCACAATGTGCTCCATCTGTGTATACCATTTATCAGGATTCTTTCTGAGTTATGAAAGGGCGTTTGTAAAATGGAAAAGTCTGATTGTGACCATGGGATGCATATGTATGCTCCTCCCTGTGCTTCTCTCAAAGGATACTCCTTCACCGTTCCTCCTGTGGCTCCTTCACCATCTTTATTCACACTCTCTTTCTTACATTTCACCTTGACCTTCTCCTTCCTGGACAACAACTCTCAGAATTTTTTTGTCTTACTCTACTCCATAATGTTATTGATCAATTCCCTTACATGAGTCCTTAATCCTCTCAACTGCAGCAATTTTAACTCCTTCTCACCCATTGTCATCCTAACATTCTTCTGCAACTTCTTTCACTTAATTATGTTAATTCTACACTCATTCCCCACCTTTTCCATCCTCGCATGCGCCTCTTGTGCCACTCTTGTAGTTTCCTTGCTCATGTCCCATGCGCCTCTTGTGACACTCTTGAAGTTACCTTGCTCATGTAGAGCACCTCACTCTCATTGAAACGCCCCAATAAATTGACGAGTGAGCTGGTAAGGCTATACTGGTTGCCTGACCTCCTTTCGCAGTGCTAGCCAAATTCTCTACTTGCTGGGGTCCCAGTGCAGGGTCCTGAGGTACGCTTGTGATAGGTTGACTCAGTAGAGCATTAACAAGTGCCTCAAAGGGGATGCAATTATGGTACCTGACAATGGTGGTGTGCTTACTGCCACTGGCAAGGGGATCTGAACGGAGATGCAACTCCAGTTTCTGTTTGGCTCAGTGGTGCATGAGTTTCTATAGGGGATTCTGCAACTGTTTCAGTCTAAGTTGCTTTCAGGGCTGTGGCACTTGGTGCAGCTGCTGCCACATTATTTGGGAGTGGTATAATGCTGAGGAGCTTGTCTATGAAGGCATAATCTTCATCAATCTCTGTTTCGGTCTCTTTTTTTTTAGGTTTCTCCTTCTCTATCTCTTCACTTTCTATCAAGGGATAGGTTCTAACAGTCTCAATTTCTTCCTCCCCCCACTTTCTATGCCTTTCCTCATCCTGTGTGCTCCTGCACAAATGAGCCATACTGTAAATTTTTAATTCAAATTTCTTCCTTTTCTTTTCGCTTTCCATTTGCTCCCAAAGATTTAAGACTGTGGGCATAGGCGGAGGTTTCAAGTCATACATTATTTTTCTCAAATTCTCCATTCTAAGAATATGGAAAGTCCTGCTCAGTGAGAATCATTATTCCCCATCTTTGGATGTGTATTTGTGCCACTGGCTAAGCTACATACAGGTGTGTAACCCTTTCTTGGCCAACATTTCCCTTGCCGGTGTGCCTTCCGGGATACTTTTCTTCCTTATTCACATCTTTCTCTGCTTCCGACGATGGATTCCCCATACTGACAAATTTCCAGTCACTCTCTGTTCTGATTTCTCACACTCTTCAATTTGGTGGGTTCACAGTCTGTCCACCAACACCATCGCATCTCTATCAAAGGTCACCATAACGCAGAGCAGCCAATCTCTGCACGGCACTAAAATGACACAATGCGTGAATATTTCTGAAGCTTCCTGAATCTCTTCTCCCTAAATTCTTTGTTGTCTGCTTCATCTAAGTGAAAATCCACACAACAACAGGAGTACTACCTACTTTCCCTCAATGGTATACCTACAACTTGCGGAGGTCACTGTACTCAGCGCGCTCACTCCTGTCCACTAAGGAATGAACCGCACCGAGTCCAACTAATGCAATCATACTGAAAAACGTTACGTCCCTATCTTGATGTGACTGAGAGCACCTCACAGTACACCTTACCCTAGAGGACAAATTCAATGACTTAATACTCTTGTTTGAGGTACCTCTCTTTAGTTCTATGTATAGCACTCTGTTCATTTGTCAATTTTAGAAGTCAAAGGATATCTTCAAGACCACAATGACTATTGTTCCCACAAATCCAAAGGCTAAAGCCAAATAATAATTGCTCTCAAAATCCATCCACTTCATTCCACCGTAATGGCCCTACTACAACTCCCAGTGTACAATGTGTCACAATTCATTTGCTTCCTTTGCGCACATGCAAATCCCTACTGCTACTAACATAGTCCTTCTTTGGCCACCTCGTTTCCAGAACCAGGATCCGATTGGGACAGGATTTATTTGAATCTCGGGGAAAACCGTCTGAACCATAAAGGTGCAGTACTTGGTTCCATGGCTAATTGGTTTATCAATTACTGGTTGGATCCAATTGGAATCATCTCCTCTGCTACCAAATCTGTCAGCATGCACACTTATCTTGGATGATCATGTCAAAAACACGCCAATGGCCAGGACCGAGAAAGGGGTAGTCCCAATACAGACTGTGGTGCTCTCCGATTAGACCCATCAATATTATGTACAAGATGGAAATCAATAATAAGGACTGTAACATTCTCAATAAGAATGGCAGACACCGGTTGTAGTTTGAAACTTTATACAAGAAATTAATAGGCAAAATACATGAATTATGCCATCAGTATGTTTAGCAACAAAGCACACAATTCATAAGTACAAAGAACTTAGTAAACCTCTATATGAAATCCGGCATAGATTCCCCTTCTAAAGGAGGCGAGTAGGGGTTGCCTCAGGACACATAAAAGCAAGGTCTTTTATAGGGCTTTAGACAATGGTTTTCATACATTTACATACAAGCACATGGTTCTCGGGATGTGCACCAATGAGGATCAAGAAAAGGGAAACATTTTACTATAGAATACATTTGAGGATTCTCTCATAGTAGTGTTGCATTATATTTAATAGTTCTCACATGTTATTCAAGCATACCAAAGGATACATTGTATTTCTATAGCCCAGGGCAGTTTGGACATACTTGATTAGGCGCAGTGCTGGGAGAAATCTCTGGGAATGCTCTTTATTTATTAGAGTAAACTTGCACTTCTCTAATTAGAACAAGAAACAACAATACACGTCATCATGTGGTATGTTAGGACAGTGATTTAAGATAGAGGGAAGCTATAAACACAGTTTATATCAGCATAAGCCCATTTTCTAATGTATTTAAAGTGAGGAAAATAAAAACGTCTTTCACATGCATGATGAACGAGTCTCTGCTCTTTAGGGGAGCAAGCATATACTGTGAATGTTGCTGTTGTCTGATGAGAAGCAAGTTTAAATTACAGACTTAGCTTTTCACTGAGTTTATGCTTGCATTAGATTGTAAGTGCTGAACTCCATTATGAGGGAGCTGTCTTAAATTTCAGATATGCCCTTTGTCTATGGAGGATCTAATGTAAATTTATAGTGGTCATTACAATATGTTGTGATAGCATAACTTAAATATGTGACTCAACGCTGTGAAATGTAAAATCCTGACTCTAGATCTCTTCAGTGATGAAGGCAGTAAATATGTAGCTGTAGCCAATCTATGTGTGAGGGAGAGCGCTGACATCACATAAGTCTGTGTGTATTTTTAAAACTCTTGTCCTCATTATTATCATCTCAAAGAGGGCCATTTTATTATATGGTGAGCAGATCCCCAGCCTACTAGGTTAGCAGAGGCCTCCTCTTCACCTTGGTGGAGAACTGTTCCACCTGGCAGGAGGGATCTCTGTAAAAAGTGCATTCACTGTGGCAAATGTGCTTTCATTACTGTTGAATGCTGAGCCAACCATCATGTTTAAGCAGTTCATTGCGCATTCTTTTTGATGTTCCAGAGGCAGATGTTCAAAGTAGCAGTTTGTTGATGTGAATCAGGGACATTTCAACATTTTCCTTCTCAAGAACACCATACTTCTCATGGCAATTCTGAAAACAAAACAAATAATGATATCCGTCCCACCCTAGATAGAATGGTGATTCCTCCAGTGTGACCTGCTGGTCCAGTAGAGGACTGGCCACCAGGTCAAGGGATAGCACCCGCTCAGCCAGCTGTGGGTCCACTGTTGAGCACAGCAATTCACCCTTATCTTAATGGGGCAAAGAAACCATGTTTTTGGTGAGATGGGCAATCTATTAATTAATGTTGCCCCCTTTAACCCCCTAAGTAACACTACTACTTTTCCCAGTGTCACAATTAACAGTGCATGCACCACATGTGTACTGAATCAAGTCACTGTCTGAATTATAGGGACCTACACTCTGGAATTCCAATTGTTCATAACTAATTGACTGAGCAGATGGGCAGAGTTTGATCTAGTGTACATATTGCCCCTCCCTCTTTTTTGCTAGTGCATGTGGTATTAACCATTGACACAAACCAGAGGCAAATTCCCCAGGCATGCTTAAAGAATTGGCAGGCCCATTTATGTCTGGAATGACCGTCTGGGCCACCTACATCTTGAAGTCGGTAAATATGACTGAGCAGCTCGAACTGTACCTGAGAAAGGGATAGCACCCACTCATAATAGGCAGAACATAATTGTCCCATAAAATAATTCTTCATTTTTAATTAGTCACCTTAAAATGATGTATGGCAGAATGCTCCTCCCACACATAAAAATGATGAATCAAATTATGTCATTTACTATCAGGTTATTGCCAAGGAAGAAAAGCCATAAAAAGGCCTTTAGCCTATCTCATGATACTGATGGATCGTATTTTATGGTGTTGGTTTATCATAGCCATTTCGAGTATTTATAGAATGAAAGGATTTGGATAAGTACCTCTTCTAAACAAGCAGATTGATACGCACCAGGAGTTTTCTCACATTAGATGGTGAAGGTAAGATGGCTCAGTGAATTATTACCCGAAGGTTACAAGTTTGATTTCTGCCATGGAAGACTTATCTTTCCATTCTCTCATGAGTGGTAAATTGAGTGGTATTAAATTGCTAGATAAATACACCTCTAAATTCGGTGCTTAGAAATGGCATGAGGAAATGAAGTGCTACTTATAAAACATTTTCTTCTTTTTCCTCTTATTCTTCTTCTTTTTCTTCTTAATGTTATTATTATTATCATTACTATTACTGTTATTGTTATTTTTGATGTTCTTGTTACTATAAAGGGAATATATTTAGCTATGGTTAAGGCATGGTTCTCCATTGTGGACAACAGTCTCCATCTACCACAGGTTTTGCAGTTTAGTATTATTTATCTCTTTCTTCCGTGGTCCCAGGGAGTTAAGTCTACTTTTCAGATATAAAGTATGCACACTTTTACAAACCACTCTGGGTCAGGCCTGGGAGATCTGAACGGTGTCATGCCTCTATACACCACTGATTGTCTGTTTGCTCCACATGTGTTTCTGTAGCCATTCCTTAAACATTTTCACAGGTTTTCTCTCATGTGTGGTCTGAATCAACAGCCCACTTCAGTATACCCTACCGTTTTACAGGTCATCTCAAGAGGGGTGCGCATTCTGAGTTGGATCTGTTATCTTTGAAGCAGAATTATTTTGCTCATCCACTTTTGTACTCCACATGCACTAAGGGGTCTTGTTGTTAGCCTGCACTGGCTCAAGGTTCTCGGTTTTCTGTTTCCTATATTTGTTACCTTTAGTGTTTCAAAGGCTCATTAGAGTACATGAGACTGATGTCCTCGTGTTGAATGCCTTCCTTTCATATACAACTTGGGCATCCTATCAATTTGGATCTTTCCATCCTGTTGTCTTCTACAGTTCCATGTACTCCTGGAATACTCTCTGCCATAATTACTCCTGGGTGTCTGGAGAGTGAATTATTGGGCCTGCTTGCAATTGGTTGTTTGTAGTTTTAAGCAACCTATTTCCTGCTGTCTATACAGACATCCCCTGCTTCAGCTATGCTCGCTTGTAGGAAAGACTGGCCTCCTCTTGCAGCCCTGATTTGTATTTTAATTTTTAAGTTATGGGTTCTTGTTGGATTATGCTTTGTACTCTAGATTGTACTTAAATGTAAATCTTTCCTTTGAAGGGGCTCATTTGTTCTATAGTTGAACATCTTGTTCCCAAATGTTGACTGGTTTCTTGCTACAAGTTTGATGGTTTGTTCTCCTTTACTCTTCTGGGTTCTGGGTCCAGCTTCCAGGGATGGCAATGGATTCCATTTTACTCATTTAAATTGGGGGTCTGGAGTTTCTTCCCACTATTCAGATGTGTTTAGCCTCTAGAATGGGAACTTAGTGTGTTTGTATCTTGCTTCCGGGTCCTATCTTGTAGGCAATTGCCATTGTCCAAGATTACTGTCTTAGAACCTTTTTACATTTTCCCATATAGCTTTGTATATGGCCCTCATTTTCTTGGAGATTGTGAATATTCTTGTCTTTGGCAGGAGCATAGGGCCCTTCACTGAGACAGCGCACTGGATTCAGTTAGTTTATTTGGGTTTGTTCATCCTGGTTTTGTCCAGAGTTGCTACAATCAGAGTATGTCTGCCTTTTGGTAGCCTTCAAAAGTCTCCCTACAGGGGTCTCCAACATTTTCTGTACTGAGAGCTACTTATGTTCAATGGAATGCATTGAGAGCAACTAATATTATTAGTGTTGTATAATCTCCATTTTTTTTATATGTATACTAATTCAACCAAGCAAAAGCTTTCTAATTTAATATGCTGGGCTGCACACAGGTGAGCTACTCAGAGGTAGCTGGAGAGCTACAGTAGCTCATGAGCTACTGGTTGGAGACCCCTCTAGGATACTTGCAAGGATACTTGCAATAAGGCAGGATTGGCATTTCTGCACACCTTGATATCCCTGCATAGCTTGGGTAAGTATGGTGTCTTCTCAGCTTCCTTTAATTATTTTTTCTTTTTTCGTTTCTGGGGCCTTGTGACTCATTTATTGTTATTAGAGACATGAGGCACTGAGTTGTGTCACTCCTGGCTACCTTTGATGAATGTAGTGCTGATTAAATAATCTTTGCTTTCAAAGGACTGATTAAGGAAGATAGACAAGGAAGTAATGTCTAATTAGTCCACTTAATCGTCCTACTCTCCATTAGCACAGTTCTGGGTTACCTCCTCCTTGCCTTTTGGTTTTCCCCATATACGATGCAGGCTTGCCTGGTGATTGAGGGCATCTTGAGTAGGGGGTCCCTATACCCAACAGTGAGTGAAGACAGAGATAGAGGCTAGGTGTATTTGTTTGGAAAAACTGCCAGGTAATACTGTTTGATGATGCAAATTTCATTTTGTAAGGACTATGATGGGGAAGACAAGGAATTGGAGCAATAAAGGCTCCCAATTGAGGCATCCACCTATATGAAATTTGTGGTTTTCTAGAATTGCAGAATCCACCTTAAGAGTAAACAAATATTGTTGTATGTTAGTGCACTCGAGCAGACACTGACATGCACATTTTTATTTTATCAGGCCACACATCAGTGATAGAAGAAAAGCATGAATGTGAGAAGAGCACATTGCATTTATGTAGCCTCTTTTGTTGGGAAAAGGAGCATGCCGTCCAGAGGCTGGGCTTCCTGATGTAAAGGTAAGAACTTCAGATTTGATAAAAAGGTAGCCTAAGTAAAGCTACTTTGGAAATAACAGCACTCTTCTCAGCAAATCGAATATACTATCCTACGGGACATTGATTTGGAATCTCTCACCCTGGGGCTGTGTCATAAAGTTCATACATATAAAACAGAATTTCTCCTAGTTAACGCATTGATCAAGACAGCAGATGTAAAAAATAGAGAGGGGCAAACCCTGGTAACTGTTTGCGGCTTGTGCAGTCTGCATGTCATACATTAACTCGGAGAAATTCCGAGTTATATGCATGATCTTCAGACACCTTGAGTCAGGTCCCTAAACATTTTGACTGGCCTTGATGATAAGTTAAAAGAGTGTTTGCTCCGAACACCTCTTACAAACATATTATGAAAACAGGATTCTGGTCGTGGTAATGTTTGACAAGGACATTTGTATACACTTGCTGTATCGAATTTAGTTATATGGGTGATGCACTGAGCCAGCACAGCTCTACATGATATAGTCCCTGGTTGTGAATGACCAATTTGTTAATCATATGTCCTAAAAGCACTAATCTTTCTAGTACAATAAATGTCAATAGATGAGATCTTGGTGTTTTAAAATGATTTATCTTTGATATATTTGGAATACCTTATTTATCGCATATTCCAGATGATCACCCAGCACACTAAAAAGGGATGCCAATGCCCAATTAAAATGTGACCAAAAGAATAATGTTTGTAGCCTGAATCACAAAGATTTTGCTGTGATTTACTCTTGTGGTCCTCCTGGCTTACCCTTTATTGACAGGAGTAAGCCTAGAGTAAATCTGACTTACTCCTCGAAATTAGCGACAGGTCTTGAATGTTACAAGAGTAACAATATATTTGCAAATCGGGCTCTAATAATTTAATGTCCACTATCACAATTATCCCTGTAAGTTATTGTGTTTCTGAGAATGGAAATATTTACTGAGGGTGCTGCATGTGCATGTCTTCGATTTTCGCAGTGTATGTGCTCACTATAAGCAAGGCAAAATTAGCCTGTGGTTATTCTGCATTTTCAGATCATGAGGTAACTTTCCTCTCACCTACATTAGACACGCAGGGGTATATTTCCAAGCCTCTATCGCCACAAGGATGTCACTTTTAGCATTGTTCCTGTGGCGATAGGGACTTTGTCTTATTTACAAGACAAAGTCAAGCCACTTAACATGACTTAACGCTGCCTTGTAAATAAGGCCCCCATTCACGCTACACTTAGCGTGAAAGGGGTGGGCAATTAGTGTTGTGGTCGGTGTTCCACCGCAACACCCCTTAATTTTGGCGCTGTCCAATATTTACAAGGGTGTCGTAAATAGGAGGCAGCACCAAATTTAAGACCAGGGAAAACCTGGTATTAACATGGCAAAACAAGGAGAAATGCTTAATTTCTCCTTGTTTTTGCTGTTTCTATATGTGCTGCATTGTACAGTACACATAGAAACAGCAAAACTCTACGAAAGATTGTTTATGTGCAGGAAGGTGTCGCTTCCTGCACAGAAACACTCATTAAAAAAATGACGGTTTGCAAGTTCTATGTGTGCTACACAATGCAGAACACATAGAAGTTACAAATTGCCATTTGTGATTGTTTATGTGCAGGAAGGGACACCTTCCTGCACATAAACAAACATTCCCTCAATGCAGACACCCTTGCACTATGTTGCAAGGGTGCCTGTGTTGGTGCTAGGCAGCTAATGTAGCCAGATCTAGGGAAAATGCAGGGATGTGCTGTATCTTTGTAAATACAGCACTTTCCTGCGTTTTCGGAATGACAGAGCGTCACGTTAGCATTTTGTGCGTAACGCCACGCTCCAACAATCTCTTGCCCCCATATTCTTATGTTTCGCTTGCCAGCTAGCTTTTTTTATGTCAGCACTTTGGTTACCCAGAGCGGCAGGTGTAAATGTGTACTGGTGTGATGAAACAAGTTGCGGCATGTTTCTTGAAGGACGAGCTGAACCTATAAAAAATCAAGCGCTTGATTTTGTGTTTGCCTGCTTAGTCAGACTATGTTTGTTTTGGCAATTGTTCGTATGATGTCAATCCAATATAAATATAACTATAAAATATACTTTTAATTACATGGTGGAAAGTTCATAAAAAGTATAACAAGGAGTGTAAAGAGAACATAAACAATCTATTTTCTGTACCAGGGGAAGGGCTCCCTTTGTCGAGATTACCCTCTGGATATAGTTGCTACTTCTAGCTCTACTCTTTCTCGTCACAGACCTCACTTATAAATTCGATCCATTCTCATACTGCGGATATCTATTCTTGTGTACTGGTGCCCGCGGTAATAATTTATCTAGGCACTGAGGCCAGTGGAAGTCAACAGTCCATCATTAGAGTGTGTGTCTTAGGTTTCATTGTGAGGAGGCGAAGGGCCCTATGTAAAGAAGATTAACATTTAGTAAACTCAACAGTAACTAACCTTGAATATGCAGGTGATGATGTTGAACAAATGTGTGAGACCTCACCCAGATGACTGTGATATAACTGTATCTTCAAGTGCCCCTGCAGGTCTCAGCACAGGGTGCACACTTTCCTTTTCTGATTCACCCAGAATATATTCTGACATCGGACCTTGAATCCTGTTTTAGACTACAGAGGACAGTAAATGAATTCCTTCCCTGATGTTTCAACTATGATAAACAGATGCTCTGACTGGTAAAATAGAATTAGGACACTCCAAACACCCAAATAAATTAGTACCAAACAATCTACATCAAAATACTATAATTGGGATTCCCGAGGAAGAAGGGTGAAGTGACAAACATTGACATAGCAAGTAGGTCATGCTTTACAATTAGAGTTGTCAACTTGTGCTTAGAAAAATACTAGCCATTTGTTCACATTTTAAGATTCTGCAAATGAAAATCGCTTGTATTCATTTTTATCATGTCGTTTATATCTTTGATTACTTTATTGATCAGTCATGGATCATTAAGGCAGCTGTAGAACACATTTCAAAGCCATTACTTCTTATTTGTACTGTTTAAAATGTATACTAATAAGAGGAAAAAATACCCGCTCTAGGTGATTTCACAATTGTTTTTTTGTCGGCCGGAACATAAAAATAGTGATCATGTCGATAAATAACTGGCTAGATGGAAACTCTATTTGCAATGATATGATGTCACTGTTATTGGCTTTGCTAATGCTTTTATCATAGCTCAAGCAATAGCGAAGCCAATAGCAGCAATTAGCCACCTTGAAAGTGTATTTGGTGTACTTTCCAGATGACCACAATGTTGCGTGGTGAACGTCATCACACAGTTTCTAATGTGTTTGAAAACAAACTTGCACTAACATAAACTGAAGTTGTGCTGTCTTCCTTTTTGAAATAACGGTGTGATGCACCACGTGATCGATGTTGTTGACTTTGCTCTAGTAAAAGAATTGTGAGCTTTACATGGGAAGACTGGACTTTCTCAGTCTTTGGCCAAGATGTGTCGAATGAAGGGCAACATAGCTGTCCCAGAATGTATTGATTAGTGTACAACTCACATCACCCTAACAGACTCTGAGAACCTCTGAATCCAATATAATAGTATTATGAGAGACTATTCGAATGTATTTTATAGTAAAGTGTTTCTTGCTGAATGTTCCTCATTGGTGCATATCCTGAGAACCATGTACTTGTATAGTAGTGTGGGAAATGTTGCCTAAAGTCCTATGAAAGGACCTGTTTTTCCCCTGTTTTTCGGAACCCCATTTCCAATTTTTACAAGGCGAATCTATGCTGGATTTACTATTGAACTTTACTCAGCTCTTTGTACTTATGCTCTGTATGCCTTGTTGTTACCTTTACCAATGGTATATTTCATGTATTTTACCCTGAATATTCTTTAGATAAATCCTTATTACTATGACCCATGTCTGCCATTACTATTGAGAATGCTACAGTCTTATTTCATTACAGGAACTTACAAATATTAGAGATGGGGCCAATAGGGGAGCACCAAAGTCCATATAGGAATTACACTGCTCCCGGTCTGAGCCATTGGTGTGTCGGGGTAAGTTAATGTGAGACATGTTTTGCATGCCACACAATGGTCTTGGCCTCCTTGAAGCCATAAAAATCTTATTTTCTCTACACGTTTCTCAGGTGACTTTGCCCTTCCCCTTATGCTCAGGATCAGAGGAGAAGGAAGGCATTCCGTAAACTTCATTCACTCCCTTCTATCAAGCAATGGAATCAAGCTTTGAGAAAACCAAAATGGAATTACTCTGGTTACTTCTGATTTAATCTTTGTTGATCTTCACAAATGCATATAGCGGCTCTTCTGAACATTTGAGAGAAGCATATCTTTTTCAATGCCCTGGGAACAAGTTCTTCGGTGCATAGCTAACGTAGCATGATGTGGTCTGGGTCTGTAAAGAGACCCAGATGAGAAAGTCTCTTCTTTCTCTAGATCATCTTGAACACTTCTAGTAACAGTGAGAGATCTGCTGAGATTGAGAAATAACTGCCAAGACTGCCTGTCCTTTGATTTAAAATCCCAAAAGGCCTGGAGTAAGTGTCACATTTACCAGATGCTTCTGTCTTTTGATGCAGAAACAGAACACCACTTGGTTGTTTTTTATGAGAATGCTTCTGTAAGATCTCTTTGAAAATTCCTCTGAAGGAGTATCCTATTCAGGTCCTTCTAATTGAATGGCATTTTGCTTTACATTGATTATCACCAGCCCTGCAATGTCTTGCGTCTTCTGTGATTCTAATGAAATTTCCTAATTTGGACGACTGTTGTCTTTGGTTATCGTGACAAGAGTAGGAGTGACAATGTAAGGAGCATTCCTTTCAATCGATTGCACAGAACAAGCCACAAATCCACCCTGAGCTAAAAACAAATGGGAAATCTTTATTGAACTCCAGGGAATTGGGAACCACTGTGCCTGAAGAAGGTACACCAGTGAATGGAGAGAAGGTAAGTCCAAGGGGTCAGGAAAGCAAGTACAAACCATTATTGGTGGCAGTTTCCTCACCAATCAGCTTCAAAACACAAACATTTGATTGAGAGACAATTCATCATGATCATTTCAGTTTCTACAAAACCATACGACTCAGAGGAGCCAAAACATGCCTCTCTTACAGTTAGTTCATTATAGGTAATCAGATGTAAATTATTCTGTTTATGAAAAAAACAGAATACCAGAGATCTAGTAACCTTGCTGAGCCCTCAGTTCCTTTTCTCTCCCATTTGGTCAGATGCAAGTTACTTAATAATGAGAGTATGGACCATTTCATATTTGTGGTGTCTCAGTGCTTACTTCAAGTCAAAAGAGGGTGTTGAATATTGGGTTTACTCATAGCATATTGTAGACCTCACAGACCTTTCAGAATTCTGATCAATGGAAATATATAATAATGGACCCATAATATTAAATGATGCAAATATATACCTCAGAGCATGCGGAGGAATTATTTACTGAAAGCTATCCATCTTGCACCATATCAGATAGAAACGCCATTTCTTGTGAATCATGAAGGTGATTTAGTAAATGCCTTTTCCTCTCTACCACAGAGAGCAGGGACAGTCGCGTGCTTGACGTGGAACTGCTACATTCCTTTTACAATCAATGCTATGCTCTTCTCCAGAGGATTTAACCATGGAATAAAGACAGGGTCTGAATCTGGTGGAGTGGAATACACCCAGTTTTCTAGTGAATTGATACCACTTTCATGATCCATTTGTCTGAATTGTACACTGAACACCTAACCTATGCCCTTGGAAAATAGCTAACAATCAAAAACCAGTAACTCTTGGTCACTTACAGAATACTCTAAATCACTCTGTCTTCCACAGTGAAATGAAAGTCTGACCCTTACTGGAAGGCTTCCCTTCTTTCTTTTTGTAGAAACCTTGGGGATTGTTACCATAGAGTAGGTAGTTTAAAGCTTAACAAGACTGAAGGATGAGAAATATCCTTTTGGTTTTCCTATATCGTGTCTGTGTGTTTCATTCCTTGAAAATTTGTGCAAACGCTTCTCCAGCTACTCTTTTAACAACCTAACCTCTTGAAAAAGAGATTGTCAGAGCTTATTTTTATTCCCTGGATTTGTGTGCCACACTGTCAGGTGCAAACAATCTTGAGCTGCAACACACGCACCAAGAAACAAAACCGGGGCTCTTACTCCATGTAAAGCTAAATCCCATAAGAATTATGCCTCACTCTCCTCCATTAAAGAAGTCAGAACAATTTAAACCATAGTGTTTTGAAACCGACTGCAGATTACTCGATGAGTGACTTTTGCAGTATATACTACCCAGGTATGTATTTACAGCTCCAGGTAAAAGTGTGAATCCGACTTCTTCAGATAGGCACCCGTCCTTTAAACTAAATGTCATAAAAAGGTGGGTCTTCAGCTTTCAGGGATGGAAATACTGACAGGATAACCAAGAGAAAGTCTGCCTATACCTATTCTGGAACTGATTATTTTAATCGGATAGGGCATATAACCTAAACATAGGTCTGAGCATGGCTTCAAATCTGCCTCTCTCCATTCCACTAACTCACTTCCTTGATGTCTTGAAGGTGGAAACCCCTGGTATGTGTTGGCTTCTTAAAATGCTATGTCACAATCTTGGAGGGGTGCTTGCTGAAAAAGGACCATAAAAGAGTCATTTTGCTCTAATTCAGGCCAATCCAGTGACATTACATTTGTCTCTTTGTTCTCAGTATCCTTTTCTTGTATATTTAAGGACATGATGGCCTTGTGAATTAGCAAATTATTGAGAGATGGGAGATATTACTTTATGCTGCTGTGTCCCATCTTCAGTAGACATTGACTCTTGTTTCTGTTGCCTTATCCTTTCCTTGGATAATGAGGAATTACCATTAGTGCACTTCTTTTGTTTTCTGAGAAGGAAAGGAAAAGAATCATAGATCGGGTGGAAATCCTCCAGTCTCTGTTTTTTCTTATGACTTACCAGAGCCCTTGTAACAAAACCTTTCAAATATCATCAGTGTATGCTAGCAGTTTGGTACAAATGTATTCGCAACAGTATATACTTTGCTCCAGACCAACAATTTGGCTAAAATGATCCTGTAAATGCAGAGAGCTCTCTTTATCAATGGTTTATCAGTACATGCTTGTGTCGGTTTCTAACACTGCAGTGTGGTCACTGTATGGTTCCCCCTACATAAGTACTGTGTAGAAGGAAGCCACAGATCCCTATCAGTGTACAAACATAATGAAAATAAGGGTGAAAAAACTGTATATAAGCTGATCCAGAAAGTCTAATGACATGGCAGGATATCATCTCCTGATTTTGCTAACCTGGCAATTTTGGTGTCTCCCATCACTCCAATAAATTATTCTAAAATCTGCTAGGACACCACAGCAGAATTTAAGTCTGGACAGGGTGATTAGGATTTAGATTATCAGAAGCAATGACTCTTGACTGTGAAATGGATATATCACTCAAGGAAGTAATGGTATTCTAGGAAGGATGTTGATTTGATCTGACAATTGAATGGTAAATACAAACAATGTTGCATCGCTGATAGGAGAAAGTAAGTAAAGGAAATTACGTAGATTCAAATATTTTTCTTGAAAGTTATTAGAGTGTAATCCTGTACAACAGCTCTAAAGAGTCCTGCTCAACTGCAAGGTGAAAGAAAATAATAAAGCCTTTCTTTTTCGATCTGATGGCCTTCCATTGAACCCTCACTCTTATGTAGGTTTCCATCAGTCTAGTCTTAAAATATACATTTATGTCAGCTACGTTACTGCAATGACCTTTATTTCTAACTTTGTATCTTTCTGTCTGGAAATAAATGCAAACAAAAGACTTCAGCAAATGGCCACAGATGGGAACACATATCTCCTATATATTCCCTAAACCATTGACACTCTTGGTCTCTCAAGATGAAATATGACAAGCCTACAGGCCCTAGACCTCTATCAATTTGTCTCTGGATAAATACACTGAGACTGACACTCCTTGGGCATGAGAATCCTCCCCTTAAGCTGTGAAAACCCCACCATGTCTACTTCATTGTCAATGTCGTCAATAGGATAAACTACTACTGCAAAAGTAGCCATCAACAGCTACCTAGAGACAGGGGGCAAAACTCATATTCTCGATACTCTACTCAACTCTCTCCTCCATCTCACCTTAAAAGCAAATAGAATTAGAGCAGCTCTACAACTATTTCTAAAACCTTTATCAATCTTATACTCCTCAAACTGTCCATGAGTCCTAAAGTGAAGCCTTGGAGTCTGTAGTTCAATGAAAAGATAACAACTCTAGAGACTGAAATCAATATACAACAGCAATAGAAGAACTCACCCAACTAAAGTGAATATTGTTTAACAATTTACACCCTAATTATGAGTTGGAAGGTGTAAGGGCACTGACATTATGGGGTTCAAAGTCACTTATTCCAGTTGTAAATTGCAACTATGCACCATGAAGTTATGAGATATTGTTCCTGGAATGAGGAATCACACCTGAACGTGGAATTACCAGGTCCTTTTCTGACATAGGAATTTCGTACTGCTGGGAGACTTTCCTCCCATTAACCACCTGTGGTGAGCAAGTGGTGTACGAGAGGGGTTTCTATGCTTGTGGGTGGAGTGTCAGAGCAGGCTGTGGGATGGCATGTGGGGTTATTTCTGTGATCCCGCTTTGTTGTATGAGAGAATTATGCCCCCAGTCCCTGAATACTCCACATGTCATTTTACTGACCAAATATTCGGGCAGGCAAAATGGTGCTTGGTGTTACCCCACAAGAGAAAATGAGATGTGATTGGGTGGAGTGGTATCACATCTATGGATAGATATCACTCATAATTGTTTTTTTTGTTGTTGCTGCATTATCCCAGTAGTTAATTAACAATTTATTCAAAACATATGTTTCACTATATTCTTCTGAGACATGAGTTTACTAATGAGAAAGGAAGAGACTCTATCATGCTTTATAGGGTGATTGGTGGTAATAAAGGCTATGAAGAACTAGCAGAAGGGGGATGTGATTTTCAGTTATTTGGAGGGGATCAATGACCTCACAGGAGATGTGGATTCAGTGATGCAATAAGGACAGAAACCTGACTGGTAATTCTGGTGACTATCTATGTGACTCTGAAACCACATAATCTCAGGTTTTGTAAGGATCTTGCTGAGGAAGGAGGGGATAGGCTGTCCGCCAATAGTTTTTGATATTGTCTTGGTCCTTCTGTGATGTTTTGAGACAGAAGAGGGTATAGCCAGGTGCTAGGGAGTATGGGGAGGTGCAACTGTGGAGAGATGAGTTGGTAATGTCTTTGTAAGTGGAGGAAGGAATTTCTTGAGGGTAATATGTCAACATAGAAAACTGTTCAAGTTAAAGTCATAGTTGGTGGGTGGGCTGACGGAAGCACCAAATGGCATATTTCCGGAATGTTTTGTGTGTGTATTTGACAGAGAGAGTGAACGTAAGAGTAAAGGGTGTTGTCAGAGTTAGCAAAGTCAATTTTGTGTCCTTTTTTATCATTTGGTATGAAGGAAGTGACCCGCTTGGGGCCACCCGGGTCACTAATGACCACCTCTCCGCCTTCCGTACCAAATGAAGAGTCAGTCAGACAGTGGAGAATATGAACCAATAACTGTTGGTTAACAAAGTATATCTTTTTCCCTAACTAATGTTCAGACAACAAAAGCAGAGCAAATGCAGAATATGAGAACATTTTGTCTGTACTGCTACACAGTACTGGCCTACCTTGCTCAGTCCATCCCTAATCTTTTTTCTCTTTCGACTCGGTGGTCCTCGTCCGAGGATGTAGATTATACCTGACAGCCCTAGGCACCGTATGATCTGAGAACAGAGGCTCTTGGACAGCTTGTATTTCAGGTGGAACAGCCTTGTTGAAAACATCATCATTCTCCTTATCTGGAAATAGGACTGAATATGTACTTCTCTAGGTTTTCCTTTGGTTGGAATTTTTAATTCAAGAGAATCCTTTCATACCTGTAGATCATAGAATATATTTTCCACGAAAGTCATCAGTAGGCAACAGGTGCTTTGAAATTACAGCATTTTATGCAATGATAATAGCTCAAAAAATATATTGAAACGGAAGGTTTTGTTTATTATTCCAATACCAATACAATAAAAACAACATACCTGCTTGGCATGACTTCTAATTTTCAAAAACACAAAGATTGTGGCAGCACTCAAAAAGCAGCAAATTACTTTTCACTGGTGTGTGCTTTCATTAGGCCCCATAATATTCTGGTAACTGTAGTCTTGAATTTTTCATGTCTGTTTTCAGACTTCGTTTAACAATAAAATATTGATCAATTTTAAATGACGTAATAATCTATTTTCATTTAATGTAGTTTGAAAGCAATTGCAGGTTCTACGCATTCACGTCTTTGGAGACCTAAATAGTCATAATAGATTCTCGGAATCATTCCAGGTCAATATTTTTCAGATTTTGTTAACTGATAAACGTGTCCTCTGCTATTTAATAAAGCAACATTTATTCACATTGCTCATGACGTCCTTATGTGCTTCAACATCTTAAGTATCATTATAGATCGATTTTGAACCTAGTTGTAGAGAATTTACAGGCTTTCCCTTGTAAATGGTCGCTACATACAGGTATTGAGGTAACTATAAAGGCATTATTCTAATATGGTAAGCATATGATTTAGAATCTGATCGTTTCCAACTTGCAGCTGCAGCAGGTCCATAAAGGTGTCCGAATGTTTGTGGGTGTGAAGCAAGTGGGGCCATGCTAACAAATTTCATTTTTAAAGGTGCTGAAGCAAAGTCGATAATAGTATCCATGTGTTAAGTAAAAGTCATATTTTTATTTTTATTGATCAGTACAGGGCAATGCAAAATCAAAAAAACAAAAAAAGACAGCCACCATTAGTGGATAATAGCCCAATAGCTTTATAGCCTTCTGCCTCGGGCTATACTAATTGTTAAAGGCCCTATCCCTCGTTACAGGCCCTTGCCTGCCTCTCGGGCCTATAACTCAGGTTCAGAGACTTTAACAACCAGTATAGCACTCTGCAGTGTGGTATAAAACTATATAAATCCTATACATTGCCAGAAGAAAACGGCTTTATAACGTGCAAGGTTTGTAATGCAAAAAACCGAAATAAACCAAATCAGTGCAACCTAACTCTATGACACTTTGGGGCCCATTACGATGCTGGTCGTAAGACTTCTGACCTTAGTTCGCAGGCTTTACGACCGACATCATCGAATTCAATTCCGAATGGCTGATTCTGATTCAGCCGGTCAGAATTGAAACTGACCTGTCATTCCGGCTGGCTTCCGAAAGGATCCCCAGTCGGAATCGGCCTGTAATCCAAATGGACGGCGGTTTACGTCGTCCAGATTACGATGCACGGTTTCCGGCAGGGTTTCTAAGCCAGCCTTTCTGACATGGAAACCCTGTCAGAAAGCATGTTTGGGGGCCTAGCAGGGCCCCCTTTCCTTTACGGCATCCAGTTAGTGGCTAAGGGAGCACCAAGGTGCCCCCCTGATAATCTCTGCACCCTGTGCCTGCCGTGAATTAACACCATCTCACATTTCCTTATAGGAGCATGTACTTAGGCCAGTTTACGGCAGTAAAACATGCTCCTATAGGGAAATGTCGGAATGCGACCGCACCATGTACAATCGCATCCTAATGAGGCGGTCTGGACCGCCGACCGAAGGTCGGTCGGTCCCATTTCCACATCGAAATAAGCCCCTTTTTGTTTAAAGTACTACTGCAAAAAAGTGGATTTGATCTATTCAGAACCTAATCAACCAAAACCTTGCAACCCTATGCTGAGACTCATTTTTTAATGTACAGCTTGGAAATAAAGTGCATTTGATATATTCAGAAACCTGACAACATGCAATGTGCAAGAAAAGTATATTTGATCAATTTTAAAATCTGTGAAGGCTAAAATTAGTGATTCAAGTATCTATGAACTCACATTCTAAAATGTATTATCTAAAAGGTTATAAAGTGCATTATGCTCAGAATGGTCAAACTCTTTCCAAACCTAAAAAAATGTTGTCAAACTCTTGTTTCGCAAAGCCTAAGAATATTCAAACATTCTGATTCGAGTCATTATAAAAAGCCAGTTTTTCATAGTAGGGCCATCTTTTGACTGTCAACGATGTAATATCAAAGATCGAGCAACTGCAATGGTTAACAAAATAAAATATAGAAAAGATTTCGAAAATGTGTGCGCATAATGTGAATATCCGAGCAATACTAGAACTGCTTCAGGTTTAATACTTACCACTAGAATTTTGCTTATGGTTAGAAAAATTGAGTGCCAAAATCCATGAAGTTCCAGGCACGTAAATGTATATGAAGCCAATCCCCCACTACATTTATATGACACTGAAACACTGGCCTGGCACTGCTGGATTCATCCTATGGAGCTGGGAGTATAATACCCTAACCATCTTGAAAGGAATGCCATTTTTTTTAAACTAGCAGTCCGGAGAGCTTTATACCCCATAACAGCTATACTCTGCAACTCTCCTGATGTTATTCAACAATTCATGTTTTTTTAAAACATTTCTAGAAACGTAGGGCTCAGAGATAGGTTTGAAATCTGACGTAACACCCTTTGCCAGTTACCTACCCTCAACAGTTTGTTCTTGACCGATAACGTCTTCACTGTAACTGAACTTTCACTCAATATTCCGAACTTTTCTTTCAGGAATCTTGTTATTTGCACAAAGCTAAAACATAACAATAAGCTATCTAACCCGAGCTGTGGACAGATCTCTACCCAAGTTTTTAACCTTTGATAGAAAGGTCACCGACTACCAGGACCCATTTGGCATTCCATCCTTCTACCCAGTTGTTGGAAATGGCCCTTTCTGCAGGGTCACCCCCAATCTTTTTGCCTTCCTCCTCCCCTTTTTGCTGAATTCGTTTTTGTAGGCTACAGGATTCTGGGCACTTTACCACTGCTAACCAGTGCTAAAGTGCACATGCTCTGTCTGCCCTTTGAACATGGTATCATTGGCTTATCCACATTTGGCATATTTAATTTGCCTATAAGTCCCTAGTAAAGTGCGCTACATGTGCCCATGGCTTCTAAATTAAATGCTACTAGTGGACCTGCAGCACTGATTGTGCCACCCATTTAAGTAGCACTTTACACATGTCTCAGGCCTGCCACTGCAGAGAATGTGTGTGCAGTTTAAACTGCCATTTCAACCTGGCAAGTTAGCCTACTTGCCAGGCCCAGACCTTCCTTTTTATTACATGTAGGTCTCCCCTAAGGTAGGCCCTAGGTAGCCCCGTTGGCAGTGGCAAGTGCATTTAAAAAGTAGGAAATGTGTTTTTAAGTTTTACATGTCCTGTAGTGAAATACTCTTACATTTGTTGTTCACTACTGTTAGGCCTATCTCTCCCATAGGTTAACATTGGGATTGCCTTAAACACCTTTTAAGTGTACGGTTCTTAAACAGATTATGAAAAAGAAGATAAAGGAATGAAAGATTAAAATTCTAATATGTCTGATTGATGCTTTGTATTATGAAATATGTAATTTGTGTTACAATATTTAAAGTGGTTTTGCTGAACTCTTGCTTGATATAAAATTACTAGATTCACACAAATTTCCAATTGGGAGTAGATAGAAATTTGGAGTTTGGTGTCTCTGGACTCACAATTCAAAATCTCAACTTATGGTGATGTCAGATTTAAAATTGTAAGTCTGAAAATGCCACTTTTAGAAAGTTAAAAACAACAGCTGGGTTGCACTCTGAGTAAACAATAATATATAACAGTGTCAACTGAAGAAACAAAATGTTATTCTTGAGTGTGCACCCACTGTGGAGGCTCTGCCTGGCCGCCAAATTCGAAGTGAAAAAGAAAACTAGGACAAGTGTCCTAGACACAAGGTGCACTACTGTTGTTCACTATAATAGTGTATACCACGTATGTTAAATACATAAACGAGCTTCAATGCAGACAAATGCCAAAACTGAATCCAAAAACAACTTTCACAATAAAAAAGTCCATTATCCAATCATCACTGATTCGTTGAGTGTAGCTCATCCATTTGTTATTATGCAGACACAAGCACGTCGCCAGAAGAAGTTGTTCTGCTTGAGCTAGATGGTGTCTAAACAGTTCCCAAGTTGGATAAACAATTCCCAATGCATTTTGGGCATAAGCATCTGCCCTTCATCAGGGGAATCTATAAGCAAATGATTGTTACAGTAAGTATTTGTAATTCCAAAGTTAACAAAGCAAAAGTTTCAAAACGGCCGATAAGTTCCGTGCTTCGGACATTGAAGAATTCAACCAAAGTGGATAACAAACTCTCGCCAACAACCCTGGAGTCAAGATAACAAGAATGCCAGGCACTGTAGATTTCTTCTGTGGCATTTACACTTGGTACTCATGGAGGGCTGGCATTTTGGTTATCTTGACTCCAGGGTTGTTGGCGAGAGTTCGTCATCCACTTTAGTTGAATTCTTCAATGTCCTACGCACGGAACTTATCGGCCGTTTTGAAGCTTTTGTTTTGTTAACTTTGGAATTACGAATACTGGACCCCTGACACCACCAAATCAGAACTCTACTGGAACCAAGGACATTTAGCATGTAAGAAGATCTGCTGTGCTGTAGGAGGGGCTTTCACTTTGCTATTTGCTCTGCTGTGTTGGCCCTCTGCCTGCTCGTTGCTGTGCTACAGAAGGGACTGCCACTTTGCATGTTGGTCTGCTGTGTTGGGCTGCTGCCTACTGCTTCTTGCCTGGGAGTGGGAGTGACTGGACCTGCTGTCTACATCTTTGAACCCAAGATTCTCCAAGGGCCATCTGGCTTGCCTCCTGTTTTCAGAAGTCTCAGGGACACAAAAGACTTCTTGCATCACTGCTGGTGCTGCTGGACTCTGCAATCTGCGAGTCCTGCTTGAGGTACCCCCCTCTAGTCCTGGGCCTCAACAGTGGGGTCTGCAGCTGTTTTGCTCCAAATCCGGCACATCAACCCACTTGAGGGAGAAAAATCATTGTATCGCCGTTCGACACAGTGGTGATTTGACGACGATGCTTGTTCCGACTGCAAGGTTCAATGATGACGCAGTGCCGATCCTTCAAAATCATCTGTGCGGCTCGACAACGATGCTCGGTTCAGCTCCATGATGATCAATTGCCTGTAACTCAACGGAGTCCGCTGGCGACACAGTGACTCGACTGCATGGAAAAGATCAATGCATCTTGTTCTCGACGTTAATGCTTTGTTCCATTCAATGTTCTTTTTCAGTGGACCCTGTGTGAGTTCTGTAGCCGGACTGCCCTCCATCAAGGCCGTCCTTAACTTTGGATTTGTACTGGTCCCTCGCGACCTCAAGTAATATTTTGACTGCTATTGATTTCTAAGCACTATTTTCACATTTAATCTTTAAAAATATTTATCTCGAGTTCTACTTATTGGGTTTTTGTTGTTTTGGTCTTGTTTTAATCAGATAAATACTCTCCATGTTTCTAACCTGGTGTGCAGTCTCTTGTGGTGATTTCATTGTGTTACTGTAATTAATATGTATGCACACATACTTTACACATTGCCTCTCAAGTTAAGCCTGACTGCTCTATGCCAAGCTGCCATAGAGTGAGCCCAGGTTAATTTAGGGTGTGTATCTGACTTACCCTGAATAGGGTGGTGGTCCCTACTTGGACAGGGTGGAAGCCTCTGCCAACTAGAGACCCCATTTCTAACACCAGTGCTTTGAAAAAGAGAACCCCATATACCTGCATTCCCTCAAAAACGTAAATGCATGACATGGGGGTATACTAAATGACCTGAAAAGCTGTTCAGTACAAACTGCCATTATATAAACTACTTTATATCATTTTTTTGCTAGTTTTGCAGTTTCTGAAAAGACCAGCTAAGGTTTTTTCGATTCTTTCATCATTTGTGTCACAAAACAATTATCGTAAAATTCGGAATCATAAGTAATCTGCACCATACTGTCTAAAAAGGATGCTATATAGTAATTGTGAAGCTGAGGTAGGGCCAACTCACCCTGTTCCTTGTTTAGTGTTAGAAACGTTAGTTGCACCATGGGATGTTTATTGTTCCAAATCAATTTCCTAAAAAGAAACTAACTTCTTGAAAATATGCATTATTAACTTAAATTGGGACACTAGCAAAAAACAAATGAAAATATTGGTAAAACTGACATTTTAATGAGAGACACACGGTCGATCAAAAATAAAGGAAGCAAGCACCGTCTATTCAGAAGCTCCTTGACTTTCTTTAACATGGCCAATTAATTAAGCTGGAACAGATCCTTAAAATTAGAGGTTACATAGATCCCCAGATAGTGAATTGGTTGATGTAGAGCAACTGGTGCTGTAAATTTTGCCGAACATTTTACATTCATTCTCCATTAATCAATAAAACTTCAGATTTCAAGTGGTTGATCTAATAACCCCCTACTGCTGTAAATTCCTGTATTTCATCCAGGGCTTCTTGAATGTTATTTTTTGGGCTTTCAGATATAAAATAATATTGCAATCAAAGAGTTTTATTTTTGACGCACCCTCCACTGGTGAGACAATCACTCGCTCATTGCATAGCCTCGCTGCCAACGGCTCTATGACAAAAATAAGCAAATCCTGCGACACTGGGCATCTTTTTATCACCACCAACCCTATCTGATTAGAATGTATCATTATCTTTGCCTTTGTAGCTTTATAAACATTATGAAGCATGGGTAAAAATTCCCCGGGAAAATAAAACTTTGCTAAAATTGAAAATAATGCCTCCCAATTAATGAAATCAAAAGCCTTTTCAGCATCAATCATCACTATTGCTGATTTTATTTGATTACCTGAAAAATAGTCAATCGTCTGGACAAAATAACTAGCATTTGCCTCCATCAATCTAGATGATGTAAAACCATTCTGGTTTCTAATTCGTATTCCAATATAGGCCATCAAGGGTATCTGGCAGAACATTTTTCATCAAGATTAAAACATCAATTATGTTATTCCGGTTTGGCATTATGGAATCCAAAGACTTTATCCCATCCTGGAAAAAACAGCCACAGAATCTTTTTTGTAGACTATGTGGATATAAAAAAGAAACATTAACTCATTTATTATGTGTCTGTCCTGTACCCTTGGCGCAAAGGAAATATTTTTGAAATCACCATTCAGGAACATGGGAATACGCTCATGCCGGCAAGCCGTTATCACCTGGCTAAGTGGATGCTCAGCTGCCATTCCTTGTAGGGGAGTAAAGTTCCTAATGCCTTTATTCAAGGAAATTTCTAATATAGTGTTAAAGGAATAAGAACTGTGCTCATTAGTAGTATCAAATATATGCATTATCATATTCACCTAATCCTGTTTTATGTATAAATTGTCCCTTTTTGCCTAGTAGGTTAGATGTCATAAGGTCCATGGTGCACTATATATTGTTTATTTTTAAGAAGAGGCTATAATAATAAGCTTCCATCTTATGATTTTATGCTTGGTGAAATGCGATGGAAAAAAAAAAAGAAGAAGAAGGTCAATGCTGCTAGTAGTGGGAAAAAATGAATTATTATTGGTTTTAAAAATGTGTTGTTTTTGGTGCTGCTATTTTAAATTTGTTATTGTGTATGTTAATTAAGAATAAGTAAATAGTATATATAATGAACATCAAGATTTAGAAAACCAGCCAATGGAATTTAGTATGTAACTTCTGGGAGGCATCTAATGAACAGTGATAGCTTATAAAATTGTATACAATTTCTAAAATGTAATCAAATTGTTTAATGCTAGTTTTTATGTTGTAGACTTATATCTATAAAGTTCATGTTTTGGTGTTGTAATGGTTTTAAATAACTAAATACAATGAAGTCTTCTTCTTCTGGTCCTTGTGGATCATGTTTTCTGCTATGGGTATCATTCGTGCTGCTATTATTTTGGTGAATAATTTGTAATCAGAATTTAGGCCGCTGACTGATCGATAAGATTTATGTTGTGAGATGGCATGTCTTTTTTGAGGAAACAGACTACTACTGCTTCAGTAAAAGAGTGGGGAATATCAATTCTCTACATAAATTGATTAAATAATTCTGTTAAAAATGGCATCAATTCTCCAGCTAATTCGTTATATAGCTCTATTGGAATGCCACCATTGCCACACACATTTGCATTTGTGATTCCTTTAAGTACCTTCTCAACCTTGCTAATTCTTACGTTCACTGTAAGACTCTACTTTTGGGACTATACCAATTTGGGTATTTCCAATCCACTGAGGTACTGTTCCAACTTGGTTACAAGGACTTGTTCTACATTCTGATAAAGATCTTTATAATACTGGAGAAAAATCTCATTAATTTCCTTGGCATCAGTTGTTTGAACTTTAGAAACAGGGTTAAGAATGATCTGAATCATATTATTATTTTTTCTAATCTTACAGGACCATGCCAAGAATGTAACAATCTGTTGTCCCTTGTTCATATGTCCCCTGCTGAAAAGTGTTCTCATTCCATATCTCTTCTAACACAAAAAAGTCTCTTCTGGGATGCTTTAAAGAGCTCGCTTTTCATCCTATCCAAACCTATTAGTTCAGTCTCAATAGCAGCATTAAGAGTATTATGTGGCAAGCATAGTCTCATAGAAGGTTCCCTGAGTACTTTGAATGAGTAAACAATGACTCAACCTCTAAATGTGTCTTTAAAGGATTCCCAAACAGAAATGAATTTGGGTTAAATTCCTGTTAATTTGGAAAAACTCATTAATTAATATTCAAATGTCCTCCCTCCAAAACTGATCCAATTGCCATCTCTGAGAGAACCTAATTTGAACATTTACTTCAAGTCTCAGGCAGACTATTGAATGACCTCAAAAGGCATTGGTAACAATATCAGTCATCCCCCTTCTTACACTCTGAGAAACAAAAAAAAAATCCAAATGAGAAGCAGTGTTAAAATGCATTGAAAAACAAGTAAATTGAGAAAAGCCCACATGGTCTGAATGCTAAGGGTCGATAATTGTGAAATCCTATTTGAAACCAGAAACAAAAGCTGATGTTTTAGGTTTAAGATGTCTTTTTTGCCCTATTAGAAATATCTATATTTAAATTGTGTTTACAATTAAAATCTGCATCCATAGATCTCTCATAAAACAGGAAGAGGGCCCAATCTCATCTTCTATTAGGCCATAGTAATTAACAAAGTTAAAATGTTATCTACCTAAGGCTTTCCTCCAGACCCACCTTACTTTGCCATTTCGTTTAACACCCACTATCTGCCAATTAATGTTCGCTGCTAGGTAAACTGCTTCCCTCTCTTTGCTCCCACAGCTGATGAAAAAAACACATGAAAAACATTTCTGGGAATCGCCAGCTTTGGATTGTTCAATTTTATTTGTGTTTACTGAAAAAATTTCACATTGAATTTGAGTGAAGAGAGCTAATTCATATTTGATCCAAACCTGTGCTTATTCAGTGAACCAGTCACATTACAAGTGGCTATCTTAATTGATATTGATTGTGCCATATATAATTACTGAAAACCAAATACACAAACTACTTTATGGTAAAAAACTAAAGCCTCTAACGGCCCCCATGACTTATCCCCAAAAACAAAAAATGGAATAAAACAATATCTAAAGCTACTAGCCCTACCTTCATGGCTACTATCCATTCAACTTATACCGCCCACACTGCTGTTTTTTCCCTAGGCACCCATCCCATGTTGCCCCATTCCCTCCCTCTTATTATCATCCATCTCTATAGTGCCACTTTTGTGAAATTTTCAAGTCCTTATTTCAAAAAGAATGTTCTCTAACAAATACAACAGAGACTTTGTTTCTTCCTGACCTACACCCTGTCCAGGCCCCACTACCCCAAAGACTGTAAATCACCAAGATTTATTGCTCCTGTAGGACTGATATGACCCTTCAGTTCAGAATCTGGAGCTAATCTTAACAGATTCAGGATGAGTCCGGTCTCTATACTTTAGGTGGAGGGTCTCTGGCTAATGGAATAGTTACATCAGTAGTAGTTGAATTGAAGGCCTGAACCTTTCCTGTTTCTGCCTGCTTAGGAATTTGATTAGCTTGCTTAGCCTCATTAAAACCCCCTCCTTCTCTCCCCTAGTCTTAGCTAGTTTGAGAAACAATGGGTAGTCTTTCGATCTTACTTCGCTGGTCATGCACTCTAATGACTGGCTAAACTGAATTGACTGGGTTGATTCAGTTGACTGGATTGGCTGGATCATCTGGGTTTGCTCTCGCACTTCTGAGCCTGTTGTCTTATCCAAGTCCGTGCTGTCTATAGCCTGGCAAATAAACTCTGACTCTACACTGTTCAGAGCTATATCCTTTGATGGCATGTTGACCTCTGAGCTTTTTGGACTGCCTCTACCATCTTGCCCCAAGCCCAAACCAGATATTATCAGAGAGATTCTCTGCACTGCGGCTTTCATAGATGGGGGCTTCTCTGACTTTTCCTTCACAGAATGCTCTTAATTACCTCACCTTTTTCCTTTCTGAGAGGTGTCAAATACGCTGCTACTGCAAGTGGACACCTTTAGATGCTACGGTCTCAACTTAAAATTAGAATCAGTGGTGGCTAATAATGTCAAGTAGCCCTCAAAATATCAGCTTTTATAATGTTATGGTGCCTATGACAAAAGAAAGTTGAGGAGCACAATATGAGACAAGTGGAGAGTCTACCTGGCACAACTTCTTGTGACTGGTAACCACTCACCTCTGGTCTCACAAGGTCCTTAAGATTGAGGCACTGTATAGCCAGCATCCAAACTCCTCTCCAAGAGGAACACAGTCTCTTTCACTGAGTTATTTTGCAAGGGAAGGCTTGGAGGCTTGAAGGTTTAAGAAAAACACTGTTCTGGGGGTATTCACGAAATAAGTCAGGCAACACACAGCAAACAAACAAACAGATGTGTTGCTCTGAAACCTCAGGACCATACAGCAGTTTGATTGATTATGGCCACTGCTTAAGCTCAAATCAAACACTTGCCCCTTGCGGCAAATGTTTGCTGCCCCTACGACAACATTTTGGGACAGGAATCCACAGGGTCCATCTGCTTGCGATGGATAGTGATACAAAAATTGATAAAAGCCAGGATTCATGATTCACTTGAATTGACTTTAGCATTTGCCAGCTTTCTCTATTGTTCCTTTATGGCCATTGTTCCGGAGTATGCACAGATGATTATCTGGTGTAGCTCTCAGTGCAGTCCCAGAAATGGCTTGCAGTGGAAATCCAAAAAGCAATCTAGCGGCAGACCATGCAGGCTACGCCTGCCACACTGTACTGGCCTATGGCTAAAAGTAATTTTTATCATTTTTAGCAGAAGTCTTTAAACATCTGGTGGAGATATTTTGCCTACCACAACATATTGTTGCACCAATTATAGTGCATGAAGTGGTTATATGTCACTATCACTTGCTGGCAAAAAGATGTGGAAACATCAGATGGTCTGTTTTTAGTTACTATTGAACTGCCATCCAATGAGAACAATGCAGGATGTCTTTAAAATCTGTGTAACGTGGCATCACTTTGCACAATCCACATTGAAAAAGGCGAGGATGTGTCTGTGGTTATCAAAGTTATTCCGGAGACCCGTGAGTGCTCTAAAGCTTCGTGAGGAGCATTGTTGGAAAATTGAATGCGTGCGGGCCACTTCCACAAAAGAAGCACCTGTTGATTAAAAGGAGTTTGGCATGATCTCTGTGGCAATTGATGGAATATATATATATATTTGCTGAAGAAACCTAAGGTTACTGGGACGGTACTGTTAAGCTCAAATTTCACTCGTATAAAACCAGTGAAATTCAGAACTTATAGTTAGCTGATCAAAATATATCTTATACCCTGTAATACAACTTGAATAAACACCCTTGAAGCACTATTATGAGTGTGCATGAAGTTGCTCTAACCTCAATGCCAGTACTGTGTAATAAGTTGGGTCCCATCCCAACAAACACGCTCGACCACCATCGAGAGCAACAGCCCCTGGCAGAATTTTTGAATGTGGAAATATATATATATATATATATATATATATATATTCACTGAAAAAACCACAGGTTTCAGGGACGTTATAGTTAGGCTGACATTTCACTCAAAAACCAGAGAAATTCAGCCGTTATAGTTAGCTGAGCTAACTACAACTCGCGTCCCCGCAATGTACTGCTTATGACCTCACATATTACATCACTCATGACATGGTCAGTGACATCACTGATGACATCTCAAATGACATCGCTGATCACATTACTGATGACATCATCCAGTGACTGTGAGTGTTTTTAAAATGTTTATGAGTGTTAAATGTATATAACAAAGTGTATTGATGAATCAGTGGGTGTATGAGTGCCTGTATCAATGCTTAACTAGGTGTGTGACTGACTGTATAAGTGAGTGATAAGATGTCTCAGTGAATGTATGGGTTACTGACTAGGTTGTCTGAATATCTCTATCAGTCTGTTAGTTGGTGTCGAAGTGGCTGTATGGGTTGGTGAGAGGGTACATGAGTGGGTGTTTAGGTGATTGATTGGTTGTCTGAGTACCTGTATGGTTGTATGCCCGGGTGATTGAATGAGTGCAAGGGTACTGCCTGGGTGATTGGATGAGTGCACAGGTAGTGCCTGGGTGACTTTATGAGTACAAGAGTAATGCCTGGGTAATTAGATCAATACATGGGTAGTGCCTGAGTGAAATGATCAGTGCAATGGTAATGCCTGGTTAATTGGATGAGTGCATGCGTAGTGTATGAGTGAATGATTGAGTGCAAGAATAGTGCCTGAGTGATTGCATGAGTGCATGGGTAGTGCCTGGGTGAAGAAATCAGTGCAAGAGTATTGCCTGGCTCATTGGATGTGTGCATGGGTAGTGCCTGGGTGAATGGATGAGTGCATGAGAAGTGCCTAAGTGAATGGTTCAGTGCAAGAGTAATGCATGAGTGAAAGGGTAATGCCTGGGTGTTTAGATCAGTGCATGGGTAGTGCCTGAGTGAAAGGATGAGTGCATGGGAAGTGCCTAAGTGAATGGTTCAGTGCAAGAGTAATGCCTGAGTGATTGCATGAGGGCAAGGGTAATGCCTGGGTGTTTAGATCAGTGCATGGGTAGTGCCTGAGTGAAAGGATGAGTGCAAGGGTAATGCCTGGGTCATTGGATGTGTGCATGGGTAGTGCCTGGGTGACTTTATGAGTACAAGAGTAATGCCTGGGTAATTAGATCAATACATGGGTAGTGCCTGAGTGAAACGATCAGTGCAATGGTAATGCCTGCTTAATTGGATGAGTGCATGCATAGTGTATGAGTGAATGATTGAGTGCAAGAATAGTGCCTGAGTGAGTGCATGGGTAGTGCCTGGGTGAAGAAATCAGTGCATGGTTATTGCCTGGCTCATTGGATGTGTGCATGGGTAGTGCCTGGGTGAATGGATGAGTGCAAGAATAGTGTCTGAGTGATTGCAATAGTTCAAGGGTAGTGCATGGGTGATTGCATGAGTGCAGGGGTACTGCCAGGGTGATTGAATGAGTGCATGCGTAGTGTCTGAGTGAAAGAATAAATGCATGAGTAATGCCTGGGTGATTGCATGAGTGCAAGGGTAGTGCCTGGGTGATTGCATGAGGGCAGGGGTAGTGCCTGAGTGAAAGAATGAGTGCAAGGGTAATGCCTGGGTCATTGGATGAGTGCATGGGTACTGCCTGAGAGAATGAATGAGTGCATGAGTAGTGCCTGAGTGAATGAATGAGTGCAGGAGTAATGCCTGGGCCATTGGATGCGTGCATGGGTTGTGCCTGAGAGAATGGATGAGTGCATGGGTAGGGCTTGAGTGAATGGTTGAGTTGAAGAATAGTGCCTAAGTGATTGCATGAGTGCAGAGGTACTGCCTGGGTGATTGGATGAGTGCATGGGTAGTGCCTGAGTGGAAGGATGAGTGCAACGGTAATGTCTGGCTTTTTGGATCAGTGCATGGGTAATGCCTGAGTGAATGGATGAGTGCATGGGTAGTGCCTGGGTGATTGCATGAGTTCAGAGGTACTGCCTGGGTGATTGGTTGAGTGCATGGGTAGTGCCTGAGTGAAAGGATGAGTGCAGGGGCAATGCCTGGTTTATTGCATTAGTGCATGGGCAGTGCCTGAGGGAATGAATGAGTGCAAGGGAAGTGCCTAAGTGAATGATTCAGTGCAAGAGTAATGCCTGAGTGATTGCATGAGTGCAAGGGTAATGCCTGGGTGTTTAGATCAGTGCATGGGTAGTGCCTGAGTGAAAGGATGAGTGCAAGGGTAATGCCTGGGTCATGGGATGTGTGCATGGGTAGTGCCTGGGTGAATGGATGAGTGCATGGGTAGTGCCTGGGAGAATGGCTCAGTGTGAGAGTAGTGCCTGAGTGATTGCATGAGTGCAAGGGTAATGCCTGGGTGTTTAGATCAGTGCATGGGTAGTGCCTGAGTGAAAGGATGAGTGCAAGGGTAATGCCTGGGTCATTGGATGTGTGCATGGGTAGTGCCTGGGTGAATGGATGCGAGAGTAGTGCCTGAGTGATTGCATGAGTGCAAGGATAATGCCTGGGTGCTTAGATCAGTGCATAGATAGTGCTAGAGTGAAAGGATGAGTGCAAGGGTAATGCCTGGCTCATTGCTTGTGTGCATACTAGTTCCTGGGTGAATGGATGAATGCATGGGTAGTGGCTGAGTGAATGGTTGAGTGCAAGAATAGTGCCTGGGTGATTGGATGAGTGCATGGGTAGTTTCTGAGTAAAAGCATGCGTGCCAGGGTAATGCCTGGGTCATTGGATGAGTACATGGGCAGTGCCTGAGAGAATGGATGAGTGCATGGGTAGTGCCTGAGTGATTGCATGAGTGCAAGGGTAGTGCCTGGGTGATTGAATGAGTGCAAGGGTACTGCCTGGGTTATAGGATGAGTGCACAGGTAGTGCCTGGGTGACTTTATGAGTACAAGAGTAATGCTTGGGTAATTAGATCAATACATGGGTAGTGCCTGAGTGAAAAGATCAGTGCAATGGTAATGCCTGGTTAATTGGATGAGTGCATGCGTAGTGAATGAGTGAATGATTTAGTGCAATATCAGCTTTTATAATATTGGTGCCTATGACGAAAGAAAGTTGAGGAGCACAATATGAGACAAGTGGAGAGTCTACCTGGCACAACTTCTTGTGACTGGTAACCACTCACCTCTGGTCTCACAAGGTCCTTAAGATTGAGGCACTGTATAGCCAGCATCCAAACTCCTCTCCAAGAGGAACACAGTCTCTTTCACTGAGTTATTTTGCAAGGGAAGGCTTGGAGGCTTGAAGGTTTAAGAAAAAGTCATCAACAAACAACTGACCCGCTACCTCGAGGAGAACAACATCCTGGACCCTTCCCAGTCCGGCTTCCGCAGCAACCACAGCACCGAAACCGCCCTCATCGCCGCCACCGATGACATCAGGACCCTGCTAGACAACGGAGAAACAGCAGCCCTCATCCTCCTGGACCTATCAGCCGCCTTCGACACGGTCTGCCACCACACACTACGAACACGCCTTCACGACGCCGGTATCCAAGAGAAGGCCCTGGACTGGACCACATCCTTCCTTTCCGGCAGAACACAAAGCGTCCGCCTCGCCCCCTTCCGATCCAAGGCCACCAAGATCATCTGCGGCGTACCCCAAGGCTCCTCCCTCAGCCCAACGCTGTTCAACATCTACATGGCACCCCTCGCCCACGTCGCCCGACAGCACAACCTCAACATCATCTCCTACGCCGACGACACCCAGCTGATCCTCTCCCTCACCAAAGACCCTCACACCACCAAAGCCCACCTCCACGAAGGAATGCAGGCCGTCGCCGAATGGATGAGGACCAGCCGCCTGAAGCTGAACTCGGACAAGACGGAGGTCCTCATCCTTGGTTCCAACCCTTCAGCCTGGGACGACTCCTGGTGGCCAACATCACTGGGAACAGCCCCGCCACCCACCGACCACGTACGCAACCTAGGGGTCATCCTCGACCCCACCCTCTCCATGACTAAGCAGGTCAACGCCGTTTCCTCATCCTGCTTCAACATCCTCCGAATGCTCCGCAGGATCTTCAAGTGGATCCCCACCGAAACAAGTAAAACAGTCACCCAGGCCCTCGTCACCAGCAGGCTGGACTACGGAAACGCCCTCTACGCAGGAACGACGGCTAAGCTCCTGAGACGGCTGCAACGCATCCAGAACGCCTCTGCACGTCTTATCCTCGACATCCCCCGACGCAGCCACATCACACCCCACCAGAGAGACCTGCACTGGCTCCCTGTCAACAAGAGGATAACCTTCAAGCTCCTCACCCACGCACACAAAGCACTCCACAACTCCGGACCAGCCTACCTCAACAGACGACTCAGCTTCTACACCCCCACCCGCCAGCTCCGCTCGACCAGCCTCGCCCTCGCCACAGTCCCCCGCATCCGGAAAACGACCGCCGGTGGCAGATCCTTCTCCCACCTCGCCGCCAAGACCTGGAACACCATCCCCACCAACCTCCGACAGATCCAAGACCTACTGGCCTTCAGAAGACTCCTCAAGACCTGGCTCTTCGATCAGTAGCAGCACCACCCCCCTCTTCCCCCAGCGCCTTGAGACCCTCGCGGGTATGTAGTACGCTTTATAAGTGACATGATTGATTGATTGATTGAAAAACACTGTTCTGGGGGTATTCACGAAATAAGACAGGCAACACACAGCGAACAAACAAACAGATGTGTTGCTCTGAAACCTCAGGACCATACAGCAGTTTGATTGATTATGGCCACTGCTTAAGCTCAAATCAAACACTTGCCCCTTGCGGCAAATGTTTGCTGCCCCTACGACAACATTTTGGGACAGGAATCCACAGAGTCCATCTGCTTGCGATGGAAAGTGATACAAAAATTGATAAAAGCCAGGATTCATGATTCACTTGAATTGACTTTAGCATTTGCCAGCTTTCTCTGTTGTTCCTTTATGGCCATTGTTCCGGAGTATGCACAGATGATTATCTGCTGTAGCTCTCAGTGCAGTCCCAGAAATGGCTTGCAGTGGAAATCCAAAAAGCAATCTAGCGGCAGACCATGCAGGCTACGCCTGCCACACTGTACTGGCCTATGGCTAAAAGTAATTTTTTTATCATTTTTAGCAGAAGTCTTTAAACATCTGGTGGAGATATTTTGCCTACCACTACATATTGTTGCACCAATTATAGTGCATGAAGTGGTTATATGTCACTATCACTTGCTGGCAAAAAAAGATTTGGAAACATCAGATGGTCTGTTTTTAGTTACTATTGAACTGCCATTCAATGAGAACAATGCAGGATGTCTTTAAAATCTGTGTAACGTGGCATCACTTTGCACAATCCACATTGAAAAAGGCGAGGATGTGTCTGTGGTTATCAAAGTTATTCCGGAGACCCGTGAGTGCTCTAAAGCTTCGTGAGGAGCATTGTTGGAAAATTGAATGCGTGCGGGCCACTTCCACAAAAGAAGCACCTGATGATTAAAAGGAGTTTGGCATGATCTCTGTGGCAATTGATGGAATATATATATATATTTGCTGAACAAACCAAAGGTTACTGGGACGGTACTGTTAAGCTCAAATTTCAAATTTCACTCGTATAAAACCAGTGAAATTCAGAACTTATAGTTAGCTGATCAAAATATATCTTATACCCTGTAATACAACTTGAATAAACTCCCTTGAAGCACTATTATGAGTGTGCATGAAGTTGCTCTAACCTCAATGCCAGTACTGTGTAATAAGTTGGGTCCCATCCCAACAAACACACTCGACCACCATCGAGAGCAACAGCCCCTGGCAGAATTTTTGAATGTGGAAATATATATATATATATATATATATATATATATATATATATATATATATATATATATATATATATATATATATATATTCACTGAAAAAACCACAGGTTTCAGGGACGTTATAGTTAGGCTGACATTTCACTCAAAAACCAGAGAAATTCAGCCGTTATAGTTAGCTGAGCTAACTACAACTCGCGTCCCCGCAATGTACTGCTTATGACCTCACATATTACATCACTCATGACATGGTCAGTGACATCACTGATGACATCTCAAATGACATCGCTGATCACATTACTGATGACATCATCCAGTGACTGTGAGTGTTTTTAAAATGTTTATGAGTGTTAAATGTATATAACAAAGTGTATTGATGAATCAGTGGGTGTATGAGTGCCTGTATCAAAGCTTAACTAGGTGTGTGACTGACTGTATAAGTGAGTGATAAGATGTCTCAGTGAATGTATGGGTTACTGACTAGGTTGTCTGAATATCTCTATCAGTCTGTTAGTTGGTGTCGAAGTGGCTGTATGGGTTGGTGAGAGGGTACATGAGTGGGTGTTTAGGTGATTGATTGGTTGTCTGAGTACCTGTATGGTTGTATGAGTATCTGTGTGGGTGGGTGAGAGGGTGTGTGACTGCCTGCATGAATGAGTGAGTGCTGAATCAGTGGGTATATGGGTTACTGAGTGTGAGAGAACGGTTGCATAAGTGATTGAGTGTATCTATTGGTGTGTTGGTGAGTGAATGGATGTGTTAGTGGTATAAAGGTGAGTAAGTGGATATGTGAAAAGAAGTATAGGTAAGTGTTGGAGAATATTATTGACTGTATGTGTGAGTGATGGATTGTGATAGTGGCTGTATGGGTTAGTGAGTACGTGTGTGAGGGTGTGTATGAGTCAGTAATTATATGTTGCATCTGTATGAGTGAGTGAATGGGTGTGTGTACAACTTTTTAGGTGAGTAAATGGCTCTCTGATTGACTCTATAGGTGAGTGCGCAGGTGTGTGAGTAGCTCTATGAGTGACTGACTGTGTGAATGGCTATATGGCTGTATGAGTGGATATATCAGTGGCTATATTAGTGAGTGAATGGGTGAATGAGTGGCTGTATGGGTGAGTGAGTGGATGTGTGTGTGTGTGGAGGTAGGAATCAGTGAGTGGGTGTTTAAGTACTGGTATGAGTTGTCAATGGTTTCAAGAATTCTAGAATTCAAGCATTCAAGAATTCTACGGATGAAGTTGCAGTGGGTGTATGAAAGGTTACATGATGGGGTAAATGGGTGCATCATTGATGTTGTGGATGAACTCATCAGTGATGTCATCAGTGATGTCATTTGAGATGTCATCACTGCTGTCATCAATAATGTCATGACAATGTCATAAGTGATGTAATATGTGAGGTCATAAGCAGTGCATTGCGGGGGCATGAGCTATAGTTAGCTCAGCTAACTATAACGGCTGAATTTCTCTGTCTTTGTATGAGTGAAATGTCAGCCTAACTATAATGTCCCTAAAACCTGTGGTTTTTTCAGTGAATTTGTAAGGTTTTTCAAATCCGAATTCCTAACTATAACGTCCCTGAAACCTGTGTTTTTTTCAGTGAATTTCGAAGGTTTTTTAAATGCTTATTTCTAACTATAACGTCTCTGAATATGTTTTTTTCTGTGAATTTCTAAGGTTTTTTAAATGCTAATTTCTATCTATAATGTCCCTCAAACCGCTGTTTTTTTAGCGATTTACTAAGGTTTTTTAAACAGTTTAATTTATTAGAAAATGTTTCTAACTATTTTTTTGCAGGTTTCTTTCCAAGATTTTATTTTAATTTTTGCAATTTCTTAAAAAAATTATCAACTCTTTTTAAAATACGTATAACATAGGGTATTTAATATTAATAGTATTATTTACTTGAACGATTAAAATTTTAAATAAATTGAAGTATTGCTCTATTGTTTCAAATTTTGTAGTGTATGCTATTATATGTCAGAATTATGAATAGAAAAAGAAAAATTGTTTGTAACATTTTAAAGTAATTTTATTTACTTTTTTTATTAATTAAGTTTTGTATTATTCCTCTTAATAGCATTAAAAATGTATTGCTGTATCATTATGATAAATATCTCGGTCGCGCACCGTTCGCGAATGGAAGCGCTTGGTGCGTGAATCCTATATACAAATGTAAGTGGAATAAAAATATTTACAGTGAAATAATATATATTTCACAAGAAGAGGCTTGTGTAAAAATATAGTATTACTGTAGTTATAAAATATTTTAAAAAGATTTAGAGCACATTTTTATGTACGCGGCACGATCGAGCAGCGGTCATGTTAAAGTCCCGAACCCTGTCGGCAAGTGTTTCTGGGATCGCGTAGGGGTCGCGACTTCGGCGTAATTTAAAAAATTTAAAATATCACTGTGGAAACTTTAAATATCTGTTTTGCTTAAAGACTTTCACTAATATACTCTAAAACACAATTTGTAAATAGCAATTTATACTTTTTAATTAAGTTTAGCATATTTTACAGGTGCATGACGTATACGCGATGGGTGCGCTTCCCGTACACGAATCCATGTGACATGGAAAGAAAGCTTTTTATGGGTTAAAAAGCTTTTTATTCTCTTAGAGGGTGGATCCAACACCTGTTCTAGTCCTTTCATTTTGGGTGTGTCTGCTTGTTAGACTACCTTTTTTGTAGGCTCTGTAAATTGTTTATTTTATTTGGTGTTCAAACTATTTTGGATTCAACAATGGCATCAGGTTTTCCTGAAGAGGAGCAGCATGAGAAGATGGATGAGGTGGAAAAGCCAGTGAAAAAAGGAAAGAAAGCATTGTATGGGTTTTTTTCACTGTGCCAGAAGGGGTGAAGAAGGTGAACGCAAGAAAGGTGACCTGCAGCCTCTGCCACAAAGTCCTCTCCAGAGGATCTGAAAAAAAACATTTGTGTGGCACTTCTTCAATGAAGAATCACTTGGAAACCATGCATCCAACTCGTCTTGCACGAGAGATAATGCAACGAAGAAGAGGGAGCAAGCTGCAGATGATGAAGGTAGTCAACCATCTACCTCAGCTGGTGTTGTACTCAATATTCCACAACCCCAGATCTTCCCTGAGCTTGCGGATGCAGGAATTCACTGTTGAAAATGCCTAACAACTCTTTGCGTTGGGGAACTGTCTATTGATGCTATTATTAATCTTTTGAAAGCACATAAGTGCTAATTTTTTGGGGGAGTTTTTCTACCTTGTGTTTCTTTGTTCTTATGAAACACCATAGTGGGACTGGTCAACTTTTATTTTTTAGTTTAAAAAATTCAAAAACATCCAAAATTAAAAAAAAATTCATAAAATACAAAAAACCTCAATTTGTTTTTAAAAAAAGGTTCTCACGGTACCACCTATACTGGTTAAAATTAGAAAAATTGTATGTAGTGAAAGTGATTGCTTGCATAAATGTGTGTGTGATGAATGTAAGAATTGTTCATAAGTAGTGTCTCAGTGAATGGATTAGCGCATGCATAATGTGTGAGTGAATGAATGAGTGAAAGCGTAGTGCATGGGTAATTTGATATGTGCATGAGTAGTGCCTGAGTGATTGGATGAATGTATGCATAATGCCTGAGTAAATGGATGAGTGCAATAGTAGTACCTGGGTGATTGGATGAGTGCAGGTGTAGTGCTTTGGTGATTGGATGAGTATATGGGTTGTGCCTGAGGGAATGGATGAGTGGATGGGTAGTACCTGGGTGATTGCATGAGTGCAGGGGTACTGCCTGGTTGATTGAATTAGTGCATGGCTAGTGTCTGAATGAAGAATTGAGTGCAAGGGTAATGCCTGGGTCATTGCATGAGTGCATGGGTTGTGTCTGAGAGAATGGATGAGTGCATGGGAAGTGCCGGAGTGAATGGTTGAGTTGAACAATAGTGCCTGAGTGATTGCATGAGTGCATGGGTAGTGCCTGGGTGATTGCTTGAATGCAGAGGTATTGGCTGGGTGAAAAGACGAGTGCATGGGTAGTGTCTGACTGAATGGTTGAGTGCAAGAATAGTGCCTGAGTGATTGCATGAGTGCAAGGGTAGTGGCTGAGTGAATGGAGGAGTGCATGCGCAGTTACTCAGTGAATGGATGAGTGCATGGATAGTTCCTCAATGAATAGATGAGTGTAAGGGTAGTGCTTGGGTCATTGGATGAGCGCATGGGTAGTGTCCGAGAGAATCGATGACTGCATGGGTAGTGTCTGAGTGATTGCATGAGTGCAACTACAGTGCCTGGGTGATTGCATGAGTGCAGGGGTACTGCCTGGGTGATTGCATGAGTGCAGGGGTACTGCCAGGGTGATTGAATGAGTGCATGGCTAGTGCCTGAATAAAAGAAGGAGTGCAAGGGCAATGCTTGGGTTATTGCATGAGTGCATCGGTTGTGCCTGCGAGAATAGATGAGTGCATGGGCAGTGCCTGAGTGAATGGATGTGTTGAAGAATAGTGCCTGAGTGATTGCATGAGTGCATGGGTAGTGCATGGGTGATTGCATGAGTGCAGAGGTACTGACTGGGTGAATGGATGAGTGCATGGGTATGGGTAGTGTCTGAGTGAATGTTTGAGTCCATGAATAGTGCCTGAGTTATCGCATGAGTGCAAGGGTAGTGCCTGGGTGATTGCATGAGTGCAGGGGTACTGCCTGGGTGATTGCATGAGTGCAGGGGTAGTGCCTGGGTGATTGAATGAGTGTATGGGTAGTGCCTGAGTAAAATAATGAGTGCAGGAGTAATGCCTGGGTGAATGGTTGAGTGCAAGAATAGTGCCTGAGTGATTAAATGAGTGCATGGGTACTGCCTGGGTGATTGCATGAGTTCAGAGGTACTGCCTGGGTGATTGGTTGAGTGCATGGGTAGTGCCTGAGTGAAAGGATGAGTGCAGGGGCAATGCCTGGTTTATTGCATTAGTGCATGGGCAGTGCCTGAGGGAATGAATGAGTGCATGGGAAGTGCCTAAGTGAATGGTTCAGTGCAAGAGTAATGCCTGAGTGATTGCATGAGTGCAAGGGTAATGCCCGGGTGTTTAGATCAGTGCATGGGTAGTGCCTGAGTGAAAGGATGAGTGCAAGGGTAATGCCTGGGTCATTGGATGTGTGCATGGGTAGTGCCTGGGTGAATGGATGAGTGCATGGGTAGTGCCTGGGAGAATGGCTCAGTGCGAGAGTAGTGCCTGAGTGATTGCATGAGTGCAAGGATAATGCCTGGGTGCTTAGATCAGTGCATAGATAGTGCTAGAGTGAAAGGATGAGTGCAAGGGTAATGCCTGGCTCATTGCATGTGTGCATACTAGTTCCTGGGTGAATGGATGAATGCATGGAAGTGGCTGAGTGAATGGTTGAGTGCAAGAATAGTGCCTGGGTGATTGGATGAGTGCATGGGTAGTTTCTGAGTAAAATCATGCGTGCCAGGGTAATGCCTGGGTCATTGGATGAGTACATGGGCAGTGCCTGAGAGAATGGATGAGTGCATGGGTAGTGCCTGAGTGATTGCATGAGTGCAAGGGTAGTGCCCGGGTGATTGAATGAGTGCAAGGGTACTGCCTGTGTGATTGGATGAGTGCACAGGTAGTGCCTGGGTGACTTTATGAGTACAAGAGTAATGCCTGGGTAATTAGATCAATACATGGGTAGTGCCTGAGTGAAAAGATCAGTGCAATGGTAATGCCTGGTTAATTGGATGAGTGCATGCGTAGTGTATGAGTGAATGATTGAGTGCAAGAATAGTGCCTGAGTGATTGCATGAGTGCATGGGTAGTGCCTGGGTGAAGAAATCAGTGCAAGAGTATTGCCTGGCTCATTGGATGTGTGCATGGGTAGTGCCTGGGTGAATGGATGAGTGCATGAGAAGTGCCTAAGTGAATGGTTCAGTGCAAGAGTAATGCATGAGTGCAAGGGTAATGCCTGGGTGTTTAGATCAGTGCATGGGTAGTGCCTGAGTGAAAGGATGAGTGCATGGGAAGTGCCTAAGTGAATGGTTCAGTGCAAGAGTAATGCCTGAGTGATTGCATGAGTGCAAGGGTAATGCCTGGGTGTTTAGATCAGTGCATGAGTAGTGCCTGAGTGAAAGGATGAGTGCAAGGGTAATGCCTGGGTCATTGGATGTGTGCATGGGTAGTGCCTGGGTGACTTTATGAGTACAAGAGTAATGCCTGGGTAATTAGATCAATACATGGGTAGTGCCTGAGTGAAAAGATCAGTGCAATGGTAATGCCTGCTTAATTGGATGAGTGCATGCATAGTGTATGAGTGAATGATTGAGTGCAAGAATAGTGCCTGAGTGATTGCATGAGTGCATGGGTAGTGCCTGGGTGAAGAAATCAGTGCATGGTTATTGCCTGGCTCATTGGATGTGTGCATGGGTAGTGCCTGGGTGAATGGATGAGTGCAAGAATAGTGATTGCAATAGTTCAAGGGTAGTGCATGGGTGATTGCATGAGTGCAGGAGTACTGCCAGGGTGATTGAATGAGTGCATGCGTAGTGTCTGAGTGAAAGAATAAATGCATGAGTAATGCCTGGGTGATTGCATGAGTGCAAGGGTAGTGCCTGGGTGATTGCATGAGGGCAGGGGTAGTGCCTGAGTGAAAGAATGAGTGCAAGGGTAATGCATGGGTCATTGGATGAGTGCATGGGTACTGCCTGAGAGAATGAATGAGTGCATGAGTAGTGCCTGAGTGAATGAATGAGTGCAGGAGTAATGCCTGGGCCAATGGATGCGTGCATGGGATGTGCCTGAGAGAATGGATGAGTGCATGGGTAGGGCTTGAGTGAATGGTTGAGTTGAAGAATAGTGCCTAAGTGATTGCATGAGTGCAGAGGTACTGCCTGGGTGATTGGATGAGTGCATGGGTAGTGCCTGAGTGGAAGGATGAGTGCAACGGTAATGTCTGGCTTTTTGGATCAGTGCATGGGTAATGCCTGAGTGAATGGATGAGTGCATGGGTAGTGCCTGGGTGATTGCATGAGTTCAGAGGTACTGCCTGGGTGATTGGTTGAGTGCATGGGTAGTGCCTGAGTGAAAGGATGAGTGCAGGGGCAATGCCTGGTTTATTGCATTAGTGCATGGGCAGTGCCTGAGGGAATGAATGAGTGCAAGGGAAGTGCCTAAGTGAATGATTCAGTGCAAGAGTAATGCCTGAGTGATTGCATGAGTGCAAGGGTAATGCCTGGGTGTTTAGATCAGTGCATGGGTAGTGCCTGAGTGAAAGGATGAGTGCAAGGGTAATGCCTGGGTCATTGGATGTGTGCATGGGTAGTGCCTGGGTGACTTTATGAGTACAAGAGTAATACCTGGGTAATTAGATCAATACATGGGTAGTGCCTGAGTGAAAAGATCAGTGCAATGGTAATGCCTGGTTAATTGGATGAGTGCATGCGTAGTGTATGAGTGAATGATTGAGTGCAAGAATAGTGCCTGAGTGATTGCATGAGTGCATGGGTTGTGCCTGGGTGAAGAAATCAGTGCAAGGGTATTGCCTGGCTCATTGGATGTGTGCATGGGTAGTGCCTGGGTGAATGGATGAGTGCATGGGTAGTGTCTGAGTGAATGGTTGAGTGCAAGAATAGTGTCTGAGTGATTGCAATAGTTCAAGGGTAGTGCATGGGTGATTGCATGAGTGCAGGGGTACTGCCTGGGTGATTGCATGAGTGCAGGGGTAGTGCCTGGGTGATTGAATGAGTGCATGTGTAGTGCCTGGGTGATTTGATGAGTGCATGGGTAGTGCCTGAGTGAAAGAATGAGTGCAAGGGTAATGCCTGGGTCATTGGATGAGTGCATGGGTACTGCCTGAGAGAATGAATGAGTGCATGAGTAGTGCCTGAGTGAATGAATGAGTGCAGGAGTAATGCCTGGGCCATTGGATGCGTGCATGGGTTGTGCCTGAGAGAATGGATGAGTGCATGGGTAGGGCTTGAGTGAATGGTTGAGTTGAAGAATAGTGCCTGCGTGATTGCATGAGTGCATGGGTAGTATCTGGGTGATTGCAAGAGTGCAGAGGTACTGCCTGGGTGATTGGATTAGTGCATGGGTAGTGCCTGAGTAGAAGGATGAGTGCAACGGTAATGTCTGGCTTTTTGGATCAGTGCATGGGTAATGCCTGAGTGAATGGATGAGTGCATGGGTAGTGCCTGAGTGAATTGTTCAATGCAAGAGTACTGCCTGAGTGATTGCATGAGTGCAAGGGTAATGCCTGTGTGCTTAGATGAGTGCATGGGATGTGCCTGAGAAAATGGATGAGTGCATGGGTAGTGCCTGGGTAATTGGATGAGTCCATGGGCAGTGCGTGAGTAAATGGATGAGTGCATGTCTAGTGGCTAGATGAATTAACTGAGTGCAACAGCACTGTCTGGCTGATTCTATGAGTGCATAGAGAGTAATGAATGAGTGTATGGGTAGTCCCATGTGTAATTGCATGAGTGCATTCATAGTGTCTGTTTCATTCAATGAGTGGATGGGTAGTCCCTGGGTAATTCCATTAGTGCATATCTTTTCTATGTATATATCTGAGAAGTCCTTGGATTGGGAGCAATACACACCTGTCCTGTATAATGAGGAGTAAATATTACAGCACCTTTATTGGTCTATGCACTTTTGTAAAAAGTAAGTATGATACTATTCCTCAGAAATATGATGATACTTTTCAAATAGTGTAAACGATGAACATTATTTATATTTGAAACAAATAACATATAATTACATTTTTTTTTATTCCAGGTTATCCTGCATATTATATTATGTATTCTTACCTTTCAAGTAATTTTTATACAGTACTCAGTTAAACTATTTTAGAGTAGTGTTATCCTAAACAATATTAAAACTGTTTTCAAACTTCAACAGGAGCTACTATAATGAAGAAAAAGAAAAACTGTTATGTAATGATAATATATCACAAAAATTATATTATTATATTTTTGAGAACACAACATAAAATTAGAATTACATAACATTCTCAGTTTCCCTTTTTGCTGTTCTTGGATTCCACTTAATTTCACCATACACAGGGATTTCAATGTAGTATCATCATTGAACAGCAGGGAAAAAACAATCAAATTAATTGTAGAAATAAAAAACAAATCAGCATAGAACAGTATTATCAATATGTGTTTCTATTCGTTTTCATATCTACACTTTGTTAATTACTTTTTTCATATACATAAACTCTATTGTTTATGTCAAATACATTTGCTAAAATGTACACTCTCATTTACATCTGGTACAGGATAGACAACAAATTTCCAAATGTAATATCAATTAGCGCAAATAATAATCAAAACACTAATTATAAATACTAATATTTTGCAGTGCTGTCTACTTTCTGTTGACATCTTCTCCAATGGGCTGAATGATGCACTCAAAACTTTGGCTGGAAAAATAACAAATATGAATTTGGTAATTAAATAAGTCAGGGCAAAACCAGAGTGAGCTTAAGAATGATGATGGATTAAACCCAGATCAGTTGACTGGGGGTGAGTGCTTGCAATGTTCAACACTCCGTCCATCATCCCCTTTGGTTTTGATAAGTTCGCCCTAAGTTGGAAGGGTATGCCCAGACGTGGGTCCCTTGCTCACTCTGCCACTGGATTCAAGATAGCCTGGCTGATGAGGGTTATGAACCCGAAACCGGTCCCAGGATGCTTGTTTCCGGTCCAGGGAAGACATGGCTTGGCAGTTCGGGCTGGACTGTGCCCATGAGGCACAGGGTCAGACTGATTTGCATATGGCCATGTCTGAACTGGGGTGGCGGAGTGAGCTAAAGAATGATGATGGATTAAACCCAGATCAGTTGACTGGGGGTGAGTGCTTGCAATGTTTAACACTCCGTCCATCATCCCCTTTGGTTTTGCTAAGTTCGCCCTAAGTTGGAAGGGTATGCCCAGACGTGGGTCCCTTGCTCACTCTGCCACTGGATTCAAGATAGCCTGGCTGATGAGGGTTATGAACCCGAAACCGGTCCCAGGGTGCTTGTTTCCGGTCCAGGGAAGACATGGCTTGGCAGGTGTTGCTGGGAGGGGGCGGGGCCTCCGGCACGATGCCGGCTATTTTTTTTATTTCTTTTTTAGAAGGGGGGCTGTGTGGCCTGATGTGACAAGTGTGCAAAAGCGCCCGTGGCGCATTTTAAGTTGGGGGATTAAGTTCCCTTGAATCCTGAGGGTCCCTGGGGTCCAACTAGCCCACCAGGTACCTCCAGTAAGTGCCACAGAGCTGCGTTGCAGAGAGCTGTAAAATGGGGCGTGGCCTAGGACCACCTCTCTGCAACGCAGCCCTGTGGCGCATACTGGAGGTGACTGGTGGGCTAGTTGGCCCCCAGGGACCCTCAGGATTGAAGGGGAATTAATTCCCCAACTTAAAACGCGCCACGGGCGCGTTTGCAGAGTGTTGCTGGGAGGGGGCGGGGCCTCCGGCACGATGCCGGCTATTTTTTTTGTTCTCTTTTTTAGAAGGGGGGCTGTGTGGCCCCCCTTCCTTTCCTATTTTTTTGGGCCCTGGGGACCCCATCCCCCAGGGCCTGACCCCTATTTTCTTATTTTTTTTTTTTTTTTAAATGGAAGGGGGCCGCGTGGCCCCCCTCCCTAGGCCATTTTCAGCCCCGGGGACCCCATCCCCCGGGGCATGGGCAGTATTTTTTTTTTTATATATATATTTTGAAGGGGGCCGCATGCCCTCCCTCCCAGGCCATTTATGGCCCCGGGGACCCCATCCCCCGGGGCCGGCCTTTCCTTTTTTATTTTTTTATTTTTGGGGGGAGGGGGGCCACCTGGCCCCCCTCCCAGGCCACTTCTGGCCCCGGGGACCCCGTCTCCCGGGGCCTGGCCTCTCCATTGGGGACCGTGGGGGGAGCCCCAATGCCCCCACAGTCCCGCCGGCTTCCCGCCTCCTGCGGGAGCCGGCATTGCTTTTCCACACGGGGAGCTGCTGACATGCAGCTCCCCGTGTGGAAAAGCAATGTGCTTTGGATTTTGGAAGCGAGAGCGGGAAACCTGCTCTCGCTTCCAAAATCCAAAGCAGAGTTTGCTATGACAGGGCAGGAGCCGCACGGCTCCCGCCCTGCCACAGCAAACAGCAGTGTCCCGGGGGTGGGCACCCCGGGACACTGCAGGAGCCGGCCCTGGGGGGTGGCGGTCCCCAGGGCCATCGAGGGCTCCAGGAGGGGGCCGCGCGGCCCCCTCCCTTCATGAAAATAGCCCCGGGGAGGTGGTCGTCCCGGGGCTCGAGGGTCCATAACGGACTCCCCATTTTACATTTTTAGTGCCCCGGGAGGTGGCGGTCTCCGGGCGTGTGGGGGCTCGAGCCCCCCACACAGGTTTAATAATTTATAAAAATAGAAGCCCCAGGGGGTGGCGGTCCCCGGGGCAGCGGGAGGGCCGTGTGCCCCCGTGAATATTTAAGAAAAGCCCTGGGGGTGGCGGTCCCCGGGGCCCCCCCACACATTAATAAAAAAGATGCCCCCGGGAGGTGGCGGTCCCCGGGGCTGCGGGAGGGCCGTGTGCCATTAGTGCATATCTTTTCTATGTATATATCTGAGAAGTCCTTGGATTGGGAGCAATACACACCTGTCCTGTATAATGAGGAGTAAATATTAAAGCACCTTTATTGGTCTATGCACTTTTGTAAAAAGTAAGTATGATACTATTCCTCAGAAATATGATGATACTTTTCAAATAGTGTAAAGGATGAACATTATTTATATTTGAAACAAATAACATATTAAATTTTTTTTAAATTCCAGGTTATCCTGCATATTATATTATGTATTCTTACCTTTCAAGTAATTTTGATACAGTACTCAGTTAAACTATTTTAGAGTAGTGTTATCCTAAACAATATTAAAACTGTTTTCAAACTTCAACAGGAGCTACTATAATGAAGAAAAAGAAAAACTGTTATGTAATGATAATATATCACAAAAATTATATTATTATATTTTTGAGAACACAACATAAAATTAGAATTACATAACATTCTCAGTTTCCCTTTTTGCTGTTCTTGGATTCCACATAATTTCACCATACACAGGGATTTCAATGTAGTATCATCATTGAACAGCAGGGAAAAAACAATCAAATTAATTGTAGAAATAAAAAACAAATCAGCATAGAACAGTATTATCAATATGTGTTTCTATTCGTTTTCATATCTACACTTTGTTAATTACTTTTTTCATATACATAAACTCTATTGTTTATGTCAAATACATTTGCTAAAATGTACACTCTCATTTACATCTGGTACAGGATAGACAACAAATTTCCAAATGTAATATCAATTAGCGTAAATAATAATCAAAACACTAATTATAAATACTAATATTTTGCAGTGCTGTCTACTTTCTGTTGACATCTTCTCCAATGGGCTGAATGATGCACTCAAAACTTTGGCTGGAAAAATAACAAATATGAATTTGGTAATTAAATAAGTCAGGGCAAAACCAGAGTGAGCTTAAGAATGATGATGGATTAAACCCAGATCAGTTGACTGGGGGTGAGTGCTTGCAATGTTCAACACTCCGCCCATCATCCCCTTTGGTTTTGCTAAGTTCGCCCTAAGTTGGCAGGGTAACCCCAGACGTGGGTCCCTTGCTCACTCTGCCACTGGATTCAAGATAGTCTGGCTGATGAGGGTTATGAACCCGAAACCGGTCCCAGGATGCTTGTTTCCGGTCCAGGGAAGACATGGCTTGGCAGTTTGGGCTGGACTGTTCCCATGAGGCACAGGGTCAGACTCATTTGCATATGGCCATGTCTGAACTGGGGTGGCGGAGTGAGCTAAAGAATGATGATGGATTAAACCCAGATCAGTTGACTGGGGGTGAGTGCTTGCAATGTTCAACACTCCGTCCATCATCCCCTTTGGTTTTGCTAAGTTTGCCCTAAGTTGGCAGGGTATGCCCCGACGTGGGTCCCTTGCTCACTCTGCCACTGGATTCAAGATAGCCTGGCTGATGAGGGTTATGAACCCGAAACCGGTCCCAGGGTGCTTGTTTCCGGTCCAGGAAAGACATGGCTTGGCAGGTCGGGCTGGACTGTTCCCATGAGGCACAGGGTTTGACTGATTTGCATATGGCCATGTCTGAACTGGGGTGGCGGAGTGAGCTAAAGAATGATGATGGATTAAACCCAGATCAGTTGACTGGGGGTGAGTGCTTGCAATGTTCAACACTCCGTTCATCATCCCCTTTGGTTTTGCTAAGTTCGCCCTAAGTTGGCAGGGTATGCCCAGACGTGGGTCCCTTGCTCACTCTGCCACTGGATTCAAGATAGCCTGGCTGATGAGGGTTATGAACCCGAAACCGGTCCCAGGATGCTTGTTTCCGGTCCAGGGAAGACATGGCTTGGCAGTTCGGGCTGGACTGTTCCCATGAGGCACAGGTTCAGACTGATTTGCATATGGCCATGTCTGAACTGGGGTGGCGGAGTGAGCTAAAGAATGATGATGGATTAAACCCAGATCAGTTGACTGGGGGTGAGTGCTTGCAATGTTCAACACTCCGTTCATCATCCCCTTTGGTTTTGCTAAGTTCGCCCTAAGTTGGCAGGGTATGCCCAGACGTGGGTCCCTTGCTCACTCTGCCACTGGATTCAAGATAGCCTGGCTGATGAGGGTTATGAACCCGAAACCGGTCCCAGGATGCTTGTTTCCGGTCCAGGGAAGACATGGCTTGGCAGTTCAGGCTGGACTGTTCCCATGAGGCACAGGGTCAGACTGATTTGCATATGGCCATGTCTGAACTGGGGTGGTGGAGTGAGCTAAAGAATGATGATGGATTAAACCCAGATCAGTTGACTAGGGTGAGTGCTTGCAATGTTCAACACTCCGTCCATCATCCCCTTTGGTTTTGCTAAGTTCGCCCTAAGTTGGCAGGGTAACCCCAGACGTGGGTCCCTTGCTCACTCTGCCACTGGATTCAAGATAGTCTGGCTGATGAGGGTTATGAACCTGAAACCGGTCCCAGGATGCTTGTTTCCGGTCCAGGGAAGACATGGCTTGGCAGTTTGGGCTGGACTGTTCCCATGAGGCACAGGGTCAGACTCATTTGCATATGGCCATGTCTGAACTGGGGTGGCGGAGTGAGCTAAAGAATGATGATGGATTAAACCCAGATCAGTTGACTGGGGGTGAGTGCTTGCAATGTTCAACACTCCGTCCATCATCCCCTTTGGTTTTGCTAATTAAATAAGTCAATCTAGATTTGAATTCCAAGTGGGCATCATTGCAAAGAGTCCATCCTTTGTTACACTTTAAATAAACAGTATAGTGTCCAGATTTTGCAGTAAGTCCTTCATGAAAAATAATAGCTGCTGTTGTATAAGTTCTTCCTGAAATAGATATTTGACTTTCTTTAAAATTTGTAGTTTTTGTTTCCAATTTCTTTCCATTTGCTCTACAACATTGTAACATTAAAATGAGATATTTTCCAAAACTTTCTATATTTAATGTAGACAACATCTCTGATCTACAATGTGAACATCTCATATCCTTATTTGCTGTTTTTATCAATTTGTTAAAAGGTACTGATTCGCAGTCTGGTGTTGTCAAGTATAGGAATCGTTTGTATTTCAGTGGTAGCAGTGAATGAACACTCTTCACACTTATGGTTCAATTTGTAACTTAGTCCAAATACGTTTTCAATGTGTATTCCTTCATGTTCTAATACACCAAGCATAAGCATTAGAAATTCTTTTGCATCTTGTTGTATGTTGAGAGTAAATGTCAATGAACCTGTACACATATCCAAAAGATGCGAATGCCAGAAGCAGTATTCATATTACTTCTGTTACTTATCAACTGTTGAAATACATGATGTATTGCAGAACAGAATCTTTTTCCCCAATTTCCCATGATTTCATTATGAAGATGCGGTAAATGAAACTCAGCATTCAGAATCACATTAGCATAACAGTTGATACCTGAACTATTTTATAACTGGTATCCTACAATATCATCAACACGTTCTATTTTTTTTTCTTTATACTTTCAAATTTTCCTTCATTTGCTTTCCTTTTTTTGAACCTCAGTTGCATCTTTGACATATTTCCATTTTGGACACACTATACGTTTCTCATATATGGAATATTTACCTAAATCAGAGCATAAAGTCTTCTTAAACTATTGTACTCGCCTACACAATTTGCATCAGCACTAACCTTTTTCTCATCAAAACCTATCAAATACAAACCAGACAATGTTCTTACTCGAGACAATGCAACGTATGCCATTCCCTCTTTGAACACCGTACTTTCAATATTTACAAAAGCTCTTTCTATTCTTAAACCTTGAGATTAAGGAATAGTTACTGCATATGCTAAAGACAGAGGAATCTTTTACAAGCAAAAAACATACAACACAAAGCCCAATCTGTCTTCTCTCGTTATTCTGATCAAATTTTATAATAAAAAATTCTATTCCATCTCTATTCTGAAAATTTACAAAATCCAAACTTTTCCCATTGCTCCATTTACTAATCCTTCTTCTACATTCAAATTACGCCGCAAAAGTACCCGACAGTTTATACATACATGTAAAGTCTTTTCTAAGCCTGCAGTTTAAGATACAGACTTTTCCAAATAATGCAATTGAGCCTGTAGTTTCTCTGTTAGAAGAGTGGTCACTCCCTGGTGTTTGATTTTATCAATAGCTTAAATTTCCACAATTTGTTGTTTTTCCAGTTTGAGAAGTTGTTGATTAAATGTTGAACACTCTCGCTGTGTAGGCATTAGACAAACTATAGACTTATTTCCTACAAACATATTGTACATTACTTCTGCTGCTGTTTTTCCTGTTGTAAACAAGTTCCTTAGTAGCCGGCTTTCTAAAGTTTGTTTACCATGTTCCGTCAAGACACCAATTCTTATGTCTTGAAGAATATTTCCATAATCTCCATCACTTGCTTGTCGCATATTCTTAACAAGTTCTTAATATTCAAAATGTAACCAAATGTTAACATTTCCAATACTTCCTAAAGATTTCCTTGTGTCTTCATGGAGAAGAGTTTTAAAAACAGGTTGTCCTTTTACACGAGTAAGTTGTAGTAGATCTCAAAATACAATTAAATGTTTCCTTCCAAACAGAACATCATAATCTGTTTTTAAAATCTGTTGCATTCTTAAAGGTACAAAAGCAAGCATTAAGTTTGAGACCATGCTCACCTCATCAATGATTAAAAGTTTCATTTTCTTCAGTAGTCTTGACACTTCATAACAAGCATCTCCAGATAGCTTCTGATATTCCAATTTATTATCATGTTCAACAGGTAGCATAAGTAATCGATGTAAAGTAATCCCTTTTATGTTTTGTGCTGCTAATCCAGTTCGAGCTGTTACGACACAAGGATACATGTGATTCTGTAGCTTTGTGTAGAGAACTGGTCAAAACTTTAATTAAGAAACTTTTTCCTGTTCTAGCTTGACCACTGATGTACAATAGAATAGGTTTAAATGATGAACATGGGCATTCTTTTTTTTCATGCTGCAAACCATGTTGTTCCTGTTGTTTGACTTACAGATATATTTCTATTTGTTCAATATTTAGTTGTTCTTCTAACTTTTCCAACTGAATAATATCCTGTTGTGCTTGTTGCATTGCAGTTTGCACCTCATTCATGGCTATTGCTGCTTCATTTTCAATAATTGGTTGTCCCAGTGGATCTTGACTCAGTGGACCAGAACTTTGACTGCCTTGTGAACTTTCTCTAGCCATTTCAGCTACAATAGTAGTTTCTTGTTCAATCTCATCATTTAGCATTTGTACATAAGTGTGGGAAAATTGTGCACTTAATGCTATCTTTAGTTGCATTAAAAGAATCTTCATAGCAGTCAAAATCTCCAAGTAATTCTGTTTCACTACGCCAAGGCTTGAACAGTTGCAGAAGTACTAAATAGAAAAATTCTCTCTTATCTTGATTTTCGCAACTGAGTTGTCTTTGGTTAATAAGATTTCCTTTGGCATGTTTCTCTTCTTTTATATTTTCTGTAACTTTTCTTTCAAATCTGTAATGTTGAAGTATTTCATACAGACATAGATTTTCAAGATGTGGACTCCTTTTGGGATAGTATGTATCCAACATATTAGTTTTAACAATATCTGTGCTTTCTGGTTCATTCTGTGCTAAGTATTCAATTTATTGTAAAGATTTCAGTACTCTATTTTGTGTGGAGGCAAGACCTAGACTTACCCAAATGATTCCTCTTGACTTTAAAGTAAACTGGTTCAGCTCAAGCGATCCGAACATTCATAGGATCCAAGCTCTCGATGGGAAAGCATTTTCAAGCTAAAGCTGTATAATTTATTGCTAAGACTCTTCTTTGCTGAAATTTCTTCCCACATTTCTTTCATCTGTCTTTTCAGATTTGGTTATATATGATGCAATATAGCAAGCAACAACAATTGAATTATCTGCAACATATTGAATATCCATGTTTGCATTCCACATTTTCAAAATAACTAGATTCTAGTCATTAATATACTTTGAAGCTTCTATTCTTTTTAAGTTGTATGTATTCTTGGGAGATTTCCGAGTTATTGTATGTCTTACTGCTGACAAAAAACTATGTAATCTTCCTATAGAAATTATAGGATGTGGGAATCCAAAACAACATTTTATATAAAATGTCCCTTTACATTTGCATTTTTTTCTGCAGTATTTCCCACATTGATGACTTTGAAAGCGTAAAACTTGTTGTCTCAGGATCTTTTCTCCACCATCTCTTGGAATGGCACATGTAACATACTGTTCAATGAAAGACAAAACAGTCTCATCACTATCTGTTCCAAATTTCGGTGCATTGTTTATCCATAATAGCATGTGTATATGAGGAGCACCTCTGGCTTGGTACTCCTTTCTCCAAAAGAAATCTGTTACCTCTTCAAGAGGTGCAATGTTTTTATTGCAGATAAATGATATCATAGCTTGAAACCTATGGTTAAAATATCTGCACACATTTACAGGATCCAAGGAACAGAGTTCTCCAGCTGTCTTTAATGGTTTTCACATTTGAATTTGCTTCTCGTAGAAATTCAAGTAAATCTTCCCACGCATATTCAGCACAGCTAAGTGTTACAAACCATGTAGGCGTACCTCCGTTTCTTAACATGCAAATTAACTAGGATTCTAAATTCTCATCTCTTTGTTGAACTTTGTCCATGAACTCTTTTGCACAAACATGTTGAAGATGAAGTCCTGTTTTTAATATGTGGTTCACTGCATACAAAAGTGCAGACAAATCACTTTCAAACAGAAGATGAAATATATATGGAATGCACTGCCGGAATCTTGGATCTTCACAATAGACTCTTGTTGATCGGTATTCTGAAGCTGGAATCTGTACATCTTGCTTATCAAATCGTCCACCTTCTCCATTGGGGAATAGCTGGGGAAAACAACGAGCTTCTAAACTCGTTCCCCATACACTCATAGGACTTCCCTCTGCTTCTTTCATTTGAAATAGTTCAATACTGTTTCCAATTATTTCTTTTGAATGTAGAGGATGTATTGTATGATATTCATAGATCTCTTCATCTCTGCACTTGTCCACTGTTTCAATTTGGTAACTTGAAATTTCTGTTTCATCTTGTAAGTATAGTATGTGTTCATCAACATTGACATTTTTATAATAAATATTATTCTGTACCAGGTATAATGTAGCCTTTTGAAGTTTATTAACATCTACAAACTCTTGCCAGATTTTTCGACTCTTTGTTGGTACACCATTTACTAGAATAACTACCTGCTCATTTTCTTCTCGGTCTACACTAACAGTTTCAATGTTTTTCTTAAAATCGAAAGGCAAGTACACAACTCTTTCTTTGAGACCATTTTGTAAATCTGTTGATGGCAGCTTACCTGTTTTAGGCTCCATATGAACTATGGCCTTAAATGGGTGTACAGATTGAATAAGAATAGACTCATATGTATCTAAATCTACCAGTTCCTGAGGTATAGGTATTAACTCTAAGTTGTTATGTACAGCTCTAGCTGGCATTTTGTTTTCATCTAATTTGTTGTAACAGTACTTACAAATAACTTTAACAATAGCCAACTCAAACTGACCTTCTACTAACAAATAAGCACCAAATTGCTGCCACTTATCATTGTTTTCCTATTCATTTTTTAAATATAAATCCACATTCCTAATTTGACTTCTATAGTGAGTACGTCTAAAACAAATACAAACATAGTTTGGTTTTTCAGACAAAATTGTCTTAAACTTTGTAATTTCTTCTGCAAACTGATCAATACTATTCTCTTTCCCGTGTTCTTCAACACCTACACTTATCAAACTCTCACTTTCTCTACACTCCTCTTGTGAACCAAAAAAACGAAACTGTATATCATCACATACATTTTGTACATCTGACACTGAACCATGCAAAAGAGCTGTGTTCATTTCACTTAAACATAATGCTGGAGATTTTACACAGTACAGTCTCCTTACTAACTTCCACATTTCAAAGTGGTGTAAAGTTAACACTCTTAAATGATGACAAGTACTTTGGCACACTTTACTTGAAGGACAAACCAGAGAATGACCTTGCAAATTAGTATATTTTCTTATTTTACATGGATCTAGTCCTTGTAACATCTTAATCTTCTGTTTAACACTTTTCTTTGCATATTCTCATAACAAGTCTCGTAATATGTCAATAGATTCCTGGCAAATACTGCTACAATCACACTTATATACAGGAGCTTGTGTATGCCTGCCTTGAACTTCTTCATCTAATACTTCTTCCACATTCCTAACAACCATTTTTAGGTCTCGGCCTGCACCAGCGCTTGCGCTGGTCTGGCCGAGAGTTTTAGTAAGCGGGTTTTGGAAGTGCAAACACTGGCTTTCGGCTGGCGACCAGCTTGAGTTCACGATGGCGTGCACGCGCAGCTGGCATCTGGGTTTCCTATCTCTTCCTCATTTCCTCGTCATGGCTCATTAACTCTCTGGACTCTGATGTTTCAATCGCAGCAGCAGCTCACATTACCAACTGAGGGCCCTGGACTACAGTCACATGAAAAACAACAGCGATTAGCATTGAAAAGCAAGCTTTTTTTGTCTAGTTAGAAATATTGCTTCAGTGGGTTGATTTCACCTTATATCGCTATTTGTTTTATATTGGGAGTCACAGCCTAATTACCAGTATTTTTGTCTCTCACTGTTTATTTTTAATATTTATTCGCGCAAAGCACAAAGCTATATTTAAGGTTACTTTTTCCGCGTCACTTCTTCACTCTATTTAAACTCCACACCCCCACTCTTATTGTCTCTCTCCTTCTCTCTCTCTCCCTCTCTAATTCTCTCTCTACTTAATTAACACTCCCCTCTCTATCTTTTTTAGCCTTTCATTCTCTCTCACCCCTTTATCTGTTTCTCTTTCAAACTCCTTCATTCACTCTCTCTCCCCTTCTTTCTCTCTCTCTATCCCGCTCCACTCTTTATTCTATGTACACCCTTTCTCTCTCTTTCTCTCTCACCACCCTCTCTAATTGGGCATTATATCTTCACTCTATCTCTCACTCGGCAACACCACAGCATCACTCAGCGCAACCACAGCATCAATCAGAGCCAGCACAGCCTCAATCAGAGCCAGCACAGCCTCACTCAGCACCAACACAACATCTCTCAACGCCATCACAGCATCACTCAACGCCATCACAGCATCACTCAACGCCATCACAGCATCACTCAGTGCAACCACAGCATCACTCAGCACAACCACAGCATCACTCAGCGCCACCACATCATCACTCAGCGCCACTACAGCATCGCTCAGCGCCACCACAGCATCGCTCAGCGCCACCACAGCATCGCTCAGCGCCACCACAGCATCACTCAGGGCCGCAACAGCATCACTCAGCGCCGCCACAGCATCACTCAGCACTGCCACAGCATCACTCAGCGCCGCCAAATCATCACTCAGCGCTGCCACAGCATCACTCAGCGCCGCCACAGCATCACTCAGCGCCAAGACAATATCACTCAGCACCACCACAGCATCACTCAGCACCACAGCAGTATCACTCAGCAACACCTGAGTATCATTCAGCATCACCTCAGCATCGTCTCCGCAACAGTCACCACCACCACCACTACCACCTCAGCATCACTCAGCACCACCTCAGCCTGCTCTCGGAATCTTGCAAAAACAACAGTTGATGGACAGAATGCAGAACAATGTCATACATTCACCCCAGTACAGAGATCTGGGCCTAAATCCATCGTTTTTTTGCTCACCATGCCATTCCAGTTTGGACCCAGCCATATGCAAATCAGTCTTGACCCTGTGCCTCCTGGGAACAGTCCAGCCCGAACTGCCAAGCCAGGTCCTCCCTGGACTGGAAACAAGCATCCTAGGACCGGTTTCGGGGTTTCACCCCTCTTCAGCCAGGATAGCTTGATTCCAGTGGCATGGAGAGCACGGGACCCACGTCTGGGCATACCCGTCCCACTCGGGTGACAAATGCAAAAACAACAGTTGATGGACAGAATGCAGAACAATGTCATACATTCACCCCAGTACAGAGATCTGGGCCTAAATCCATCGTTTTTTTGCTCACCATGCCATTCCAGTTTGGACCCAGCCATATGCAAATCAGTCTTAACCCTGTGCCTCCTGGGAACAGTCCAGCCCGAACTGCCAAGCCAGGTCCTCCCTGGACTGGAAACAAGCATCCTAGGACCGGTTTCGGGGTTTCACCCCTCTTCAGCCAGGATAGCTTGATTCCAGTGGCATGGAGAGCACGGGACCCACGTCTGGGCATACCCGTCCAACTCGGGGTGACAAATGCAAAAACAACAGTTGATGGACAGAATGCAGAACAATGTCATACATTCACCCCAGTACAGAGATCTGGGCCTAAATCCATCGTTTTTTTGCTCACCATGCCATTCCAGTTTGGACCCAGCCATATGCAAATCAGTCTTGACCCTGTGCCTCCTGGGAACAGTCCAGCCCGAACTGCCAAGCCAGGTCCTCCCTGAACTGGAAACAAGCATCCTAGGACCGGTTTCGGGGTTTCACCCCTCTTCAGCCAGGATAGCTTGATTCCAGTGGCATGGGGAGCACGGGACCCACGTCTGGGCATACCCGTCCCACTCGGGGTGACAAATGCAAAAACAACAGTTGATGGACAGAATGCAGAACAATGTCATACATTCACCCCAGTACAGAGATCTGGGCCTAAATCCATCGTTTTTTTGCTCACCATGCCATTCCAGTTTGGACCCAGCCATATGCAAATCAGTCTTAACCCTGTGCCTCCTGGGAACAGTCCAGCCCGAACTGCCAAGCCAGGTCCTCCCTGGACTGGAAACGAGCATCCTAGGACCGGTTTCGGGGTTTCACCCCTCTTCAGCCAGGATAGCTTGATTCCAGTGGCATGGAGAGCACGGGACCCATGTCTGGGCATACCCGTCCCACTCGGGGTGACAAATGCAAAAACAACAGTTGATGGACAGAATGCAGAACAATGTCATACATTCACCCCAGTACAGAGATCTGGGCCTAAATCCATCGTTTTTTTGCTCACCATGCCTTCCAGTTTGGACCCAGCCATATGCAAATCAGTCTTGACCCTGTGCCTCCTGGGAACAGTCCAGCCCGAACTGCCAAGACAGGTCCTCCCTGGACTGGAAACAAGCATCCTAGGACCGGTTTCAGGGTTTCACACCTCTTCAGCCAGGATAGCTTGATTCCAGTGGCATGGAGAGCACGGGACCCACGTCTGGGCATACCCGTCCCACTCGGGGTGACAAATGCAAAAACAACAGTTGATGGGCAGAACAATGTCATACATTCACCCCAGTACAGAGATCTGGGCCTAAATCCATTGTTTTTTTGCTCACCATGCCATTCCAGTTTGGACCCAGAGATGTGCAAATCAGTCTTGACCCTGTGCCTCCTGGGAACAGTCCAGCCCGAACTGCCAAGTCAGGTCCTCCCTGGACTGGAAACAAGCATCCTAGGACCGTTTCGGGGTTTCACCCCTCTTCAGCCAGGATAGCTTGATTCCAGTGGCATGGAGAGCACGGGACCCACGTCTGGGCATACCCGTCCCACTCGGGGTGACAAATGCAAAAACAACAGTTGATGGACAGAATGCAGAACAATGTCATACATTCACCCCAGTTCAGAGATCTGGGCCTAAATCCATCGTTTCTTTGCTCACCATGCCATTCCAGTTTGGACCCAGCCATATGCAAATCAGTCTTGACCCTGTGCCTCCTGGGAACAGTCCAGCCCGAACTGCCAAGCCAGGTCCTCCCTGGACTGGAAACAAGCATCCTAGGACCGGTTTCGGGGTTTCACCCCTCTTCAGCCAGGATAGCTTGATTCCAGTGGCATGGAGAGCACGGGACCCACGTCTGGGCATACCCGTCCCACTCGGGGTGACAAATGCAAAAACAACAGTTGATGGACAGAATGCAGAACAATGTCATACATTCACCCCAGTACAGAGATCTGGGCCTAAATCCATCGTTTTTTGCTCACCATGCCATTCCAGTTTGGACCCAGCCATATGCAAATCAGTCTTGACCCTGTGCCTCCTGGGAACAGTCCAGCCCGAACTGCCATGCCAGGTCCTCCCTGGACTGGAAACAAGCATCCTAGGACCGGTTTCGGGGTTTCACCCCTCTTCAGCCAGGATAGCTTGATTCCAGTGGCATGGAGAGCACGGGACCCACGTCTGGGCATACCCGTCCCACTCGGGTGACAAATGCAAAAACAACAGTTGATGGACAGAATGCAGAACAATGTCATACATTCACCCCAGTACAGAGATCTGGGCCTAAATCCATCGTTTTTTGCTCACCATGCCATTCCAGTTTGGACCCAGCCATATGCAAATCAGTCTTGACCCTGTGCCTCCTGGGAACAGTCCAGCCCGAACTGCCAAGCCAGGTCCTCCCTGGACTGGAAACAAGCATCCTAGGACCGGTTTCGGGGTTTCACCCCTCTTCAGCCAGGATAGCTTGATTCCAGTGGCATGGAGAGCACGGGACCCACGTCTGGGCATACCCGTCCCACTCGGGGTGACAAATGCAAAAACAACAGTTGATGGACAGAATGCAGAACAATGTCATACATTCACCCCAGTACAGAGATCTGGGCCTAAATCCATCGTTTTTTGCTCACCATGCCATTCCAGTTTGGACCCAGCCATATGCAAATCAGTCTTGACCCTGTGCCTCCTGGGAACAGTCCAGCCCGAACTGCCAAGCCAGGTCCTCCCTGGACTGGAAACAAGCATCCTAGGACCGGTTTCGGGGTTTCACCCCTCTTCAGCCAGGATAGCTTGATTCCAGTGGCATGGAGAGCAGGGGACCCACGTCTGGGCATACCCGTCCCACTCGGGGTGACAAATGCAAAAACAACAGTTGATGGACAGAATGCAGAACAATGTCATACATTCACCCCAGTACAGAGATCTGGGCCTAAATCCATCGTTTTTTTGCTCACCATGCCATTCCAGTTTGGACCCAGCCATATGCAAATCAGTCTTGACCCTGTGCCTCCTGGGAACAGTCCAGCCCGAACTGCCAAGCCAGGTCCTCCCTGGACTGGAAACAAGCATCCTAGGACCGGTTTCGGGGTTTCACCCCTCTTCAGCCAGGATAGCTTGATTCCAGTGGCATGGAGAGCACGGGACCCACGTCTGGGCATACCCGTCCCACTCGGGGTGACAAATGCAAAAACAACAGTTGATGGACAGAATGCAGAACAATGTCATACATTCACCCCAGTACAGAGATCTGGGCCTAAATCCATCGTTTTTTGCTCACCATGCCATTCCAGTTTGGACCCAGCCATATGTAAATCAGTCTTGACCCTGTGCCTCCTGGGAACAGTCCAGCCCGAACTGCCAAGCCAGGTCCTCCCTGGACTGGAAACAAGCATCCTAGGACCGGTTTCGGGGTTTCACCCCTCTTCAGCCAGGATAGCTTGATTCCAGTGGCATGGAGAGCACGGGACCTACGTCTGGGCATACCCGTCCCACTCGGGGTGACAAATGCAAAAAGACAGTTGATGGACAGAATGCAGAACAATGTCATACATTCACCCCAGTACAGAGATCTGGACCTAAATCCATCGTTTTTTTGCTCACCATGCCATTCCAGTTTGGACCCAGCCATATGCAAATCAGTCTTGACCCTGTGCCTCCTGGGAACAGTCCAGCCCGAACTGCCAAGCCAGGTCCTCCCTGGACTGGAAACAAGCATCCTAGGACCGGTTTCGGGGTTTCACCCCTCTTCAGCCAGGATAGCTTGATTCCAGTGGCATGGAGAGCACGGGACCCACGTCTGGTCATACCCGTCCCACTCGGGTGACAAATGCAAAAACAACAGTTGATGGACAGAATGCAGAACAATGTCATACATTCACCCCAGTACAGAGATCTGGGCCTAAATCCATCGTTTTTTTGCTCACCATGCCATTCCAGTTTGGACCCAGCCATATGCAAATCAGTCTTGACCCTGTGCCTCCTGGGAACAGTCCAGCCCGAACTGCCAAGCCAGGTCCTCCCTGGACTGAAAACAAGCATCCTAGGACCGGTTTCGGGGTTTCACCCCTCTTCAGCCAGGATAGCTTGATTCCAGTGGCATGGAGAGCACGGAACCCACGTCTGGGCATACCCGTCCCACTCGGGGTGACAAATGCAAAAACAACAGTTGATGGACAGAATGCAGAACAATGTCATACATTCACCCCAGTACAGAGATCTGGGCCTAAATCCATAGTTTTTTTGCTCACCATGCCATTCCAGTTTGGACCCAGCCATATGCAAATCAGTCTTGACCCTGTGCCTCCTGGGAACAGTCCAGCCCGAACTGCCAAGCCAGGTCCTCCCTGGACTGGAAACAAGCATCCTAGGACCGGTTTCGGGGTTTCACCCCTCTTCAGCCAGGATAGCTTGATTCCAGTCGCATGGAGAGCACGGGACCAACGTCTGGGCATACCCGTCCCACTCGGGGTGACAAATGCAAAAACAACAGTTGATGGACAGAATGCAGAACAATGTCATACATTCACCCCAGTACAGAGATCTGGGCCTAAATCCATCGTTTTTTGCTCACCATGCCATTCGAGTTTGGACCCAGCCATATGCAAATCAGTCTTGACCCTGTGCCTCCTGGGAACAGTCCAGCCCGAACTGCCAAGCCAGGTCCTCCCTGGACTGGAAACAAGCATCCTAGGACCGGTTTCGGGTTTCACCCCTCTTCAGCCAGGATAGCTTGATTCCAGTGGCATGGAGAGCACGGGACCCACGTCTGGGCATACCCGTCCCACTCGGGGTGACAAATGCAAAAACAACAGTTGATGGACAGAATGCAGAACAATGTCATACATTCACCCCAATACAGAGATCTGGGCCTAAATCCATCGTTTTTTGCTCACCATGCCATTCCAGTTTGGACCCAGCCATATGCAAATCAGTCTTGACCCTGTGCCTCCTGGGAACAGTCCAGCCCGAACTGCCAAGCCAGGTCCTCCCTGGACTGTAAACAAGCATCCTAGGACCGGTTTCGGGGTTTCACCCTCTTCAGCCAGGATAGCTTGATTCCAGTGGCATGGAGAGCACGGGACCCACGTCTGGGCATACCCGTCCCACGTGGGGTGACAAATGCAAAAACAACAGTTGATGGACAGAATGCAGAACAATGTCATACATTCACCCCAGTACAGAGATCTGGGCCTAAATCCATCGTTTTTTTGCTCACCATCCCATTCCAGTTTGGACCCAGCCATATGCAAATCAGTCTTGACCCTGTGCCTCCTGGGAACAGTCCAGCCCGAACTGCCAAGCCAGGTCCTCCCTGGACTGGAAACAAGCACCCTAGGACCGGTTTCGGGGTTTCACCCCTCTTCAGCCAGGATAGCTTGATTCCAGTGGCATGGAGATCACGGGACCCACGTCTGGGCATACCCGTCCCACTCGGGGTGACAAATGCAAAAACAACAGTTGATGGACAGAATGCAGAACAATGTCATACATTCACCCCCAGTACAGAGATCTGGGCCTAAATCCATCGTTTTTTTGCTCACCATGCCATTCCAGTTTGGACCCAGCCTTGTGCAAATCAGTCTTGACCCTGTGCGTCCTGGGAACAGTCCAGCCCGAACTGCCAAGCCAGGTCCTCCCTGGACTGGAAACAAGCATCCTAGGACCGGTTTCGGGGTTTCACCCCTCTTCAGCCAGGATAGCTTGATTCCAGTGGCATGGAGAGCACGGGACCCACGTCTGGGCATACCCGTCCCACTCGGGGTGACAAATGCAAAAACAACAGTTGATGGACAGAATGCAGAACAATGTCATACATTCACCCCAGTACAGAGATCTGGGCCTAAATCCATCGTTTTTTTGCTCACCATGTCATTCCAGTTTGGACCCAGCCATATGCAAATCAGTCTTGACCCTGTGCCTCCTGGGAACAGTCCAGCCCGAAATGCCAAGCCAGGTCCTCCCTGGACTGGAAACAAGCATCCTAGGACCGGTTTCGGGGTTTCACCACTCTTCAGCCAGGAATCTGTTGATTCTCCCCTAGCATCTGGCCGCTGCTAGTGTTATAATACAGGTACTAGTTCCCAACCTTCACCCTCCGATTGTTTATGCCCCCTCAAAAAAAAAGCTTTAACAAACAACCATTGCCAGCATTGCAAGAACAAAAGAAAACTGAGGACATTTTTTATTGTAAATACTTTTTTAATATGGTCGTTCAGTTTTACATAATGCCTTCTTGGTCATATATAAAGTAACAAAAATGCTTCTGACACTTTTTTATTATAACTTTTCAGCATGCCGCACAGCAGCCACACTTCTCTACAGCACAGCTTGAAGACATTGGCAAAGTCAATAGCTCTGGCTAAACACTTATAAGGCCCCAAAGGCGAGACCTATTGGCTATGCCAATGCTTGTTTCTTTTGGAATGGGAGAACCATCTTTCATCTCATAGCATCAACAACTAGTATCAATGACATGTACTAATGTGTTCTCTTGAAAATAGCTTTCTTCATTAAAGAAAGGTTCAGTACTGGAAGTGTGCTTCCATTCAGCAGTAAATGTTTTACAAAAGTTACTTCTATTAACAGGTCTTTTTCTTTTGCTTTTCTCTTTCATAAACACCATTGTTTTATCCAATGTTCTCATGCTCTTCAATGTTAATATAAATAATTTTCGTTTTAATTCAAAAGCACTATCTACTACATTTTCAATATGTTGCTTTTTCTTATATGCTGCTGATCTTCTTTTATATTTTTTGCAATCTTTTAAAAAAAATTGAATTACTCTACTTCTAAACATTTTTATGCGTATCTCCTTATATTGTTTTTGCCTTCTTATAGTATGTGTTGTTTTCCCATAAACTAAGGCTTTTTTACCGTTACAATTCTTCTTTTCCTTCTGGTTTGTTGTAAAACGTTTCTTTTTGCTTTCATTATTATTGACTTTTTAAAATCTTTCTACAACTGTTTTAAGAAACTGTTAAGTGCTCTTACCAGAAGAGATTTTTTCCTGAGTAACAGTTTGGTCTTTCTCTAATGTACTATTTTTACTTTTCTTTAAGTAGTACTTTTTCTCTTTGTTCTCTTCTCTTTTCATGTTTTCTTGCCATCTTCAATTTGTGATCCAAATAAAATATATTTCTAAAAAACAAAGAACAGTTTCAAAAGTTTGTTACATCAATTAACAATTTTAAATAAATTACATATCAATATATTGATAATAACCACTAAACAATTACTTACAATTACATTGCTATTCTCTTCATAACAAATAAAGAAAGAGAAGTGGGGAAATAAGCAAGAGAACTGCAGAAAGCGGAAGAAAGGTGCTGAAAGAGAAAGAAAGTGGAGAAAGAAAAAGAAAGGTGCAGAAAGAGATAACAGAAAAGCACAAAGAAGCAACACAGGTACACAAAGATGAGAGTGAGGTGCAGAAAGAGGCAAGAGAGCTGCAGAAAGAGGCAAGACAGGTGCATAAAGAGGAAAAGAGGTGCACTAAAAGGCAAGAGAGGTGGAGAAAGGGACAAGAGACATGCAGAAAGAAGCAAGAGAGGTGCAGAAATTGGGTAACGAGGTGCAGAAAGAGGTAAGGGAGGTGAAGAAAGAGAAAAGTGACATGCAGAAAGAAGCAAGAGAAGTGCAGAAGGAGGCTAGAGAGGTATAGAAAGAGACAAGAGAAGTCCAGAAAAAGGCAAGAGGGGTGCAGAAAGAAGCGAGAGAGGTGCAGAAAGAGGCAAGAGAGGTACAGAAAATGGACAAGAGAGGTGGAGAAAGAAGCAACAGAGGTGCAGAAAAATGGAAGTAAGCTGCAAAAAGAAGCAAAGAGGTGCAGAAAGCGGCAAGAGAGGTACAAAAATGGACAAGATAGGTACAGAAAGAAGCAAGAGAAGTGGAGAAAGAACCAACAGAGGTGCAAAAACAACAGGAAAAATGCAGAAACAGGCAAGAAAGGTGCACAAAGAAGCAAGAGGGGTATAGAAAGAGGCAAGAACGGTAAAGAAAGAGACAAGTGAGCTGCAGCAAGAAGAAACTAAGGTGCAGAAAGAACTAAGAGAGGTGCAGAAAGAGGCAAAACACGTACAGAAAGAAGTAAGAGAAGTGTAGAAAGAGACAAGAAAAGTGCAGAAAGACACAAGAGAAGTCCAGAAAGTGGCAACAGAGGTGCAGAAAGAGGCAAAAGGGGCGCAGAAAAAGGCAAGAGAGGTGCACAAACAGGGAAGAGACATGCACAAAGAGTGGTAAAGGGTGCAAAAAGTGGGAAGAGGAGTGCAGAAAGAAGCAACAGAGGTGCAAAAAAAGGCAAGCGACGTGCAGAAAGAGGAGCAGTAAAAGGCAAAAGAGGTACAGAAAGAGGTAAGGAAGGTATAGAAAGAGACAAGAGAGGTACAGAAAGAAGCAAGAGAAGAGCAGAAAGAGGCAAGAGAGATGCAGAAAGTGGCAAGAGAGGTACAGAAAGACACAACAGAAGTCAAGAAAGTAGAAAGAGAGGAACAAAAAGAGGCAAAAGGGGTAAAGAAAGAGGCAAGGGAGATGCACAGACAGGCAAGAGAGATGCACAAAGAGTGAAGAAGGGTGCAAAAAGAGGCAAGAAGAGTGCAGAAAGAAGCAACAGAGGTATAAAAAAGGCAAGAGAGGTGCAGAAAGAGGCAAAAAGGTGCAGTAAAAGACAAGAGAGGTGCAGAAAGGGACAAGAGACATGCAGAAAGAAGCACAAGAGGTGCAGAAATTGGCAAGAAGAGTTCAGAAAGAAGCAACAGAGGTGCAAAAAAGGCAAGAGAGATGCAGAAAATGGCAAGAGAGGTACAGAAAGACACAAGAAAAGTCCAGAAAGAGGAGCAGTAAAAGGCAAAAGAGGTACAGAAAGAGGTAAGGGAGGTATAGAGAGAGACAAGAGAGGTGCAGAAAGAAGCAAGAGAAGTACAGAAAGAGGCAAGAGAGGTGCAGAAACAGACAAGAGAAGTGCAGAAAGAGGCAAGAGAGATGCAGAAAGTAGAAAGAGAGGTACAGAAAGACACAACAGAAGTCCAGAAAGTGGCAAGAGAGGTGCATAAAGAAGCAAGAGGGATACAGAAAGAGGCAAGAGAGGTGCACAAACAGGCAACAGAGATGCACAAAGAGTGAAGAAGGATGCAAAAAGAGGGAAGAGGAGTGCAGAAAGAAGCAACAGCGGTACGGAAAAAGGCAAGAGAGGTGCAGAAAGAAGCAAAGAGGTGCAGTAAAAGACAAGAGAGGTGCAGAAAAAGGTGAGGGAGGGGCAGAAAGTGACAAGAGAAGTGCAGAAAGAGGAAAGATGGGTGCAGAAAGAGGCAAGAGGGATACAGAAAGAAGCAAAAGAGGTACAGAAAGAAGAAAGAGAAGTATAGAAAGAAGCAACAGAGGTACAGAAAGAAGAAAGAGAAGTATAGAAAGAAGCAACAGAGGTACGTGCAGAAAGAGGCAACAGAAGTGCAGAAAGAGGCAAGAGAAGTGCACAAAGAGACAAGAGAGGTGCAGAAAGAGGAAAGACGGTGCAGAAAGAGACAAGACAGGTACAGAAAGAAGCAAAGAAGTGCAGACAGAAGAAAGAGAAGTGCAGAAAGTAGCAACAGAGGTGGACAAAAAAGGAATGGAGGTGCACAAAGAGACAAGACAACTACAGAAAGAACCAAGAGAACTCCAGAAATGTAAGTGTCACCCTATTCCTAGTAGCATTATATATAAGAAGGAACATACAAATATTTGTATACCTGTGTTTCACATGTCTAGCATCTTCAGATGCATAACACGTGCGAGAATACATGTACACATAGAGACATGCCTCATTCACAAGACCATGTAGACCTTTAAACTCGACAAACTGCACTTCCCATTTCAAGCAGACACCTACATTTAGACAGCGTACTTCAACTGTACCTTTCCAGAGACTCCTAATTACTAAGACAAGAAGGGTGGAGCAAAAAAATAGAGAAATGCAAAAAAAACAACAGAGGTGCAAAAAGAGACAAGAGAAGTACAGAAAAATACAAGAAAGGTGCACAAAGAGGCAAGAGAGGTACAGAAAGAGGGAAGAAGGGTGCAGAAAGAGGCAAGAGAAGTACAGAAAGAAGCAAGTGAGCTGCAGAAAGAAGCAACTGAGGTGCAGAAAGAATTAAGAGAGGTGCAGAAAGAGGCAAGAGAGGTGCAGAAAGAGGCAAGAGTAGTGCAGAAAGAGGCAGGTGAGGTGCAAAAAGAAGCAAAAGAAGTGTACAGACAAGAAAAGCGCAGAAAGAGGCAAGAAAACTGCCGCAACTGGCAAAAGAGGTGCAGAAAGATCCAAAAGATGTGCACAAACAGCCAACAGACGTGCAGAAAGAGGCGAAGCAGGCTGCAGAAAGAGGCAAGAGGAGTGCACAAAGAAGGAACCGAGGTCAAAAAAAGGTAAGAGAGGTGCAGAAAGAGGAAAAGAGCTGCAGAAAAAGGCAAGAGAGGTTCAGAAAACCACAAGAGACATGGAAAAAGAAGCAAGAGATGTGCAGAAATTGGCAAGAGAGATGCATAAAGAGTCAAGAGGGGTGCAGAAAGAGGTAAGAGAGGTGCAGAAACAGGCAACAGAGGTACAGTACGAGGGAAGAAGGGTGCAAAAAGAAGCAACAGAGGTGCAAAAAAGGCAAGAGAGGTGCAGAAAGAGGCAAAGAGGTGCAATAAAAAGCAAAAGAGGTGCAGAAATGGACAAGAGATGTGCAGAAAGAAGCAAGAGGTGCAGAACATGGCAAAAGAGGTACAGAAAGAGGTAAGGGAGGTGCAGAAAGAGGCAAGAGAGGTATAGAAAGAGGCAAGAGAGGTACATAAAGAGGCAAGAGAGGTGCATAAAGAGGCAAGAGAGGTGCATAAACAGACAAAAAAAGTGGCGAAAGAGGCAAGAGAGGTGCAGAAAGTGGCAAGGAATGTACAGAAAGACAAAAGAAAAGTCTAGAAAGTGGCAAAAGAGGTGCAGCAAGAGGCAACAGGGATACATAAAGAAGCAAGAGAGGTGCACAAACAGGCAACAGAGATACACAAAGAGTGAAGAAGGGTGCAAAAAGAGGGAAGAGGAGTGCAGAAAAAAGCAAAAGTGGCAAAAGAGGTGCAGAAAGAGGCAAGAGGGATACAGAAAAAAGCAACAGAGGTGCAGATAAAGGCTAGAGAGGTGTAGAAAGAGGCAAAGAGGTACAGTAAAAGACAAGAGAGGTACAGAAAGAGGTAAGGGAGGTACAGAAAGAGACAAGAGGGGTGCATAAAGCCTCAAGAGAGGTGCACAAACAGGCAACAGAGGTGCAGAGAGAGGGAAGGGGGTGCAGAAAGAGGAAAGAGGACTGCAGAAAGAAGCAACAGATGTGCAGCAAGAGCCAACAGAACTGCACAAAAAAGCAACTGAGTTGCACAAAGAAACAAGACTAGTACAGAAAGAACTAACAGAACTCCAGAAATTTTTAAGCACCAATCCTTCCCATGTCACCGTTGTAAATCACACCATATTCCTGAAAGCATGCATGCATGTGTCTATGCCTTTTGCTTGTGGCATCATACATAAAAGAAACATACAAATAGGTGTATACCTGTGTTTCAGATGTCTAGCATCTTCAGATGCATAACATGTGTGAGAATGCATGTACAAGTAGACACATACCTCAGTCACAAGAGCACACAGACCTACAAACTTGACAAACTGCACTTTTCAAACAGACACCTAAATTTATATGACCTACTTCAAGTGTACCATTCCAGAGACTCATACAAAGTACCCTAACCACTAATCCCTCTACCAACATATCTTAAAGCTCACTTTTCTTTTCTACCTTCATTTTTCACCGACTGCTCAGAATGTTAGACCTACCAAATTTAAAACAGAAATCCTTCCTGTGTAACTGTTGTAAATCTCGCCATATCCCTGAATGCATGCACACATGTGTCTGTGCCTTTTGCTAGTGGTGTCATAAATAAAAGAAACATACAAATAGTTGTATACTTGTGTTTCAAACGTCTAGCATATTCAGATGCATAACACATGTGACAATACATGTACAAATAGACACATGCCTCAGTCACGAGAGCACGCAGACCTTTAAACTTGACTCAGTGCATTTCCCATATCAAACAAACACCTACATTTATACTCCCTACTTCAAGTGTACCTTTCCACAGACTCATACTAAAGAGCCTAATCAGTAATTCCTCTGCTAACATCTTTTAAACCTCACTTTTCTACTGCATCTTCATTTTTCACCGACTGCTCAGAATGTTAGACCTACCAAATTTAAAACAGCCATCCTTCCCATGTTACTGTTGTAAGTTTCACCATATTCCTGAAAGCATGCATGCATGTGTCTGTGCCTTTTGCTAGTGGCGTCATAAATAAAAGAAACATACAAATAGTTGTATACCTGTGTTTCACACTTCTAGCATCTTCAGATGCATAACACGTGTGAGAATACATGTACAAGTAGAGACATACCTCAGTCACAAGACCATGCAGACCTTTAAACTTGACAGACTGCTCTTCCCATTTCAAGCAGACACGAAAATTTATATGGCATACTTCAAGTGAACCTTTCCAGAGACTCATACAAAGTAGCCTAATCACTAATTACTCTGCCAACATGTCTTAAACCTCACTTTTCTGCTGCAGCTTTGTTTTTTACAGACTGCTTACAATGTTAGACCTACCAAATTTAAATCAGCAATCCTTCCCATGTCACTATTATAAGACTAACCATATTTCTGAACGTATGCATGCTTATGTCTGTGCCTTTTGCTAGTGACATGATACATAAAAAAACATAAAAATACTTGAATATCTGTTTTTCAGACCACATACTCTCTAAATTTATGTAGAAGAAAGTGTATGCATTTCTTTCTGATCATAATACAGGGAACATGGGTATAGAGCTAAATAGACTGGGACATAGTTTAATACATTTGTCAATTTGAATTAAACATCAGTTTTCTGTACTACTTTCATTAGAGACTCAGGAAGCACACATATTACTATGCACAACATATTTCGATTTTCATTTTAGTACAATAAAAAAACTACAATACACTTTCGTACATTTGGTAGCATATTTCGGACATCACACTTCTCTAATACTATGCAAACTTTATAAATAATGCTTTTCAAAGTTACAAATATCACTACAAAGACTGAAGCACTACTACACAATACATAATACACCTTACAAATTTGTAACTCACCTCTTAAATAGTATTGCAGAATATGAAATATCAGAAACTCATAAAAGATTTTCTTTCCCACATAATAAATGTGATACACTACTCTCAACAAGGTAAAACCAGTAATGGCAAACTTTCCCTCTTTTTCTGCACACAAATGAATGTAAGTAACAAATTACAATGCTTCCTTCATTATTTCAAATTCTGAAACCTATTTCTATTGGTTAGACATATTAACCCTTTATTAGTCTCTTCTAAAAGTGCTCAAACTGGTTCTGTAATTTACTGGAGTTGCGACTCCACCGCGGGCCACAGTGTAGCGTCGCGATGGAGCCACAAACCCTTCCGGGAGTTCAAAAACCTATTTCCAATAATACTAGTATTATTTTTTAATAACACACCACTTCCAAACATAGTACAGATTTGGGAAAACTTACTTTAGTACAATTTCACTTATATTTAAGTTAGCATTTCATATTTTAAAACCACAGTTAAGTTTGAACCCTTCCCCCATTCTGTTTAATCCGAGTTTCAATAGTAACACTTTCTGCAACATTCACCTGTACCAGAAGGTCACAACTTCACCATATTTTGTTCAGCACACTAGCTTACAAATGGTTGACTTTTGCAAAATATTACCTTATCCTATCTACTGTACCTTTCAAACATTTTTCAATAACCAATCAGAAATATGCTTGTTAAGGAAAGTAACATGCATCCTATTTTTTAAGTACACAATGTTTATGACCAACCAATCAGTTATCTGCTTTTTTTAAAACAGCCCCATCTCCACCATTTTAGATACTTCTCATTCCACCAACTGACTTACTCAGCTACAGACGTATTTTCATTCCTTCCACACATCCCTTCAAAATGCTTACACTATAGATTGTAGGCCACAGCTATGTTTTCTGGAGCAAAAGGTATGCTGAACACAGAGGTATTGACAAAGATCTAGGTTTGCAAAATGTGGATATTAAATGGTTTGCACAGAGAGGATTAAAGTGCCACCAATTGATGCCTTTGGTTAAAACCTTTTTGCATCTCCAATCTCCTGACCTCATGATTGTGCACTGTGGTGGCAATGACCTAGGCACATTGACTGGGGTAGGGCTGGAAATCCTAATGAAGGATACCTTTGGACAACTGTTGTTGCTTTTCCCTCAAACTGTCTTTGCATACTCTAACATATGCCAAAGACAGAAATGGAAGTGGTCAAATCAATTCTGTCCACAGATTGAGAAGGCTAGGAACAATATCAATAAAGCTGTTTCTGCTTACCTCAGAGACCATAGGATGTACTCCATCTATAACAACAATCTACCTTTTGATATGCATGACATCTACAGAAGTGATGGAGTTCACTTCACAAATTAGGGGACCAGAGTGTTTCTCAACAACCTTAAGCTGTGTATCTGCACTTACATGTAGCTCCACCAAAGTCCTAATGAACACAACGGCTCTTGTTAGAGCCACCCTATAACCCAACAGTGAAACTTCTATATTTTTAAACGTTTTTACTTTTTAAAAATATTTTTTGAATTTGCGAACCCGTCGCGAATTTGCAAAACAAAAGCACAAATTCAATGTACTAAATCACATTTCACTTTTCAAGTTTAACTTTTAATTTATATTTTTTTATATTATTTCTAACTCTATCAATTGTAATGTAATTATTAACTTCAATCTCACTAGCTCTATAAAAAATTTCACAACTGCAACACTACCTTCTGAATTGTATACTATTTAATTATTTATTTGAGGTGGCCCGCAAATCCACTGTGAGTTACATTGGGGGCCGCGAGAGAAAAAAAAAAAATTATTCCCACCACTTCCATCGGCCAATTTCAGCCGCGGGGACTCCATCCCCCGAGGCCTGCCCTCTATTGCTTTTTACCAGAAGCATATTGGAGGCTGATATAGCCCCAGGGACCCCATCCCCCGGGGCATGGCCAATCCTTTATTATTATTATTTTTTTTTTAAATAGGTATCGGGGCCTCTGTGGCTCCCCTACCCAGGCCATTTTCGTCCCCAGGGACCCCAAGCCCCGGGGCTTGGCCTCACATTGGGGACCGGGGTGGAGCCCCAAGGCCCCCGCGGTCCCTGCCGGCTCCTCGCCTCCTGTGGGAGCCGGCATTGCTTTTGGGCAAAGGGAAAAATGCCTCCACAGCCAAGGTCACCCATAAGGAGCTTGGTCTCCAGAGGGTTAAGTTCATCAGAGTGAACATGAGTGTGGAGAGTGTGTCTAATTTGGAGATAAAGATAGAATTGGGAATGCGCAAGTGTATATTTTTAAAGGAGGCCTGAAAAGAACGCATGTGTCCCCAACCAGATATCCCCTAATTGCGAGATTCCAATGAGGTCCACGGCCCTAATTCCATGAAACGTGGCCACCTCCCTCAACCAAGTGCCGTGCCACAGAGGTGTTTGTTGGGTAAGTCTGCCCTCCACTGCACATGACGAAATACAGTTCTCCATGCGAGCAATACTAACTGGGTGACCAGAGGCATGGAGGTTGGAGATCCGTAAAGCATAGCCTGAAAATTAGAAAAGTCGAGAAAAGAGAGTTCAAAATAATAGGCTAGATCCGACAAACCCACACTGAACCAGTCATGAATGACAAGGCGGTGACAGGACAAATAGTAAAGAAACATGTTGGACATACCCAAACTGCTGTCAAATGGGCCCCATTGACAATGGGAAAAAGCCAAGCAAGGTCACGAGCCCTGCCACAGGAAGGACCATGCAACACCCTCTAACTCTCAAAACCGTGACTGTGGCAGCAGAAGTGGAAGATTTTGAAAGACGTACAGAAAACGTGGCAAGATCATCATCTTGTACAGTGCAACACGGCCAATGCTGTTAAGAGGAAGGGTATGCCATTTCATCAAGTCTGCCTTTGCCTTCTTGAGCGGGGTTACAGGTTGAGGGCCCAAGTGAGTTCAGGATGCAATGCAACCCAAACTCCCAGGTATATAAATCTAGGCCGGCGAATAGGAATTGAGGACTGTTAGTCAAAACACTCCCTAGATGCTGCTAAGGTAACCAGCATGGATTTGGAAGAGTTCATCTTCAAGCTGGAGGCCCTCCCAAAGGTATCAAGCAACTGGAGGCATTGAGGACCACTCTCAGATGGATTTGCGAGATAAGGGAGAACATCATTGGCATACAGTGTGATGCGGTCCTCATGCCCAACACCCCAGGCCCTGGTATTGCGAGCCTGTCCAGATATGTTATGCCAAAGGCTCAATGGCCAAGGCAAAAAGAAGAGGGGATAGGGGGCAACCCTGTCTAGTACCCCGCTTTATAGGAAAGGGATTCGAAAGAACCCCATTGATATGGACTCGGGCCATGGTATGAGAGTAAAGAACAAGCACCATGTTGCAGAAGCGCTGGCCTAAACCCGCAGGGACCAATAACTCCTGTAAGTAGTCCCAATCCACTTTATTGAATGCTTTTTCAAAGTCAATGAGGAGTAAGGCTAGAGTTGATTCCAGACGATGACAGTGGGCTAGGGCTGCATGATGTCGATGGATGCAGTGTCTGGTGCTCCGATAGGGAATAAAGCCACACTGATCTGGATGCACCAATGTTGGCAACACCAGTTTTAATCTGTTTGTTAATACCATGTTGAAGATCTTGGTTTCGCAATTAAGCAGCGACATAGGGTGGTAACTGGCACAGGACGTGGAAGGCGGTTAGGGTTTAGGTATCACCACTATCATGGCAGTATCCAGATCTCCTGGGAACGAACCAGTCTGGCATGATTCCTTATACAACGCTAACAGGTAAGGGAGAAGAAGATCCTGAATTGCAGTGTAATATTCCATGGAGAACCCATCGGGGGCCAGGGGTCTTCCCAGAGGTCAGGCCAGAGAGTGAGTCCCCAATTTCCTCTACGGGGGTAAGGAGTTCATCCAGTGTATGAGAGTCCACCAGAGAAAAATCCGGGAGAGGGACCCAGTCCAGAAAAAACGTAAGTCCCTCTGGGCCCCCGTTTGATGGAACGGAGTACAACCTCTCATAGTAATGAGCAACGGTCTGCGTGATCCCTGGAAGGGATCGCCTCAAACAGCCTGTGTCATCCACAACTTCGGGGATGAGTCGGTTTGCCTGTTGATAGAAAGCCAGCCAATAAAGCAGCTTTCCATTCTTATCACCCCAACCATATGCTCTAGCCATGATGACTCGTCAAAGGTGTTTAGCCGCCTCAACGGAATGCAGGGAATGTCCTCCCAGACAAGGTATAGTTGGCAAAAGATAGCCTTGTTTGGGGTCTGCTCTAGGCGTTGTTCCAGGTTCAGGGCACGGGCCTCCAACTGAGTAATGAGAAAGGAGCTCTGGCGATCCAGCGTTCTGATCAAGTGCATAGCAAACCCATGAAGGGTTGCCTTACTGGTAGCCCAAAAGGTTCCCATGCGAGAGACCAACCTGTTGCACTAAGTTCAGCCTTCAAAGCTTGAACAAAGTTCTTATCCTCGAAATACCATGCATTAATACGCCACATAGGACGCAATTCCAAAGGGGAGTTTCCAAGATGGAGTAGGAGCTGAGAATGGTCCGATATACCCCGTGGCAAGATATAAATGCGGATCTCTGTCTGACAGTCTGGCAGGTAAGAGAAAGAGGTCTAAACGTGAATGAGTATGATGAGCAGTCGGGCTATGGGTAAACTGATGGAGGTTAGGGTGCCAGGACCTCCAAGCATTGCAAAAACTCCGGGCAGTGGTCCAATCAGCAAGGTGGCGGGCCCCAGTGTTTTTGAAAGTGGTGGGCGGACCAGTACTATAGAGGCCAGGGTTTAAGACTGTATTAAATTTGACCCCTAGTATAGTAAGTCCCTGTGGGAGGTGACCGAGAAGCTTAGCGAGGTCCCCAAGGCATAGTGCCAGGGAGGCTGGTGGAACATACACACACACTAGCACAATCAGTCATCCCTCCAGTGTGCCCTCTAAGGAGATGAAGTGCCCCTGTGGATCACGCGTTACCTGGGAGACTACCATAGGGAATGAGTGGTGCAGGAGGATGGCAACTTCTCTTATGACCTAGGAAAACCCCACATAAAAAACCCTGTCATACCCTTTATAGGCCAGGAAGGGACATCGCTCACCAAGGAGAAGAGTTTCCTGAAGGACCTCAGGGAGATTGCGGGGAAGAAATGTGAAGATTGCGGATCGTTTCACCCAGTCCAAAAGACTTGTTAACATTCCACGATAGAACCTGGAAAGTCATGTGTTTGGGGGTATGGAGGCTATGGAACTGGGGAGTGTTCCTGGGGAATCCAACTCAGGGCTAGAAACCACAGTGGAGCAGATATCAGCAGTACAGTGCTAAAGAGTGATATGCGCCGGCAAGATGCGGTCACTGTAAGTACTAACCCTCGGCAGTGAACTCCGCTCCGCTCGCTGATTTTGCGGAGAATTCGGCACTCTGCGTTATGCGGAGATTGCGGAGTTCTGAAAAACTCAACGTCAGGTTGGCGACTGCGAGCGAGGAAAATCAACCTCCCGGCGAGATTTTTCCTCGTTTGCTATCGCCAACATCAAGTTGGCGAGCGCGAGCGTGGAAAATCAACCTCCCGGCGAGATTTCTCAATGCGGGGGGTCAGGTTTCTCATTGCGAGTGGTCGCGTAAGCGCGCAACCGCTCGCATTGAGAAACAGCCCGTTCGCTTTGAGAAAGCTGCCGCTCGGGTAAAAATCTACAGAAAAGGAAAGCAGGGACCGCTTACGCTGTGCATGGTGCCGTTCGCGATGATTGCACAGTGCGGACAAGCATCCGGCACTGTGCAATCACTGCGAACGCCATTTTTCTATCGTACTCCGCCGCTTGCGGAGCTCCGCTTAGTGCGGCAGAGGTTTTTTTGCACTTCACGGTGTTCCGCGTAGTGCAACTCCGCGAACTCCACCCAGGGTTAGTAAGTACGACAATATGCACCAGAGCCTAGAAAGGAAGGAAAGAAATAAACAAGGAACAACAGTATACTGAAAAACTCCCATCCGTCCCCACACTTCCACCCAAGAAGCATCTGTCGCCCAATGAGAACCCAATACTAAACATAACAGTATACACAACATTAGGGAATTCGTAGTGACTAGGCAGAGGGAACCCAAGTATTGAGCGGACTTTGGGAAGACAGCTGCCGCCGGCCAACAGATAATTTGGAGTTTCCAATGTAGCTAGTCATTATGCATAGAAATCTTTACCAATTAGACAAGTGCAGATATGTGCTAGAGACATAGAAACTGTTAAGTAATCGAATGCCAAGGCTCTCAAATAACAGGATTGTGGGAGACATTAGTGTCTGACTGAAGGACAGGGAAGTCCGCTGACCTCGGCGGTGAATGGTTCTCAACGTCTCGGTCTTCTCTCTCAATCTCAGAGGACTTACGTGCAGGCAGACCCCCCGAATGCCATTGCTGCATTTGGGGAGAATAAGGCGGCGATGCTGTGGGGGCCACCCCACGTCTCCTCTGGGAATGAATTTGATGTCTCTGAGGCACGGGCACTGATTGGGAGATCAAGCCAGGAGCTGTTGGTTGACTATTGGAATGGGGGGACTCGCCCGTCTAGCAGCCGTTCCTCCGTGGACCACTGCCATGCCGATTCAGGAGTATCAAAGAAGTAAGACTTATTAAGGTGGATGATTCTGAGTCTAGCTGGGAATAGAAGATGGTATTACAGGCCCAAGGCTCTTAACCTCTGCTTGACTTCTAAGCAGGGCCGCCTCTGTTGCTGTACCTCCCTGGTATAGTCCAGGAATATGAAAACTTTTGTGTCACCACACCTTAGATCGGAGTGGAAGTGGGCTGCACCCAGGATCGCATCCCTATTGCGGTAATTCAAAATACGGATAATGATGGGACAGGGAGGATCCAGGGGGAGGTTTGGGAGATAGAGCTCAGTGCGCCCTCTTCACAGGGAACCATGGGGACAGACACGAGTCCGGCATCCAGGACTTAATCCAGTTTTTAATGAAGTCAGCCACTTGCTGAGGGACAGTGCCTTCTATGGTTTCAGGTCCCCAATGACAAGGATGTTGTTGGGCCTCGAGCGATTCTCTGCATCCTCAGCTCAGACATGGAGCTCTGATGTGTGACCCTATCCCTCAGGGCCCGGCCTTTTCTTTTTCTTTTGTTCATTTAAAGGGAGGGGGTCTGAAAGGCCCCCTCCGAGGCCAATTTTTGCCCCTGAGACCCCATCCCCAGGGCCCAGCCTGTAGTGTGGGTGCCCTGGTCCCACTCAAGGCACCCCCGTTTTAATGCTTGGTGACCACGGGGGAGCATCAATGCCCCGTGCTCCCTGCCAGCTCCCCCTCCTGTGAGTGCCGGCATTGCTTTTACTCATAGGGTGCTGTCAACATGCAGTTCCCTGTGTGTAAAAGCAATTCTGCTCCACTTCTAGTAAGCGAGAGCATTTTCTGCTTGGGGACCGCGGGGGGAGCAACATGCCAGTGGTGGACACCCCGGTATATTGTAGGAGCTGGCCTTGGGGGGTGGAGGTCCCCAGGGTCATCTAGGGCTCCAGGTGGAGGTCTGTGTGGCCCCCCTCATTTCTTTATATGTGCCCCAGGAGATGATTAAAGCCCTGTGGAAGTGGCAGTCTCCGAGGCTGTGGGGGGCTGCGCTGCCCCCGCATTATTTGTGATAAAAGCCCCAGGGAGGTGGGGGTCCCTGGGGCTGTTGGGGGGGCAGCATGGCCCTCACATTATTCTCAACTTAAGCCCCAGGAAGGTGGTGGTCCCCTGGGCTAGGGGGGTCCAAGAGCCCCCATTTATAAAATCATGAGCCCCAGGGAGGTGGTGATCCCTGGGCCAGCGGGGGAAGCCGGATGGGCCTCCCCCACAATTGTAATGAAGCCCTAGGGAGGTGGGGGTCTCTGGGGCAGTAGTAAGCCCCAGGAGGGGGGCCCATGAGCCCCCTTCCTATAGCTGTATAATGCCCCCAAGAACTGGCCCTCCCTGGGCTTATAATTGCTCCACTTGGGAGACCGCACTTCATTTTAAAAAAGAAATTCAGTGGGATTCGTGGATCCAGCTTGACTGCTGCTGAAAGTTATTTAAAAAAATGCTTTTTGTGACCCCCCCAAGAGACTTAGGGGTTCAAGGTGTTTCTACCCTGCCCCCCTTTTCTTTTTTTAACTGTTTTTTCCTGTGACTCAGTTCAACCGAGTAACAAGATGGCTGCCAACACTTCCTGGTTTGAAGTATTGGCAGCCAATCAGATCTCAGCACAAGATCGGTGAGGGGTCTCGGATCCTCCACTTCCCCAGATATACAACTGGAAATTCCTTTAAATAACTCCAAAGCTACTGAACGGATTTACACAATTTAGCAAAACTGGTGCTTTCTTGACCAGCAGCTACCTTTCTGCCAAATTTGGTGTAGTTCCGTTCAGCAGTTAGGTCTTGAGCTATGTCTAAAGTTTCCTATCAAAATTAATATGGGGAAAACACGTTTTGGGACCCCTCCGCTTGATGGATCACCCCGAAATTTTCAACACAGCAGCTGAAGTGCGTTGCAAATTAGTTTCGAAAAGTTCACGAAGATTCGTCAAACGATGCCAAAGTTATTGGCAAATGAACAAATGTATATATATGTATATATATATATATTCACTGAAAAAACCATAGGTTTTAGGGACAGTTATAGTTAGTTGGACATTGCACTCGTACAAAACCCGTGAAATTCCCCCGTTATAGTTAGTTCAGCTAACTATAACTTGCGCCCCCGCAATGCACTGCTGATGACGTCACATATTACATCACTCATGACATGGTCAGTGACATTACTGATGACATCACTGATGACATCTCAAATGACATCACTGATGACATCTTCCAGTGACTGTGAGTTTCTGTAAAGTTTAAATATTTTTAATATATATAGGGAAAGGCGTATTGAAGAATGAGTGGGTGTATAAGTGTCTGTATGGATGATTTAGTAGGTGCGTGACTAACTCTATAAGTGAGTGATTAAACGTATCTTACTGAATGCATGGGTTAGTGACTAAACTGGGTGAATGTCTGTATCCGTCTGTCTGTTGCTGTGTAAGAGGCTGCATGGGTTTGTGACTAGCTACATGAGTGTCTATATGAGTTATTGATTGGTTGTCTGAGTATCTGTATGGGTGCCTGAGTGTTTGTGTGGGTGGGGTGTGTGCGACTCTGTGCATAGATGTGTGAGTGGGTGATTCACTGGGTGGATGGTTTCAAGAGTGCATCTATGATAGACTGTATGGGTGGGTAAGTGTGTGTAAGAGTGTGTTAATGAGTGAATGTATGTCCCAGTGGTACATGTGTGAGTAACTACATATGTGAAAGGCAGTATATATGTGTGTTGGAGTATATAAATAGCTATAAGCGAGAGTGTGTGATTGTGAGAGTGACTGTATGGATGAGTGTGTGCTTTTATCAGTGATTGTATAAGAGCGTAAGAATGTGCTAGTATTTGTATGAGTAAGTGAGCTGGTGTGTGTATAACTGTATAGGTGAGTAAATGGCAGTGTGTTTAATTTTTGCATGACTGACTAGGTGTGTGAGTACCTCTATGGATGAGTGGCGGTGTTTGAGTGTCTATATAGGAGTATGAGTGCATATGATAGTCCTGTACTGAGTGACCGTAAGTATGAGTGACTGTACGGGTGAGTGAGTGGATGTGTGTGTAGACCTAAGAATCAGTGAGTGGGTATGTAGTTATTGGTCACGTCTATGGTTTTGCGAATGGCAGTCTGTAATTTAGAGTGGGTGTATCAAAGGTTATATTAGGGTGTGAGGAGGTGCATGAAATTATCACGTGGATGATGTCATCAGTGATGTCACCAGTGATGTCATTTGAGATGTCATCAGTGATGTCATCAGTGATGTCACTGACCATGTCATGAGTGATGTAATATGTGACGTCATCAGCAGTGCATTGCGGGCGCAAGTTATAGTTAGCTGAACTAACTATAACGGGGAATTTCACGGGTTTTGTACGAGTGCAATGTCCAACTAACTATAACTGTCCCTAAAACCTATGGTTTTTTCAGTGAATTTGTAAGGTTTTTTAAATGCTAATTTCTAACTATAACATGTCTGAAACCTATGGTTTTTAAGTGAATTTCAAAGGTTTTTTAAATGCTAATTCCTAACTATAACATGTCTGAAACCTATGGTTTTTTTCAGTGAATTTCAAAGGTTTTGTAAATGACAATTTTTAAATGTATTAATTGTTATATTTATTTTTTTGATACTGATTTACTACATTTTTTTAAACTATTTATTTTTACATATTTTATTTTTTAAATTACATTGTAATTACATTATACATTACATTACAAAATATACTTTCTCAGAATGAATTACTTTAGTTTAAATACTTTGCAAATAGGCAATAGACTTTTAAGTACAGTAGTTACAGTTGTTGCAATGGGCAACACAATTTCAAACACAATGCAACATTGAGCTCAATGTGAATTTCTAGTTAAATGCAATTAGTTACTTTATGGATTACTTTTCTAACCACAGGACTGGATCCTAGATTCAGTCCTGGGACATCTCCTGTAAACAGTTGAGTAAAAGCGTTTTGGTTACAGTAGTGATTTTTAAGGAATATTATTCTATTTTAAAGTTGACACTTAGAAACTTTTTCACATAGAATCACCAATGTTATCCTATGGGAGGAAATTCACTTAGCAGGTAAGTAGTGTTATCGTTACTTTTTCTTACTCAGTGGTGGATCCTGGATCCAGCACTGGTGCATCCCCTGTAAACAGTTGAAAGAATGCGTTTAAGTCATACAGGCGATTTTTAAGGAATATTTGTAGTTTGTGAAAATCGACACAAACTTTTCTGCTGAAAACCAGACAATGGATTCCTATGGAAGGAAATACAAGTTACTGGTAAATACGGTTAGAATTACTTTTCAGGGTCAGTGCTGGGCTAAAAGATGCAGCACTGGGTTCTCTCCTGATAACAGGTGAGTAAATCGGAATTCGTAGTTCGGCTGATTTTAGAGGAATATTATAAAGTTCCAAAACTCCACACTTAGAAGAATTTCCAAGTGAAACCAGTCAATGTTAGCCTATGGAAGGAAATTCAAGTTACTGGTAAGTACAGTTAGAATTACTTTTCAAGGTCAGTGCTGGGCTAAAAGATGCAGCACTGGGTTCTCTCCTGATAACAGGTGAGTAAATCGGAATTCGTCGTTCGGCTGATTTTAGAGGAATATTATAAAGTTCCAAAACTCCACACTTAGAAGAATTTCCAAGTGAAACCAGTCAATGTTAGCCTATGGAAGGAAATTCAAGTTACTGGTAAGTACGGTTAGAATTACTTGTCAAGGTCAGTGCTGGGCTAAAAGATGCAGTACTGGGTTCTCTCCTGATAACAGGTGAGTAAATCGGAATTCGTCTTTCGGCTGATTTTAGAGGAATATTTGCACAATGGTGAAGGGAGGGGGCGGGGCCTGAGGTGACATCTGTGCAAACGCGCCCCGTGGCGCGTTTTAAGTTGGGGGATTAAGTCCCCTTGAATCATGAGGGTCCCTGGGGTCCAAGTAGCCCACCCTGTACCTCCAGTATGCGCCAGGGAGCTGCGATGCAGAGAGGTGTTCAGAGGCCACGCCCCTTTTTGCACCTCTCTGCAGTGCAGCTCTGTGGTGCTTTCTGGACGTACCTGGTGGGCTAGTTGGCCCCCAGGGACCCTCAGGATTGAAGGGGATTTAATTCCCCATCTTAAAACGCGCCACGGGGCCTGTTTGCACACATGTCACCTGAAGCCCCGCCGCCTCCCTTCACCACTGTGCAAATGCGCCCCGTGGCGCGTTTTAAGTTGGGGGATTAAGTCTCCTTGAATCCTGAGGGTCGCTGGAGTCCAACTAGCCCACCATGTACCTCCAAAAAGCACCACAGAGCTGCGTTGCAGAGAGGTGTAAAAAGGGGCGTGGCCTCTATACACCTCTCTGCAATGCAGCCCCCTGGTGCATACTGGAGGTTCCTGGTGGGCTAGTTGGCAACCAGGGACCCCCAGTATTCAAGGGGAATTCTTTCCCGATCTGCAAACGCGCCAGGGGGCGCGTTTGCAGAGTGCTCCAAGGAGGGGGCGTGGCCTCCGGTGCGATGCCGGTATTTTTGTTTATTTGTTTTTTAAGAAGGGGGGCCGCGTGGCCGCCCTCCTGGTCCACTACTTGCCCCGGGGACCCCATCCCCCGGGGCTGGCCCTATCCTTTGGGGTCCGTGGGGGGACCCCAACTCCCCCACGGACCCTGCCGGCTCCCCGCCTCCTGCGGGAGCCGGCATTGCTTTTCCACATGGGGAGCTGCTAACATGCAGCTCCCCGTGTGGAAAAGCAATGTGCTTTGAATTTTGGAAGAGAGAGCAGGTTTCCTGCTCTCTCTTCCAAAATTCAAAGCAGTTTGCAGTGACAGGACGGGAGCCGCGAGGCTCCCGTCCTGTCATTGCAAACTACAGTGTCCCGGGGGTAGGCACCCCGGGACACTGCAGAAGCCGGCCCTGGGGGGTGGTGGTCCCCAGGGCCATGGAGTGCTCCAGGAGGGGGGCCGCGCGGCCCCCTCCCACCATCTGCAAAGCCCCGGGAGGTGGTGGTCCCCGGGGCTTCGGGGTCCGAAACGGACCCCCACATTTATTTTCTAAGTGCCCCGGGAGGTGGCAGTCCCGGGCGTGTGGGGGCTGGAGCCCCCACACATGTTATTAAAAAAAAAAAGAAGCCCCGGGGGGTGGCAGTCCCCGGGGCTTGGAAGGGCCTTAGAGGCCCCCCCCATAAAATCTAAACCCACCCCCGCATGCCCCCGGGACTTGGGCCACCCGGGGGCAGATTAACATCGAGGCGCGGGAGACCGCGCTTCGATTTTTTTTTTTCCGGCGGGATCCGCGCACCCTAAGCGCATCCCGCCGATTTAAAAAAAAAATGCTTTTCTGCCCAGGGGTCCTTGTGGGACCCCTGAGCAGACCTAGGGGTCAGGGTGTTTCTACCCTGCCCCCTTTGTGCGTTTTGCGCACTTGTTTCTTTTTTTTAATTGGCGGGATCCGCGCAACCTAAGCGCATCCTGCCGATTTAAAAAAAAAAAAAGAATGCTTTTTTCTGCCCATGGGGTCCTTGTGGGACCCCCTGAGCAGACCTAGGGGGTCAGGGTGTTTCTACCCTGCCCCCTTTTTGCGATTTGCGCACTTGGTTCTGTCCCTCGGTTCTACCGAGGGACAAAATGGCTGCCAACACTTCCTGATTTGGAGTGTTTACAGCCAATTAGCATGCAGCTCGTGATCGGGAGGGTACGCGGACCCTACTCGGCCATAGATATATATGTGATTTTATTTGTGATTTTCTCAGAAACTACTGAACGGATTTACACCATTTAAGCAAAAGGCACGACACTGAACCAAGGGCTACCTCTTTGCCAAATTTGGTGTAATTCCGTTCAGCAGTTCAGGCTGTAGCCACGATGAAAGGATCCTACGGAAAAATGAATGGGGAAAACGCGTTTTGGGACCCCCCTTTTTTCTCGGCCCCCGCTTGACGAATCAACCCGAGACTTTCAGGATAGGAGCGGAGCGGAGCGCCCCAACAAGTTGGAAGCTTTCGCGAAGATTCGTCAACCGGCACAAGAGTTATTTCAAATAGAATGTTGCGGATTTCCTATGGAAAATAGGTCCTAACTATAACTATCTACTGGCGACCGCCAGTAGATAATGTATACATATACATATACATATGTATATATATATACATATATATTACCTACTGGCGGTCGCCAGTAGGTAGTTATAGTTAGGACCTAGTTTCCATAGGAAAAGTGTTTTTTTTTTGCCAATATCTTTAGCGTCGTTTGACAAATCTCCGCAAAATTTTCAAAACTAATTGCTCACTCAGATCAGCTCCTGTCTTGAAAGTTTCGAGGTGATTCATCAAGCGGGGGCCGAGAAAAAATGGGGATTCCAAAACGTGTTTTCTCCATGTTCATTTCCATAGGAAACTTTAGACACGGCTACAGCCCGAACTGCTGAATGGAATTACACCAAATTTGGCAGAGATATAGCTCTTGGTCCAGAAAGCACGCTTTTCTTTAAATGGTGTGAATCCATTTAGTAGTTTTTGAGATATTTAAAGATTTACAGATATCTATATTTGAGAATTTTGAGATCTGATTGGCTGAGCCGTCCCGAGCACGAGCTTGCCTCTGATTGGCTGCCAACACTTTAAACTAGGAAGCGTTGGCAGGCCATCTTGTGACTCAATTGAAACGAGTAGGGGGAAAAAGGGGGGAAAAAAGTAGAAGAGGGCAGGGTAGGAACACTGTGACCCCCCTAGGGTGCTCAGGGGGTGCCACAGGGAGTCCGAAGGTTAAAAAACAACATTTTTATATGTTTTCGGTGGTATTCATGTCGGACCTGGATATCACGGTGGGAAAAAGAAAAACGAAGCGCGTTGTCGCGCGCTTCGTTTAATTAAGCCCCCGGGTGGGCCAGTTCCTGGGAGCAATGTCTAGTTATGGACCACCACTTCCTTGGAGCAAATATAATGATATAGGGGGTACGCGTCTTCCCTCCCCCTTCACCCCGAAGAGCAGCACGTCCTTTGAGGTATACATAAAATATAAGTGTGGAGGGGTGAAGTCTCCCCCACACTGTCCCGGGGGGCACTACTTCCCCGGGGCATTCATGAATTAAAATGCGTTGGTCTGTTGCGGACTGCCGGCCCCGGGGAGCATGTTGTTCCCGGGCCTTTAAATTGGATGGATGCGTATCGTCCAATTTCCCTTGAGGAGCTTTCCATGGCCCTGAGTATCGTCATCTCCGAGGGCCGGTTCCAACAATGACCCATGGTGCCTACCCCGGGACATTGTAGTTTGCTATGGCAGGGCGGGATCTCTGCAGAGTTCCCGCTCTGTCATAGCAAACTTCTGCTTCGCTTCATGGAAGTGAGAGGAGGAAATTTGCTCTCGCTTCCATGAAGCGAAGCAGATTTGCTTTTGGGCAAAGGGGGCTTGCATGGAGCATCTGGCTTTGTACAAAAGGAATGCCGGCTGCCGCAGGAGGCGGGGAGCTGGCAGGGACTACGGGGGCATTGGGGCTCTCTGCTCGGTTCCCAAACATTGTGGCCAGGCCCCGGGGGATGCGGTTTCCCGGGCCTAAAATGGCACGGCTGAGTTCTGAGTTACAGGGTGGCTCTAAAAAGAGCCCTTGTTTTCATTATGAGTTTGTTGGAGCTACATGTAAGTGCGGATGCACAGCTTCAGGTTGTTGAGAAAAACTCTGTTTCCTTGATCTGTGAAATGAACTCCATCACTTCTGTATATGTCATCCATATCAAAATGTAGATTGCTGTTGTAGATGGACCCCATTCTATGATCTCTGAGGTATGCAGAAATAGCTTTATTGACATTCTTCCTAGCTTTCTCAATCTGAGGACAGAATTGATTTGACCATTTCCACTTTTGTCTTTGGCATATATTGGAGTATACAAAGACAGTTTGAGGCAAAAGCAACATCAATTGTGCAAAGGTATCCTTCATTAGCATTTCCAGACCTACCCCAGTCAATGTGCCTAGGTCATTGCCACCACAGTGCACAATCATGAGGTCAGGGGGTTGGCGATGCAAAGAGGTTTTAACCAAAGGCAACAATTGGTGCCACTTTAATCCTCTCTGTGCAAACCATTTAATGTCCACATTTTGTAAACCTAGGTCTTTCTCAATACGTCTGTGTTCAGCATACCTTTTGCACCAGAAATCATAGCTGTGTCCTACGATCCACACTAGCATTTTGAAGGTATGGCTGGAAGGAATCAAAAGATGTCTGTAGCTCATGTGGTCCATTGGTAGAATAAGAGATATGTTAAAAGCTGGAGAAGAAGCTTTTTTTTTAGAAAACCGATAACTGATTGGCTGATGAAGAACATTGTGCAGTGAAAACTAGGGTGCATGTTACTTTCATGAAAAAGTATGTTTCTGAATGGTTAATAATTTTTTTTTTAAACGTACACTACATAGGATACGATCAGACATGTAGAAGTCAACCACACCTGCTACTTGCATTTGGAAGGTACTGTTCTGAACTTTAAAAAATCGTGAACTTGTGACCTGCACCTGCCGTTGAATGTTGCAGAAACTGTTGGGATAAAATATGGTGAACCTGTGACCCGCACCTGCCGTTGAATGTTGCAGAAACTGTTGGGATGAAATATGGTGAACTTGTGACCCGCACCTGCCGTTCAATGTTGCAGAAACTGTTGGTATGGTAACTGGCAATAAGGTGATTGGGAGAGGAGTAGAAATAACTGTGGTATTAAAATATGAAATGCAAAATTAATTACAACTGATAAGCTATTAAAGTTAGTTTTTCAAAATGAGTAGTATGTCTAGAAGAAGTGTGTTGTTCAAAATTTGCAGTAGTAGTATTAGAAATAAATGTAAATCCGTATTTGTAAAGCGCAAACTACTCACCCTTATGGGTCTCAAGGCGCTGGGGGCCATCATGGAAATTAAGTGAGCTATTGCCCAGAGTCACAAGGTGCTGAGCTGAGCTGCCACCGGAGCCGGGGATCGAACCGTGAGCCCTGTGCTCCGAAGTCAGCTGCGCTGGCCGCTGCACCACACCTCCACACAGGTTTCTGAATTGTCATAAGGGTTCGGGCTGTATGGCGATGCGGCAGTGTGGGGGAGTCTCCAATCCACAAAATAAGAGAACCAGTTTGGGGCGTTTTAAAAGATAGTTAGAGAGGGTAAATATGAGTAACCAATAGAAATGTGTTTTGCAATTTGAAATAATGAAGGAACGATTTTGATTTGTTATTTACATCTATTTCTGTGCGGAAAGAGAGGGAAAGTTTGCCATTACTGATTTTATCCTTGATGAGAGTCTTGAATTACATTTATTGTTTGAGAAAGAAAATATTGCATGCGTTTGTGAAATTTGAAATCTGCATACCAACTACAGAGGTGAGTTACAAATTAATAAGGTGTGTTATATATTGTGTAGTAGTGGTTAAGTCTTTGGGGTGATATTTTTAAGTTTGAAAATATTTTTTTTTTAAATAACATAGTATTACAGAAGTGTGCTGTTTCACATTTGTTACAAAATGTTCATAGAGTGTGAGTAGTTGCTGAACAAGTACCCCATATATATTTAGGTGTCTTCGAGAAAAAGGAGTGCAGTTTGTCATGTTGAAAGGAGTGCATGGTTTTGAAAGTGAGGTATAGGGTCGATTTGGGTTCCAAAATCGACCCGGGCAACATAAAGGAAATGGCGCACGTTTGCAGATTGTGCCTTGTTGAAAAATACTGGGGAAGAGGGGGGGTTGAGAAGAGGCATGTTTTATTATTAACTTGAGGGAGATGAAAAAAAATGGAAATGTTGCGTGCAGACGTTGTGCTCTGACTTTTCACACTGGTGTGCTATATTTGAATATAAGTGAAGGTAACTGTCACACTCCCTGCCCGTGCAGAATCTGCAGACATGAGAAGGCCGTCAGATCGAGAGACTAAGAATGTCACGTCCCTTGACCACCTCACCTCCCCCCCCACGCTTCCTCCACTTCCCCGTTTGTAAAAGGAAGGTAACAGAGGCGTATTAGCTTTCAAAAATATTACTTCGACCCTCACTGGGCTGCTGGTACCACCTGAGCAGCAGAGAGAAAGTCCCAATCGCCTTTTATGCTACAGAAAAAAGCGGCACACAGTTTCAACATATATCCCGGCCTATTGTACATTGGCCGTGTGCACGGATTTGTTTATAATAGGTGAACTATACGTGATTGTCAGGCACCGTGGCCGTGCAGCATCTGTGTACAGTAGAGGGTCCTACAGATCGAGAGACTAGGAATGATACGTCCTTTGACAACCCCCTCTCCTCTTACACCCCTTCAACGCTTCCTTCTTCCCCGTTTGTTAAAAGAAGGTAAGAGAGGCCTTTGTGCTTCGACAAATATTAGTTTAACCCTCACAGGCTGCTGGTACTACCGGGTCAGGAGAGAGAAACTTCCAATCGCCTTCCATGCTACACAAAAAAGCGGCACACATTTGCAACTTACATACCGGCCCATTGTACATTGTCCGAGTGTTTGTCTTAGCAGTGTGACTTTGTTGAGGTATGTGTGTATGTATTTTCACACGTGTTATGCATCGGAAGATCCGATACCTACAAAACACAGGTATATATCTATTTGTATGTTTCTTTTAAGTATATGCTACTAGGAAAAGGCACAGCCAGATGTACGCATGCTTTCAGTAATATGGTGAGACTTTCAAGTGTGACATGGAAAGGGTTTCTGCTTTGTATTTGGGTAGGCACAACATTGTTAGTAGTTGCTGAGTAGTGAAGATGCAAAAGACAAATGAGGTCAAAGACATGCTGGCAAAGGGATTAGTGATTATGGTACTTCGTATGAGTCTTTGGGAAGGTATTGTTGAAGTGGGCCGTATATATTTAAGTGTCTTCGTGAAATGAGGAATGCAGTCTCTTATGTTGAAAGGACTGCATGGTGTTGTGACTGAGGTACAGGGTTGACCTAAGATCCAAAATCAGCCCGGTCATTGTACGAGAAATAGGCATGTTTGTAGATTGTGCCTTGTCGGAAAATACAGGGGTGTGGGGTTTCTTTACAAGAGATATGTTTTATGAATGTCTGGGAGATAAAAAGAAATGGAAATGTTCCCTGCATATCTTGTGTATGGATTTGTTCACACTGGTGAAGCACATGTGAATATAAGTAAAGGTAATTGTCAGGCTCTCTCCCTGTGCTGAATCTGCATATATTAGAGGGCCGGCAGATCGAGAGTTTGGGAATGACAAGTTCCTTGACTCCCCCCTTCTCTCCCCCCCAACGCTTCCTTCATCTCCTCTTTCTAAAAGGAAAGTAACAGAGGCCCATCTACTGTGAAAAATACCACTTAGACCTTCACTGGTCTGTTGGCGGCATCTGTACAGCACAGAGAAAGTCACAATCGGTTTCGATGCTACACGAGTGCAGAGTGTCATGTTGCAAGGACTACATGGTCTTGTGACTAAGGTACAGGTATGAATTGGGGTCCAAAATTGGCCCGGGAAATGTAAAAGAAATGGCCTTCTGCAGATTGTACCTTGTCGGAAAATACTGGGTGGGGCTTTACAAGGGACATGCTTTATTAACTTCAGGGAGATTAAAAAAATGAAATGTTGCCTGCACACTTGGTGCACGGGTTAGCTCACACTCGTGAAGCACATGTGAATATAAGTTAAGGTAATTGTCAGGCTTCCTGCTCGTGCTGAAGCTGCCTACATCACAGGGGCTATGAAAAAACAAGGAGACCCAAATACAATTGGTCAGGGACCTTTGGGTAATTGAACTATTTCTAAAGACAGTGGTCCCCAGACAGAAAATAAGTTATAAATCAATAAATATAGACCCAATCAGTACTATATTGTAGACATCTGTCCAGCTGGACAGATATTTAATATGCAGTCAAATAATGTTTACAGACAATAAACACGGAACAGTTTAAGTGGGACACAAGCCTGCATCCAACTTAGCAAGAAAGACGTACAACATAAAGTAAGGGGTTCAGGCAAAGGGAATTGTTTGTTTCAAGCACATTTCTAATAGAACAAACAGAATATACATGAGACACCATTGCATAGAAATTAGAACATTTTCACAGGGTGTATATGGTGTACAAGGTGTCGACGGCGTTTCGATCCCTTAAAAGAATAATGGGATCATCCTCAGGACATTATAAATAACATGCCTGTTTTCATATGGCTTAAATTGCTAGAACCATGGAAAAAATGGAGGGAAGGAAAAGGGAAAAAAATAAGTTAAAATTAGACAAATGAAAGTGGCGTATATCCGAAGTGCTCGTGAGATTGTCTCTAATGTGCTGTCCGACGTGATGCGAGGCGCTCCTGAACATGAGAACATGCACGTGGATTTAACGTGCAGTGAAAAATATATATAAAAAGGTGAAGCGAAGGGATAGAAAAAGAGAGGGAAGTTAGGCCGACGATCAAGATGGAAGCGAGATCTGGCGTAGGTGTTGGAAAAGTGAGATATTTCTAACAGTAGCCGTGTAGTGGGTGGCCGGCAAAAGGAAAAGACAGAGCTGAAAGTACTGAAGGGTGAGGGGGCGCTAGCATCTATGGACGTATCATAAGGGGAGGTAGCGCTACAGTACACAATGGCACAGGGGGAGGTAGAGGACAGATTGGGCACGTAAGGTGAGCTAAGGCTTACCCAACGTGAAGAATGGAGCTGTGACAAAAGGTCTTGAGAATCAAGAAGAACGGAAGGCCACCGGCATAGGATATGTAGGGATGGTGGTCTTAGTTATAATCCTGGGGAGTATGCACCGGAGTCAAGGTTCCTGCAGTAGGTAGAATGGGGCAATTGAGCAATTGAGGTTATTGAGGGGAGGAGGGGGTTGGGTATGGAAAGGTAACCGCGGTGTGCAAGGCGAGCGCGCTTACCGGTTAAGGGAGTTCCATTGTGGACATAATTCCAATGAAAAGCAAGCCGCATTTGCGGTCTTGAGCCGTAATACAGGCCAGTGCTAGAAGGAAGGAGCAAGGAGGAAATTAGGATAATGCAAGTGTCAACGGTGGTAGAGGAAAACGGCGTGCAGGGCTATCATGCTTACCGTATGTAATCTAGGGTCCGTCACAGCCTGGGTGTTTCCGGTCACAGAATTGAGTGAACCAGGAGGGAGCATTATATATGGGGCCCTCCAATTGGGAGAAGTGGGTCAGGTGACCAAGAATAGTAAAAATGGAGGAGAGACTGGTAGTTGCCAAACCAGCGGCCATCTTGGAACATGAAAGAATTTATGTGCACATACTTAAAGTGGCTAAAAAAATGAATATAGGCAAAAAGGAAAGTTAACAGGAGTGGAAAATCTGGCCACCTTAGAATAGCATAGAGCAACATGATACTCTGTACATTTCTGGAGCGACACAATCGGTAAAAGGACCTACAAGAGGCATCAATAGAGAGAAGCACATTGGACATTTAAAATGACATAGCAGGGCAGTTCAAAGAGTAATTGTCTATGTTTAGGACCAAGAGCGCATAGATACTCAAAAGCAGTCACAGTTAGATCAATGAAGTCCAGTCCTCCAGAAGATTGAGGCCTGTATGAATACTTCCAGTCCTCAAGATCCATTTCAGTTCCTCCTTGTTAAGGAGCTGCGCCATGTCCGCACCCCTTGGCGGTGGCTTTATCACGCTAATGATTGTCCACCGTATGTCATTTTCAGTGTGACCTGCTGCCTGAAAATGTTCGACAAGAGGAGCATTTGGAGTATTGCAGCGTATTCTGCTGCGGTGCTGGCAGATCCGTATCCGTGCCTTTTGTGTAGTTTGTCCAATGTAGATTTTATTACAAGGACAAAAAATAGCATAAATAACATTATTAGTGTTGCAATTCGAAAAGGTTTTCAGTTCAATCCTGATTTTATCAAAGACAAATTCTTTCCCCTCAATTGTAAACTGGCAAACAATACAATCACCACATTTAGCATGTCCTGTCAGGGGCGGCAGACGTTATGTTATGTTATGTTAATTGGATTTGTAGAGCGCAACGGTTACCCTGAGGTGTCCTGGCGCTATGTACTGCCTGAGGGATAGCGGAGATGGCGGTCATTGAGTAAACAGCCAGGTCTTCAGCCCCCTTCTAAAGGAAAGGAGGTCTGCGGAGTTCCTCAGGTGGAACGGCAGGTCGTTCCAGGCCTTGGAAGTGCAGGTAATAAAACTCCTGCCTCCCCAGCTCGCTTTTTTAAAGGAAGGAACTTGAACATTTTTTCCTCCTGTGGACCGAAGAGTCCTGCCAGGAACATACCATTTAAGCCTTTGTTTCAAATGGTCTGGGCCTGTTCCGTTAAGGGCCTTATAGGCTGTGCAGAGGGCCTTAAAACGTACCCTCTGTTTCACTGGGAGCCAATGTAGCTGAATTAATTCTTTTTTTACCGAGACAAATTTGGGGGTCCCCGACAACAGCCTTGCAGCAGCGTTCTGGGCAATCTGAAGTCTATTGATATGCTGATTTTGGGCGTTCAAATAAAGACCATTACAGTAATCCAGACGTGCCATAACAAGCATCGTCACCACAGTCCTGAGGTCTCCTTCCGATAAATAGGGCTTTATTTTCCTTAAAATTCTTAGTATCAGAAAGCATGCCGACACCACTGAGCTTATATGATCACTGAACGTCAGTCTATTGTCTACTAATACCCTCAGGTTTTTTGCTTTCAAGGTAGGGGTGGGGCAAGTACCCAGGTCGGCTGGCCACCAATCCGGTGTCCAGAGGTGTAGGTTATTTCAAAATACGATAACCTTGGTTTTGCTTGAATTTAGTTTTAAGCAGTTATTCGACATCCATCCTGCTATAGCCTTCATACAGACACGGAAACGCACTCCTGTTTCTTTTTCCTCCCCATCTTTAAACGATAACACTATTTGAGTGTCGTCGGCATAGGAGGTGAGTTGGAAACCAAATGAATTTATAAGGCCTGCCAGCGATCTCACATAAATATTAAAAAGTGTTGGACTCAGAGAAGATCCCTGGGGAACCCCACAGGGAAGGCAGAACGGCTTGGATTTGTTATTATCTAGGTCCACTGTTTGTGTTCTTTTGGATAAAAAGGATTGCAGGAGGCGCCAGGCTGTACCTTGTACTCCTACTTCCGACAAACGGTCCATCAAAACCTCGTGATGGACCGTGTCGAAGGCTGCTGACAGATCTAACATGACCAGCATAGCCTTACCTCCACAGTCCAATGCCTCCCTTACCTCCTCTATAGATTTGATCAAGGCCAACTCCGTGCTATGTCCTGCTCTAAACCCGTATTGAGATGGATGAAGAGTATTGTAAGTTTTAAGGAATGTACTAAGCTGAAGATTCATAGCTTTTTCTGTAATTTTTGCAGGGAGTGGGAGCCGCGAAATTGGCCGATAGCTGCTAGGGTCTGTAGGATCCAAGGTGGGTTTTTTTAATAAGGGAAGGATGGAGGCCTTCTTCCAGTCCTTGGGAAATATCCCAGTGGTGAGTACGTTATTGATCAGTGGATTTAAGACTGATCCTATGATTTCCGAAGAAGCTTTCAAAACTGAGACAGGGCATGGATCCCTAGGGGATCCTGAGCGCATAGAGTTCAAAAGTTTAATCGTTTCTGATGTTTCTAGCAGTGCAAATTTGTCTAGGACAGGTGGGGGGTTGGATCCAAATGGGACTTTATCCAAATGCTGTGACCCAGCACTATTCTGGGCTGAGGTAAATGTAGAGAATATACTTTCTACTTTTTGTTGGAAAAAAACAGCCAGATTTTCACACAGTTCTGGGCTGCTCCCGCATTTGGGAGCTATAGGAAAGGCAAGTTTTTTGACAGTTTTAAAAAGTTCTTTAGCATTGGACTTGGCCTGGAGGATTTGGTTTGAGAAAAAGTTCTTTTTTGTTTCCAACAGTGCTTCCTTATAAAGTTTCAAACTGTGCTTATAGCTTTCTCTGTCATTACTTGTATACCCTTTCCTCCATTCCCGTTCTAATTTTTTACACGCCAGTTTCTGATGTTTTAACTTATCCGAGTACCACAGGGCTGAGGGTTTAGCCCGTTTAGGTGTCCATTTTTTTAACGGAGCCAATTTTTTACAGGCTGCGTCAATCCAATCTGAGTAGGGCGTGACGGCCTCGTCCACCCCGGGGGGGAGAGGGTATATGGTATCCTTCAGCTCCTCATCTAGTTTTAACATATCCAAGTCTTTCCAGGCTCTTTTTTCCAGCATCCCTGAGGGCTTGGGTTTGAATTTGAGGGCTGTTGACTCCTTCAGCTCAAAAATAATGGCGCTATGATCAGACCAAACCAGAGGGAGTATGGCCATACAGGTCAAGTTGGGATCATTCGAGTAAATCCCATCAAGAGTGTGCCCTTTAAGATGGGTTGGCCCTACTATCTGCTGCTTGAGTTCTCCGACTTCCATTATTCTATTCAGGGTAGCAGTGTCTAGATCAGTGGGGACCTCAAGGTGAAAATTAAAATCCCCTAGTACCGTGAAAGATTTTGAGCAGAGTCCCTCTTCAAGAAGAGTACCTAATGATTCTAAAAAACCACCTCTAGGGTTAGGAGGGCGATAGAGTAGTAATCCCTTAAACATATTATGACATTCCATGTGGATATTGAAGGAGAATGCCTCACAAAAAGCATTGGTGGCAGAATGAAATGTAGGCTTCAATGAGTCATGATAGATGACTGCTAATCCACCTCCTCTCTTGAGTGATCTGTTCAAAGTGTGGCAAAAAAATCCTGGGGGGGTGGCTTTCGCTAAGTCCGGTCCTGAGGCTTGGTCTGCCCAGGACTCCGTTATAAAGGCTATTTTAATATTTTCTTCCTCTATCAATAGCGCACACTCTGTGCTGTGTTTGATCAAAGACCTAGCATTTAGTAGTGCACATTTGAGTGGAGGAGTGTCGTCTTTCATTTTGCCTGTGACAGACTTATTAAAAGGGCCGCGCGCAGGTTGATCTCGTATACGGGGCAGCCGGGAGCCACAATTCGGACAGACCCCAAGTGGGCAATTGCGTGCCGTTTCCAGTGTTGTAGTAGGGCAGAATGATGAATCCCCCCCTGGCCTTAACCCCAAAAGCTCCTGCCTTGCATAGGTCAGAACTTTAGACAGACTGCCAGGGGGGCTGGCCCTGAGCCCTGTCCGAGCGCGGACGGGCGCAGACGGGCTTGCCTTAGGCGCGCCTTCGGCACGCCAGCGGCGCGTCCGCGTCAGCATGCCTCTTAAATAGGCAGCGTGGTGACTGGACCGCTAACCCTGCTGACCCCCAAGATGGCCGCCCGCTCGTAGCAGCCCCGGGATTAAAAAATGTGCAAATTTAGCAAATAGAGTGCCCCCACAAGTAAAATAACATTAGTGACTTTTTAAAAAATATTAAAAAGTTGGCAGCTTTAAAATGTTGAAATTGGCAGCGTCACAGCAAAATATCAAGCAGATATAACGGACCGGTCGGGCATTGAACGCAGCTCCGAACCGCTCAGACAGCACAGCGCGTCCGCGTCAGCATGCCTCTTAAATAGGCAGCGTGGTGACTGGACCGCTAACCCTGCTGACCCCCAAGATGGCCGCCCACTCGTAGCAGCCCCGGGATTCAAAAATGTGCAAATTTAGCAAATAGAGTGCCCCCACAAGTAAAATAACTTTAGTGACTTTTTAAAAAATATTAAAAAGTTGGCAGCTTTAAAATTTTGAAATTGGCAGCGTCACAGCAAAATATCAAGCAGATATAACGGACCGGTCAGGCATTGAACGCAGCTCCAAACCGCTCAGACAGCACAGCGCGTCCGCATCAGCATGCCTCTTAAATAGGCAGCGTGGTGACTGGACCGCTAACCCTGCTGACCCCCAAGATGGCCGCCCACTCGTAGCAGCCCCGGGATTCAAAAATGTGCAAATTTAGCAAATAGAGTGCCCCCACAAGTAAAATAACTTTAGTGACTTTTTAAAAAATATTAAAAAGTTGGCAGCTTTAAAATGTTGAAATTGGCAGCGTCACAGCAAAATATCAAGCAGATATAACGGACCGGTCAGGCATTGAACGCAGCTCCAAACCGCTCAGACAGCACAGCGCGTCCGCGTCAGCATGCCTCTTAAATAGGCAGCGTGGTGACTGGACCGCTAACCCTGCTGACCCCCAAGATCGCCGCCCGCTCGTAGCAGCCCCGGGATTCAAAAATGTGCAAATTTAGCAAATAGAGTGCCCCCACAAGTAAAATAACATTAGTGACTTTTTAAAAAATATTTAAAAAGTTGGCAGCTTTAAAATGTTGAAATTGGCAGCGTCACAGCAAAATATCAAGCAGATATAACGGACCGGTCGGGCATTGAACGCAGCTCCGAATTGCTCAGACAGCACAGCGCGTCCGCATCAGCATGCCTCTTAAATAGGCAGCGTGGTGACTGGACCGCTAACCCTGCTGACCCCCAAGATGACCGCCCGCTCGTAGCAGCCCCGGGATTCAAAAATGTGCAAATTTAGCAAATAGAGTGCCCCCACATGTAAAATAACATTAGTGACTTTTTAAAAAATATTAAAAAGTTGGCAGCTTTAAAATGTTGAAATTGGCAGCGTCACAGCAAAATATCAAGCAGATATAACGGACCGGTCGGGCATTGAACGCAGACCCCAGAGTTCATTAAGTGTTCCTGTGTTTTTGGTAGATGGTAGGGCCGCACGTACTAGGTGATCTTTTATGTTTTTTGCTTTACGGAATGTGAACAGGGGGCATTCTAAATTAAGTACCCCTGCATTCAGAACCTCCCAGTGTTTGATAATGCTCTTCCGGATGGTGTGTGATACTGGTGAAAAAGTGGTCACACAGACCATACGGTTCTGTGGTTGTTTTTCTTTAGGTTCCAAAAGTGCATCCCTGGGACAGTACCAGGCTCTTTTAAGGGAGTTACGAACTAGCCTACGTGGGTATCCCCTTGATGTCAGTTTATTGCTGAGGACTTTTGCCTCGCAAAAATAATCCTCTTTTAGTGAGCAATTCTCCTGATGCGGAGAAACTGTGAGTAAGGGAGTGAATCCCTCAGGGCACGAGGATGGTGACTGTCATATCTGAGGAGTGTGTTCCGCTCTGTAGGCTTCCTGAATAAACTTGTAATCAGTACCCCGTCCTTATGCTGAATGTTCAAATCAAGGAATGGGATGGTGGTCTTACTATGTGTCAAAGTAAAGTTGAGTCCGTCACAATTGTTATTGAGCCAGTGGAGAAATTGTCTCATGGTGGTGTCAGAGTCCTGCCAAATCATAAAAACGTCATCTATGTACCTTCTCCACACCGAGATCCCAGTGCGGAATGGGTTCATAGGTGACAGTATGCGACTGGTCTCGAGGTCGTCCATGTAAAGTATGGCTAGGTTTGGGGCAAAAACGGCCCCCATAGAAGTACCCTTTACCTGCTGATAATATTGTTCATCAAAAAGGAAAAGATTCCTAGTGAGGCAAATCTCCAAAAGTTGAAGTATAAAGACCGTGGGTACAGCATGGGGCCTTGGTCGTCTGTTGAGGACTCGTTCAATGATGAGGAGGGAATCAATTTGAGGAATATTGGTGTAGAGCGACTCCACATCTAACGTGCAAAGGGTGTCGGATGTGGGGTTGAATGGGTGTTCATCAACTAAATTGATCATAGCCATACTGTCACGTATGTAGCATTCAGTCTCAGGTACAAAATCCTTAATGAAAAAGTTCACATATTGGCCCAATGGTTCCAAGATGGAGCCGCAGCCCGATACTATGGGTCGGCCAGGTGGATTGTACTGGCTCTTGTGAATTTTAGGGAGAGTGTAAATCACAGGTGTACGAGGTGACGTGGTGTTCAGAAATTTGTGTTCATGTTTGCTAAGAAACCCATGTTCTAACCCTTCATTTGTGACTTGAAGGATGAGTTTCTGCAATTCCCTGGTGGGGTTGGTAGGCAGTCTGAAATAGTGGTCAGTGTTAGTCAGCTGTCTCAGGATTTCATTCTTGTATTCATCTCTCTCTTGGAGGACTATACCTCCCCCTTTGTCAGCGGGTTTTATAACAAGGGTGGGATTGGTTTTCAAATTAGAGAGTGCTTTTTTCTCTTCCATTGAGATGTTGTAAGGAATGAATCGACGTGACGTTTCCAATTGGGTAACGTCATTGAGAACTGGAGGACTGGACTTCATTGATCTAACTGTGACTGCTTTTGAGTATCTATGCACTCTTGGTCCTAAACATAGACAATTACTCTTTGAACTGCCCTGCTATGTCATTTTAAATGTCCAATGTGCTTCTCTCTATTGATGCCTCTTGTAGGTCCTTTTACCGATTTTGTCGCTCCAGAAATGTACAGAGTATCATGTTGCTCTATGCTATTCTAAGGTGGCCAGATTTGCCACTCCTGTTAACTTTCCTTTTTGCCTATATTCGGTTTTTTAGCCACTTTAAGTATGTGCACATAAATTCTTTCATGTTCCAAGATGCCCGCTGGTTTGGCAACCACCAGTCTCTCCTCCATTTTTACTATTCTTGGTCCCCTGACCCACTTCTCCCAATTGGAGGGCCCCATATATAATGCTCCCTTCCGGTTCACTCAATTCTGTGACCGGAAACACCCAGGTTGTGATGGACCCTAGATTACATACGGTAAGCGTGATAGCCCTGCACGCCGTTTTCCTCTACCACCGTTGACACTTGCATTATCCTAATTTCCTCCTTGCTCCTTCCTTCTAGCACTGGCCTGTATTATGGCTCAAGACCGCAAATGCGGCTTGCTTTTCATTGGAATTATGTCCACAATGGAACTCCCTTAACCGGTAAGCGCGCTCGCCTTGCACACCGCGGTTACCTTTCCATACCCAACCCCCTCCTCCCCCTCAATAACCTCAATTGCTCAATTGCCCCATTCTACCTACTGCAGGAACCTTGACTCTGGTGCATACTCCCCAGGATTATAACTAAGACCACCATCCCTACAGATCCTATGCCGGTGGCCTTCCGTTCTTCTTGATTCTCAAGACCTTTTGTCACAGCTCCATTCTTCACGTTGGGTAAGCCATAGCTCACCTTACGTGCCCAATCTGTCCTCTACCTCCCCCTGTGCCATTGTGTACTGTAGCGCTACCTCCCCTTATGATACGTCCATAGATACTAGCGCCCCCTCACCCTTCAGTACTTTCAGCTCTGTCTTTTCCTTTTGCCGGCCACCCACTACACGGCTACTGTTAGAGATATCTCACTTTTCCAACACCTACGCCAGATCTCGCTTCCATCTTGATCGTCGGCCTAACTTCCCTCTCTTTTTCTATCCCTTCGCTTCACCTTTTTTATATATATTTTTACCTGCACGTTAAATCCACATGCATGTTCTCATGTTCAGGAGCGCCTCGCATCACGTCGGACAGCACATTAGAGACAATCTCACGAGCACTTCGGATATACGCCACTTTCATTTGTCTAATTTTAACTTATTTTTTTCCCTTTTCCTTCCCTCCATTTTTTCCATGGTTCTAGCAATTTAAGCCATATGAAAACAGGCATGTTATTTATAATGTCCTGAGGATGATCCCATTATTCTTTTAAGGGATCGAAACGCCGTCGACACCTTGTACACCATATACACCCTGTGAAAATGTTCTAATTTCTATGTAATGGTGTCTCATGTATATTCTGTTTGTTCTATTAGAAATGTGCTTGAAACAAGCAATTCCCTTTGCCTGAACCCCTTACTTTATGTTGTATGTCTTTCTTGCTAAGTTGGATGCAGGCTTGTGTCCCACTTAAACTGTTCCGTGTTTATTGTCTGTAAACATTATTTGACTGCATATTAAATATCTGTCCGGCTGGACAGATGTCTACAATATAGTACTGATTGGGTCTATATTTATTGATTTATAACTTATTTTCTGTCTGGGGACCACTGTCTTTACATCACAGGGGCGACAGATCGAGAGACTGGGAATGACACGTCCCTTGAGCCCCCCCTCCTTCCTCCCGCTCTCTAACGGTACTTCTCCCCTCGTTTGTAAAAGGAAGGTAACAGAGACCCATCTGCGTTGACCCTTACTGGGCCACTGGCAGCATCTGAGGAGCACAGAGAAAGTCGGAAATGACTTTTATGCTATACAAAAAAGCTGCACACAGTTGCAACTTACATATCGCCTCAATTTACATTGCTCGATGATTCGTCTTAACAGTTTAACTTTGCTGAGGTATGTGTATGCTTCAACATGTATTTTCACACGAGTTATGTATTGGAAGATCCGATACCTATAAAACACAGCTATAGATCTATTTGTATGTTTGTTTTAAGTATGATGCCACTAGGAAAAGGCACAGGGAGATGTTTGCATCCTTTCAGTAATATGGTGAGACTTTCAACTGTGACATGGAAAGGGTTTCTGGTTTGCATTTGGGTAGGCCCAACATTGTTAGTATTTGCTGAGTAGTGAAGATGCAACAGGCAAATGAGGTTAAAGAGATGGTGGCAAAGGAATTAACTGTCACTATTGTATTTGTAACATGTGACACAGACATGAATCATTTTAAAAAATGTATTTTAAATAACATGGCGTAATGTGCAGTATATGTACCACAGCAAAAATAAAATTGTATGATAGAAATATAATCAGTATAGTAGTGAATCAATATCTGATAAAGAGAGATGTCATCATAAAAGAGAATAGAGAAAAGACTATCTTGCATAACGTTTCTCTCCCTGCTAAAAGAAGTATTATTATAAAATAGAACATCTCAGAGGTTTGCCTGCAGACTACCTAACTTTTAATATAGATAGTAATTGTAAATTACAGAATCTGTTTCGCTGTTCTCCTTGGAAACAGTTCTATCCAAGTGTGTGTGCCAGTTATTCGTATATTCCAATTGTATCACAGTACGGGTGTTCAACAAGAATTTCAGTGTATATTTTTATACAAGTGCTAGGCCCTAACCACAACAAAATAACAAGGGACACTGTTTATTGACTTTGCCTACAATGTTCAATTTAAAGTGTCAAAAAATGCTCAACACAAACACAGGAGATAGTTGTTATGTGAAAAGTACGAACGAGGTAGTTAGTAAAATTTACGTTTGTGTTATCGTGCGTAAAAGCTGGATAATGGATGCATGGTTGATGGTAACTTAGTGAAGTTGATAATGTCCCCAACGGCCAAGTCGCCCGTTTCGTCGGCCAGCTCTGTAACACCCAGGCAAACAGAGCGCAAACATAAAGAGAGCGTAACCAAGTCTGTAAAGGGGAATTCGTAAAGAAAGTCAATATCTGAAAATCCAAAAAGGAACAAAAAGCGAAATGAGAAAAAGGAAAAAAAACAGTGTTCTTGAAGTGTAGAAATAAGAGGCCGTCAAATCGGGTTACCATGCGCACTTATGGAGATCCATCGAAGTTCAAGAACTCAAAAGCACAGTGATATGCAATCAACTCCAAAAGGTCATCTGCACTTCTCCAAGCAAAGAGGGTCGCCATCCAATTCAGCAAGTCAAAAGAACAGACATGGTCATCGTAATCTTCTGCAAGCAGGAGCATGTCAGGGCAACGTGCGTGATATTCGATGATAGTCTGCTGCAAGAGGCGCTGCGCATGAGCGCATGTACTCCATCTCCCCCCTATTGCATTATTAAACGCATCCATCAAGCGTGTGTCTCTGGAACAGTCCTGGTCATGAGCCAGCAATGGTCGCAGCAACAGTTCATAATCCAGGCGACCGCTTGAAGTAGTAGAGAGGCAGACATGCAGGTCGCTTTCAAAGGGGCACCGGAGACAGTAGAACACAGGTTGCACGCAGGTGAAATACACGTAGCGGAAATTCAGCCTATAGCTGATGCCAAAAATCGCCAATGGCAAGCATTCAAAAAGTTGTAGCATCCATTCACGGTACAGCCGCAATTGACCTGGTTGGGGTTGAAGCATAGGACGGGTAGCCATATCGCAGTAGGTGCTGAAGAACGAGCACTGCGCAAACCAGCAAGAGCAGCAAGGGAAACCGCCAAATGCGCTTGCAAAATTAGAATGAATAAAATCCGGTATTACTATAGAAATAGTCTGAAAAGAGATAACAAGGCGCGAGTCGGTTTGTTTAAAAAAATGTGGTAGTCCTTCAGTTTCAGACTGATTAAATATTTGGTAGTATAAATTGTGCAAAATGTAGTGGGAGATTGGTATAGAGCAGTGAGTCAATGTCACTTGGTGGTTTAGCCACGTGCTATTTGAAGGTCTCACGAGCTGATGTGAGAGCCACTTCTTGTTGAAACAATAGCGCTTTGAGTTAGTGTACGCTATTAAATTCTGTTTTCAAAGTAGGAATGGAAGGCCAGACCAAACTATCCGCAAATGAATGTGGGGTAGGACACAAGACATTGTTGCAACATGTAACACGTTGTGAAAGAGTTGGTATGTACGGGACACCTGCGTGTAAGCCACAGCACTTGCGGTTATTTGGAATAAGATAACTGCTTTTGAAAAGCACACTGAGCGTGGGAATAACAGCAGCTACTGGAGTTTGTTTAAAAAAACTGTTTAAATTACGGGCGGAAAGTTACAGTCTCCGTTTAATTTAACTTGTGTACAAACTAAAGAATATTCAACGGAACAAACACTGAGGTTCTCTGTTAGGAAAACTTACTTATCTTCATTCTGACAGCAAAATGCAAAACCAACGAATCCAATTTATGAATAAAAATAGTTTCAAGGTAGTTAAATGTATGAACGGGGCAATGTTTTAGGCCGTCAAGGAGGCAGTGCTGTACACACATCCAATCAATCAGACATTACCAACACAATTATGCAATCCCCCCGTTTTTATTCTTGCACTTAATTAATGACTCAGGCAGTACCAAAGCACTCATCGATTCCCTCAGGTACTACCCATGCATTCCCACAATGACCCAGAAATTACTCTCGAAGTCATCTTTTTACTCAGGCAGTTTCCATGCAGTGTTGTAGACAGGTAGGTGTTATCTTTTCACTGATTTAGTCACTGAGGCAGTAGCCATTCACTCATAGAATCAAGTAGGCAATACTACCACACAAATTAAATCAATCATGGATTACTTATGCAGTCATGCAATGAGCGAGGGAGTAGTTTTGCACTCAAGCATTCACTCAGGCACTATGTATGCAGAGATGAATTTCTTGAAGTACAATCTATGCACTTATTCATTCAGTGAGGTACAAGGGAAGAATTTCTCCAATTATTCTTGCAATACACTGGAACTCATAGAAACTGTGAGGCAGTACTGTTACAGTCATTTTTTCACTACAGGAGTATGCATGTATTTATGTAATCTGCAACACAGTTTAGTTATAGTCAGAGAATGCCTTACAGTAGTACAAAAGAGCTTATGCAATCACTCAATAACGCCTCACCCGCCTTTCATACTTTTAAAAGTAATTATGGACAGTTGGATGTATCAAATAATAGTAAAAAAATACGTTAAACATTTTTTTCTTAAATTTGTTTTTTATTTGTAAATTTTAACAAATACAAGTTTCAATGATACATGAGTGTAGTGTGTCATGTTGAAAGAACTACATGGTCTTGTGTCTGAGGTACTGGGATGAATTGGGGTCCAAAATCGGTTCGGGGAACGTAAAGGAAATGGCCCACGTTTGCAGATTGTTCCTTGTCAGAAAATACTTGGTGGGGGAGGGGGGAAGTTTTAGAAGATACATGTTTTATTAATTTCAGGGAGATAGAAAAAAATGAAATGTTGCCTGGACACTTGGTGCACGGGTTTGCACACACTCGTGAAGCACACATGAATATAAGTGAAGGTAGTTGTGAGGCTTCCTGCTCGTGGTGAATCTGCGTATATTACAGGGCCGGCAGATCGAGAGACTGGGAATGATATGTCCCTTGCCCCCCCCACATCCCCCTCCTGCTCCTTCCTAACGCTTTCTCTCCTCCCGTTTGCAAAAGGAAGGTAACAGAGGTCTATTTGCGTTCAAAAATACCACTTAGACCCTCACAGGGCTGCTGGCGGCATCTGACCAGCACAGAAAAGTCTGAATCGGTTTCAAAGGTATACATAAAAGCCGCACACCGTTGCAAGTTACATAGTAGCCCATTGTATATTGCTCTAGTGTTCGTTTTAACATTTTGACTTTGCTGAGGTATGTCTATGCTTCTACATGTATTTTGACATGTTTTATGCATTGGAAGATCCGATACCTATAAAACACAGGTATACATCTATATTTATGTTTCTTTTAAGTATGATGCCACTAGGAAAAGGCACAGAGAGATGCATGCATGCTTTCAGTTATATGGTGAGACTTTCAATTGTGACATGGAAAGGGTTTCTGCTTTGTATTTGGGTAGGCACAATACTGTTAGTAGTTGCTGAGTAGTGAAGGTGCAAAAGAGAAATGAGGTCAAAGACATGCTGGCAAAGGGATTAGTGATTATGGTAGTTCGTATGAGTTTTTGGGAAGGTATAGCTGAAGTGTGCTATTTTTTTTAGTGTCTTTGTGAAATGAGGAGTGCAGTCTCTGATGTTGAAAGGACTGCATGGTGTTGTGACTGAGGTACAGGGTGGAATTAGGATCCAAAATCGGCTCGGTCAACGTAAGAGAAATGGCCACGTTTGTGCCTTGTCAGAAAATACAGGGGTGGGGGGGGGTTTCTTTACAAGAGATATGTTTTATGAATGTCTGGGAGATAAAAAAGAAATGGGAATGTTCCCGGCACATTTTGTGTACGGATTTCTTCACACTGGTGAAGTACATATGAATATAAGTGAAGGTAATTGTCAGGCTCTCTCCCTATGCTGAATCTGCGTATATTAGAGGGCCGGCAGATGGAGAGTTTGGGAATGACACGTTCCTTGACTCCCCCCCATTCTCTCCCCCCAACGCTTCTTCCCTCTCCTCTTTCTAAAAGGAAAGTAACAGAGGCCCATCTACCGTGAAAAATACCACTTCGACCTTCACTGGCCTGTTGGTGGCATCTGTACAGCACAGAGAAAGTCGTAATCAGTTTCAATGCTACACGAGTGCAGTGTGTCATGTTGCAAGGACTACATGGTCTTGTAACTAAACTACAGGGATGAATTGGGGTCGAAAATCGGCCCAGGAAACGTAAAAGAAATTGCCTTCTGCAGATTGTACCCTGTCGCAAAATACTGGGGGGGGCTTTCCAAGGGACATGTTTTATTAACTTCAGGGAGATGAAAAAAATGAAATGTTGCCTGCACACTTGCTGCACGGGTTTGTTCACACTCATGAAGCACACGTGAATATAAGTCAAGATAATTGTCAGGCTTCCTGCTCGTGCTGAAGCTGCCTACATGAGAGGGCCGGCAGATCGAGAGACTGGGAATGAGACATCCCTTGATGCCCTCCCCTTCTTCCCGCTCTCTAACGGTTCCTCTCCCCTCGTTTGTAAAAGGAAGGTAACAGAGGCCCATCTGCGTAGAAAAATACCACTTAGACCCTCACTGGGCTTTTGGCGGCATCTGACAAGCACAGAGAAAGTCGTAATCGACTTGTATGCCATACAATAAAGCCGTACACAGTTGCAACTTACATATCATCCCAATTTACATTGCTTGACGATTCGTCTTAACAGTTTAACTTTGCTGAGGTATGTTAATGCTTCAACATGTATTTTCACACGAGTTATGTATCGGAAGATCCGATACCTATAAAACTCAGGTATAGATCTATTTGTATGTTTCTTTTAAGTATGATGCCACTAGGAAAAGGCACAGAGAGATGCATGCATCCTTTCAGTAATATGGTGAGACCTTCAAATGTAACATGGAAAGGGTTGGTGGTTTGCATTTGGGTAGGCACAACATTGTTAGTAGTTGCTGAGTAGTGAAGATGCAACAGGCAAATGAGGTTAAAGACATGGTGGCAAAGGAATTAGTGATGATGGTACTTTGTATGAGTGTTTGGGAAGGTATTGTTGAAGTACACACTATATATTTAAGTGGAATGAATAGTGTTTTGATATTTGAAATAAAGAAAATTGCAATGTAAATATTTGCTTGGTAGTTAATATTAGTAATCATATGTAATTATTTTAAAATATTGAATAGATGTAAGAAACTATTGAAACTGTTCTTTGTTTTTCAGAAAATTATTTTGTTTGGATCACAAATTTAAGATGGCAAGAAAAGATGAAAAGAGAAGAAAACAAGAAAAAAGATCTACTTAAAGAAAAGTAAAAAGACTGCGTTACAAGCAAATGACAATGTTACTAAGGATAACGTTTGTTAAGGCAAAAGCACTACACACTTTCTTAAAAGAGTTGTCGAGAAATTACACAAACAGAATAGGAATGAAAGGAAAAAGAAGAGTTTTTCAACTAAGGAGAAGGAGAATGACACTTCAAATGGTAAAAAAATTAGTTTTTGGGAAAACAACACATGTTACATGAAGACAAAAATTTTTAACAGATTCGACAATGACTCTTTTGAAGTAGAGTAATTCAGAATTTATTGAAAGATTGTAAGAAGTATAAAAGAAGATTACTAGCATATAAGCAGAAGCAACAGATTGAAACTGTAGTAGATACTGCTTTTGATTTGAACAAAAATGATTTATTTTACTATTGAAGAGAATGAAAACATTGGATAAAATAATGAAGTTTCTGAAAGACAAAAGCAATAGAAAAAGACTTGTTAATAGAAGTAACTTTTGTAAAAGTTTCACTGGTGAATGGAAACACACTTCTACTAGTGAGCCTTTCTTTAATGAAGAAATCTACTTTCAACAAAACACGTTAGCGTTTTCAGTTGATACTAGTGGTCGATGCTACAAAGTTAAAAATGGTTGTCCCATTCCAAAAGAAGAAATGGTTGTTAGGAGTGCAGAAGAAGTAATAGCTGAAGAAGTGCAAGGGAATCGCACACAAGCTCCTGTATATAAGTGGGATTGTAGCAGTATTTGCAGTATTCAACAGGAATCTATTGACATAATGCGACATTTTTTACGACAATATGCAAACAAAAGTGTTAAACAGAAGATTAGGTTGTTACAAGGACTAGATCCATGTAATGTAAGACGATATACTAAGTTGCACGGATATTCTCTGGCTTGTCTTTCAAGAAAAGTGTGTAACAGTACTTTTCATCACTTAAGAATGTTAGCAGTACACCACTCAGGAATGTGGAACTTTGTAAGGAAAGTGTACTATGTAAAAACTCCTGCATTATGTTTAAGTGAACTGAACACAGCTCTTTTACATGGTTGTTTATCAGATGTAGAAAAAATGTGTGATGAAATTGAGTTTTGTTTTTTTTGGTTCAGAACAGCAGTGTGTAGAAAGTGAGAGCTTGACAAGTGCAGATGTTGAAGAACATGGGAAAGAAATTAGCATTGATCAGTTTGTAGAAGAAATTAGAAAGTTTAAGACAGTGTCTTCTGAAAAACCAAACTATGTTTGTATTTGTTGTCGACGTACTGATTATAGAAGTCAAACTAGGAATGTTAATTTATATTTAAAAAGTGAAAAGGAGAACAATGATAGGTGCAGCAATTTGGAGCTTACTTGTTGGTGGAAGGTCGATTTGAGTTGGGTACTGATCAACGTATTTGTAAATATTGTTACAACAAATTAGAAGAGAACAAAATGCCAGCTAGAGGAGTACATAACAAGTTAGAGTTAGTAGCTATTCCAGAGGAACTGGAAGATTTGAATACATATGAGTCAGTTCTTATTCAATCTGTTCACCCATTTCAAGCTATAATTCATATGGAGCCTAAAACAGGTAAACTGCCACCAACAGATTAACAAAGAGATCTGAAAGGAAGAGTTGTGTACTTACCTTTAGATTTTAAGAAAAATATTGAAACTGTTGGTGGAGACAAAGAGGAAAATGAGCCAGTAGTTATTCTAGTAAACTGTGTACCAACAAAGAGTCGGAAAATATGGCAAGAGTTTGTAGATGTTAATAAACTTCAAAAGGCTACCTTATATCTTGTAGAGAACAATATTTATTATAAAACTGTAAATGTTGATGAACAGGTAATATGTTTAGAAGATGAATCAGATATTTCAAGTGGTCAAATAGAGAAAGTGGACAAGTCGAGGAGTGAAGAGATTTATGAACATTACACAATATGTCCTCTACATTCAAAAGAAGTAATAGGAAACAGCATTGAATTATTTCAAATGAAAAAAACAAAGTGAACTCCAATGAGTGTATGGGAGAAAAGCTTAGAAGCTCGTTGTTTTCCACAGCTGTTCCCCACTGGACAAGGTGGACGATTTGATGAGCGACATGTACGGATTCCAGCTTCAGAATATTGCTCAACAAGATTAAACTCTGAAGATCCTAGATTTCGACAGTGCATTCCATGTATATTTCACCTTTTTTTTAAAAGTGATTTGTCTTCTCTTTCGTATGCAGTGAACCACATACTTAAAATGGGAGTTCATCAATCACATGTTTCAGCCAAAGAATTCATGGACAAAGTTCAACAAACAGATGAAAATTTAGAAGCACAGTTAATTAATTTGATGGCATGTCAACGTGGTACCAATGAGTATTGTTTTTGTCGTCATGGTGAACTTAAGTGTATGTTAAGAAACTTAGGTACACCAACATGGTTTGTAACACTTAGCTGTGCTGAGTATGCATGGGAAGATTAACTTGAATTTCTACGAGAAGCAAATTCCAATATAAAAAATATTGAAATGAAGACACCTGGAGAACTGTGTTCATTGGATCCTGTAAATGTGTGCAGGTAATTTAATCATAGGTTTCAAACTATGATGTCTTTTATCTGCAATAAAAATAATTGTCCTCTTGGAGAAGTTATTGATTTTTTTTGGAGAAAAGAGTACCAAGCGAGAGGTGCTCCGCATATACACATACTATTATGGATAAGGAATGCTCCAAAATTTGGAACGGATACTGATGAAACAGTATTGTCTTTCATCGAACAGTATGTTACCGTTGACATTCCAAGAGAAGGACGAGAAAATAGCTTGAGACAAAAAGTTTTGTGTTTCCAAAGTCACCGTTGTGGAAAGTACTGTCGAAGAAAATACAAGTCTAAAGGAAAATTTTATACCAAGTGTTGGTTTGGATTCCCACGTCCAGTAATTTCTAAAGGAAGAGTAAATTCTTTTTTGTCTGCTGTAAGGCATACAATAACTCGGAAATCTCCCAACAATACGTACAACTTAAAAAGAACAGAACAGTCAAAGTATATTAATGACTAAAATCCAGTTATTTTGAAAATGTGGAATGCAAAAATGGACATTCAATATGTTGCAGATAATTCAATTGCCGTTGCACGCTATGTTACATCATATATAACGAAATCAGAAAAGACAGAGATGAAAGAAATTTCACAAGAGAAGAGCCTTAGCAAAAAATTGTACAGCTTTAGCTTGAAAATGCTTTCCCACAGATAAATTGGATCCTATGAATGTTCAGATCGCTTGTGCTCTTCCAGTTTATATTCAAAGTCACGAGGAATCATTTGGGTAAGTTTAGGTCTTGCCTGCACACGAAATAGAGTGTTGAAAACATTAGAAGAAATTGAATACTTAGCACTGAATGAACCAGAAAGTACAGAAATTCATAAAACTAATATGTTGGGTACATACTATCCTAAAAGGAGCCACATCTGGAAGAGCTATGTCTGTATGAAATACTTCAACATTACAGCTTTAAATGAAATGTTACACCAAAACCAAATATAAAACAAGGAAAATATGCAGTAATTGGATGTGACGGTTGTTTAGTAAAACATGCCAAAGGAAATCTTATTAACCACAGAAAACTCAGTTGAACATGATAATAAATTGGAATATCAGAAGCTGTCTGGAGATGCTTGTTATGAAGTGTCAAGAGTGCTGAAGAAAATGAAACTTTTAATCATTGATGAGGTGAGCATGGTCTCAAACTTAATGCTTGCCTTTGTACACTTGAGAATGCAACAGGTTTTATAAACAGATTACGATGTTCTGTTTGGAGGAAAACATTTAATTGTATTTGGAGATCTACTACAACTAACTCCTGTAAAAGGACAACCAGTTTTTAAAACACTTGTGCATGAAGATACTAGGAAATCTTTGTGAAGTTTTGGAAATGTGAACATGTGGTTAAATTTTGAATATAAAGAACTTATAAAGAATATGCGACAAGCAAGTGATGAAGAATATGGAAATATTCTCAAAGATATAAGAATTGGTGTCCTAACGAAACATGGTAAACAAGCTTTAGAAAATCGGCTACTAAGGAACTTGTTTACAACTGAAAACACAGCAGCTGAAGTAATGTACAAGAAGATTGGAGAAAAGAAGTCTATAGTTTGCCTCATGCCTACACTGCAAGAGTGTTGTACATTTAATCAAGATCTTCTGAAATTGGAAAAACAAGAAATAGTTCACATTCAAGCTATTGATAAAATTGAGCACCAAGGAGTGACTATTCTTCTTTCAGAGAAAATACAGACTAAATTGCACTCTTTGGAAAAGTCTGTATCTAAAACTGCTGGCTTAGAAAAAACTTTAGATGTATGTATAAAGTGTCGGGTAATTTTGCGGCGTAATTTGAATGTAGAAGAAGGTTTAGTAAATGGAGCAATGGGGAAAGTTGTTGACTTTGTAAAATATCAGAACAGAGATGGAATAGAATTCTTGAAAATAACATTTGATCAGATTACAAAGGTAAGACAGATTGGGCGTTGTGCTGTATGTTTTATGCTCGTAAAAAAAACTTGCATGTTCGCAGAAAACAGTTTCCTCTGTCTTTAGCATATGCAGTAAGTATTTATAAATCTCAAGGTTTAAGTATAGACAGTGCTTTGGTAAATATTGGAAGTACAGTGTTCAAAAAGGGAATGGCATATGTTGCATTATCTCGAGTAAGAACATTGTCTGGTTTGTATTTGATTGATTTCGATGACAACAAGATTAGTGCTGATGTAAATTGTGTTAGAGAATATAATCGTTTAAGAAGACTTTATACACCAAATTTAGGTGAATATCCCATTTATGAGAAACGTGTTGCATGTTCAAAACGAAAATATGTTAAAGAATCAAGTGTGGTTGAAAAAATTTTAAAAAAATGAAGAGAAAGGAAAAGGTGTAAAGAAACAGAAAATGGAAGGTGTTGATGACGTTGTGGGATGCCAATTGGAAAATAGTTCAGGTATCAACTGTTACGCTAATGTGATTTTGAATGTTATAGTTTATCTACAAGATCTTCATCATGAAATCATGGGAAATCATGAAAAAGATTATGTTCTGCACTACATTATGTATTTGAACAATTGACAACTGACAGAAGTAAAATCCATACTACTCGTGGTATTCGCCATCTCTTGGATATATGTACTGGTTCCTTGACCTTCAGTCTTAATATACAACAAGATGCACAAGAATTTCTAATGCTTATGCTTGGAGTATTAGAAGATGAAAGAATACAGATTGAAAACTTATTTGGACTAAGTTACAAATGGGATCAAAAATGTGAACAGTGTTCATTAACTTCAAGCACTGAAGTCGACACAGAACGATTCATATACTTAACAATACCAGACTGCAAATCTGTACCCTTTAACAAATTAGTAAAAGCAGCAAATCATGATATGAAATGTTCTCATTGTAAATCAGAGATGTTATCTACATTACACATAGAAAGATATGGAAAATATCAGATTTTAATGCTACAACGTTGTAGAGCAAATGGAAGAAAACTGGAAACCAACATTTTTTTTTTGTTGCCAGTCAAATATCTATTCCTGGAAGAACTTTTACAACAGTGGCTATTATTTTTCATGCTGGACCTACTACAACATCTGGACACTGTACTGTGTATTTAAAGTGTAATAAAGGATACACACATTGCAATGATGCACACTTGGAAATAAAACCCAGATTGCCTTACGAATTACCAAATTCATATTTGATATTTTTGAAGCCAAAGTTTTGAATACATCATTCGGCCTATTGGGAAGATGTAAACACGCTTTAATGAATTCATATTGGATATTTTGCAACCTAAAGTTTTGAATACATTATTCAGCCTATTGGGAAGATGTGAACAGAAAGTAGAGAGCACTGGAAACAATTACTAATTATAACTGGCGTTTAAACTATAATTTGTGCTGATTGGTATTGCATTTGGAAAAATTGCGTTGAAAAGCAAATAGTTTACATATTTGTTCTATATATTGTAGGAGATGTAAATGAGTGTACGTTTTGAAAATGTTCTTGAGATAAATGAAAGACGTACTGTAGAAGAAGGATGTAATGAAAAAATTGTAATGAGGAACATATATAGGTACACATATTAAAAATAATGTTGTACGCTGATTTTTTTTTTTTTTCAACAATCTAGTTGATTGTTTTTTACCCCGCTGTTTCATGATGATAATACATTGACATCAATGTGTATAGTGAAGTTAAGTGGAATCTGAGAACAGCAAAAAGGGAAAATGAAATGTTATGTAAATCTTAAATTATGTTGTGGTCTTAAAAAAGTAAAAGTATGATTTGTGTAATATATTACATTACATAACAGTTTTTGGTTTCTTTCATTGTACGTAGTGGTAAACTTTGAAAAGAGTTTTAATGATGAATAGCACAACAGTACTTTGAAATAGTTGAAGAGAGTCATGTTTCTAAATTACCTAAACAGGTGAGATTACATAACATAATATGTATCATAACGTAAAAGAATGTTTGAACACCATTTATATGTTATTTGTTTGAAATTTAAAAAACTGTGATCCTTTATAGTGTTGGGTAACTTTGGTCATATAGCTGATCTAATCTGGTAGGTAGTTTTTCTTTTATACAGACAATAGGTATGCTCTCATGTATCTCTGTAGCATAATGTTAGCAGTTAAACCAATAATCCAGACATTAGATTTTTGTTTTTCCATTTGCAGAGGCACAGCCTATGCACTGATAGCATCACCCACACAGTACTCATGCACTTATGCAATCACCAACAGAGTTCACATGTTCTCATACAATCAACCAGGCACTAGTGTTGCATTCAGGCATTCAGTCAGACAGTACCTATGGAGTAATCCATTCACTGAGGCTGTTGCAGGGATTCTGGGTAAGATGACAAGTATGTGTACAATTATGGGACCTTACTAGGTAGCAACTGAGTCATCCTATTACCTAAGTGCCCATAAGGCCCGGAGCAACTTTTTATATTGTATTATTTGCTGTCCTAATCCGTTACAGAGAAATAAATGATTAGACAAATCAGAACACAACATTCCCATATGTCTCAGGAATTCTGTTAACAAGACACACCCTTTAACTGTCACTATTGTATTTGTAACATCTGACACAGACATGAAACATTTTAAAACATTTATTTTAAATAACATGGCGTAATGTGCAGTATATGTGCCAGAACAAAAATAAAATTGTATGATAGAATTATAATCAGTATAGCAGTGAATTGATATCTGATAAAGGGAGATGTCATCATAAAAAGAGAATAGAGAAAAGACTATCTTGTGTAACGTCCCTCTCCCTGCTAAAAAGAAGTATTATTATATAATAGAACATCTCAGAGCTTTGTCTGCAGACTACATAACTTTAAATATAGATAGTAATTGTAAATTACAGAATCTGTTTCGCTGCTCTCCTTGGAAATGGTTCTATCCAAGTGAAATGAAAAATGAAATTTGTACTTGTAAAGCGCACTGTTACCCTAGGGTGTCCTGGCGCTGTACGCATACCGCTGTGGAACCCTTCCTGTCTTTTCCCTGTGAAATGTCCACTCCTGGGCACCCCCAAGGTGAAGCCAGGCATCCCAGCGCTGGTGGGGCCGTTGTGGAGATTAAGCAAGCTATTGCCCAGAGTTGCACCCATGATTAGAATAGGCACCAAGGCGAGAATTATCAGGTCTGAGGAAATTGAGCCCAAGACCCGCCGAGGCGGGAATTGAACCCTGGTCCCGGGCCAGATCTCTGCATCAGGGTCTGCCGCTCTAACCATTGAGCCACCAATGAGCCACACTTCTCCATTTGTGTGCAACTTATTCGTATATATCCCAATTGTATCACAGTACGGGTGTTCAACAAGAATTTCAGTATATATTTGTATTCGCTGAAAAAACCATAGGTTTCAGGGACGTTATAGTTAGAAATTAGCATTTAAAAAAACCTTAGAAATTCACTGAAAAAACCACAGGTTTCAGGGACGTTATAGTTAGAAATTAGCATTTAAAAAACCTTGGAAATTCACTGAAAAAAACACAGGTTTCAGGGACGTTATAGTTAGATATTAGCATTTAAAAAACCTTAAAAATTCACTGAAAAAAACACATGTTTCAGGGATGTTATAGTTAGAAATTAGCATTTAAAAAACCTTAGAAATTCACTGAAAAAACCACAGGTTTCAGGGACGTTATAGTTAGAAATTAGCATTTAAAAAAACCTTAAAAATTCACTGGAAAAACCACAGGTTTCAGAGACGTTATAGTTAGTTAGACATTTCACTTGTACAAAACCAGAGAAATTTGGCCGTTATAGTTATTTGAGCTAACTGTAACTCGCGCCCCCGCAATCCACTGCTGATAACGTCACATATTACCTCATTCATGACATGGTCAGTGACATCACTTATGACACCACGACTTGCGGGGTAATGGTATTGCGTTGTTACAACGCGGTCGTTGTAACAACTGCGTTGTAATAACATGCGGGGTGAGGGAAAGCAGGAAAAGGAGTGCTATTCCCCTGGGGACCACCACACCCCAGGGGCGGCTCCAGCAATGTCCCGGGGTGCCCACCCCCAGGACATTGTAGTTTGCTATGGCATGGCTGGAGCACTGCTCCAGCAAAGCCATAGCAAACACTGCTCCACTTTGTGGAAGCAAGCGCATGGAAAATGCTCTCGCTTCCACAAAGAGGAGCAGAAGTGCTTTTGGACAGAGGGAGCTGCATGTTTGCAGCTCCCTCTGTCCAAAAGAAATGCTGGTTTCTGCAGGAGGCAGGGAGTCAGCAGGGACCGCTAGGGCTTTGAGGCTCCCCCGCGATCCTCAACAAGAGGCCATGCCCCGGTGGATGAGGGTCCCCAGGCCAATATTGGCCCGGAGAGAGGGGCCGGGCTGGCCCCACTCTATATTAAAAAAATAAAAATGAAGGCCTGGCCATGGGGGATGGGTTCCCCGGGGCTGAAATGGCCTGGGGACGGTGCCGTGCTGGGCCTCCTCCCCAATAAAAAAAATAAATAAATGAAGGCCAATCTGCACATAGAAGGGGGGGCCATTAATAATTATATATTTTTTTTCTTATGTAGTAGGAGTCAGGACCCCATCGCTGCCCCCCAGTGTAATGTCGCAATTTAAATAAATTAATAAATATTAAATAATTATACAGACACTACTGAAAGTCAATCAATCAATCAATCAGGGGTTTATAAGGAGCACTACTGACCCCTTAGGGTTTCAAGGTGCTAGGGGGGTGCGTGCAGTTCCATTGGGCCAGGTCTTGAGGTCCTTCCTGAACTGGAGCTGTGTAGGGCTTTGCCGGAGGTGGAGGGGGAGGTTGTTCCAGGTCTTGGCTGTGAGGTAGGAGACGGACCTTCCACCCACTCTGTTCCTATGGAAGTGTGGGACGGTGGCCAGGGAGAGGTTGGCTGGATGGAGGTTTCTCTTGGGGGCATGGAAGGAGAGCCGGTTGTTGAGGTATTGTGGTCCGAAGTTGTGGAGGGCTTTGTACGCGTGCTTTAGCAGCTTGAAAGTGATCCTTCTTTCGATGGGGAGCCAGTGCAGATCCCGGAGGTGTTGGGTGTTGTGGTTGTGCCTGGGGATGTCAAGGATTAGTCTGGCTGTGGCGTTCTGGACGGTCTGGAGTTTGCAGAGGAATTTTTAGTTGATTCGGCATAGAGGGCTTTGCCGTAGTCTAGTCTACTGGTGAGGAGGGTGTGCGTGACCATTTTTAGGGGTTTGTGGGGGATCCATTTGAATGTTTTGTGGAGTATGCGGAGTGTGTTGAACCAGGCTGAGGAGATGGCATTGATCTGGTGGTTCATAGTGAGCGAAGAGTCCAGTATGATGCCGAGGTGAAGTGCATGGTCTGTCGGGGTGGGTGGGTTTCCAAGAGCGGGGGGCCACCAGGTGTCGTCCCAAGATGAGGGGGTGGAGCCGAAGATGAGAACTTCTGTTTTCCCTGAGTTGAGTTTCAGGCAGCTGTTCTTCAGCCACGTTGCGACGGCTTTCATCCCTTCATGGAAGTTGTACCTGGTGATGTTGGGTTCTTTGGTGAGGGAGAGGATGAGCTGGTTGTCATCGGCATAGGAGACGATGTTGAGAGTGAACTACATACTTACATTGAAATTGATAGAGTTATATATAAATTAAAAAATTATAGTTAAAAAAAATGAAATGTGTTGCTGTTCGTTGAATTTGTTCTTTTGTTTTGCGGATTCGCAATGGGTCAGAGAACCTAGCAAATATTTATAAGGAGTATTTTTGTTAAAAAATATATACCTTTCACTGTTGAGTTATAGGGTGGCTCCAAGAAGAGCCGTTGTGTTCATTATGACTTTGTTACAGCTACATGTAAGTGTGGATGCACAACTTGAGGTTGATGAGAAACACCCTGTTCCCTTCATCTGTGAAGTGAACTCCATCACTTCTGTAGATGTCATCCATGTCAAAACGTAGATTGTTGTTATAGATAGAGGCCATGTTATGGTCTCTGAGGTAAGCAGAAACAGCTTTATTAACATGCTTCCCGGCTATGCCAATCTGTGGGCAGAATTGATTTGACCACTCCCATTTCTGTCTTTTCATATATAATAGTACACAAACACAGTGTGAGGTAAAAGCGACATCAGTTGTGCAAGGTATCCTTTATAAGGATTTCCTATCCTACTCCAGTCAGTGTGTCTAGGTAATTGCCACCACAGTGCGCAAGCATGAGCTCAGGGGGTTAGAAATGCAAAAAGGTTTTAACCAAAGACAGCAATTGGTGCCACTTTAATCCTCTCTGCAGAAACCATTTAATATCCACATTATGCAAACCCAGGTCTTTGTCAATACCTCTGTCTTCAGCATACTTTTTTGCGCCAGAAAATATAATTGTGGCCTACAATCCATACTGTAAGCATTTTGAAGGGAAGTGTGCAAAGAATCAAAAGTTGTCTGTAGCTGAGTAAGTCAGTTGGTATAATGAGAGGTCTCTAAAATGGTGGGCAGAATGTTGTTTAACAAGAAGCAGATAAGTCATTGGCTGTTCATACACATTGTGAACTTGAAAATAGGTTGCATGTTACGTTGGAAAACATGTATCTTTCTGATTGGTTATGGAGAAAGGTTTGAAAGGTACAGTAGATTGGATAAGCCAAAATTTTGCAACAGTCAACCACACCTGTTAATTGGAATTGGAAGCTAGTGTGCTGCATTTAAAAATATGGTGAACTTCTGACCAACTGGTACAGTTAATTGTTGCAGAAACTGTCACTATGGAAACTAAGATGAAGCACTATGGGAAAGAGTTCAAAGTAAACTGTTGTTTTAAAATATAAAATGGAATGTTATATTTATGGTATATGTTTGTGAATTAAGTTTTCCCAAATCAGTTCTATGTTTAGAAGTGATATGTTCTTAAAAAATAATACTAGTATTGTTGGGAAAGGGTTTTTGATCTCCTGTAAGGGTTCACGACTCCATCTCGACGTTACACTGCTTCACCGCGGTGGAGTCACGACTCCACTAAGTTACAGAACCTGATTGGGCTCTTTTACAAGAGAGTAATACAGGTTCAATATGACTATCCAATGGAAAGTGGTTTTAGACTTTGAAAAAATGAAGGGAGCATTTTGTTTTGTTATTCACATTCAGTTCTGTAGAAAATGAGAGGGACCTTTTGCCATTATTGTTTTTTCCTTATTGAGAGTGGTGCATCACATTTATTGTGTGGAAAAGAAAATTATTTAAGAGCTTCTGATATTTTCATACTCTACAACAGGATTTCAGTGGTAAGTTACAAAAGTTGTGTGGTGTATAGTGTAGGAGTGCTTCAGTGATTGTAATTACATTTTTAACTTTGAGATGCAGTATTTCTAAAAGTTGAGAAGCATTAGAGAAATGTGAGGTTTAAAACATTATAACAAATGTAGGTACCTGTATTCTACTCTATATCATTCTACAGAAATGAAGATTGCAAATAGGTTGTACATACTGATACCTGTGCTTGAAACTAAACGTGTATTCTGTGAAATTTGAATGCTTGAATGGTACCATGTCTCAGGTTTGTTTGTAGTTTTCCGTGTTATTTGACAAATGTGATGCAGGTATTAATCATAAGTTAAAATGTATTCAGTCTATCATACCCCCAGACAAATATTGTCAGAGCTTCTTTAGGATTCCATTTCACAAGCAAAGATCAGTTAGGCAGACAGGGCTTGTGAAACCAATTTAACACACAGTTTAATCTCTGACTGCTCTGTATAGTAAGTAAAAAGAGATCAATGCAGTTTCTTCTACACACATATTTGCACAGGATAAGGTGTGAAACAGAGGTAGAGTTGTATGTATACTATACTTGGCATGTGTTATCTCACTTTAAAAGGCATTAAGACAATCATTGCCGTGTCTAGAGACATGGTGACACTAATAAAACTTCTATGGAGAGAGACGCTTTTTCATTTTATTAGCTAGGCAGGCATAATGAAATCAGTTGAACATGCACCTTTATACCCAAGTGCACTGTGTAATGAGTAGAAAGTGATTCATGCAGGTTCTTCTACACATATTTAGAAAGCATGTGGTGTCAAACAGGGGTATTCTAGTACGTATAGGCGGGTTTGAATGTATTGTCTTACCTCTAGAAAGGCACTGACACAGTCATTGGGGTCTCTAGAAAAATACTCACATTCACAAAAGTGGCATGCCAGGAGTCAGCCTTTCATTTTGGCTTAGGCCTAGCAGTGCGACTTCTCTCTCTCTCTTATGAAACTGGTAGAGGTTTAAAGCATGTTTCCAGATGCTCTATTCCAGTCCATATAGGTCTCTTTATAGTTAAAGTAGAAGTAGTCTGTAGATAGTGTGGTGTGCGCTTTAAACTGAAAGTGTACTCTGTCAAGTTTGAATGCCTGACCTGTACCATGTCTCAGGTATTTCTGCATTTGAACATGTAATCTGATATGTGTGGTTCAGCTGATGAGTATAACTTTAAAACTATGCAGCCTATCATGCCCCTGCACAAATCTTGTGAGACCTACTTCAGCACTGAGTCTCAAAAGCATAGATGTCTTAGCTAGGCAGGCATCATGAAATCAGTTGAACACACACCTTCATACCTGGCTGCTCTCTGTAATGAGTAGAAAGTGATTCATGCAGCCTTTTGTACAGACATTTAGAAAGCATGGGGTGTGAAACTGATGTAGTGTTTCACCTAAAAGCTTCTTTGCATATGTCGTCTCACCTCTAAAAGGCACGCACACACTCATTAAGGTGTTTAGAAAGTTGTTGAGATTCACAAGAGTGGCATGACAGGAGTCGGCCTTTCAGGTTTGGCGTAGGCCTGGAATTGTGATCTGTAACTCTGTAATGAAACTGCTAGAGAAAAGTGAGGTTTAAAACATGTTGGCTGATGTATTGACCTATATCCTAGTCCATTTAAGTCTCTGCAAAGGTACACTTCAACTAGGCCATAGATAGTGAGGTTTGTGCTTTAAACTGAAAGCGTACTCTGTCAAGTTTGAATGTCTGACTGCTATTATGTCTCAGGTATGTCTATACTTTTACGTGTAGTCTGACACGTGTGGTAAAGCTGATGGCCCTAACTTAAAAACTTTGCAGTCTTTCATACTCCTGCACAAATGTTGTCAGAGCTACTTTAGCATCCAGTCTTAGAACCATAGATGTGTTAGCTAGGCAGGTGTCACAAAAGCACTCAAATGAGATGAGGTGTGAAACAGAGGTAGTGTAATATCTATAGGGTTCTTTCATGTGTCATCTCACCCCTAAAGGGCACAGACACACTTATTGAGGTGTTTAGAAAGATGCTGATACTAACAAGAGTGGCATGACAACAGTTGGTCTTTCATTTTGGTGTAGGCCTGGCATTGTGAGCTCTGACTCTGTAATGAAAGTAGTAGAGAAAAGTGAGGTATAAAACATGTTGGCAGATTTATTCAGAGGAGGAGAGGGGCAGGACTCAAAGCCCCAGAGTTACCTGCGGCAGAGCAGCCACCCAAACCACACTTTCACGCTCGGAGGTGCTTATCTCAGCTGCTTGAGCCCCAGCTACTCGGGACACGGCCTAGCCCGTGCCCGGGCAAAGACCGGGCCAAGAACGGGCCAGTCTTTACCCGTCATCACCTGGAGGAGGCTGGGCTGGGTCCCCCCTCATTCAGCTGAGAGTGCCTGAAGATTAAGCCCGGCGGGTGAGTCCCATAAAATTTTAAAATATTTTCTAAATGCTATTCCCTTGATACCGTACATTTTGTTCTTTGGGCAAGTTGGCCTCAGTGACAAGGTTTGGTTTTCAGGCTACAAGGCTAAGGTGGCCACTGGTATAAAATGTAGAAGCGCAAAGTACTGTGCCCTCAAGACCCCACTATTACATTTACAAATATCACCACTTTGGATTCTTTTTTGGCTTGAGCTGTAGGGGTTATCACCACTGAAATTGATTTGGCCAAACTTAGATTATCGTTGGGGATGGGGGGGCCTGACTCTATATTAGGGGAAGTGGCTTCACAGGACCAACAGTCAGCCCCCCAAAGTTGTCCAGCGGCCCAGACCAGACAGTCTAAACAAAGCATTTCCTGTGTCTCCCCTGTGGTTCAACCCCTTGATAATCCTGGTATGGAATCCTCAAACAATAGTATTTGCTCACCATTGCTCAAAAGGAAGAGGCTAACCAAACAAACAACAAAAGCGAAGGGCTCGAAAGGTTCTTCTACTACATCAAGTTCCTGGCCCAGTTCTAACTGTTCAGACCCAGTGAGCCCTGCAAACATTGATTGGTCTGATGTGCTCGGTAAACTTAAGGACGCAATCCAGCAAAGTATTGCCCCTTTGATTGATAGACTTTCCGCCTTGAAGTTAACTATAATAAAACTGACTGAAGGGATCAAACCAATAAAAGAATCCAATAACTCTTTCTGTCCCACGAGCGCAAGGTTCCTGGGACTGGATCCAAATCATATACAAGGGTATGAAACTCGGTCTTGAGATCAAGCTCGTAAGTATTGGTTACTTGTGTTTCTAACCAACTCCAGCTGCGATCCCAGCCATTGGAACCTCTGGCATTGCCTGCAGCAAGGATCTTATCAGAAGAAGAGAGGAACTTAAATAACCAGACTGAACAATCTGAGCCAGGGGCAGGGGTGGGTAGGAGGGTCAGGTAGGATGTGGGGCTCCCATGTCTAAATTTACCCCGGGAATGTTGTCCCTATGTAGCAGTTCTGTCAGGGGTACCAAGTATCAACACAAATATCATAGAAACCACAGGCCAACTCAAAAACAAAGTCTGCCATTAGTTAGCAAACAACGTCCACTTTAACATTAAGGACTATGATGATATTTTGTTTGTTAGAAGGGTTGGGTGGGTTGGTCTCATGCCAAAATCCCTATAGAGGGATTGTGTTGTTATCAATTGCAGGTCTCCTGCTCTGGCCAAGCCACTACTTCAAAGTTTTGCTCCAATGTACATCAAGGAAGCATGTATTAACATCGTCCCACTTCTTTTTTTTATCATTGCTTACAGCCCTATCCTCCAACAAAGGGCTGTACGAATCATCGTACCTCTAGGCATCCAGGTATTCCCATTGAACAAATAACTATCCCTGTCAGAAATAGATTTGATGCCTTGTCTTCTTTGGATCAAAACCATTGACTTCAGGATGTTTTTTCCCGCCCACCCAACCATAGCTCCCCTAGCTCGGCCAATGGTTATCCAAGTATGCCACCTATACAGTCTACATCTTCCAATACCCCAGGTTGTTCGCTCAGAATTTTAAGTTGGAATATAGCGGGTATCATGGATTAGTTGGTGGACCCTGAATGACTTAGAAACAGGGGTCCATTTTTCTCACATTCATAGACCTCAGTAGCGCCTTTGATCACGTAAAAAGGTCTAAGCTCTGGGTTATCCTTGGGGTATTGGGGCAGCCAGCTCAGCCAATTGATTTTTTTAGAGCCCTTCATACGGACGTAAATGCTTGTGTTAGATACAGTATGGAGGGGAGACAACCATATCATTTAGCCTCCCACTGGGGGTTAGGCAGGGTTCTGTGATGGCACCAATCTTGTTTTTGTTATATATAAATAGCCTGAACACCTGCCTCATTGAAAATGGGGCTGATCTGCCTAAGGCAAAGTCAGTCAGTGTGCCTGCCCTTTTTTATGCTGACGACGCCGTATTGATGGCCAGAACGGCAAATGGGTTAAAGCTTTTGGTTGATAGGTTTGTCAATTTCATGGATGATCTGGATCTAGATACAAATATCTAAAGACCCATTATTTGGTCTGTGGGAGGAAGGCTGCAAAAACAAGACCCATTGATATCAAGGGGCAAAAAATTACCTGGGTCCCCACCTTTCCCTACTTGGGTGTATTATTTGATCAACAGAACAACTGTCTTTCCTGTCTTTCCAATCGTTGCTCTAAATTCACCCAAGCATGTTGCGCCCTGTTTAGATTCTCTCTCTCGGTGGGTAACAAGCCTATTTTGACCCTGTTGCAATTCTACAGAATGAAATGTCTCCCAGTCTTGACATATGGTGCAGCCATATGGAGGTACCATAAGCGCAGGGTGATCCAGCAAGAAGAGGACCGATTCTGCAGAAAACTATTGAGGCTGGGTCCAAATAGTGCCTCTTTTTTTAACCACGAGGAACTGGGCTTAGATTATGTGGAGGATCAGGTGAATCTGGCTCCACTGTTACTTTGGATTTCAACTTGGGTTGATGAGAGACTGTGGTTCAGCAGGAGCATGATTGAGGACTGTTTGGAGTGTACCTGTGGTTAAAAGATACCATGGATAAATTATATTAAAACCACTGCCCGTTCCATAGATTGTACAGATATCTTCAACAGGCCACATATTCTTAATAAGGGCGACCGGAGCCTTTTTAAGAAGTGAATTTTAAACAAATTTAAAGATGAGAGGGAAACTAGGGTGCTGGAGAAACACTGCTACAGATCCTACCTGCTCCTGAAATCCGTCGTTGGGACTGACCCTTATCTTACAGTTGTTAAACATCCCAGGGACAGATTACTGCTCAAAACATTTCGTTCGGGTTGTATCCGGACAATGATCTATTTCCCTCCGGGTCAGTTTGATCCCCACGCCCTTTTAATTTGTCCTTGTGATGATTGTTCTCCCCAAACCTTGATACACCTGGTTTTATTCTGTAAACTTTATGAATTCTTGCGCAAAAGGAATATATTATCACTTTTAAAAGAAATGGGCTTTATGCAATTTCGACCTCCCTTTTTACATTTACAGCTCTTACCAGATCAGGTGGTGATGTTGGCGGTTACCAGGTACTTAAAAGGAGCCTTACATTGGAATAAAATAATGTGTGCCTAAGATATAATGTTGTGAATGACAGGTTACTTCATTATTTTTTTTTAAAATTGTATTTAAACGTACATAGATTGTGTAACTTGAATGAAATCTACTTGATTGCGTATAGCAAGATTTTTAAAGATTTTATGTGGCTTTTATGTTTTTATCTTTTATGATTATGATGCATAATTGAATAAAGATTGAATTGATATAAACGTCTCTGCATAGGTACACTGAGAGTAGGCCACTGATAGTGAGGTGTATGCTTTAAGCTGAAAACGCAGTGTGTCAAATTTGAATGTCTGACTGGTACTATGTCTCAGGTCTGTCTGCACTTCAACGTGCAGTCTGATGCTTGTGGTGTAGCTGATGAGCCTAACTTAGAAACTATACAGCCTATTATAGGCATGCGATGTGAAACAAGGGTAGTCTGTATATGCGTATTTGAATGTATTATCTTGCCTCTAAGAAGTCATTGACACACTTATTGACATCTCTAGATAGATGCTGACACTCAGAAGAGTGGCATGATGGGAGTTGACCTTTGTTTTGGCTTAGGCCTGGCATTGTGAGTATGTTGTACATAGTGAGATGTGTGCTTTAAACTGAAAGTATACTGTGTGAAATTTGAATTTCTAACTGATACCAGGTGTTATGTATGTCTCTAATTCTTCGTTTAGTTTGACATGTATGGTGGAGTTGATGATGCTAAGTTAAAAAGTATACAGCCTATCATACCCCTGGGAAAATATTATTAGAAGTATTTCACATTTTAGTACCATAAACACAGATCTGTTTGCTAGTCAGAACTGATGGAAGCATTTGAATACACAGGTTCATACCTGTCTATCCTGTATAATAAGTACAAAGTGATCAATGTAGAAAATTAAAGGGCATACCAGTTTATGCAATTTTTCAGCCAGTCTTTCAACCATTTGTAGCTTTCGTAATGTGCATAGTTAGAAATCTTACATATTTATTGCTAATTGAGACAATGACAGTCAAATTTAAGTAATTGGTTAGTGATTGTTATGAATATTATTATCTAAATATTTTAAAATTATTAATTTATGTAACATAGTATTAAAACTGTTCTATCTTTTTAGATATTTACTTTACTTTTTGAAAAAGACTTAAAGATGGCAAGAAAACATGAAAAGAGAAGAGCACAAAAAACAGTAATGCTTAAAGAAGAGTGAAAAGAAGAAATTAGATGACACACAATATTATAGAGGAAAACAAAATCTTCGAGTAAGAGAACTAAACAGTTCCTTAAAATACTATTATGAAGATTGAAAACTGTGGAAAATGTTCAAAAGAAAAACAAAAGTTTAAGAACAAATGAGAAATAAAAGAGAATTAGTCATGTTGAAAGAACTTCAAATTATAGAAAAACAACAGATCTGACAAGAAGGCAGAAACAGTATAGGTAAATAAAAAGAAACATGTTTAGAAGTAGAGTAATTCAAAATGTATTAAAGAATTTAAAACAATATAAAAGAAGATCAGCAGCTTATTTTTAAAAAACAACCAATTGAAAGTGTAGTAGATAAAGCTTTTGAGTTGAAAACAGAATTATTTATCTTAATATTGAACAGAATGAGATCACTGGATAAAACAGTGGTGTTTATGAAGGAGAAAAGCAAAAGAAAAAGATTGGTTAACAACAAGCTCTACGGTTTCAAAGTCATAGATGTGGATAATACTGCTGACGGAAATACAAATGTAAAGGAAAAGTTTTATACAAAATGTCGCTTTGGATTCCCACAACCTATAATTTCTAAAGGAAGAGTAAATCGATTTTTGTCAGCAGTAGGACATAATAACTCGGAAATCTCCCAAGAATACATACAATGTAAGAAGAACAGAAGCTTCAAAGTATATTAATGACTATATTCCAGTCATTTTAAAAATGTGGAATACAAACATGGATATTCAGTTGCTGTTGCTTGTTATTTCACATCATATATTACAAAATCTGAGAAGTCTGAGATGAAAGAAATGTGGGAATACATTTCCACAAAAAGAGTCTTAGCAAGAAATTGTACAGCTTTAGCTTGAAGATGCTTTCCCATAGAGAGATAGGATCTTATGAATGTTCTGATCGCTTGAGCTCGGCCAGTTTGTATTCAAAGTCAAGAGGATTCATTTGGATAAGTCTAGGCCTAGCCTCCACACAAAATAGAGTATTGAAATCTTTTCCAGAAATCCAATGCTTAGCACAGTATGAGACAGAAAGCACTGATATTGTCAAAACTAATATGTTGGATACATACTATCCCAAAAAGAGTCCACATCTTTAAAACCTATGTCTGTATGAAATACTTCAACATTATAGGTTTAAAAAGAATGTTACAGACAATATAAAAGAATCAAAAATATGCTGTAATTGGATGCGATGGACGTTTAGTGAAACATGCCAAAGGAAATCTTACTAATCACAGAAAACTCAGTTGTGAAACTCCAGATCTTTTCTATTTAGCACTTCTGCAACTGTTCAAGCCTTGGCATAGTGAAAACAGAATTACTTAGAGATTTTGACTGCTACAAAGATTCTTTTAATGCAGCTAAAGATAGTATTCAGTGTACGGTATTTCTGACTTACTTAAAAATGATTAATGATGAGAGTGAACAAAAAGGAATTATTGCAGCTAAAATAGCTAGAGAAAGTTCACAAAACAGTGAAAGTTCTGGTCCACTGACTCAAGATCCACTTGGACAACCAATTATTGAAAATGAAGCAGCAATCACCATGACTAGGTAGAAACTGCAATGCAGCAAGCACAACAGGATATTATTCAGTTTGAAAAGTTAGAAGAACAACTGAATATTGAACAAAAACAAATTTATCTACAGGTGAAACAACATAGCGTCCTACATAAAAAAAGAATGTAAATGCTCATCATTTCAACCTATTCTATTATACAATATTGGTCAAGCTGGAACAGGAAAACATTTCTTAATTAAAGTTCTGACAAGTTATCTACACAGGACTACAGAATTACATGTATCTTGTGTTGTAACAACTCCAACTGGATTATTAGCACATAACATTAAAGGTATTACTTTACATTGATTACTTATGCTACCTATCCAACATGATAATAAACTGGAATATCAAAAGCTATCAGGAGAAGCTTGTTATGAAGTCTCAAGAGTGCTGAAGAAACTGAAACTTTTAATCATTGATGAGGTGAGCATGGTCTCCAACTTAATGCTTGACTTTGCACACTTGAGATTGCAACTGATTTTAAAAACAGAGTACGATGTGCTGTTTGGAGGAAAGCATTTAAGTGTATTTGGAGACCTACTTCAACTTACTCCTGTTAAAGGACAACCTGTTTTTAAAACACTTCTCAATGATGAGACAAGAAAATCTTTGGGATGTATTGCAAATGTAAATATTTGGTTAAACTTTGAATATAAAGAGCTTGTTAAAATTATGCGACAAACAGGTGAGGAAGATTATGGAAATATTCTTAAAGACATGAAAACTGGCATGTTGACAAAACATGGTAAACAAGCTTTAAAAAGGTGGCTAATAAGGAATTTGTTTACATCTAAAAAACAGCAGCAGAAGTAATGTACCATATGGTTGTAGAAAAAAATCCATAGTTTGTGTAATGCCTATACTGCAAGAGTGTTCTACCTTTAATGAAGAACTACTGAGATTGGAAAAACATTAAATTCTGGAAATTAAAGCTATTGACAGTATGGAACACCAGGGAGTAACAATTCTACTGACTGAAAAACTACAGGCTAAATTGGATTCTTTTGAAAAGTCTGTATCTGAAACTGCAGGATTAGAAAAGTGTGTACATGTATGTAAAAACTGTTGAATAATTTTGCATTGTAATTAACCCTGGGCAAAGCACTACGCTACACTCGCGTAGTTTGCGAAGTTTGCGCTACTTCGCACAACGCGAATTGCACGTAGCACAGTGCAAACACGCGTAGCGTAGTGCAGCGGTCATTTTTGCTTGCTCGTGGTCCTCAACGTCAAGTTGGCGACCGCGAGCAAGCAAAATGACATCCCGGCGAGACTTTTTCCTCGTTCGCGATCAGCAACATCAAGTTGGCTATCGCGAGCGTGGAAAATAAACCTCCCGGCGAGATTCTCAACGCGGGAGGTCAGGTTTCTCATTGCGAGTGGTCGCGTATGCTCGCGACCGCTCGCGATGAGAAACTACCAGTCCGCGTTGAGAAAGCTGCCGCTCGAGTAAAAATCTACTCGAGCGGCAGTAAGAGCAGCTCGCACTGTGCAAGATGCCGTTTTCAATGATTGCACAGTGCGGACAAGCATCCGGCACTGTGCAATCATTGCGAACAGCGCACTACGCAGTTCGCGTAGTGCTACGCATAGCTCGCGTAGTGCAAACTGCACTTTGCGTAGCTTCGCGTAGCGCTACTTCGCGAACTACGCCCACCCTTAATTGTAATTTGAATGTAGAAGAAGGATTAGTAAATGGAGCAATGGGAAAAGTTGTTAATTTTGTTAATTTTCAAAATAGAGATGGAATAGAATTTTCGATTGTAAAATGTGACCAGATTAACGAAGAAAGACCGATTGGGCATTGTGTTGTACGTTTTTTGCTTGTAAAGGACAACAGTTTCCTCTGCAGTAACTAGTCACAAATCTCAAGGTTTGAGTATTGGTAAATATTGGAAGTACTGTGTTCAAAGAGGGAATGGCATACGTTGCATTGTCTCAAATAAGAACATTGTCTGGTTTGTATTTGATAGAATTTGATAAGAAAAAGGTTAGTGCTGATGCAAATTGTGTAAGAGAGTAAAAACCTTTAAGAGCACTTTATGCTCCTCATTTAGGTGAATATCCAATATATGAGAAACGTATACTATGTCCAACATGGAAATATATTAAACATTGAACTGAAGTTCAACATACGAAAAACATTGAAGAGAAAGTTGAAGGCGTAAAGAAAAAAAAAGTGGAAAGTGATGGTGACATTGTAGGATACCAATTAGAAAACAGTTCAGGTATCAACTGTTATGCCAATGTGATTCTGAATGTAATGTTTCATTTACCACGTCTTCTTCATGAAATCTTGGTAAACAGTGAAAAAAAGATTCTTTTCTGCACTACATCATTTATTTCAACAGTTGGTAACTGACAGAAGTAAAATACATACTGCTTCTGGCATTCAACATCTTTTGGATATATGTATCGGTTCAGTGACATTTACTCTCAACATACAACCAGATGGACAAGAATTTATAATGCTCATGCTTGGAGTATTAGGAGATGAAGGAATAAACATTGATAACGTATTTGGACTACGTTATAAATGGGACCATAAGTGTGAAGATTGTTTATTAACTTCTACCACTGAAATATGTAGAGAAACGATTCCTATATTTAACGATACCAGACTGCAAATCAGTGCTTTTTAACAAATTGATTAAAACAGTAAATCAAGATATGACATGTTCACATTGTAGATCAGACATGTTGTATACATTGCATATAGAAAGATTTGGAAAATATCTCATTTTAGTGTTACAACGTAATAGAGCAAATGGAACAAAATTGGAAACAATAATTACAAATTTTAAAGGAAATCAAATATCAATTTCAGGAAGAACGTATAAAACAGTGGCTATTATTTTTCATGAAGGACCTACTGCAACATCTGGTCACATATTGTTTATGTAAAGTGTAACAATGGATGGACACATTGCAATGATGCCCACCTGGAATTCAAAGCTAGATTGCCTTCTCAATTAGCAAATTTATATATGTTATTTCTAAAGTCAAAGTTCTAAAAGCATCATTGGGCCTATTGGGGGTGATGTCAAGAAAAAACAGAAAGCATTAGATTGCATTAGTATTTATAATTGGTGTTTTCAGTTATTTGGTAATAGACATAACATTTTGAAAAACGACTTCAAAAAGCAACTAGAATATACATTTGTTCTCAATACTGTACCTGGTGTAATACTAATAGTAAATTATTTAAATTCTAATAATGTTAAATATTAGACTTAATGTAGATCAAATAAGTGATTAATAAAATGTACTTAGTATAACACATAGTAACACATGTTTATAATGATGTACAATGCTTTTAAAAATAAAAAATGACAATCCATTTGATTGTTTTTTCCGCACTGTTCAATGATAATGCTACATTCAAATCACTGTGCATGGTGAAGTTATATGCATTCTGAGAACAGTAAAAAGGGGAAACTGAAACTGATATCTAATTATGAAATAATGTTATGTTTGGGAAAAATGTAATGTTATTGTTTTTTTAATATAATATGGTTATATAATACTTTTTCTTTTTCTTCTTAACCCCTTCGATGCTCGTGACGAGCTCAGCTCGTCATGCTGCGCGGTCGCGCTGTGCGCATGACGAGCTGAGCTCGTCACGACCACACCCGCGATCGGTATGTCCAGCACCTGGGCGGAATTCCGATCGCGGTCAAGGGGTTAATTGCAGGTACTCTTCAACATTGAAAACACCTTTAGTACTGATTAGGACAATACTACTCTAAAAATAGAATTACTAAATGATCTATCTAAATTACTTCAAAGGTAAGAATATATAATATAATATTCATGATAAAATAGACAATCGTTTAACATGTATGAATATGTCTTTGGGAATCTAACACACATAATCTACTACTTATAGACTGGTTTGAATGTGTCATCCAACTCCTGAAATGCACTAACACTCTCACTTTCATAGAAAATGCTGAGGCAAATAAAAGTAGCATATTAATAGTTGGCCTTTTGTTTTGCATTAGACCTTCTATTGCAAACTGTCTCTATTTAATGAAACTATTATAGAAATGTGAGTTAAAACATGTTGAGAAGTGTATTTACCTCTATCCTAGCCCATATTAGTCTCTGCAAAGGTATACTGGAAGTAGTCCATAGATAGTGATATCTGTGCTTGTACCTGAAAGTGTATTTTGTTAAATTTAAATGTTTGACAGCTTCCATGTCTGAGGTATGTTTGCATTTGAACATGTAGTCTAACATATATGCTGCAGCTGATGGCCCTAACTTAACAACTATACAATCTACTATATCCCTGTACAATTATTGTTAAACCTACTTCACCTTTCAGTCTGAGAAGCACATATCTCTTTGAAACGTAGGCCTCATGGAATCACTAGAATACACAGCGTTAGACCGACTACCATGTATAATAAACAGAAAGTGATCCATGACGCTTCTTCTACAGATATTTACAGAGTATGCGGTGTGAAACAGGAGTACTGTACTATCTATAGTTTACTTTACAGATGTGATTCTACCCCTAAAAGATACTGACACACTCCATCACATAATAAAAGTGGCATAAGAGAAGATGGTCTTTTATTTTGGCTTAGGTGTGGCATGGCAAAGACTACGTTTGTAATGAAACTGGTCCAAAAATTTGAGGTTCTAAATATACTGTCCAATATGTTAACGTCTATTCTACTCCATATAACTCTCTGCAAAGGTGCACTGCAAGAAGACTGTAGATAGTGATGTGCATCCTTGAAATTGAAAGCGTATTCTCTTAAGTTTCAATATCTGACTCCTACCATGTCTGAGGTATGTTTGCACTTTTATATGTACACGTGGTGCAGCTGATAACCCTAACTTAAAAATTACATGGTCTATCATAACCCTAAAGAAACATTGTCAGTGGTACTCCACCTTTCAGTCTCAGTACCACAGTCTCAGTAACACACCCAGGCAATGTCTATGCACTCACCCAATCACTGACTCACTACCCTTGCAGTAATTGAATTAACCACGCACTGCCTTGAAGTCATTCAATCACTAAGGTGTTACAGTTGAACTCAATCATTCACTGAGGTACTACCCTCGTACATATCCAATCACGCAGGCACTACCTATGGACTTATGCAGTCAGCCAAGCACTACCTATGCACTCATCCAAACACCAAAGCACTACTTATGCACTCATCCAGTCACCCAGGCAGTATCCATGCACTCATGCAATCACCCAGGCACTATCCATGCCCTCATCCAATCACCCAGGCACCAGCTATGTACTTATGGAATCACCCAGGCACTACCTATGTACACATCTTGTCACCCAAGTACTACTTATGCACTCATCTATTCACCCAGGTACTACCCATGCACTCATCCAATGTCCCAGGCACTACCCATGCAATCACGCAAACACTACTTATGCACTCATCCAATCACCGAAGCACTACCCATGCACTCATCTATTCATCCAGATACTACCCATGCACTCATCCAATCGCCCAAGCACTACCCATGCAGTCATCTATTCACCCAGGTACTACCCATGCACTCATCCAGTGTCCCAGGCACTATCCATGCACCCATGCAATCACCCAGGCACAACCTATGCACTCAGCCAGTCATTCAAGCAGTACTTATGCACTCCTTTATTCCCCCAGGTACTACCTATGCACTCATTCAATGTCCCAGGCACTACCCATGCACCCATGCATTCACCCAGACACTACTTATGCACTCATTCAATCACTGAAGCACTACCCAAGCACACATCTATACACCCAGGTACTACCCACCCATACACTCATCCAATCACCCAACACTACCCATTCACTCATTTATTCACCCAGATTCTACCCATGCACTCATCCAATGTCCTAGGCACTAGTCATGTGCCCATGCCATCGCCCAGGCACTAATTATACACTCATCCAATCACCCAACCACTACCCATGCAGACATCTATTCACCCAGGTACTACCCATGCACTCATCCAGTATCCCAGGCACTAGCCATGCAACCATGCAATCACCCAGGCACTACTTATGCACTCATCCAATCACTCTGGTTGTATCCATACACTTATCCAATCACTCACGCACCACCTTTGCAGTCATCCATCCACACAGACACTACTCACACAGTCCTCCAATCACCCAGGCACTACTCATTCACTCATTCATTCACCCAGGCAGTGCTTATACCTTTATCAACCCAATGTTACACAACTCATACACGTATTCAATCACCCAGGCAGAAGTTATACACTCTTACAATGACTCAAAAAATACTGATTCACTCATTACTAACTTATTCATGTATTCATACAACACAGATAGCCCTTTGTCTATCTTTAACCAAATTTTTTGTTTTGAACTTTTTGGGTGTTTTTTTAACTCTTTTATTTATTTATTTTGCTATTTTTTTAGAATGTTATTTTCAAAAACAACTTAACATGCTGCATTAATTCAGCGAAAACATTTTGCAATAGCAACATTGGTGCAAAAAAAACCTAACATTTGTGGTTTCTCGCACTTGCAATAATTGCTGCGATTGACTGCTCCCCCACACATATAACAGTTTGGCAGTTCAACCAGTGTTGACCCAATGTAGTAAACTCGGGCACTGATATTGGAGTCTCGGATGTTAAAGCAGAACTCACAGATGTGCTGGGTCCAGCATTTTCTCCACCCTCAGGTTGTTCTCTTAGTTCTCGTTGTCACTGCTCCCTTGCAAAATGATTGGGGTGCATTGTTTGAAGATGCTTCATCATTGAAGATGTTCCACAAGAGTATTTCTTCTTGGAGCCCCAAAATAGCACCTTTTCGCACAAAGTGCACATTACTTTTTGTGCGTTTACTTTTTTCTCTCCCTCCAGAATAGAAAAAAAGGTCCACACTATGCTCTCTTTCTTCTTCTTCACTGGTTCCTCCTGCTCCTCTACATCTTCAACCTAATCTGCAGGTGGAATTGCAGATGCCATTTTTGGTAAAGATAAAAAACACCAAAAAAGCAAGAGAAAACACAAAAGGTGTTGATCCAAGAGAAGCTTCAGAAAGAAAGAAGAAATCGGGTGGGGCCCTCCACGTAGTAAAATAGAAAGCTCTTTAACCAATAGAATAATTTCTTTTGAAGTCACATGGGGTTCGCCTACCGGGTGTGTATTCACCGCGCAATGGATGCTACTCCATAAAATATATTTAAATATTATTATATATCCATTCTAATTGCAAATATATTATTTTTACAAACATGAAAGTAAATCTCTTGGTATTCTCTATAATATAAAATTATATCTATATGTTTTTAGAACTACATAATTTATGCTGGAGTCGCGAACCTGTCGCGCACCTGGAAAATACATCTGCGATGTATGTCAGTTTTATAACTCTTTCTATAAAACACACATGAGTAATTTAAAATATATATACTATATATCATGTATTTTCATTGCAAAAAAAAACCTATCTGGAAGTCGCGCATCTGTCGCACACCCTATGCGGACATGAAAATATGGTGGCACGCTGCCCGGATTCGCCCAACCTCCGTGACAGGTACACGATCGGTACACAACTCCTACAGTTTCTTTTTTTTAAAAACATAAATAAGTAAATATATATAATAGAAATATTGAAGCAATTACCTTGCCTTCAAAATTCTAAAAACATTTGAGCAAGCCATGTTAATACCTACTGTAACTTCTACACAGTGCTATTCTTCAGAGGTGGTTCAAGGTGCAGCGCCATTTCTCTACCACTCTGCAAATGCAAGTACTAGTTAAAAAACCTTAGACAGTCACCGAAAAAACCAAAGGTTAAGAGGACGTTATAGTTAGCAAATACAATTTTTAAAAAAACTTAGAAATTCACTGAAAAAACAAAGGTTACAGGGACAAAATAGTTAGCAAATACAATTAAAAAAAACGTAGAAATTCACTAAAAAAGCTAAAGTTTACAGGGATGTTATAGTTAGGGTCAGATTATACTCATACAAAACCAGAGAAAATAAGCCGTTATAGTTACTTGAGTTAACTATAACTCTCGCCCCCGCAATGCACTGCTTATGACCTCACATATTACATCACTCATGACATGGTCAGTGACATCACTGATGACATCTCAAATGACATCACTGATGACATCACTGATGAAATCATCCAGTGACTGTTTTTAAAAGGTTCATGAGTGTTAAATGTATATATACTAAGGTGTATTGGTGAATCACTGGGTGTATGAGTGTCTGTATGGATGACTTAGTGGGTGCATGACTGACTGTATAAGTGAGTGATTAGGTGTCTCAGTGAATGTATAGGTGAGTGACTGGTTGTGTATATGAGTGTATCTGTCTGTCAGTTGATATCTAAGTCGGTGTATGAGTGTGTTAGTGGGTACATGAAGGGTTATATGGGTGATTGATTGGTTGTCTGACTATGTTTATTTTTGTTTAGGTGTCTGTGTGCGTGGGTGAGGATGTGTATGACTGCCTGTATGGATGAGTGAGTGGGTGAGTCACTGGCTGTATGGGGTACTCTGTGTGTGTGTGAGAAGCTGTATGAGTATGTGAGTGTCTGTATGGCTGTGTCAATGATTGAGTGCATGTGTCAGTATGGGTGAGTAACTGGGTATGTGAAAGGCAGTATATGTGAGTGACAGGGTATATGAGTGACTGTATGCATGAGTGAGTGAATATGAGAGTGGCTATATGGATAAGTGTGTGCTTCTGTCACTAACTGTATAGGTAAGTAAGTACTTGTTACCATTGGTATGAGTAAGTAAGTGGGTATGTGTTTAACTGTTTGGGTGAGTAAGTGGCTATGTGATTGACTGTATGGGTGAGTGTCTAGGTGTGTGAGTGGTTCTATGGCTGACTTAGTCAGTGTGTGAGTGCCTGTATGGGTGTATGAGTGGATATGTCAATGGCTGTATTAGTGAGTGAGTGGGTCTATGAGTGGCAGTATGGGTGAGCATGTGGATGTGTGTGTAGGTCTATGAATCAGTAAGTGGGTGTGTAAGTACTAGTATGGCTCTGTGAATAGATTTGTGAATGGTTGTGTTGGAGTGGAGTGGGTGTATAAAAGATTCTATAGGGGTGTGAGCGAGTGCGTCAGATGTACTGTGGATTATGTGATCACTGATATCATCAGTGATGTCATTTGAGATGTCATCAGTGTTCTCATCAGTGATGTCAATGACCATGTCATGAGTGATTTAATATGTGAGGTCATAACCAGTGCAGAGGCGCCGAATGCGGAGCCTGCGCTCCTCATGCAGCACCTACACTCTGCATACAGGGAGTACGCACTCAGGCTGGAGATTTTGGAAACGGGCCAGAACCTAATCTGTTCATACGGGAAATGACATAAAGGAATTGGTAGGAAGGGCATACATCACAGGAAGTTGCTGGAAGTCATTTTCTGTTCATTCTGAGTCATCCTCTGTCACAGATTAGATCCTCTGCCATCTTGCTACTCTGTAGTGGAGGTTCCAAAAATGATCCATAACAGTTTTACACATAAAAGGAACATTAGAGACGTGAGGCAAAAGGTAGAACAGACCATTTAATTATGTTTGGGCAGGGAAAAGGGTGTGACCAGACACAACATCACATCCCAGAAGAGTTTGCCTCTATGCAGTGTGGTACTTGTAGTCCATATTTCGCGCTCAGCTCAAGAGTTGACTGTAGTATTATTGTGCATTTGAGGTAAGCAGTGCTGTGTATCCCGGACACATAGGGCCTGATTCACAAAGCTCATCAGCACTAACGATGGGGGCCCCTCAGTTGTGGGTGAGTCATTTCAGTTGGGGGCAAATACTCCACAATGCAATAGTTAGCACCCTTTATGAATCAGGCACCCATTGTCAAAAGGTCCTGGGAGGTCTCACACATGCACATACATTTAATGCTTTGAGGCAAGGGATTCCTTAGAGACATTGCCAACACTGATTGCTGACATCTGCACATGACCTATTGCATGGTCAATCTTTTGACTCCTGTCAACAACTGTGGTGTACATACATTGAGTTTGGCTTGCAAAGTAGTCTCAGGATGTAATTTTTAGACGGAGTAGTAAATATCCAGCTTTCATCATTTACAACAGACTGCAAACCATATTTTGTCGTAAAAAACAACAGGTTGCTCAGGTTAAAAAAGTGCCAACCAGCTGTTTGCATACTTGCATATCCTATCCTCTGTTCTGTGCAATGGCCCGGTTGCCCGGATTCAGACGTAGCTGAGGGTCGAGAGGTATGTGTGAGCCATGACTTAAAGCTATGTTGTGCAAGACACAACAAGCTAATATGATCTTGCACACAACTTCAGGGGAGTACATCAGTACCCCCCTGTATGGTCAAGACATATGAATCATGACTTCTGGAAGCCAAAAGTGGGCTCTATGATGGCTCGAGTTCATATGTGTGCCCTATTGTACCTATGCTGAGGTACAGTGGCTGCCCGTCTGTATGGTGTGAGGAGTTGAGGGGAGAGTGTATACCCAGCATCACCTGAGAAGGGAAAATAGGGCACTTGATTACATGTCCCTCGTGCATCTGTACACAACATGATCTATACTTTGGTACACGCAGTGTCTGTGGAGGCCGTGTAGGTGGCATGATGAATCTTATAGTAAAAGGGTTGTTTATGTGAGATGGCACTCATACATTACATTTATACATATTGCACGTTTTGTGCTTGGTACTTACCCAGTAGCCACATGTTGCCAAATTCTCCTGCAGCTAAAGCTGTCATGGGTACTGTCTAGAAACACTGCATGCATATGAATGAATCTACCACTGGCATCACAGACACCCAGCACATTGATGGAATGTCATCGGTGTCTGTTGCAGAAGATGTACGCAATGCGGTGGGCTGGCTGAAGAGCCACATGGGTACAATCAATTGCACCCAGCGCATGTGGGAAGAGACAAAAGAGGTAGAAATCCCTAGCTACCCTTTGTCTCCTGTCCAGTGTATGGGGCATTCGTATGTGGAGGTTGTATCTTGTATTGATGCAGCTCAGTACCTGATGCATGCACCGCAACTGGCTTGCCTGAGAAATGCCACCAAGGTCACTGGCCACCCTTTGGAATGACCCAATAGCAAATAAATGGAGAGAAGCAAGGATCTTGAGATAGGATGGGATTGCATGGGAGCAACAGGTCACAGAGTCAAGTTCCTGCTCCCACTCACAAACCATCTCCAAGATGACATCTGGGGGGAAACGGTATCTTGCCCTGACATCTTGGCTGGACATCCCAAATAGGTTAAATCTTTGTCTGAAAATCCTCTCTACTCTCCTAATCCTCCTCCTCCTCAACTCTTCTTGCCGCATGGCAAGGGGCAGAGCAACAAACACATTCAGGGACATGTTGGAAGGTTTTTATGTGTTAGCTCTGCTTTTATGCTTGCTGCTGGGCTGGGATTGGCTGTTGGGCTGCAGTGTTTCATCTGGAGCAGGGTGGGGGTGATTGTAAGCACTTTCACAGGTGTTTAGCATTGAAGACAATGACAATCTGGTCCGGATGCAGAGATTCTGGCTCGGAGATGGAGATTCCGGCCTAAGGGTAGACTTAAAGATACGAGTTGGAAATTACTTCTGTGAATACCAAAAGTCGTACCGTTATACTTTTGGCTCAGATTACCTTTGTGAATCGGCCCCAAAATGTCTGATCCTTCCACCTAAGATCACATCTGAAGGAGGAATGATCCTTACCTGTAAGCGTGGTATAGGAGGACATGTTACCACCTCGGAAAGAGCTCTTCTTGGTTCTCCCTCCAGGTCCACGATTACTGGTCGGGTACAAGGGGCCTCCCCCGGAGTAACGTCTATAACCTCTGGTGCCGTATACCATGGAAGAGATCTGCATGGGACCACGACCAGATGCCGGACCCAGGAAGCGTCGGGTCCATTCAGAAAGGCCGCCATGGAAAACCTTCTTCAGAGAACATTTGAGCCTTCTCAAGGGCGGAGAAGGTCACCACCCACTTGCCAAGGTCGTTAACAAATTGGACTCCAAAAATAAGATAGGTGGCCAAGGGGCCTGTCTCCAAAGTAGCAAGCTCCTTCAACTTGGGATCCATCAAGAGGAACCTGCACCTCGCAGCTGAGTTGGCGCAATTAGCACTGCCAAGAAGGCACAATGCCTTTTTAGTCAAACCCAACGGAATGTCTGGGTCAATGGAGGAACAGAAGTCTTCAGTCCAGGCAGCCAACTCCAGAATTGAATAGACTACATCTATTGAACATACCAGCAATATTGATGAAAACTTTTGCACTAATCAAATGCCTGTCATGATTGTATATATAGATTAGTTCACAAACTGAAAAGGAAGTGTACTGTCGTATGTGTTTTTATCTCTCTTTTTTCCCCTTTTTTCTTTTCTTTGTTCTCTTTCTGCAGAAATTTGTATGGTATTTATTGTATTGTGAAGATGATATAGCACATAGGTTGAGTCATTTATTTGATCCGATGGGTCTTGCTACATATGAAAGATAATTTGATTACATTTTGGAATCTCTATGTCTATGAAATAGTTTTTTATGTACAAATTGGTTTTAATATTGTGAAGTGATTAATATTGCCATATTATTTTTAATACACATACAATATTTGTACACTATGTGGTTGTTTTTGGCACTACAATTAAAGGCAGGGGGTGGTGATGTATACATGAAATGTGATTGAGTGTCAAATTGAATGGAGGGTAATATTTGATTAGGTTGGAAACCAAAGGAAATACCAATTTTTTATTGCTGTAATAAAGTGACAATAGAAAGAGAAGCACAATCTTAAACCTCAGGTCCTGCAATAGAATTACAATACACACACAATGGTAACTCACCTGCTCCAGACAAGGTTACTTGATTTGTGGAAAGACCTCTTGATGTCAGCTAATGAACTAGTGTCCTTGAAGACAGGAGAGGTAAGGTATCCATGATTCAGCAGCTGGAGAGAACATTAATATGAAGTTTGAATTAAAAAGCTATGAATCATAGGATAATAGTGGCATTTGTCGCAAACTATAGCAATGCAAAGAGATATACAAGAAGAATAGGCAAAAATTCATAACAAACATCAAATACCAAAGTTCACGTACAAAAGATGATGAGAATGTTTTAATGATGAGATACAGTAGTAGAGATCAGATGGTCACATACTTACCAGATAAATGGATAGTAGAAGGCTGAATTGCTGCTGCAAGAATGTCCTGTGATGTCATCTGTGGTGCTGATTGCAATGTGGACACCAGAGACAGTTGGTTCACTGTAGTTGGCAAGAGAGGTATATACAGAGGATAGAGACTTACGTAGCATGCTGATAGTGTAGAGATGTGCTGAATACAGACGGTCCTCTCCTGGACGTTAACCAATGGGCTCAAGGAAAGATTCTTGTGCTTCCATTATAGTGACATGCCATAACATTAGGAAAAGTGAATAAAGGATATTAAAGTCAATATTTGTATAAAATGGGAGCATTTTTGGCTAAAGTGATGGATTGGATTTGACATACACCTATTTTGTCACTTATTAAAATAGAGCTATGTTAGATTAAAAATAGGGGTCGGTGAAGAATTCCACACCGCAGGCGAAGTTCATGTAGTTTTGCACACTCAGCGCGGATTGTGGTGTTCCAAAAAACTCTGCGAAGTGACATGGAGTGGAGTTTTTTCTCTCGAGCAGCTTGCCAACTTTAAGTTGGCGAGTGCTCGCGAGAAAAAATCACACGCTAGACCTCCTCCCGGCGGGATTTCTCACCATGAGCAGTTGCGGTAGGTCGCGACCACTCACATTGAGCAATCTGCCACTCACATTGAGGAAGCTGCTGCTTGAGTAGACTTTTTACTCGAGCCGCAGAAAGCAGCAGTGCCTCTGGCGTGACACATAGTGCCATTCGTGCTGATTTTACAGAGCGTGACAAACTCCTGGTGCTAAAAATCAGGGCGAGCAGTGCAACTTAATGGACTCCGTCACTGGCGGAACTCCACGGAGTGCTGCAAAGTTTTTCCGGCACTTCATGGAGTTCTGCAAAGTAAAACTCCACAACCTCAGCCCAGGCCTAATCCATGCCAAAGTACACACAGTCTACCTATCAGTCTCTACAATCCTCTTGGTATGTGTAGCTAGGCCTGGCTTTAGCAATGCTAGGAGTAGAAGTAGAAGTGGCAGCAAGTAGTGGATTGGACAATAACAAAGGTCCTTCAAATTGAAAAAAAACAAGAAGTGCAAGGTCATTTTAGTGTTAATAAACATGACAATAAAAGTTATATTTGATTAAAGTAGTTCATTATAATGGAACACCATTAAATTAAAACTGTTAGGGTGTAACAAAAAAGTTTTATAAATCCTCCATCGTTTGGTAGTTACATTGATAGCTTAGTGAATTACCTTGGTTTGTTGGACGTTTGTGTTTAGATACAGGCTGTGTGTGTTACCGTGCCACATTAGAAGTACTCCTGTAACATCTGTAGCAACCAAATAACTTGTAATGGTGTCTGTATGAGAGAGGAAGGAAGAGTAAAAGGAATTAAATATATATAGTATCAGATTTGAATGGTGTCTGTGTTAGAAGCTGTGCATGAGGGGCGTGTGTGATAGGCTTAGTTCTTACCTGGCCTTTTGTTATTGTTTCAGCATCAGACAGGCCATGCAGCAAATGAAGATGCACTGTGGAGAGGACATAATCCTCATGGGGTGAGACGGAGACAGGATCCAGGTGCACTTCAAGGATTAGCTTTTACCATATGAATCCTTTAAACCTCTTCACCCACCTCCTCTCATTCTGCCATTTCATCTGAATGTCCCCCTGGTGCATAACTCCCCCACTGCATTTACAGAGACCAACAACTTAGTGATATCTTGCAGCATAATACTACTAAAAGTAGTAAGGGAGCCCAAAAAATAAACTAGACTGCATGTCTAAAGTTTCAAATGTACTACATGAACAACTGAAAGACCCATTAATGGTCATATGCTGATGGAAACCTATAAACAAATGCATAACAAATAGAATACATCTTAATCTACATAAGCTTTCTTTGCATTCTCTGTCGCAAGCAAAATAAAACTGCCCAACAAGCAAAACAAAAAACAGCTTCCTTATGTACTATTATTGCGCAACAAAATGGAAAAGTGACGTAACAGTGAGTTACACAAACTACTACATGGAAGACATGATAATTGGCCATTAGGAAAAAAAAAATCTTAATTTTTATAACAGCAATTATTGGCTTTCATTCATTTTGGGCTTCATATGTCGCACAATCCTGCTAAAAGTAGCAAGGAAGCCCAAAAAATAAATTAGACTGCATGAGTAAAGTTTCAAAATTTTTACATCAAAACTAAAAGACAAATTTATGGTCACATGAGTATGTAAACCAATACACAAATTTGTAACAAATACAATAGATAAAAAGAAAGAAATCACATTAAATCTGATTGCCACTCTGTAGTTATAGTTGGTGTTCCCAAAGATAGGAATTCCTCAGGATATTACTCCCTAATAACTTTCCACCAGTTTGACGATTCACCACAAAACTTTCCAGAACTATAGCATTTTCTACATTTTGAGATGATGTAAATTTCTCTATTGAATCATTGCGGGGGTGCAAAGATGAAAGGGGGGGTTCCAAAACGCGTATTTCACCAATGTATTTTCCATGGACTATTGTATTTGATGTAGCCCAAAAACGGCTGAATGGACTCACAGGAAATTTGGCAGCATAATACAATATGGTGCAGAGATGATGCTTTTTGGGTATTGCAGTTAAGTAGTGTAAGTATTTTTTAAGTTATAAGGCATTATAACCTAGTGATATCTGTCACTGCTGTACTTTTACGGAATTTCACAACATTTTGTGCAACTACCATGGTACCTTAAGCCTTAAACTTATTGGAAAATATATAGAAAAAATAGAAATACATTTCCCTTCCTATTACAACTTTAATAAAGTGGTGTTAGGTAGAGACCTACTACTTACCTATATCTAAGGCCCTAACATTGAACACAGCCAAAGAGTAGTAAAAACAATATGGTTGCAATTTTATTCTCTAAAAACATCCATTACCCAAATATATCCTGGCTTGTCATCACCATATACCACAATATACTGCAAAGTTATCATGGTATACCAAGGCCCAAAATATAACTAAGGCCTACCTGTATTATTGGATTGCGGGACCCTTCCATCACGTATGGTGTTGCATGGGCAAAGCAATACTTGAGTCAGTTTTACCCTGTGTTGATTGGTAAATGTGGAGAAATGTAAGGCAGTGCAATTTGCTGTTTTGGGTTACTCTGCACACCATAACCTACATTGCTGCTAAATTTCACATGCATCCGCATGCCACACCACTGTAGTTACTCCACTATGCTATTCCACTCTACGCCACTCCACTCTACACCTCTCCACTGTACGAGACTCCACTCTACACCACTCCACTGTACGCTATTACACTGTACGCAACACCAGTGTACACCACTACACTCTACACTCTTATACTTTATGCACCTCTACTCTATGCCACTCCAGTCTACGTCACTCCAGTGTACGCCACTTCACTGGGCGCACTACTGCTATGTGTGCTATTCCACTCTATGCATTCCACTGTACACCACTCCACTCTACTCTGTTCCACTCTATACCACTCCACTCTACAACACTCCACTGTGCCCTATTCCACTGTATGCCACTCCACTGTACACTACTTCACTCGATGACACTCTAGTGTATGGCACTCCACTATGGCACTTAATTCTATGCTATTCGATTTGACACCACTCCAATGTGTGCCACTTCTCTGTATGCTATTACACTCTACCCCACGCCACTGTATGCCACTCCAGTCCACACCAATCCAATATACGCCACTACACTGTACGGTACTCCACTATACACTATTTCACTCTATGCCACTCCACTCTACAGCACTCCACTCTACGCCACTCCACTCTATGCTATTACATTGTACACAACTCCACTCTTCGTTAATCCACTCTACGCTATTACACTGTATGCAACTACACTCTACACCTCTTCAGTGTACCCCATTCCACTCTATGCCACTCCACTCTATGATATTCCACTGTATGTGACTCCACTGTATGCTACTACATACTATACCCCATTCCAGTGTATGCTACTTCAGTCTACACCACTTCACTGCACATCACTGCACTGTATGCTACTCCAGTATACGCTATTCCAGTTAACGCCACTCTAGTGTATACCACATCACTGTACGCTATTCCGCTGAATGCCACTCTACTATACACTACCCCACGTTGCGCCCCTCCAGTGTACCCCACTGCACTTTACACCACTCCATTCTGCGTTAGTCCATTGGACGCATCTCCACAATATGCTAGTTTACTCTACTCAACTTCACTGTACACCACTCCAGTCTACACCACTTCACTGTACACCACTCCACTCTTTGCTATTCTACTCTACGCTATTTCACTCTTTGCTATTCTACGCCACTCCACTCTACACTAGTCCACTCTACGCCACTCCACTTTATCCTATTTCACTGTACTCAGCTTCAATCTTTGCCCCTCTACTCTATGGTATTCCACTCTATCCCACTTCACATTATGCCACTACACTGTATGCTACTGCATCCTACCCCACCACTCAATACACCATGCAAGTGTACACCACTTCAATGTACACCACTCCACTATATGCTACTACACTATACGCTATTACACTCTACACCACTTTACTGTATGCCACTCCAGTCTTTGCAACTCTTCTCTATGCAATTCCACATTATGCCACTCCACTATATGCTACACCACTCTACGCCACTCCAGTGTAATCTCCGCCACTCTATATAATTCCACTCTAAAAAACTCTAGTACACTCTATGCCACTCTACTAGACTCTACTACACTCTTTACACTTGACTCTTTGCCCATACACTCTATTGTACAACACTCTACTCCCATCTATGAATGTTTCCAACACATTATTACACAGCACTCCACTCTACAGTATGAGACACCACTCCAATTTATAAGAGTTATCTCCCCTCTACGCTACGCCACTTCAATGTATGCTACCCACTCTAAGCTAATCTAATCTATGTCACTCCACTCTACTGTACAGTATTCCACCATACGGTATTCCACTGTATGCTACTCCACTCTATTCTACGTCATTACAGTGTACGCCACTCCACTCTACCCTGCTCCATTGTACAACACTCTCCTCCACTTTACATAACTCCACTCTATGAAAGTCTACCGCACATCATAGCACTCTACGACATCCTGCTTTACTCTATCCCCGTACACTCCACTGTCCAACTCTATGCTCCACTCTATACCTGTGCACTCCAATGTGCAACACTCTATTCCACTATACAACAGTTTTCTCTACGACGCAACACTCCACTCTACTGTATGAGACCTCACTTCAATTTATAACAGTATAATGCCTATGCTACGCTAGTACACTCCATGCCACTCTACTCTACGACACACAAATATACTCTATTGTACTTTACTCCACACTATGTTACACCACTCATTTCGACTCTACTTCACTGTAGAGACTTTCCATCACTCTGCGATACTATAGAATAATCCGCTCTATGCCGCTCCACTGTCTCATACTCTTCTGTACTCAATGCAACTCCACTCTACAACACTCTACTACACTGTATGCCACTCTCTGACAATTTACTTCTGCCTCTACTCTTTCACTTTACTGTACTATACTGTATGCCACTGAACAACACTCTGCTCCAATCTACTCTACGTTATTCTAGTCCGCTATACATCACTGTACACAACACTTTGTATGCCACAGCACAGCACAGCACCTTAATCCACTCTACTCTGGCACAGTACTCCACTCTACTCTACTGTACGTCACTCCACTCTACACCACCCTATGCCATTGTAATCTATAACACTGAATGCCAATCCACTCTACCACACTCTACAACACTGTATGGTACTGTGCATCACTCCACTCTACAAAAATCAACTAGACTCTATGCCCTACCCTATTTAGGCCAGAGTGATACCCCTGTGACACTTGCTCATCTCACTTTCACGGGGATCAGGGTGGGTTCCTGACTACTACAACACCTGCTTCGCATTATGAGAAGCTGCAGTTATTTCATCATCTACCTCATTTGCTTAACCCCTTAACCGACTCCTTCTCACCATTTTTTCCTCACGTACTTAGTTTGGGTGGATGCCTGTTGTACGCCTACTCTCAATGGTATTCATTGTTTATTGCTGCATTGTTATATTTTTGACCCTGTGCACAGATGTCATGCACTTGTTCTTTACACATACACTCACCAAAACGCATGCTTTTATGCCGGGAGTGACCGAGGCCCTCTCTTCCTCATGCCCCCCTCATGGCTGCGACCAACATTGTCACCTGGAACATGAGGGGAATTAACACCCCCTGTCATTGCTATGCTATTTATTCATATTTTCGCTAAAGGAAATGCACACATAGCTTACATTCAGGTATCTCACATCACAAGCCTGGAAGCTTCTAGAATACAGAGGAGATGGTGTGGTCAGGTCTTCTACACTAATTACTCCTCCTATGCCCGAGGGGTGCTAATTTGGATCCGGACAGGAGTCCCTTTTGCTGCCACCCACATACTTGTAGACCCTGATGGAAGCTTCTTATTTGTTGAGGGCTCCTTGTGGGGTCGCCGTCTGGTAATTGGAACGATCTATGCACCAAACATGAACCAGGCTCCATTCCTGCACTCGCTCACTATGCTGTTGGCATGCTGGAGCGATATCCCCTGGGTGTTGGGTGGGGACTCGGGACTTCAATATCATTTTAGATGTAAGCCTTGGTTGCTCCTTCCTGCCCCTTCTGCCTTACAGTATCCAATGTGACTACCTTCACCACTTGGCTACACCAATATGAACTCCTAGATGCCTGGTGCTATTGCAACCCCTCCACTAAGGTTTACTCTCATTATTCTCTTACACACAACCTCCAGGTTCGCATTGATAGATTTGTTTCCACGCAAGATATTATCCCACATATCACCGATATGGATTATCTTGGTTCCACACACTCTGATCATAATCCCATCCAGCTACAGATATGTTGGGAGCATTTGCCTCCACCCATACCCAACTGGCGGCTACAGACCTCAAAGCAAACACAGGGAGATGATGGATGGAGCGCTGAAACTTTTCAGACACTCATCCCCAGTCACAGATCTGGGTTGAATCCATACTACAGACCTCAGCACATGAAAGGCCCTCGATTTTGGGCATCCATTGTTACCAACATAGAAGAACATTTTGACTTTAATGTGGGCACTGCCTCTTCACCTCTCGTAGAATGGGACACATTCAAGGTATGTAGCTGGGGACACTGCATGGGTAAAACACTCAACATGCCCCGCCACTTCACTATTACAATAACGCAACTAGAGAGGCAATTATTTTGCCTTGAAGTCCTAGCGCGTGACTCTGTCTCTGCTTGGGAATGATTGCTTCCCGGTACTAGGATGCTTGTTTCCAGTCTAGGGAGGACCTGGCTTGGCAGTTCAGGCTGGACTGTTCCTATGAGGCACAGGGTCAAGACTGATTTGCATATGGCTGGGTTCAAACTGGAATGGCATGGTGAGCAAAAAAACGATGGATTTAGGCCCAGATCTCTGTACTGGGGTGAATGTATGACATTGTTCTGCATTCTGTCCATCAACTGTTGTTTTTGCATTTGTCACCCCGAGTGGGATGGGTATGCCCAGACGTGGGTCCCGTGCTCTCCATGCCACTGGAATCAAGCTATCCTGGCTGAAGAGGGGTGAAACCCCAAAACCGGTCCTAGGATGCTTGTTTCCAGTCTAGGGAGGACCTGGCTTGGAAGTTCAGGCTGGACTGTTCCCATGAGGCACAGGGTCAAGACTGATTTGCATATGGCTGGGTTCAAACTGGAATGGCATGGTGAGCAAAAAAACGATGGATTTAGGCCCAGATCTCTGTACTGGGGTGAATGTATGACATTGTTCTGCATTCTGTCCATCAACTGTTGTTTTTGCATTCACTCTCAGGGTGATCATCTTGCACTATTGGAATGTCTCCACTGTTTAAACTATGCAGAACATACTAAACCCACACACGCAGATGCTGACCGCCGGGGTACCCTATTAGTGTGGCTGACAAGCAGGAAACAGACAGCCACCCCATCCTGGCTATCTGCTTGGACACAGGTTATGTAATTCGTTCACAGAAGGCCATCCGCTCCACCTTTACTTGGCACTACATGCAGCTCTATAGCTTTACACTCACGGTGTCCCCGGATGCTATCAGTGGACTTCTTATCCACCTTTGCGCGGCCACAGATTTTCCCAGATTCTAGAGAGGAACCCAATGGAGAGATTACCTTATTCAAAATACGGCAAGCGATCCATGCAGTGCCCACCTGTAAGACACTCGGTCCAGATGGCCTGCCAGCCGAATTCTATAAAGTTTATGCCTCTCAATTGATACCCCTCCTGAAAGCCCTAAATGATGCAGTCCTTACTGCACTGTCCTTACCACCCACACAGAGCAATGTCCTTCTTATCTCACTGCCTAAGCCGGATCTGAACCCCTTTGAATTGGGCTCTTATTACCCATTGGTGGTATTGATCACAGATTATTAAATACTGGCAAAAATACTGGCAGATCACCTAGCCCCATTGGTGCCATAACTAGTTCAATCAGACCAAAATAGTTTTGTGCCCGATAGAAACACCTCATTGAACATCCGTCGCTTCTTCTGAGTGCTTAGGTATGCCACGTCTCGACACCCCCACTCAGGATGCATGGGTCTAGACCTTCATAAGGCATTTGACTCTCTAGAGTGGTCATTCCTACTAGAAGTTCTGTGATGCTGTGACCTTGGGACCTGATTCCTACTCTTGATTACTTTATTATATACTAACACAAAGGCCAGGGTACGTATCGGCTGTCACATTTCCGACACCATCACGATAAAGCTAGGGGCCCGCCAGGGTTGTCCACTATCAACTCTGTTATTCTCTCTTGCACTTGAACCTTTGACTCACCATCTACGCGCACAAGGCCAAGACTGGGGGATCCCACTGGAAGACTGCTTGCATGCCATTTCGCTTTATGCTGACAACATGCTCCTTTACCTTAAAGATATTACATTAATACCCCTCACTGTAGCGAGCCTGCTCACCGAATTTGCCACTATTTCTGGACTAAGAATTAACTGGTCAAAATCATTTTTTTTTTTCCACACCCATACTCCAAATTCTGCGTACAGAGCAAATAGCATAGAACTTCAATGGCAGCCTGACACGTTTTGCTCCTTAGGAGTCTGTATGTATCGCACACCGGAGGACCTCCTGGAAGGAAATTTGGTTTGAGTGGTTTCAGCATTACCTGCGCAAATATTGTTTTGGCAGACACTGCCATTGTCGATTGCTGGCTGGGTGGACCTGACGAAAATGGTATTTCTGCCTTGACCGCTCTACTATTTGACTAACCTCCTGCTTTTTATACACCAACCTTATTTCACTCCTTAGAGCATATGACGTGAGACTTCATTGGCCCAGCACATGTCACAGGCTGGCTTTGCAGAAGCCCAATCTCCCCACGTAGGGTGGTGGACTCAACGTCCTCAATTTCGAGCACTGTTATCTGGTGTTGCAGTTACAATGGGTATCACATTGGTTTGCTGGCCAGAACCTCGCTGACACTGCAACATTGCTTTCTTCCTGGACCCTGGAATTCACCCAGGCTTTATTTCATTCCCTTGCTAGGCCTTCACCACTGGATATCCCCCTCCTCTAAGAGGCTTATCGAAGCTACTGCTGAACCCTTTTAAACACCCGTTCAACTATACCATTTGCTCCAGGACTGCCACTCCTTGGCATGCCACTGGATGTAAGACAACTACTCTCCAGGAGCTGGTTACATGGCATGCGGCAGGACTGCATTCTTTAGGTGATTTGTGACGGATGTCTCCTTCTGTTGGACAATTTATTGGCTAGAGCTGAGCTCCCCCCTGGTCAATTCTTGATATACACCTCTTTCACCTTGGCAGCACTTTTGGGGATCTACAATCTCTCTGACCCCCAAAGCCCTCAGGGGCCTTACTGCCCCAATGTACATTGTGCCAGGAGGCACAGGTACAACAGCTTGTCAGAGGGGGCTGGGCCTGCCTTCATTGCACTATGTAGCACTCTGCATTTCCACAATCCTGGTGACCTTGGCAGCATGTTTGGTGATCCACTATCAGTCGGGCCCCCAAGAAACTCAGGGGACTCACTCCCCCAATGTACATCATGTGAGGAGGCGCAGGTGTAGCAGCTTGTCAGAGGGAGTGGGGCCTTGATTTTGCCTCTGTAAACTGTATGCAATACGGTAAGCCCTGTTGTCCTGGTCATGCTCTGTTGTGACTTTGGGTGGAGATCCGGCAGGTTGACTCCATTGTGTGGCCTTAGGAAGTCTGTTGTGAATTGACCTGAGGTAGTCGAGCACTTTAGAGGTCCTTCTTAAATCAAGTTCCACTACTCAATAGAGGTCGGACGCCGCCTCTTAAATATCTGTTCCGGTAGTACTGTAGGGCAGGGTTATCCCCCTTTATAATGGGGAAAAGGAAAGCAAAGAGGAGTCAACATGGAACTTTAAAGATTGCGAGACTAGAGGAACCCAGTGCAGCCAAAATCTGTGTGGTGGATGACATCAATAATTTAATAGAAGAAATGGAGTCTCTCCTCAGTAATAGAAACCCCTCCATTATGAGTGCTTTGCAGCAGAAAATTCCAGACATCTTCAAAAGGAATAACAAAGCCCTAAACCTCCACCTAGTTCCCCTACTCACTTGGACAGTAGTAACAAGAGCCAAGGAACTATTATTACTGGAAATGATGTGGAACTTCAATTACAGACTCACTGGAGGGCGCAGGTTCAGCAACCTCAGTAACAGTGTCTGACAGACTTGGAAGAATTATGTCCAATCCTCCTGTGGCAATTGAAGCACCTTGCTCTAACTGTTTTCACCCCTGATACAACTAGGCAATGAGTGTATAAATGATGATGTTATAAACAGCTGTTCAACTGGCATCAGGGAGGTTAGACCAGGGGAAGGTGTGAGGAATACTTGCACTAATTGTAATTGCCAGAAAGAACTGATCCAACTCCAATTGACTATTAAAAATCTAGTCCAAGAAGTTCTTCTTTTTAGAGAAAATGTGTGGCCCTTAACTGCTAAACTAGGAAAGCTGAGTCAATGTGGTAATGAATATACAGCCCCGCATGAACACAGATGACTAGAGAGTACAGCTTAATATAAGTCAGGGTAACACTAAGTCACACCCTCCACACCAATACAGAGCAGAAATATGCCAGTATAATAGTCAATACTTAGCAGTCAAGGATCTCCCAGATAAAACGGTGCCCCTGTGAGGGAGTCTCCCAGGCCTCCTGGGACAAAGGTGATAGGAATACCTGTATAACCCCTGGGAAGAGTTGTTTACAGTAGGTTTAAAGAGGCCCATGTATACACATCACCTCGCACGTGGGAGGGGAATGAATTGGAGGGATGGACTATTCTCACCATCAGCAATGTAGCCTCAGAGTGTGCAAACCAGGCCCATGCAGGGGAATCATCTTACTGCTAATGGGCATTACTCATAAGGAGCTAGAAACAAAATGTACATGATTAATGACTTCAAAATATCACCCCCATCTTTAGAAAATGGTTAGACTTTAATAAATAAGGTCACTCACAGGGAACAGCAAGTTAGACAATGCCGTTCCATCATCAGATCTGACATAGTGGCCGCAAGATGGTCACACCTTAATGACGAATTTGATTACATTACGCTAGAGCTCATCAATGCAAAACTAGGAGAGGGACTGGTGAGTCTAGACCAATGCACCACTCTTGTTAATGGCTCTAGGATCCAATTTAGGTACTCCCTATCCAGTTGAAAGGAGGCACACCGCTTAGGGAACAATGCCCCCCAATCAGATTTGTGATGGCCCAGAGATTCAAAGAGTGGGGGCCACTAATAGAGTGGAAGATGATGCTAGAGAATATTGGGAGAAGGGAATGCCAGCCCAAAATAACTGGGCAACATTGATGAGAGCAAATGTGTGCCTTGGTATCACCACAGCAATGAATGTCTGCACCAATCTTAACAACTATCGTGAGGAGGGCAGGCAATCCCCAGTTAATGATGTGAGGAACCAATATAGTGAACCAGCACAGGCTCAGCAACCTGGGGACATCAAAAAGTTAAGGATACTTTCTTGGAATCTGGCAGGCATTAAGCCCAAGCTGCAAGGATTGGGGGGACTTCAATGATAGCTGTTAGTGTAGTTCATATGGTGCGGTTTGCACACTTTAGTGTGGCTGCAGTTCCCACTCCAATGGGTAGACCAGAAGGGGGACTCATTATCTTGGTTAACATACACCTACATGTTAAGATAAATAAACTGGACATTAAATCAAGGGACTTACAAGCTATCACTCTACAAAGTCTGAGTGGGGACCAGTCCATCCAGGTAGTCAATATATACTACAGATTTTCCACCCAGCACCAGGATTCCCCTACTTTAACTGCACTCAAGGATTTTCTGGACAAGGTAGATGGTAGGGACGACCTGCTACATGAAGGAGATCTAAATACCACAAATGAACCCCTGGAAGTGTAGCCTGATGTGTCTGAGGAGGAGGATGAGGAGTGGGGCATCCCCGGGTTAAGCCATATGAGCCCCTCCAGAAACATGAGAGTTGCCTTTTAAATAGCCTCCCTTACTGTGAAGCACAGATGACGAGCCTGTAATGGGCGATCGATTTCTGATAAGGATTCCAAGTATATGTTCAAAGGGCTAATTCCTGCTCCAGAATTGGCTATATCCAACTGGATTTACCATCTTGGTGCTACATGACAGACAGGATGATAATTGAAAGGCAAGACAGTGATAATGCCCTGGCCCTAGAAATGGACAATAAGTTTATCCCTTCGGACTTCCAATCCATAAGGGAAATGGCATTCGCAATAGTTACTAGTAATAATTGCGAAGGATTAAATTGCCCTAGATTAAGGGGAACGAGGGCACCCTCACTAAGATATATGAGATAGTAGCACAAGCACTCATCGATTTTGGAAAGTACGAGGGCGAGGACAATTAACTCTAAACAGCTATGCTAATCGGATGGATAAGATTAAAACCTTCTTCTATAAAACAGTAACGTGTATAGCTACAGATAAAAACAAAGATACATGGTTTGATGACTACTGTAAGACTGCAAGGAAAGACCTGATGGATGCTATAAAAATAGGCTGCAGAAACACAGTGGTCCTCAAAAGGCCAAAATACAAAAGGGTGCTAAAAGGGGACAAACAAAATTGGGAAGAATGCCTATGGAGACACCTGTCATTGGCAGCCAAAACCATGGATATTAAACAATTTTGGCACACTTTAGTGAAAGGCACACAGAAACAAGCTACTGATGATGTCTATGACTTTCAACTCCTGGTTTGGGAAACACACATATTAGCACACTCTATGCTGGAACAGGGGTAGACCTCTTATACTGCAATGACACAAATGGGGAGATGTGGGCTGGTGACCAGTCTATTTTTAGCTTAGAGGAAACTACGACAGCCTTAACTATGCTAGAAAGAGGGGAAGCACCTTGATTAGATAAAATTCCTGGGGATCTCTTTCACTCTGAACCAGATGTATGGTGCATAATCTTGAGTCTTAGTTTTAATGCCATCCTAAAGAGAGCAGAGGCCCCTGATTCCTGGCTGGGGGCAGAGGTGGTCCCAGTATACAAAAAGGGGGAGAAAAGTGATCTTGCAAACTATAGGCTTATTAGTCTCATAGATATTTCACAGAAATTGTTCCACAGATACTTGTTAGAGAGCTTACAAGGCTGGATAAGGGATAATCAGATTCTTTTGCCCCTCCAGGCTGGGTTCAGAGAGAACACTCATGCTATTGGCCAATTATTTAGGTTTTTGACAATCTTAGGGAAATACGTGGTAATTAAGAAAGAACATGTATATTTTATATTAGTGGACCTACGTGCAGCTTTTGACCTCTTCCCCAGAATAAAATTATGGGCACCCTTAAAGAAGCTAGGAGTCCCAAATTATCTCTAACAAATGATAATCAGGCTCCAGCAAGGTAATTATGCCCAAATAAGATGGGGACAAAATGGCGAGCTTACAGAGCGCATTAGTGTGAACAGAGGGGTAAGACAGGGGTGTTTATTGGCACCAACTGTGTTCACCCTATATATAAATGGGCTAATTGATTCATTATATGATTGTAATGGGGAATTCCCCAAGATTGCTGGTAGTCCAGTAGTGTCTCTGATGTTCGACCATGACCCATTGCTTGTATCAAGAACACCGTTGGGGTTACAAAAAGTATTGAATACATCTTTGGAAGCCTGTGGGGCACATGGCCTAGAGGATAACATTAGTAAGAGCAAATTTATGATGTTCAACCCTCACAAGGCATTTAAAGGTAAGGTGAAAATGGGTGACACCTACCTAAAACAAGTTAAACAATTCAATTATTTGGGGGTTAGGTTTGCAGATACTCTATCATGGAACGCACTTATCTCAAAGAGTCAACTAATACTTCAGCAATTCAGTTCTGAATTAGTCAAAAGGTTGAAAGTATGTACCTATAGGCTGGCTGCCCAAGCTATTGACATCTATCGAGCAAAAGGGGTTGGTGCGGCACTTTATGGGGCTGAGATCTGGGGTTTTCAGAATCTAGAGCCAATTGTAAAAATAGAAAATAACTTCATGAGATTGATTCTGGGGATACCCTGAAACGTGCCCTGGACTCCAGTGCAATTGAACCTGGGCCTAAACAGCATAGCCCACATAGCAGCATTCAGACCTTTAGTATACTGGACCCGAGTCTGACACAACAACTCACAGCGCCCTAAGAAACAATCGTTGATGATACATGATACAAAAGGAAGCATAACTTGGCTCAAACATTTTACGTCATGGCTATACAGACTTGGCATGAGTGAACTCTGGTCCGGTCCTAGTGGCATTCAGAAAAATAGTCTGGTGTCCCTGAAGAAGAGTTAGTGGTCTTACATTTGTGGTCTTTGGTTAAATCATGGCACAGTGGGTGTTTTAACAAAAAGGTTCCTGCAGTTTAAAGATAACTTGCATTGTGAGTAGTTCATGAATCAAGTAGAACCCCCTCAAGTTAATTCTGCAATTTAGATATGGCATTTTAACAGCAACGAATATTGCTGTAGGTTGAAGGGGCTCAATTCTCCCTCCAACTGCCCATTGTGCGTGTCTGACCTTGAAACCAAAGAGCACTTTCTTTTCATGTGACCTAAATATTTTGTCCACAGGAGATCTTGGCTAATTCTGATTTGCCGCATTTTGTTAGCAAATCAAATTAGGCCCACAATTGAAATACTTAAAAGTGATACCACAGCATGGCTGCATTATGCCCTTTGCAGACAATTGCTGTATTCGTTGTGTCTTAGATGTAAATATTTGTTAAGACATGACACAGAACTTAGTGGCTAATTTCTCTGAATTAATCCAAGAACCATAATTTTTTCCTACACTTTGGTCCCAGAAAAAACTGTTTTAGTATATATTTCACTATTTATTAATTGACTGCTCCTATGGCCATTTTAAACTTGGATATCTAGATGATGAATAAGTCTCTTATGCTTGAAATATTTGCATTTTTATTTATTTATACATATTTATGTATTAGCTGTCCTTTTAAATAATTGTAGGTATAAATGATAACATTTTATTGATTGTAGATGGTATTATGACGCATGTGCTGTTATGGTTTTTGTTACTAAACCGAATAAAGACTATTCTACTACTACTACTATATGCCTCTTTTATTGCTGTAGTGGCTCGCTCTTGGGGGGGAGATACAGCAAGAATCCACTCAACAACAGGTCATACAATACCTACATACACTAAGTACGGTCAGGCATCAGACCTGCTGGTTAGCCAATGCACTGTGCACGCAAACTGGACTTCCTCTCACCACATTACGAGGGCTTTGGGACATGGACTTGGGCCGCTCCTGTACACATAGGGAATGGCAGTCTATACTGCAATGTCATTCCCTTGTGTCCCACTGCACCTTCTTCAAATTGATCCAATTATTTTACACAGAGCTTACATAGCTCCTAGTAATATGAACCGTTAATTTCACCACACAAATGCTGTCTGTCCTTGCTGTCTGATCCTAGATGTAGACATAATACATTACTCTGGTCCTGCCCCATACTGGTAGTATACAGGAGGGATGTTACAGCACGCCTTGAACACTGCACAGAAACTATCCTCTCTTACTCTTGGGACGTCTGTATTGTGGGACTCTACCGCCGCACCAAAAAACATAAGGCTGTAATTCGATTCGCTGATCTGGCCCTTCTGCATGCAAAATGACTAATCACCCAAAAATGGAAGGTAGTGCATGCACCTGTAGTTTCTCCATGGGTATTCTCTATGCTAGCCTGAGCCCAAGCCAAGAGCACATTGTTGCATGGAGAAGATGGTAAGGGTCTCCGTAAACATCCGCTTGCGGAGCTCTGGGATACACTCTTAGGAAAACTCTGTGCAGGACCTCTAGATACTCAACATACTACTTGTTTGCCCTTACAGGTAGCACCCTCTCCTCCCTCTCTCCCCACTGACTGCCATGCTGCCTGATGTTTGTTCCACTAATATGTATTTACTCTTCCTGCCTCAGTGGCACGTGTGTGGCAGCATCCTCCACTGTGAACAAGTACACCCTCTAGCTTCTTTTTTCACCTTTTATTAATAAGGTTGTTATAGCAATGTTTCCTAAAACATTTTTTCTCCCCCTATCTGCTTGTTGGTATCCTAGATTTTTTGTTGTGCCAATTTTTCTTGGAAATGGTTTGTACATATGACAACTGTTCCCCCTAATGTTGATATTATTGGACTTTCTACACCACAAATGCTGTGTAGTACAACATCTATTGCATGGTTCAATGCTTCAGTAGCCCTGAACATTGCTTTTTTTTTCTCTGCATGCCATTGCTTTGCACGCAAACAACATTGTGATATGTTATCTGACCTATATTGTATATGTACTCATCACAATTAATGCTAATAAAAACCAGTTGAGAAAAAATCAACTAGATTGTATGCCACTCTACTCTACTCTACTGTAGTCTACATCACTACTGTATGAATCTCCACTTCACTCTACTTTACAACACACTATTCCAAATTATGACACTTTACTTGACTGCATCCTTTGCCATTCCACTATACTGCACTCCACGCTACTATAGTCTGCAACACTCCTTTCCACTCTATGACAGTTAACTCCACTCAACACTATCCCTCTCCAGCATACACCACTCCACTATACTCCACTGTACTACACTTTGTCCCACTCTATGCCACTGTATGCTCCACTCTATGTCACTCCACTGTGCGACACTCTGCTCCACTCTCAGCAACTCCACTCTACAACACTGTATTACACTTTATGCCACTCTTTGACACGCTACTCCACTCTATGCCCATCCACTCCATGACACTGTACTACACTCTATGACAAATGGTGTCACCCCATTCAACTTCTCTCTACGATACGCCACTCAACTATATGACACGGCACTCCACTCCATGAAACTCTCTTCCACTGTACTCTTCAATACTCCACTTGACGATATTCTACTCTAAAACACTCTACTCAACTCTATGACAGTCTACGACACCCTAGTCTACTGTTTGACATGCCATTCCACTGTACAACTTGCTGCTCCTGTCTACGATACTTGACTCCACTATATGAGACACCATGCCACTGCACTACATAACACTTTACTACACTGTACGATATGCTACTACACCCTACTCTACTCCACTCTATTCCAATCTACAATACTCCACTCTATGACAATAGACTTTACAACGCTATTCTCCACTATACTGTACAACACTCCACATAAGGACTCTGCACTTGCAATTCCGGACTCTATGATTTGAAACACATTTTTACTAAACATTTAAAAAAAACAATTTAAATTTAATGAAAGAAACAAAGGTTAAAGCTTAGTTATAGTTAGGAAAAATTATTTTCCCTATACAAACCAAGTTTAAACTACACAAACTTTAAAAATTCTGAAGTCACAGTTATAACTTTCATTTACAATTTATCAACCACCTTCAAAATATTATAAGTAGTGGACCTCTTTACATTCTCTTTTTAGCGCGATAACCAGACGACACTAACTATAACTCGCCACCTTACCAGGCACAGTGACAAATAATTTCATAAAGAACACATCACTCAGTGCAGAAGTTGGGCTTCAGCCATTCATAGACTGCATAGTGTTGCGGGCAAAGGCATTTTGTCCATGTTCTTTTGATTTAGAAGATTAAAATGCCACCATCATGGAGTTATGCCTGTGAAGTAGTGGAGGAGCAGTACTGGTCCTTTTTTGAGAAGGCTGAATGGAATATTAGGCAACAAATTTGTAGTTTGAATCATTCAGATGCTCCCTTCACCTTCAGCTCAAATTCGGACTTCTTTCTACCACTGTGTCTGCTATGACAGCTGCCCTAAGGTGGGGGAACAATTTACTGAGCAGTGATTCATGCTCTAAAACATGACATATTCTATAACATGAATGGAAGAAGTGCCCTTTTTCAAATTAATCGAAGGCTTTGGATATGTTTTTTTTTTCCGGAGTTTAAGATAGCGCAAACCTGGCCTGAAGGTATCAGAGCGCTTTACATGAGCACCAGTTGCGTTATAGACGGACACATTTATTTTGTTAAGCACGGGTAGATTAAGTGATTTGCCTAGAATCACAGGATGTTGAGCGTCCCTTGCCGAGACTCAAACCTAGTTCCCCAGCTTCGAGGTTAACAGCTCTAGCCACCAGGCTACATCTTCTCCCTCTCTGTTTTGTTTTTACCAGAATGAGGTTAATTATTTTAATTTTGAAACTTAATTAAAAAATCCATTTATGAAGTGATTTGGAATAGGGACATTCTGCATTGTGCTTAATATGCCCAAAATGAAATTGTACTAGAGAGCAGCATTTGCAAAAGGGCCCAACCTTATGTCATTTGTAACTTACCTCATGGCTTGTGAAGAACTATTTTATTATTAAGGCTGAATTTGCTTCCGCTATGAGCTGTCACTGGATCCTGGGAAGGTATATCAAGGGATGAGAGGTTCTATGATCTTCATTTTAACTATGTCCAGGATGTAAATCTTGTGATATTTGTATGTCCCTTTTTACATTCACCGTGTCGCAAATTGTTATGGCCACTTTTTATGAAGTATGGGATAACATTGGTAGCGGAAGCTTGCTAATGTTTACTTGCCCCTGCAACTAAAACAGACTGTAAAAATGTGTTTACTTTTTTTAAATACTTTTGGAATATCTTTTAATAATGTGTACACTATAATCTCTGTCAATTGTCTAACTGTGTTGGTTTTGGATCTGCTCAGCGAGGTGTAGGGAAGTTTCTATGCACCTCCTTCTGAAACTGTACTTTATGCGATATGAATTAAGTTGGATTCTCAGCAGATTGAATTATTAGTTGCCCTTGTACAGTATTTTGTGCTTATCCTCGCACTATTTATTCTTTGTACTGTATTATCGGATGCATAATTATTACATTGTATAAACATTGCACTGCACTCCCTAATAGAATTCTCTTTCGCATTTGCACTTTACCTGATTCTGGATTTTTAATGTAGATCATTGTAACAAGACTGGTACAGCAATTTCTGTATGTTTATTATCTATATATAACATTTTTTTAATGTGCTTTTGCATAGATTTGCCTGTTTTTATGTGGACTTGTTCGGAGTTCTATATCACCAGTTATAGATATAGTTAACTCAAGTAATTATAGCTCGTACCCTAAGGTAACTATCACTCACGCCTTCGTCATGCACTGCAAATTACCCCACATATGACATCATTGATAATATCACTGGAACATTTGCAATGAAATTGTTGATGAGAAAACTATGCCTAGTGGGGGTGCGAGTGCCGTCCATGCCTAGAAAGAGACAAAGGGACTTATTTACAAGCCCCTTGAGCTGCTGGTACATCACTTTTTTTTCATATTTCATATTTATTCATATTAAAAGTGACGCACCGGTGGCTCAAGGGGCTTGCAAATAAGCCCCAAAGTCTTTTGCCATTTCTACAGCAAAGTCTTTAAGCATAGGATTAGCACAGTGCCATTCATGCTGAGCTGTGAAATGACAAAAGTATTGTAGCACTCTCTGATCTCGAGGGGTCACTGCATGCTGAAGCTTTTGCCTAGCAGCTGACTGACATCTCCGCCATGTTGTGTCGTTTCCACCAATCAGTAGGAACTGCGCGTTTGCAGATGACATAAACTTAGGATGGTGCCAGACTGATTCCATGCATCCCTATAGGATATGATGTTCCATGGACCAGCTAGCTCACAGTGTCACTGTTAGCCCCCCCTAAACCTGAACAGTGAGTAAACAGTTATGGCAACCACTGAACATGACAACTCTGTTCCCTCAGGAGCCATGGTGACAGACTCCAAACTTTCACTGAGTCACTCATGCTTTCTTTTGCTCAGAGAACTATACAAAGAATACAGAGGGGCATTTTCAATATTTATTGAACGATAGTGATACCTGCATAGAATATATGGGCTTGGATTATTTGTAGACAGAAGCAAATAAAATGTATAATGCGTGTCAACACAGAGAATAAAACAAAGAGTTCCACTATCTCCATGAGGTAGGTTATATATGCATACATATAAAAGATTATAAGAATTAAGTGTACCCATAGGACGCTGCCTGAACCTCCGTGTCTGGGGTTTGAATGTATGCTCTGCCAAGAAAACCCCCTCTGTATGATCTAACCCCTTTACCTGATGGGTAAGAGTGAGGGGTATCCAGTTTGTCACCAAGATATACACATAGAATCAGAGAACCCTGGGGAATTACCAAGTTTAGGTGGAGAGGAGCTGCTCTAATAATAGCGAAACATATCGCAGGTGTTGTTTTTATTTATTTGAGGTTGTCTTGAATAGTATTTTACCAATCCAAAGCTTTAATACTGTGTCTGGAGTGGTAAAATGCATTTGTCATTTTACAGCTCAGCGTGAAAGACTTTTTTGCAGAAATTTCAAAATGCCTTGTCCCTTTCTAGCTCAGCGTGAGTGTCACTGAGTTAATGCTATGCTTAAAATCTTTGCTAGAAAAACAGACATTTGAGGTGAGCAAATTAAGAGTGTCTCAGAGTGCCTCTGGTGTTGTTGGGTGCTCTACACAGGAGCTGCTCTCCACCTAAACTTGGGAACTACCCTGAGTTCTCTGCTTCTTTTTTACATAATTTATGTGGCACTGTAAGACTGAATGGGTATTTCTTTTTCACTTATACTGGGTGCTCCCTTGTGTCTGGACAAAGACAAATCTCTCTGAAGAGCTATAATGATATCAAAACACCCATCAGGGGTTGCTTTTATTCATTACAGGTTGGCTTGGACCTTATTTTACCAAGATAAATACTGTGCCTGAAGTGGTAAAAGGCTTTTGTCATATTTCAGCTTGGTGTGGATGGGACTAGCTAATCCTATGCTTAAATATTTGGCTGTAAAAATGGCAAGAGTCTTTGTATCTTTCTAGCTCAGCGTTGAATAGCACTGTGCTAATACTATGCCTAAAAACTTTGCTAGGAAAATAGACATTTGAGTTGAGTGGATTCTGAGTGTCGCTGGTGTTGTAGGGTAGAGAATATTGGAGCTGCTCTCCACCTAAACTTGGGACCTACCCAGAGTTTCTAGACCACGTTGTTAGAGCATGTGCTTCACACACCACAGCTAAATGGACAAAAATAGAAAAATGGGAGACAAAAGGGAGACAAAAGGGAAAAAAATGCATAGGGATAGTGAAAAAGTACCACAAAGTGACAACGTTGAAAAAACGGGGAGAGGTGACAAGAAAGGGGTGGACAGAGGGATATGGCCCTAGGAAACAGGAGGTATAGCTAGATATGAGCAAGTTGGAGTAAACAAAATGTGCATGCATTTTCTCATTATGCCTTCTGTTTCGTGCTATTTTTTTAATATGAAATGCATCTCCAGCATAATTTTTTAATGCAATTACAAGAGATGCATTTTTTGTAATTATGCATAATTGTGCATAATTTTGCAACACAAATAACAAAAATTTCGCACATCTCTAGTCTATATTGGGATGCTCAAGCTGAGTCCTTTTAATTAGCTCACCAATTTTGGCCATGATATTTTGCTCTTTTGCCATCACTCATCAGATTGTTTCTGCAACTTTTAGCTTGATACTGCCTCAGTTCATAGAGAATCCACCCGTTTTGTTTTTAGCTTTTCAAATAAAACCATATATTACTATTATATATAACTGTTTACCTTTAGAACCACCTTCTGTTATGGTGAAAGGCCGTAAAAGAATTTCAAGAAGTCTCTGATATATTGGAAAGGCCATCAAGCTTGTAAATTACCTTGGGAAAATGATTCTTCAGTCCAAGCTCACTTGCTGGTTTGTCATTTTTTCCAACAGCATCTTGATAAACCTGGAGCGTAAGAATGGGAGCATACTGTTCCATTTTAGAGCAGGATTGAGAATACAACTCACAACTTCAGAAGCAGAAGTGTGCTCATTTAACCTGGAGTTGTGCTACACAAAGACAGTGCATCTATAGTATATGCACTCAACATTAGGCCTGGGCGGAATTGGGGTAGCAGCGGTACGCGTAATTCTGCGATGCGGCAAAAAACTCCACTGCGCAGGTGGAGTTGCTTGTACTGCCCATTCGCGGAACGTTTCCGCCGCACGGCAACACGGATTCCATGTTCGGGGGCAATATCACGCGAACTGCACCACACAGTGGCTAATGGGCGTGGCCATTTTGTTTCCCTCTCTGTTATGGTGCTGGAGCCTACTTTTGGAATCCTTCCTAATCCTTTCAATCCTTGGTTCGCAAAAAAACTTGTCTGATCGTTTTTATTTATTATCTTTCCCTCTGTCTTCCTAAGTGTGTATTTTGCATTTTTTCTACTTTTTTGGTGTTTTTAGTGAGATTTGTACTGCTTTTCTCTCTACTTGCTTCATAATTTTTTTTTTAATTTCTTCCCTCTTCTTCCTGTAATTTTTTTATGCTTTCTACATTTTATTTTCTGTCCCTCCCAGCATCATGGCAGAGAAGCGTGCTGCAAAAAAGGCGGCAACCAAGAGCCGCCGTCCTTAAGAAGGCGGCGCCCGGAAGGGGTGCTGCCATGGCCTTGTTTTCGGAGGTGGAGCTGGCAGCGCTTGGTTTTTTGTGCAGCGCCTCTGCTCCATCCTGGCAGCAGGCAGCGGGCCTGGGTCCGGGTATGGTCTTCGTGAGCACCAGAGCTCTGGGCGAGTGTGTGCCGGGCAGTGTATCACTGCTCATGGTCCGCCGCACCCCCAATCAGCTGACGCACTGATGATCCGACATCCTGGACCGAGAGCAGGCCCTGCTCGACCTGCTAGAGGTTGAGGTCATGGGGCTCGGTGAGTAGCTAATTATTAATAATATTATTACTTGTGTGCTGTTCTATGCTATTGCTAATATTTTTCCCCAAATAGCAAGCATTCTGCTCACATGCAGGTAAGTTACTTTACAAATCTTATATTATGTGATCGTTATTCTAGACAGGTGCCTGGCACTACCTAATCATACTTGTTGGCACTCGCTTGGGCTGATTATGATAGAACTTGAGTAATGCAGAGACTCCTTTGTCCCGTCACTAAGATAGTAGCAGTTAGCATTAGTAATTTAGCGGCGCGTGTCCTCTCACTTTAGTTCTTAGTTAGAACCTTTTTTGTAGCTTGTACAGTGAGTGACAAGCAACCAACCAATTTGGTGTATGCATCCATCTATGCATTTAAAGACAAAATGCAGACTTAGTGAATTGGCCCGTCAAAGGGTTGAGATTGAGAATGATTGCCAATGAGATTGGAATATCATTCATTGCAATTTATTCCAAAGTCTTTGGAATAGGTGGGCTAGGTAGGTTTAAGAAATGTGAAATAAAGATAGGATAGACCGCGAAACTAGTCTAATACTAGTCGATCTGATTTAGGAAAGGTCAATGTTATTGCAATTGCCGTTTCCTGTCAAAAAATCTTTTTGGAGAGATAATTTAATATTATTTATTTACCACCAATCGTTTTTTGTCTCTTTAATTATGTCTTACATCAGCATTCAGGGGCAAGACGAGGTCGTCCGAGGCGAGTGCGGGAGCTGGAGGTGCCTCCCAAAAATGCTCCTCATCCTATGGCTCTGCTGGACCCAGTAAGTTCTCCTGTTACCAATATTGTATATATATTTCCCTAACTTTTACTGCTCCTTATTTTGAACTATTTATTTCAACCCATTTCCTAATTTATTTTTTCCCAAATACTCTTCGATCAATCTAGTTCTGAATTCTTGCTATCCCTGCATTATCATATGTACTATGGTATTTTATCTTTCTAGTGTCTGTATTTTACCTCAAACTGTCTCTGTCTGTACTAGTCTGTCTGTAGCTTTCTTTCTTCTGGTTTTTCAGTCAGCTTTCCCTCTCCCATTATATATTTTGTGTACTGCCTAGTGGTGGTACTCGAAGACTCAGAGAACCCATTGCTCATGGTCACTTACTACTACTAGTACTAGTACTACTACTCTGCCTTGCAGATTGCATGCCCAAGTAAGGTATTCAACGCATGTTTGTTGAGATGAGTAAAACAAGAGAGTGGTTATGGTCAAGTTGGACACCCCAAAGTTGTGTCTATTTCTTATCCAGGCCTAGTATTATCAGCAGCAGTTTATGGTGAACTGATTACCATTCAAAAGTATGAGGAGGAGGAGGAGTACCACCCCATTGCATTTGCCAACCAAGAAGACCTTATGTCCGCTCAGTTGGCCACTCTTATTTCTTTTCAAAAACTCAGATTCAACAATAGCTCTAGCCACTCAGTCCCGTCCTTTACAGGTTGTCTTCTTGAGAGGCTTTTCAAAAATTGCCACCAACAAAATGCCCGACAGATATTCTGTATCCGAATTGTAGAGATGTGTGTGGTGTATGTATTTTCAATTTTGCTACAAAAAAAATAATATAAATAGGGGGAGTTGTATATGGCATCAAAAAAACAAATTTTGCTTGGGGTATTATTCCATACTAGCTTAACACTACTCCCCCTCATCTTATGTCTGTACAAATACCTGTTTCTTAACCGATTCACAGACATTCAGGCCATCCATTGTTTGATTTGTACTATTTCACTTCATTTAATATATTGTTTTTGTAATATAATTTAATATAATTTGATATAATTTTATGACTGTAAATGTTTCTTCTATTTTTATTGCTAGCATTGGAACATATCATTGGAATCTGCTATTGTTATGTAACGTCACCGATTTACAAACATTCATGTATTTTTCCCTGTTTAATTTCTAAAAATGCTTAATAAAAATCAATTGAACTCTAAAAAAATGTGCAATGTTTATTATAGCCACACCGACCACCAGGGCCGGGGCCAGCAGGGACGGCAACGCCATCCAGGAAGCAGCAGTGGCAGGCTGTGGTAAGTCATATTGCTTGCTTATTGACAATTTAAATACTCGCTGCAAGGGTGTTCACTGTACTCTTGAGACTTGTGAACAGTTGAAGACACCCCTCTTTGCTTAGCATACACAGCAGGAGTTGTGGCCTCTTCTATCTTGAACTCAGCAGAGAAAGTTTCATGAAGAGTCAAACCTTGATGGGTTGATGAAAAAGGGGAAGGATGGAAGGAGGGAGGAAAGGTGCAATGTAATATGACTAGCAGAGAAGGAAGCATGGGTGAAAGGATGCATATACTATAGGTGGCTGATAGGATGCATGGGTAAATGAAGGATGGATGAAAGGTAAAAGGATGCCTGCCTGGGTGGGTGAAAGTGTATGGATGAAAGGAATCCTCTGGGGGGTTTGATGGGTCGAAGCAAGGATTCATGGGTAGTTAAATGACAAATGTATTCTGGTGAAAGTTTTTTTGAGAATGAGAGCCATGTTTGGATGGATGGTATTCATAGGTGAAGACTGGATGAAGAGAATGTAAAACTTAAATGGTGACTGAGTAGAAAAGCCAAGGGTGAAGAATAAAAATACTAGAAGAACAATGCAATGATAAATGGAAACATCCCTGGGAAGAAGGGTAAACAAGGAATGTTCTTTGTATCAAGGTTTTTGATTCAAAGGTTTGAGGTTGTATTTCAGACTACTCCCTTGACTCACAGTAGTTTTCAAGCACAACACAAATTATGTACCCACCCATCATCATCAATCGCCTCCCTCTGAATCCCTACCAATGGCATTTCACCAGTGACAGCCATGGGTGGCTTATCGACTGCATGGTTACAATAGTGGTACCTCACATGACTTATATCATTCATATATTAATAACTATTCATCTGCCTTGTAGTCAGGGTGAAATTGAGGCATTTAACAGAGCATGGCCATGATAGGAAAAGAGATAATTGTCTAGGACAGCTGCCCCACCTGCAGACAGTAGCAAAGTAATGCAACACGAGTATCCCTGTGTAGGGCACAAGCTGAGCAGACATCCCTACATTAATTTAGCTAAACAAGAGCGAGAAGAAGAACACTTGTATACTCCATTGTGCTTAATTTTAACGGTGTGCTAGAACAAGTCAAAGTCATCACTCTTTTCTCAGGAAACAATTCCAATTTAATGCTCTGTAATAAGATATATAGCGCTTGACAAATTCCAGTATTCCGAGTCATGCACAGCAGCAATGGATCATAGATCCATATAAAGATTTTTAATAAACAGCCAGCACATGTTTCGCCCCTTACAATGGCCGTCTGGCCATGGGGCTTCCTCAGGGCTGTACATACATGGAGAAGCATCAAATAACACAGTAACAGAAAGGAAATCCGTATTTACATAGATGCAACAGAGCAGATGTGGAGCGAACATCACCCGTGAAAGTATGTTGAAAACATAGTGTAATTAAACACGATTGGAAGGGAAGGGGCGGGATGTGGTCAGGGGGAATAAAAGTAGGAGAGAAGGGGGGTAAAGGTAGAGCCAAGACATTCATAGTGACAGTATGAGAAGGGAGTGAGAGAAGGGAATCGGGGAGAGATGATAGAGTACAGGGCGCAACAGGTGAAACCAGGGAAATCGAGGCAGAGCGGGGGCTTAATGCCTGAAACTCTAATCACATCAAAATTGAATGGGCAGAGGACTCGAATATACCAGTAAATGTTATGTAATGCTAGTGCTACACTGCCACTATATAATTTAACGTGTTTCAGTTTTGCTAAGAGTATTGGTTACAATTTGTCTTTTTCTTTCTTGATATAGCTACACATGCCAATACATCATCTTCACAACTCAACAGTCATGAGGTAGCATCCAGGACCCGGCAACAAAGGCTGGAGGCCATCAGTGCTGAACACCAGCGCCTTTGTGGCCGAGGAGGAGGAGTGGCAGCAGCTGCAGCCTCCAATGCCCCGGGCCCCAGTCAAACCCCAGTGCTTCCAGTAGTACGGCACCGTGGTCAAGCAGCTGCCTGCCACCATTCAACCACTGCTGCTCCCCCCTATAGACTCTATAGTGCTGCATGCTCCAGAGGATGGCACACCTGAAAGCCAGGATAGAGGAGCATTTTGACTGATTGTAGAGGAAGCTCCTAGCCTGCCGCTAGGCCTCTCCTGCCCCTTTTTAATCTTTTATTTGGTGGGTGGGACTTGTTGGGTAGAGGATGTGAATGTGGGAGTTGGGGCAATCTTGCTATTTTTCGCTTATTTATTTATGGACAATTAAGTTTTTGGACTGTCTTTCTTCTAAGCTTACTTTGGACATTGGTTGGAGTTAGGGAGAGGGGTGGGCCAGGTTTTGTGGGCTTTCTAGTTTATATTTGTTAGGGAAATACATTTTTTTTAGTTGTACATATGATTTGTGTCTTTTATGGGCGGTTACTCTTTGACTTCTCACTGCTTCCTTCGCCACAGGCTCACGGACAGTTTTTAAAATCTGCTGATAGTGTAACAGCAACAAATAGTTACTCTCTCCTCCAATTCTCTGCAGTCTGCAACTATACTAACCCCTAAGGACTCGGAGGGGGAGTGGGGGTGTGAATTTCCATTGTATATAAATAATTGCAGCTCAACAATGAATGCACCGCAGTTCTTCTCTTACCTGTGATTAGACAAAGCAATAGCTGCATGGTTTCCCCAGGTGCCATGGTGGTGGTAGTAGACAGCAGCAGCATGCTAGCGCACTAGCCGAATACTAGTGAACGCACCAGATCCAGAAGCGAGGTCCCACTCCCTCCTAGCCGAACCCAAACTGTAGGATGAGGAATATTTATTGCAGGGAACTAATTAAATTGAAATAAAAACCGAGTTAATGTCGTTTTATATGCCAGCTTTACAAAAACAAATGAGATAGTCACCAGAGGAAGACTAGAGTATTACTAGTACACAAGAAGAAGAGAGTCAAACGAGAAGATATGATAAGCAATGCTAAATTAAAATAATCAGAATGGTGACCTAGTAAAAGTTACAAAATAAAGTCGGCTCGTGCTATGAAGTGGAAAAAGCATAACCTTTGACGCACGCAATACAGTTCCGGAAGGATGATGAATCTGATGCTCTGAAAACATTTTTTATATTGAATACTCTGCATGAGTGAGCAATTCAAATATATATAACATTGCCAGTATGGACTATACTTAGAGCTGGAGAAGATCCTCAACCTGCCTTGAGTTGGTTTTGCTTTCATCACATCTGCCCCACCAAGTGTGTCATCAATTAATGTTGTAAATTTAATTTAGTCACACCTCGATAAACCACACAGCCCGGAAGAAGAGGGTTAGGGGTTCGATGAATGGATGAAAAGGGGGATTTGAGGTAAAGGTTTGACAAAGATAAACACTACACAAGGACAACATTCATCTTGGCAGCCAACCATCATAAATCTGTTATGGGAGGAAAAGGAAATGCATGCATGATGATAAGTATTAGTACAGGTAAATCAAATCAAATTGTCCGTCTGCCCCCAGAGAAACCCAAGTTACATTATGTTCTGTTTTACCGAGCTTTGAAAGATAGCAAATGAAATTAAAATAGCTGTAGGAGTCAAGTAAACAAACATAAACAACACACACAGTTCTAATGATTAAAGAGAAAAAAGTATACTCTATTGCCAAATTGAGAGTTGCATCTGCATTCCTGTTGGATTGTCCATCAATCTTGGGTGCCTGGAGGGTGCGATTCGGTAAGGTAAGTTTGAGTATGTTATATTGTTTTTCCAGTATGACGCAGGATAAAGGGCCTGTAGATTGAAAAACAAATATGATATTGAAGAATCAAGGAGAAAATTTAAACTGCATAAGGAGTGCAACGAGAAGACTCAGAGGCAGCATGGCTAAATGTGTGTGTACAACAGTTACCTTCAACAACAGGTCACCCAACCAACCCCCACTTCTCTTCGAATTTGAGCCAGACAACACAGAGGACACACATACCCAGCAACATAGCACTTTCCCAATCAAGTAGAAAATCAATGCACTGCTGTCAGTGACCACTCACCAACACTACACAGAGTTGCATAGGTCTGTTGTTTACTTTTAGGCCACTTCAAAGTCATCATCCAAATCAGTTGGTTTCAGTGAATTTGAAAACGTACATCTTCTTCTGGTGGCAGTTTGCGAAGTAGTCACGCCTATGCCCTGAGTCATTTCATTATCTCTGATCCTGCTGTGTCTGACTCCGAGTATGGTGTCCAACTCCGTACCAACTGTGTCCCAAGTCCCGACTCAAAATGCAATGGATCGGCCTGTAGGAGTACAATTTTGTTGTTGAACAACAAGAAGGGGAAGATTGAGTCACTTTTTGTGTAGATTAGATTTGTGTTTGCAAACTTTGCATTATCTGAGGGACTGGTCAGGTCTGACTCTTTGAGGAATATAAAGCAGAAAACAATAAAAACAAAGCAGTTTGGACTGTGGAGTGGGCCCGATGAAGGAATCTCGCTCTCTCAAAGGGGAAGGAAAAATAATATTTAGGGGAAAATTATTGATCAGCCGTCAGTAGACCACCATTACGAATCATCACTAACACATTAAGCGTAATAGTTACAGCTAAATAAACACCTAGTCTCACACTGCCTGCCACCACATGAATCATCTCTTCTCAACACACATGATGATGATACATCACAACAAATTCACATCACAACAAACAATAATCACTCAGCATGCAATGCATGCCAGCATTTGCCTGTTCTTCCGGTGTGCTTACTGTGATCAATTTGATGTGGTACATTGCAGAATGCAGATCCAATTGTTCACGCAGTAGAGAATTGCCAGTGTAAATCAAATTATAATGTCACATGTGGGGCAGTGCCTCTAGGGTAGGAAATGATACATAGTCACGGCCCAGGGTTGGAGGTAGGCAGACATTTGTTTGTATTCTCAGTCCAATGCCTGGCTTGAAGGAAATGGGTTTAGGGGGTTAGTCGGGACTTCTTCACTGCACACAGTTGCAGCTCCAATCCAGCAATAAAATGTGTCCAAGAGTAAGATGGTGGGGATGAATTGGTCAACCAGACACACACAAATAATAAAGTAAATAATGTTTCCTAGCTATATCTTTTTTTTTAGGCTTCAAAGAAAGAAAGCAGATTAGCGATAGACTACAGACTGAGAGAGAAAGTTCTATGGTTGTTGTTGGTCCAGGCCTAGAAGTCAGGGAAGTAGAGTTCAACCTCAAACTCTGATGCTTTGCCCAGAAGCAAGTCATCTAACACACTACTTCCGTGACCTGAGTCTCCCTGATTTTGCTCCTATCGTACTTTAAGTATAGTGTTATCCGGTGGTATAAAGTGCTGATTCATTTTGATAATGGTTAACCTCTCCATGTTTTGGGGTGAGAGACTGGTCCTTCTCACTGTGACAATGGCACCAGCAGCACTGAAAACACACTCAGCGAATACACTGGCGATAGGGCAAGCCAGATGGTCATTTGCGCCTCTTCCCATATGAATACACCAATGGGTTTTGATCAAGGTAGACCTCTGTTGCGTCATCGAGATAGGCCTGGACCATTCGCTCAATGTTCATTGCTGGTGCTCCACTGTGCTTGACCTCTTTTGCCTTCGCCTCTGCACTGGACATAAGCCCTGCCAGTAGAAACCACTCCGTTGCAGATTTTGGGGCTGATGCTCCTGGTCTTGTTGTTGATGGTGTTCTTGTTGTTGGTTTTGGCTGCTGTGAGCCAACAGCACTGCCCTCAGGCTCTGAACTTGAAGGCTGCACCGCAGCTTGTGCCCTGGAGCAGTGGGCCTCTAATTCATTGCCGTTATTTTTCTAGCTCACTGCCTTACTCAGCTATCCATGTTTTGTATTTTCTAACATCCTTGTCTGAAAAAGTAATGAAAGTGGACAGTAATGGTCTTTACCATGGATCAAGAATTGTGGGGCAGATGTATTTTTTGGAGGACACAATGTCTCTTTGCACCCTTGTATTAGCAGACTAGCGAAGGATTAAGCTCTCCACCAAGTCATACACATCTTTTTTTCCCTCCATACCTGTGTACATTGCAGACACCCCCTTTAGCTGTTCCTGTAGCATGTGCAACAACGGGATAGCTTGGCCCATGGTACTGTCCTCTTTGCTGACTTCCCGTGTGAACACCTCAAAAGGAAGCAGCATCTCTGTCAGGCATTTTATTAGGCCCCATTGGTCCATCTCAATGATCATGCCTTTCACCGTTGCATCCCCTCTTTGCATGACATAATCATTAATAGGTCTGTAGTGCTCAAATGGCGTCCAGGCATGTAATAAGTGGAGTTCCAGGGTGTTGGCACCTCCTGTATGAGTGCTTTAACTGGCATTCTATTATCACGCTAAATGACCCTCACCTGTTTTCGGGCTTTAAATGAATGTCTGAAATGAGTGCAGATTTTTCTGCAGGTGGACAGTAAGTTGCTTACTATGTCTTCTTTTTTGAGAAAGTCCTATACAATGATGTTGATGCAGTGCAGCAAACACAGTACCCTGAAACAAGCACCATCGGCCATGGCCTTAACTATATTACTGCTATTGTCCGTGGCAACAAATCTAATCTTAAGCCCTCTTGGTCGCAGCCACTCAAAGACCTAGTTGTTAAAGTCTTCCAAAATGTTTGCAGCTGTACGGGATTTCTCCATGGCGAACATCGCTACTGTTGCATGCGTCCAAGCAGCATTTAAAATCTCAGTAGTGTCAACACCTGCTGATGTTTTTTCTCTAGCCCCCACAAAAGAGATCCAATGTGCAGTGATGCATATGTAATCAGTTGCTTGGCAACTGGTCCACATGTCTGTTGTCAGGTGGATACTGTGGACAGCACTCTGCTGCAAAGCTTGTCCAAACAATTCAAGCACATCATGATGTAGCACTGAAACAGAAACTCTGGCAAAATAGGACCAGCTGGTAACCTATCATTTCGGGCAGATGGCTGCCACAACTTCAAGAAAACCCACATCTCCAACAAAAGAAAAAATTAGGAGGTCCAACGCTAACATTTTAGCCAGCTTTGCATTTAACAAACGTGCTGTTGAGTGGTGGTGTTCATACTGCCCCTCCAGCCTAAACATGGCAGGAGTAGTAGCCTGAATTTTCTTCCTTCCTGATGCCACTGATGCAGGTGACTTCTTGAGTGCAGGTGGTTGTAGGCTCACTGTACTTTTCAGTGAGGCAGTCACTGTCCTCAGTTGCCTTGGTGTCTCGACCTGAGTCTTGTGCCATTGCCATGTTGCTGATATGAGCGATATTACTGCACTGCTGGGTAGAGGGCTGCTTTGCGTAATGAAGATGTCTTCCTCTTCTTCACCTTCCACTGTGATCGGATTGCATTCGGATTCCCTGCTCAGCCGTCTTTCACCCCCTTCACCAACAACACTTGCATTATTTTGGCCACTAAGGTGCGCCTCCCAACAGATCCTATGGTGCTTTCTCAAATGGGTTGTTTGGCCCCCGTACCATAGTTTGTACCAAGCTTACCCCGGCTAACACTTGCTCCGCAAAAGAAGCATATGGTAATGTTCACCTCCTTCTAGCTAACCAAAAAGAAGTCCCAAACTTGGGAGCTCAGCTTTCTGACACTGGTGCCACTTCCAATGTCGGATGAACTGGCGGTAGGTGGGCATTTTGCCATTTGTCTCTCTGCAGTACCTACTTTTACTGAGGCAGTTGTGGATGTAGGTCACTGACGGGACTTTGCAAATTTGGCAGCTGGCAAGTGGTTGGATTTGTGGTGCCACTGCCACATCTCCCCCGTGAAGTTAGGATGGGGTAACATTGGTCTCCACTGGGGCTGGGCTAGCATCCATGATGACTGGCTCATCGTCATCCTCCTCTTCTACATCTGCCTCCTTAGCTCTAAGGCTTTCTGGGAACCTTCCTTTTCCCTAGCCTTGTCTCGTGGCATGTCTCACTCTCAGACTAAGGTGGGATCCAAGTGGTGTCTAGATCATTAGAAGGGGGGCTTGAAGAAGAAGATGATGCACCACTAACCCTCCTTTTTCTTGCTGGAGATCGGGAAGACAATGGATCTTCTGGAGCGGATTGCTCTACTTCCTCAGCATGACGCTCAATCTCTTGAACTTCTCCTACTTCGGGAGGAACTACTATTGGCGGTTGTGGCTGTTGTTGTCCACTTCTCTAAGATTGGGCACTACTTTGAGATAGAGATAAGCCAATTTCAACATCACTACTCCTCTGCGTTGACATGATTAGACTGGCTGCCTCTGTGACAGACATGGACTTGGGCCTAGATTGGGGTGGGTCCACTGATTTGGGATGCTGCTCCAGCTTGCTCCCCAGAGTCCGGTGCAACAGGCACAGTTTTTTTTCTCCAAAAAAGATCTGGGGCAACATACCAGTGGTGGTGTTGAAGCTTCTTCTTCTTCTCACTGGCCACTTTCTTGGTAGCAGTTTTAGTACCTTTCTTTGGGGCCATATTGAAGCTGTCAGTTAGCAGTTCCACTTAGCTTCACAAGTTGAAGAGATGTCTGTGATGTGTGGGTCACTCAGGCCTTCTTTCTGGCAGTACTGTGGGTGATGTTGTCTGTTGTGGACCTAAAATAAAAGAAGCAAGGATGACATCAGTAAAACGTAGCATTGTTGCTGTTCAATTAGTAGTACAAACAAAGACAATATCATTTAGTGTAGTTACTGGTTACTCCCTATTATAAGTAATGAACAATACAGTGTATTTATGTACACGGAAAACCAAATTAACAACTTTTATGGTGAGTGACTGTACACTCAGGAAGGATACGAGAGAGCAAAAACAACAACATACAGATAAAACAGTTTGTTTGATGTGCGTCACGTGATGGACGGCACTCATGTGTGATGTCACGTGGCACTCAGGGAGGTGCAGCTAACAAATGACAACGGAAGTAATAATCCCTAGACAATGAATGCTGTTGTGCACCTATAGCAAACATGGGGTTGACTTAATTGATGCCAGATGTAGTGGAAAAGTGGTAACTATGAACCAAACAATCAAAAAATACAAATTATAAAAAAACAACAAAAAAAATAGAAGAAAAAAATATATATAATTTGCCAATTAATAAAAAAATAGAAACAATTAAATAAAACATGAGTGAAGTTATCCTCAAAGATATAATAGGTAATTAAACAGCTATCTCATTGCTCAACCATCCATGCAGCCTATGTCAAAAGGCCAAATTTGGTTGGATGCACAAAATGGCTACCAGCCAGTGCCACATTGTTATCAACAACAACACTGAGCAGGAAGGCATTGGGATCAAAGAGAAAACACGCAGGCCTGTAGGGAAAGCACACTGGCTGCCTAGCCTACAAAAAAAATGGCCAGACAGGCATCGACCACATGATCACAACAAGAGAACACATGCAGGCCTCTTGGGAAACCACAATGGCTGGCTAGTGGTAACACAAAATGGTCGCCAGCCACATGGTCACAACAAGAAGCTGGAGGTCGAGAAAAACAAACGCATACCGGCCTATGGCAAAAGCATACTGGCTGCCTACACAAAATGGCCACCAGCCACATCGTCACAACAAGAAGCTGGAGGTCTAGAACAACGCATGCAGGCCTATGGCAAAAGCACACTGGATGCCTACACAAAATGGCCACACGGTCACAACAAAAAGCTAGAGGCCTAGAACAAAGAACGCATGCAGGCCTATGGCAAAAGCACACTGGCTAACTACACAAAATGGCCACCAGCCACATGGTCACACACAAGTCAAACAAGAGGCAGGAGGCCTGTAAAACAAAGAGCACATGCAGGCCAGGGGACAGTCCACTGACTTTACAAAATGGCCCCGGACCAGTGGACACATGGCATCTGGAACAAAAGCAAATGGTGGCCTATGGCAAACACACACCCACACTGGCCAGACAAAGGAGGCATGGTAGAACAGAGAAAACAGCATTAATTCAGTAATGCCAGAAATAAAAATTAACAGGGCTAAAAAAAATGTTTACAACAACACACATCCTTCAAAGGCATTACCCCACCTAGTCCTGTTTGAAAATAAACATGAAATACCACAACAATAACACATTTTGTATTTCAATAAATCCATCCAAGGCCTAAATGCTGTAGACACCACAGAAACAGTTGTTTCATGCACCCATTACTAGCACTGGGCCTACTGGCTGGAAGGCCAATTGGCAGACTAGGCCTCATAGTGAATTAAATCAATATTGCAAATGTACTAAAAGACATGGAGAAAATGTAGTAAACTGTGAACCATTTTTCCTTTACAAAAGAATAAAAATAAAATGCAAAGAAATCAGTGATCACTAGGCCCCTAATGAAACAACAGGCCACCCACCACAATAAATTTTAAAAATCCATTAAAAGTACAAATAAATCTAGTTGCATGGCCCCAATCAAACAAACAACTTCAGTTTTTCAACTTACTTGTGAAATCTCAAATACAAAAAGTCCTTAAATCCTATGGGATATGCAGCAGACACAAAAAGTGATCCTTCCAGCTCCAAATCCAAATAAAAAGTGACCAGGAGATGGGCAAAGCACTGGGAGGAGCCTGCTGGACAGAAACAGGAAGTTGGAGACTCTGGGGCACTTCCTTCTAGTTGGAAAAAAATATAAAAAAAGAAAGACTTGCACAAAAAAACACAGCCAAATGTCAATTCGAGGAGGTTTTTAACTCCAAATCATCAGTTCAGTAACATTTTGATGCTTCTCGAGCAGAGAGTCTTCCCCAGATTAGAGCCACGGTAGATCCTGCGTGTTCGGGATCACATACAGCAGAGAACACTGCCAGAAGTCGCTGGTGCACCCGAATGACATGTTGGCGACCACAAAATCTCGTGGGAGCATGCGGCCGGCTAGAAAATTTCATGGCGCCCGCGAACGGCCCTGAAAATCTCACGGGCGAATGTGAGCATTTGCAAGTCGCACCTGCCCATGCGAAATGACATTTCGAGCGCGTGGATAAAAAAAAATACTCCGCTCTGTTGCCCAGTGCGGAGTTTAACGGTAACTCTGCATTCTCTGTGGAACACGGAGTTGCCAAAATACGTCCAGTCTTACTCAACATGCAATACGTGGTTTCTTTGCACTCCACGCTGTCCAGTGTCAGCGGATGGTTTCCAGTGTCTCCATGGTTGCTACCTTTTCCAAGTCCATGGGGTGCTGAGTGCAGGAGCCATACAATATGGTGTAGAGGCATGAGGAGTGTCAAACATGAGGTTTTTCTTCCTTTGCAAGCCATTATTGAAGGAAAACCTGTTTTCTTGCAAGAGTGGGCAAATCTAACCTTATATTTAAGCATATCTAAGAGTGTTGTCTCTTTATTATTTATTGACTGATTAGCATTAATACAAGGTGGCCTTTACCTCTTTTCCTGTGATGTAATTCTTTGTCTTACACTCTCATAAGCAGACTTGGGCTTGAGAAGGATGTGTAGCAATAAATTAGTTCCCTACTTTTTCGTTACATTCCTCACCCATAATTTTACTTTTTGTCCCAGATATGCTGCCTTTTCCATTGGGATTTAATTTATATCCGTTCTCAGGAACATATAGGCTTAGTTCTTTCTGAAACCTGATTTAGAGTGGTTTTGGTGTCTTGCATATCAAATTTGATTTTGCCTTATTACAATTAAGAACCATCAAGAATCTCATCAAGTACTTTTTCCATTGTGTTTTTCCTCCTAATTGGGACCCACTTAACAAAACACGTGATACTTTTCGTGTGTGTATTAAACTACAAAAATACACGGTGGCTCCAGGGAGGAGTTGCTCTTTCTTTGGGCAGCTATACAGGGAGGAGTTGCCCTGGCTTTGGGCTATTGAGAAGGAAACTATAGAAACCTTGGATGTGTCTAGTCCTTGACACCTATTCTTCAAACTATTCTTCAACATTTGGTGAGTTTATGATTTTAGGAATCACATATCCCTGCCCACATGGAAGAAGGATTATTATTGCACATCAAAAATTTAAATATTTTTGCAATACACCCAACCAATTTCTGTCCAATTACCATTCTACCAGCATTTGTAATAATCTTGGGAAAAGATTTGATCAACAAAGCCAATCCTTTTTGAGCACCCATAACATTTAGGGCCTGCTTTAGATGTTGGTGGATCTAGTAGCGCTGTTGCTTTTCTGACCGTTTTCCCGCCAACTGATTTAGCGGTCTGCCCGCTGTATTTAGATGTTTGCGGGTCTATGTAGCGAAGCTGGTTGGAATGTTTCTCCCGTGTTGATGGCACGATATGCAGAAGTGGCTGTCAGAGGGAGTCCCACCAAGAATACCGCTGAGCCGAATACGATGTGCCTTTCCGTTGACACGACTGTGATGGGAAAACCTCCAAACTCAAGTTGGCGGAAGCGAAGAAAAAGAGGTGAAAACTTACCTTTTTTCAGTTCCCCACTTCCGTCTCCATCTTGAACCCCATTGTCCAGGTCCTTCCTGTGCAGATGTTACTTTACCACGACCCTAAGCAAATACGTTGCTGCCGGGATTTAAGGTTAACTTCTGTGTCACTTGTCTTGCTATGAATCGTGTGTTAACATTTGCTTTAGCCTTGTGCATTTTTACAATGCTCTCACATGCAATTGTTTATGTGTCATGAATGAGTGTACATCTTACAACTTATCTTGGTAAAATGGGCACACCTGTATTGACATATAAAAATGTTTATGTGGTGGTGATAGTTGTTGGTGTTGTGCTTGTGGTGCCTGTGGGTGAACATCCAATAGCGTCTGTATGTTGTTGGCATGCAATGCTATATGTAAATAAAAAGGCATTTCATATTACCTACATACACATTTTGACACATTCACAACATATATGTATAATGAGATAAAGATAAGTGGTACTTACCTGTTTCCACACCACCATGACCTCACTCCATCAGGACTCCACCGCCAGCACAACGGGAACATCTAAATTGGCTTGTCATGAACCTGCCAGCCTGATGGCAAGGGAGTACTGTTAGCTAGCAGAGAAGACTAACCCTCATTGTGGAACACAGTCTGTTGATGCCACATCTAAATACACTGGGTGGACCGCCGTCAGCTTGATGGAGTACTTCGAACCACCGCCATGGCAGAATGACGATAGTCCCGCCAAGATCTAAATCAGGCCCTTAGTTGCTAATACAAACTGGCTTCAGAAACGCATTTATTTTACTAAGGTATTAGGACAACACACTATGGTTCATAGATGAAGGGGCAGGATTACTATTGGTTATGTTAGAGATGTCAGCTGCCTTTGACATGCTTGTTCATGGAATACTATTGGATTGCCTGGTCTCTGTGGAAAGTGCCTTAACAAATGTCATCAAATGGTTTTACTGATTGATCTTTGCTTGCTCAAAGATTACAGTAGCGCAAAATCAACTAATGTTTGTTAAACCTATGCATGTCTGACTATGGGGTTCCACAGGTTGGCCATATCCTCAGCCATAATTAACCCATGACACTAAGCTTGTTGTAGAACTCCAGATATTGTTGTGGATGATCCAGGGATGAATGATAATTACATTCAGACTAATCAAGTTAAGCAGAGGTAATCACTTTTGGAATCAAGGGAAGGCAATTGCTAGCCTCTCCTTAAATTCCAAACATTTTTAATCAAAAAAACGGAGTAAGGCCAAAAATCTTGTTATTTTTGTTTGATGCCAAAACGACAATTAAACCACACAGATCTAAAACAAATTTCATCTAATCAATAAGCTTCAACATTTTCTTCAAACTAATTTCTCATAGAAATCAGGCATAAATGATTGGTGAAGCAGTAAGCGCATGCCCTGATTATTGCAATGCTCACTACAGTGGTCTGCCAAACAATGCCATGACTACAATGGGCCTAGAATGCCAACAGAACATTTCTTTGTCTTCTCGTAGCAGAATGTGTTGCCCTTAAAATGCCGGGTCTATATTGTCATTCACTATACTACACTCTGGTATAGGACAGCAAACATTAACTTGCAGACTGCCCAGAAACAACTTTGCAGCATGGAAGCAATCACTTTAACTGCCCCTAGATATAACCATACCACAGGGGTAGAATGCTTCTTCACAGTTCAGGGTCCACAACTACTGAACCTACTGACCATTAACATGAAATGCTCTTCCTTACTGTTAAGCTTTAAGCAGGAACTGAAAGCTTATTTATTTGGTTAGGCATGTTAAGACCAGCGCCAAGAGTCCCCCTCAAGGAGGTGGTTGCTTTACAAATGCTGTTAATCAATCAATAAAACAATGAAAGGCTTAATTAAGCTTTTGCAGTAGCTTTTGAGCTCAATGAGATATCTTTCAACCTTTCAAGGAAGTAACAAATATAATTGTAGCTGCAAAGTGACTCCATTTGAAATATTATAATTACACTGTTTTCTCTTTTTAATGAATGCTATACATAAAATACACTGAGAATTGTCTCTCTCCTTCTTTTGTTCTTCCCATTGTCATCCAAAACTATGAATTGTCTTACAGTTATGATATTTTGAATGACTCAATAGCAGAATCTAACTAGAATGAGTAAAGATCCCCATGTATGAATAATAATGTTCTAATCCAGTTTTACATTGCAATATAGGGTAACTCTGTGTTACATAATACACTCCTACAGTATGTACAGCACATCTGAATCTTCTAAGCAACATTCAATCAATCAATCATGATTTATTAGGCGCTGCTAATCACCTGATAGGGTATCCCAGTGCTCGCTGGTCCAGGAAGGCTCATTCGAACAGCTAGGGCTTGAGGGTCCTTAGGAATACCGTAAGTGAGGTGATGGTCCTGAGCTGCATGGGGAGGCTGATCCAGGTCTTTGCTGTGATGTAGAAGAAGGGTCATCCTCTACTTCTGTTTCAGTACATGAAGGGAGTGTGGGCAAGTCATACGGAAGCGGAGCTTAAACTTCTCGACGGTTGGTGGAAGTTCAGGCGGCGGTTAATGTAAGCGGGTCCTTGGTTGTGTAGAGCATTGTGTGTGTGGGTCAGCAGCTTGAATTGGCATCTCTTCCAACAACATAGTGTTGCCTTCTTTGCTAAGTGCTGTTTGTTAGGAAGCCTTGCAGACTGAAGGAGTCACAAAGTTCCTACAAGCTCATAGCCATCAAAGTATTCACAACACCACACATACATAATGAACAAATATATCATCACAGTGGGTACCTTTACCCAAATAATATGTAGAATTTTATTACTTTAAATCAGGATTATACCGGACCTCCGCAGCAATTCTAATTCCACCAAAATATCTTGAAGAAAAAGAATCATAGATATATCAATAGGATTGTAGACACTAGGTGACTCCATGTCAAGTATGTCCAAGCAAGGAGAGGAACAAAGTGTCACACAGCTAATTGAATCAAACTACTTCTCCTTTAGAGGATGTATATAATCACGAGATGTGTTAGGGGGATGAATCAGTACTTACCATTCCTTATAAATATGTCAATATGATTGTCAATATGTCAATATGATTATCCCTCTGTTGATCGACATGGAGGTACGAGGCAATAGATACAGGGGATTTCATTCATACCTATTCAATTTCACTTGGCCTCTAAGCAGTGATCATATAACTACCTGCTGTGTGGACTGCAGAAAATAGATCGGTGTCCCATGACCCCCATCTATCATATTATGCTTGAAGAAATGTCCATTATGGGGTGGGCAACTATTCCTGTCAGAACCTGGACAGGTTGATGAGTTTTTAAAGTCATTATTCTTGTTGTAAGCCTATAATTATTCAATTGAAAGGGTAACAAGTGTAGAAGCTGGGTGTTTACCTATTGACCCTACAAGAGTTGTATGTCAGAACGTCGACTACAAAAACAACAATATTGTGACACAAATATTAATAACAAAAATATCAGCATTGAGTATTTAGAATGTAAATGACAAAAATATTGATACTCAAAATATCATCAGTAAAATATAGTTTTCATAAGATTTGACTACAATAATACAGACTACAATAATAGTATTTAAAGAAAAGACTAACATAATTTCATTTTTAAATTGTAATATACGAAAATATCAAACAAATCGGATGAATAATAATTACACTCAACAAAACTTCTATATTAAATAAAACGTATGTATTATATTTTAATCTAATAGGTGTTAATATGTATCTGCATTCCTTACCTTGTCATGAATGATGTAATATGTGACGTCATCAGCGGTGCATTGCGGGGGCACGAGTTATAGTTAGCTCAACTAACTATAACGGCCGAATTTCTCTGGTTTTGTACGAGTGAAATGTCCAACTAACTATATCGTCCCTGAAACCTGTGGTTTTTTCAGTGAATTTCTAAGGTTTTTTAAATGCTAATTTCTATGTATAATGTCCCTGAAACCTATGGTTTTTTCAGTGAATTTCAAAGGTTTTTAAATGCTAATTTCTAACTATAAAGTCCCTGAAACATATGGTTTTTCAGCCAATTTCGAAGGTTTTTTAAATGCTAATTTCTAACTATAACGTCCCTGAAACCTATGGTTTTTCAGTGAATTTCAAAGGTTTTTTAAATGCTAATTTCTAATTATAGTGTCCCAAAAATAGTTTTTCATAAAAAGAAATGTTTTATAAAAATAATGTGATAATTCTCCTTTTTAAAATATGCTTTAATCTTTTTTTTTTAATTTTAAAATTGGATTCGCGTACCGATCGTGTACCAGTCACGGTGGTTGCGCGAATCCAAGAATTTTGCCGCCATATTGGTTAAGTCGTGTCCAATGCGCTTTTGGTATGCGGTGGGTGCTCGGTTCTCGGCCCCGCGTAAAGTCATGTACGTATTTCCGGGGGTCGTGCCAAGTGCGCGAATCCATCGCAAATCTTTAAGTTTTAAAACTATATTTATATAACTTTATTATATATAATATACCAAGAGGTTACTTAATATTAATGTAAATATCATATATTTGTAATTCTAATAAAGATACATTATTTTTTTATATATGGTGCTCGAATCCCATGTGACTTTAAAAGAAACAGTTTAATTGGTTTAAAACCTTTCTAATCTAGAACTTGAAGGATCCCACCCATTTTTTTCATTCTTCCAGGAGCATCTTTTGAAGAAACGCCTCTTGTGTTTTCTGTTCCTCTTTATTACCTTTTTTTGGTGTTTTTTTCCAAGAAAGGAAATGGCATCACAAAATGCAACACAGGAGATTCCTGCTGATGAAGAGGAGCTGGAAGAACCATAAAGAAAAGGAAGGAGAGCATTGTGTGGGCTTTCTTCTATATCCCAGAAGGAGAGAAGAAAGTAAATGTGCACAAAGTGACCTGCACTGTGTGCCAGAAAATACCATCTTGTGGGTCTGAAAAGAAATATTCATGTGGGATATCGTTTATGCTAAAACACCTTCAGACCATGCACCCAAACCGTCTTGCACTCGAACAACATCGGCGCAAGATGCAAGAGTCCCAACAAGATGATGAGGTCGCAGGACCAAGTACTTCTGGAGAATCAACTACATCCACAGATATTATTCCTGAGTTTGCAGGACTGGAACAGCACTGCATAAAGTGCAAAAAACTGCTTTGTGCAGGTGAACAATCTGTTGCAGCTGTTGTTGTGGATGCAAAAAGTCATCATTGTTAATTTTTTATTTTTTATTTTTGCAATGAGTTTGTAATTGCAAAATGTTTTGAAAAGTTTTTTTAGTTAATTTCCTCGTTTTTTTCAATGTTTTCATTAAAAAAACACCAAAAAAATAATAAAAGAATTCAAACAAAGAATAAAATAAATGGTTCTTTTAGAACCGCCTAATTGGTTTAAAATAGACAAACTTGTATGTGTTGTATGAATGAGTGCAAGGGTAATGTCTGAGTCATTGTATCAGTGAATAAGTACTGTCTGAGTGAATGAATGAGTGCACCAGTATTGCTTGAGTCGTTGGATGAGTGCACGGATAGGGTTTGAGGGAATGAATGTGTTCAGCAGTAGTGCCTGAGTGATTGAAGTAGTGCATGGGTACTGCCTGGCTTATTGCATGAGTTCAGGGGTAGTGCCTGGGTGATTGAAAGAGTGCATTGGTACTGCCTGAGTGCATGGATAAGTACATGGGTAGTGTTTGAGGGAATGGATGAGCGCAAGAGTAGTATTTGACTGATTAAATGTGTGCATGGATAGAGTCTGAGTGCATAGAAGAGTGCATAGGTTTTGCTTGAGGGAATGGATGAGTGCAAAAACACTGCCTGAGTTATTGGATGAGTGCAGCTGTAGCGTGTGGATGATTTTATAAGTGCATGAGTAATGCCTCTGTGATTGCATGAGTGCAGGGGTAATGTCTGGGTGATTGAAGGAGTGCACGAGTAATGCCTGGATGCATGGGTAGTGCCTGGGTGCACGTAGGAGTGTATGGGCACTGTCTGAGTGATTCAAGAAGTGCACAGGTAATGCCTTAGTGATTCCATGAATGCAGGGGTAATGTCTGGATGAATGGAAGAGTGCATGGGTAGTACCTGAGTGATTAGATGAGTGCATAGGTAGTGCCTTGGTGATTTTATAACTGCACGGGTAGTGCCTGGGTGACTGGAAAAGTGCATGGGTAGTGCTTCTGTGATTCCATGAGTGCTAGGGTAGTGCCTAGGTGATTGGAAGAGGGCAAGAGTAGTGCATGGTGATTTTATAAGTGCATGGGTAGTGGCAGGATGATTGGTGGAGTGCATGGCTACTGGCTGGGTAATTTGAGAAGTGCATTGGTAGTGTCTAGGTGATTGGAGAAGTGCATGGGTAGTGCATGGGTGATTGGATGAGTGCATGGGTAGTGCCTGGGTAATTGAAGGAGTGCATTGGTAATGGCTGGGTGTTTTTGTAACTGCATGGGTATTGCTTGGGTGATTTTGTAAGTGCATGGGTAATGCCTGGATGATTAGATGAGTGCATGGGTAGTGCCTGGGTTACTGCATGAGTAGTGCCTGAGTGATTGGAGGAGTGCATGGGTAGTGCCTGGGTGATTGGAGGAGTATATGGGTAGTGCCTGAGTGATTGAAGAAGTGCATGGGTAGTGCTTCTGTGATTCCATGAGTGCTAGGGTAGTGGCTATGTGATTTGAAGAGGGCAAGAGTAGTGCGTGGTGATTTTATAAGTGCATGGGTAGTGGCAGGGTGATTGGTGGAGTGCATGGGTAGTGTCTAGGTGATTGCAGGAGTGCATGGATAGTGCATGGGTGATTGGATGAGTGCATGGTAATGCCTGGGTGATTGCATGAATGCAGGAGTAATGTGTGGGTGATTAAAGGAGTGCATGGGCAGTACCTGAGTGATTAGATCAGTGTATAGGTAGTGCCTTGGTGATTGGACAAGTGCATGGGTATTACCTGAATGACTGGAGGAGTGCAAGGATAGTGCCTGGGTTATTGCATGAATGCATAAGTAGTGCCTGCATGACTGCATGACTCCACGAGTAGTCCATAACTAGTGCCTGGGTAATTGCATGACTGCAGGGGTAGTGCCTAATGATTGAAGGGGTGCATGGCTAATGTCTGGGTTATTGCAAGAGTGCAGGAGTAATGTCTGGGTGATTGAAGGAGTCCATGGGTAATGCCTGGGTGCATAGAAGAGTGCATGGGTAGTGCCTAGCTGCATGTAGGACTGCCTAGGTAGTTCGTGAGTAATTGGAGGAGTGCATAAGTAGTAGCAGGGTGATTGCATGTGTGCAGGAGTACTGCGTAGATGATTTGAACACAGCATAGGTAGTGCTTTGTTGATTCCATGAGTGCTGTAGAAGTGCCTGAGCACATGTATGACTGTATGGTCAGTGCCTGAGTGATTGAAGTAGTGCATGGGTAATACCTGGGTGATTGCATGAAGGCAGGAGTAAAGTCTGGGTGAATAAAGGACTGCAGGGCAGTACCTGAGTGATTAAATGAGTGTATAGGTAGTGCCTTGGAGATTTTATAAGTGCATAGGTAGTGCTTGGGTGATTGGAGGAGTGCATGGATAGTGCCTGCATGACTGGAGGAGTGCAAGGGTAGTGCCTGGGTGATCGCATGAGTGAGGAGTAGTGCGTGCATGATTGGAAGACTGCATGGGTAGTGTTTGGGTGATTGGATGAGTACATAAGTAGTCTCTGGGTGATATTATAAGTATATAGTTTCAGGCTAGGTGAATGGAGAAATGCTTGGATAGTGCATGGGTGATGATAGTAGTATGAGAATAGTGTCTAATTATATAGATCAGTGCATGGGTAGTATTTGAAAAAATGGATCAATGCAATAAAAATGTCTGTAAACATTACTTCATATTATTATGCTTATTACATTATTTCATCTTACCTTCTGTATTCAAATACATACCAAACTGAGTGAAACTATTTTACAGTTCTTTTGTTGTAAATTGAATTTAAAATCTTTTCAAGGTTTACTATTACTTTCTGTAATAAAAAGAAGGAAAACTGTTATTACATATAATATTTTAATTTTTAAAACACAACATAATTTTAGAATTACATAACATATTCAGTTTCCCTTTTTTGCTGTTCTCAGATTCTATTGAATTTCACTATACACAGTGATTTCAACGTAGATCATCATATAACAGCAGGGATAAAAATACAATCAATGTGATTGTAAAAAAAAACAAATCTAAGTCGAAAATATTTACAACAAATTCCACTATCTGTTTACCTATCTACAGTTTCTAAATTACATTCTTCAACTACATTAAATTATTAATTTTTTTGAAGTACATTTTCTAAAATATACACTCTCATTTACATCGCATATAATATAAAGATCAAATACATAAACTAGTTCCTTGAAACACAATTTTGCAAATTCAAAAAAAAAAAATAGAAATAATAATCCAAACACTAATTGGTCACGTCTTCCCAATAGGCCGAATAATGTTTCCAAATCCATTGACATTGATAAAATCCAAAATAAACTCGTTATTTTGTGTTCACATCTTCCCAATAGGCCAAATGATGTTTTCAAAATTTTGGCATCAAAAATATCAGATATGAATCTGGTAATTTGTAAGGCAATCTACATTTGAATTCCAAATGGCCATCATTGCAATGTGTCCATCCTTTATTGCACTTTAAATACACAGTTTAGCGTCCAGATGTTGTAGTAGGTCCATCATGGAATATAATAGCCACTGCTTTAAAAGTTCTTCCTGAAATTGATACTTGACTTGCCACAAATTTTTTTATTTTTTTTCCAATTTCCTTCCATTTGCTCTACAACGTTGTAGCATTAAAATGACAAATTTTCGAAATTTTTCTATATATAATGTTGACAACATTTCTGATTTACAATGAGAACATTTCATATCTTGATTGGCTGTTTTTACTAATTTGTTAAAAGACACTGATTTGCAATCTGGTATTGTCAAATATATGAATTGTTCAGTGTCTATTTGAGTGGCAGAACAAAATGAACACTCTTCACATTCATGATCCCATCTGTAACTGAGTCCAAACAAATGTTCAATTTCTATTCCTTCATCTTTCAATACTGCAAGCATAAACATAAGAAATTTGTGTGCATCTTGTTGTACATTAAGTGTAAATTGTGAAGAACCAGAACATATATCCAAAAGATGTTGTATGCCAGAAACAGTATGGATTTTAGTTCTATCAGTTTCCAAGTTTTCAAAAATATAATGTAACAAAGAGCAGAATCTTTTTTCTAGAATTTCCATAATTTGATGATGAAGATCTTCTAGATAAAACACAACGTTCACAATTACATTAGCATAGCAGTTGATACCCGAACTATTTTCTAACTGGTATCCTACAATATCATCAACAGTGCTCATTTTTATTTTCTTTGCAGCCTCATCATACTCTTGAATAGTTTTCTTTTTTCCAACCTCACTAGAATGTTTGTCATATTTTTGTTTTAGACATACTACACGTTTTTCATATATGGGATATTCACCTAAGTTAGGGGCATACAGTCTTCTTAACTGATTATACTCTCTTACACAATTTGCATCAGCACTAACCTTTTTCTCATCAAAATCAATCAAATACAAACTAGATAATGTTCTTACTCGAGACAATGCAACATATGCCATACCCTCTTCAAACACTGTACTTCCAATATTTACCAAAGCACTGTCTACACTTAAACCTTGAGATTTATGAATGGTCACTGCATATGCTAAAGGAAGAGGAAACTGTTTTCTATGAACATACAAGTCTTTTACTAGCAAAAAACGAACAGCACAATGTCCAAACTGTTTTACCTCTTCAATCTGATCAAATTTAATCTTCAAAAATTCAATTCCATCTCTGTTCTGAAAATTTACATAATTAACAACTTTTCCCATTGCTCCATTTACTAAACATTTTTCTACATCTAAATTACGCCGTAATATTACCCGACAGTTTACACATACATATAAAGTCTTTTCTAAACCTGCATTCTTAGACACCGACTTTTCCAAAGAATCCAATTTTGACTGTAATTTCTCTGAGAGAAGAATAGTAACCCCTTCATGTTCCATTTTATCAATGGCTTCCATTTTCACTTTTGGTTCTTTCTCCAGTTTCAAAAGTTCTTGACTGAATGTAGAACACTCTTGCAGTGTTGGCATTAGACTAACTATAGACTTATTTTCTCCAATTTTTTTAAACATTATTTCAGGTGCAATATTTTCATTTGGAAACAAGTTTGTTAGTAGTCGACTTTGTAAAGCTTCTTTACCATGTTTTGTCAAAACACCAATTCTAATATCTTGAAGAATGTTTCCATAATGTTCATCACTTGCTTGTCGCATATTCTTAATAAGTTCCTTATATTCAAAAAGAGACCAAATGTTCACATTTCCAATACTTCCCAAAGATTTCTTAGTGTCTTCATGGACAAGTGTTTTAAAAACTGGTTGTCCTTTCACAGGAAGTAAGTTGTAGTAGATCGCCGAATACAATTACATGTTTTCCTCCAAATAAAACATCATAATCTGTTTTTAAAATCTGTTTGCATTCTTAAATGTACAAAGGCAAGCATTAAGTTTGAGACCATGCTCACCTCATCAATGATCAGAAGTTTCATTTTCTTTAGTACTCTTGAAACTTCATAACAAGCTTCTCCAGATAGCTTGTGATATTCCAACTTATTTTCATGTTCAACTGGTAGCATGAGTAATCGATGTAATGTAATCCCTTTAATGTTATGTGCTGCTAACCCAGTTGGAGCGGTTACAACACAAGATAAATGTGATTGAGTGGTTTTGTGTAGATAACTGGTCAAAACTTTAATTAAAACCTTTTTCCTGTTCCAGCTTGCCCACTGATATACATTCGAATAGGTTTAAATGATGAGCATTGGCATTCTTTTTTTTCATGCAGTAAACCATGCTCTATCTGTTGTGTAACTTGCTGATATATTTCTTTTTGTTCAATATTTAGTTGTTCTTCCAAGTTTCCCAACTCAATAATATCCTGTTGTGCTTGTTGTATTGCTGTTTCTACTTCATTCAAGGCGATTGCTGCTTCATTTTCAAGAATTGGTTGTCCTAGTGGATCTTGAATTAGTGGAGCAGAACTTTGACTATCTTGAGAACTATCTCTCGCGATTTCAGCTGCAATAGTAGTTTCTTGTTCAATCTCTTCATTCAACATTTGAAAATATTTTGGAAAAACAGTGCATTCAATGCTATCTTTACATGCATTAAAAGAATCTTCATAGCAATCAAAATCTCCAAGTAATTCCATTTCACTGCGCCCAGGCTTGAACAGTTGCAGAAGTACTAAATAGAAAAATTCCCTTTTATCTGGAGTATCACAACTGAGTTTCCTGTGATTAATAAGATTTCCTTTGGCATGTTTTACCAAACATCCATCACATCCAATTACTGCATATTTTTCTTCATTTATATTTTCTGTAAATTGCTCTTAAAGCTGTAATGTTGCAGTACTTCATAGAGACATATGTTTTCCAGATGTGGACTCCTTTTGGGATAGTACATATCCAACATATTTGTTTTAATAATATCTGTACTTTCCGGCTCATTCAAAGCTAAGTATTCAATTTCTTGTACAGATTTCAATACTCGATTTCGTGCTGCAGCAAGACCTAGACTTACCCAAATGATTCCTCTTGACTTTGAATACAAACTTGCAGAGGTCAACCGATCCGAACATTCGTACGATCCAATCTCTCGATGGGAAAGCATCTTCAAACTAAAGCTGTACAATTTGTTACTAAGAGTCTTCTCTTATGAAATTTCTTCCCACATTTCCTTCAACTCCGTCTTTTCAGATTTGGTTGTATATGATGTAACATAGCGAGCAACAGCAATCGAATTAGCTACAACATATTGGATATCCATATTTGCGTTCCACTTCGTCAAAATCACTGGATTGTAGTCATTAATATACTTTGAATCTTTACTTCTTTTTAAGTTGTAAGTATTCTTCAGAGATTTCCGAGTTATAGTATGCCTTACTGCTGACTTGAAACTGTTGACTCTTCCTTTCGAAATTACTGGACGTGGGAATCCAAAACGACATTTTGTATAAACTTTTCCCTTTGATTTGTATTTCCATCGACAATATTTCCCACATTGATGACTTTGAAACCGCAAAACTTGTTGTCTTAACCTATTTTCTCCTCCTCTTTTTGGAATAGCACAGGTAACATAGTCTTCAATGAAAGACAAAACAGTTTCATCAGAATCGGTTCCAAATTTAGGTGCATCCTTGATCCATAATAGCATGTGTATATGAGGAGCACCTCTGGCTTGGTACTCCTTTCTCCAAAAGAAATCAATAACTTCTCCAAGAGGTGGATTATTTTTATTGCAGGTAAAAGACATCATAGCTTGAAACCTATGATTAAAATATCTGCACACATTTACAGGATCCAAGGAACACAGTTCTCCAGCTGTCTTCAATTCAAGGTTTTTAATATTTGAATTTGCTTCTCGAAATTCAAGTAAATCGTCCCATGCGTATTCAGCACAGCTAAGCGTAACAAACCACGTAGGGGTTCATAAGTTCCTTAACATACATTTAAGTTCTCCATGACGACGATACCAATACTCATTGGTACCACATTGACATGCCATCAAATTAATTAAGTGAGATTCTAAATGATCGTCTCTTTGTTGAACTTTGTCCAAAAATTCCTTTCCAGAAAGATGTGTAAGATGAACTCCTGTTTTTAATATGTGGTTCACTGCATATGAAAGTCCAGACAAGTCACTTTCAAACAGAAGATGAAATAAATATGGAACACATTGTCGAAATCTTGGATCTTCTGAATACAATCTTGTTGAACGGTATTCTGAAGCTGGAATCTGTACTGGTCGTTCATCATATCGTCCACATTTTTCAGTGGGGAAGAGCTGTGGAAAACAACGAGCTTCTAAACTTTTCTCCCAAACACTCATGGGAGTTCCCTTCGCTTTCTTCATTTGGAATAATTCAATAGTGTTTCCAATAACTTCTTTTGAATGTAAAGGATGTATACTATAATGTTCATAAATTTCTTCACTCCTGGAGTTGTCCACTTTTTCGATTTGGCCAGTTGAAATTTCTCTATCATCTCCTAAAGATATTTCTTGTTTTTCCAGAATTACATTTTTATAATAAATATTGTTTTCTATGAGATATACCGTAGCCTTTTGAAGTTTGGTGACATCTACTAACTCTTGCCATATTTTCCGACTCTTTGTTGGTACACCATACTAGAATAACTACAGGTTAACTTTCCTCTCTCTCTACACCAACAGTTTCAATATTTTTTTAAAATTCAAAGGTAAATACACAACTCTTCCTTTTAAACCTCTTTGTAAATCTGAGGGAGGCAGCTTACCTGTTTTAGGCTCCATACGAACTATAGCCTGAAACGGGTGCACAGATTGAATAAGAATGGACTCATTTGTATTTAAATCTACCAGTTCTGGAGGAATAGCTACCAACTCTAGGTTATTATGTACAGTCTAGCTGGCATTTTGTTCTCTTCTAATTTGCTGTAATAATATTTACAAATACATTGATCACTACCCAACTCAAAACGACCTTCCACCAACAAATAAGCACCAAATTGTTCCCACTTATCATTGTTTTCCTTTTCACTTTTTAAATACACATCAACATTCCTAGTTTGACTTCTATAGTGAGTACGTCGACAACAAATACAAACATAGTTTGGTTTCTCACAAGAAACTACCTTAAACTTTGTAATTTCTTTTGCAAACTTCTCAGTAGTACTATCTTCCACCTCTTCTTCAACACCTACACTTATCAAACTCTCACTTTCTCTACACTCCTCTTGAGGACCAAAGAAACAAAACTTTTTTTACATCCAATACTGAACCATGCAGAAAAGCTGTGTTTATTTCACTAAAACATAATGCAGGACTTTTTACATAATACAATCTTCTCACCAACTTCCGCATTTCTGAGTGATGTACTGCTAACATTCTTAAACGATGAAAAGTACTTCTACACACTTCTCTAGAAAGACAAGCCAGAGAATGACCCTGAAAGTTACTATATTTTCTCACTTTACAAGGATCTAGTCCTTGCAACATCTTAATCTTTTGTTTAACACTTTTTTTTAGCATAATCTCGTAAGAAATGTTGTAATATATCAATAGATTCCTGTCGTATACTACAAATACTACTACAATCCCACCTATACACTGGAGCTTGTGTACGTCTCCCTTGAACTTCTTCAGCTATTACTTGTTCCACATTTCTAGGAACCATTTTTTCTTTTTTCTTTTTCAATTTGATATCCGTTTCTAACCTCATGACAATGACCCCTGGTATCAACAGCATGAACTAATGTAATTTGTTGAAAATAGCTTTCTTCATTAAAAAAAGGTTCAGTACTAGAAGTGTGCTTCCATTCACCTGAATTTTTTTTACAAAAGGTAGTTCAATTAACCAGTCTTTTTCTTTTACTTTTCTCCTCCATAAACTGCATTGTTTTATTCAATGTTTTCATTCTCTTCAATACTAATATAAACAATTTTCTTTTCAATTCAAAAGCCTTTTCGACTACACTTTCAATCTGTTCTTCCTTCTTGTAAAATGCAGATCTTCTTTTATATTTCTTGCAATCTTTCAATAAATTTTGTAGTACTCTACTTTTATACATTCTCTTCCTAATGTCTTTATATTCTTTCATCCTTTTTTCAACATGTATTGTTTTCCTATAACCTGATCTTGCATTAATTTCTCCTTTTTTCTTTTCCTTCTGATTGCTTGTAGTACTTTTCTTTCTCTTTTCACCATTTTGAAAATCTTTTAGATTTTTTAAAAGACTTTTAACAAATTCTTTCGTTCTCTTACCAGAAGACTTTTTCTTTAACGGCACATGTAGTACTTCATCTACTTTATGATTTTCTCTCTCCCTTAAATAGTTCTGTTTTCTTTGTTGTCTTTTCTTTTCAACTTTTCTTGTCATACTGAATATTTCTCAACAATTATGGAGAATTAAAAAAAAAAAAAAGTTTATTATCTTTCAAAAAAATATGTAATATTATTAAAATAATTATAAACAAATATTGTCATCTAATAAATAAAGAAATACATTGAGTAGTGCCTGGGTGATTCTATGATTACAGGGGTAATATCTGGGGATTACTGGAGTACATAGGAAGTGAGTGAGTGATTTTATGAGTGAAAATAATATCCTAGATCACAGTCAGTTTGGCTTCAGGTCATGCCACAGTACTGAGACAGCTCTGATAAAGACCACATAGGAAATCCGAACCGCTTTGGATGGGGGAGGATCGGCGGCCCTTATCCTATTAGATCTGTCCACGGCATTTGATACCGTGGACCATACCTTGCTGCTAAAACGTTTAAAATGCATAGGTCTGGGAGGAAATGCCCTCATGCTTTTAACATCTTTTTTAACAGATAGAACCCAGACAGTGCAATTAGGCGATTTTAAATCAGCACCTTTTATTTTGCCATGTGGGGTACCGCAGGGCTCTTCTTTGAGCCCTACACTTTTTAATATTTATGTGTCCGAATTAGCACCTCTAATTAGAAGCTTTGATTTAATCCCGACCTCGTATGCCGACGACACCCAATTGGTGATCTCAACTATTGACAGGGACGTTAACTACTCCACTAAACTCCATGACTGTATGGTATCCTTGAGTAAGTGGATGAGTAGGCATTGCCTGAAGTTAAATTCTAGCAAGACTGAGGTGGTGCTGTTTGGCAAGCACTCTCCTCTTTGGTCACCAGCCTGGTGGCCCAGTTGTTTGGGCCCCCTCCCTACTCCAGTGGTGAAAGCAAAAAATTTGGGGGTCATCATAGACGAGAAGCTTCATTTTAAATCTCAGATTTCAAAGGTGGTGTCCTCGGCGTTTTTTACAATCAAAATGATGCGTAAAATCCTTCCCTACATTCCTATAAAGGCTAGGAAAACTGTTTTAACCACTTTGGTTTTATCTAAATTGGACTATTGTAACGCTTTGTATATTAACTTGCAGTCCAACCAGCTCAGAAGGTTACAGTTAGTTCAGAATGCCGCTGCCAGATTGATTTTGGATGTCCCTAAGCATCAGTCCATTAGGACCGGGATTCAAGATCTGCATTGGCTTCCAGTTGGCCAGCGTGTAAAATTTAAGGCACTTTGCATCGCCCACAAGGCACTTCATGGTGACGGCCCACAATTTCTTCATCACATTTTTAATTGGTACTCTCCCAGTAGGTCATTACGATCAGCTAACGCCTTTTTAATGCTTACCCCCAGAGTTAAAACTATGAACTGGGGGGGTAGGAGTTTTAGACACAGCACCATTAGAATTTGGAATGCTCTTCCGCTCTCTCTTAGGAAGATTACATCCCTGCTTGAATTCAGGAAACATCTCAAGACCTGGCTTTTTAAAAACTAGTTTCCTGCGTCAGTGTGTGGTTCGCAACGCGCCTAGACACCTATGGGTAGTAGTGCGCTATACAAGTTGTTATAACATAACATAACATAACATGAGTACTGCTTCAGTGATTGCAGGAGTAATGAGGTAGTGTCTGAGCGAATAAAGGAGTGCAAAGGTACTGTCTGGGTGATTTCATAACAGTATGACTACTGGCTGAGTGATTACATAAGTACAAGTGTAGTGCCTCTGTGATAGAAGAAGTGCAACGTTAGTGCCTGAGTGATTATATAAGTTCATGAGTAGTGGCTACATGATTCAAAGAGTGCATGGGTAATACCTTGGTGATTGCATGAGTGTATACATAGTGCCTGGATGTTTGCATGAGTGCAGGAGTAAAGCCTGAGTGATTACACCAGTGTATATGTAGTGACTGAATCATTTGAAGACTGCAAGGGTAGTACTTGGGTGTTTTTATAACTGCATGAGTATTGGGCCTAATCAAATATAAAGCAGCAGACTATTACTTAACTCAACCATAAGTCTCTCTATATCGTTAAAAGCATGCATACATATATCTCTACCTTTTCAAATCAACATCACATCTAAATGAAATATATATACAATATTTCTAAAATATAGTGAAACCTAGAAACAGAAACATTTATTAGATCTGCCTGAGTGATTCCAAAACTCCATGGGTAGTGCTTGGGTGATTGTATGACTCCAAAGGTACTCGCTGGGTAATTACAGGAGAAGATGGATAGTGACTGACTAATTACATGAGTGCACAGATAAAGGTTTAGAGCCTGGATAAGTATATAAATAGCACCTTAAGCCATAGATGACTCAATAAGAAGTGCCTAGGTGAATAGATGACTGCAACAGTAGAGTCTGGGTGATTATATGACTGCAAGGGTAGTGCCTGGGTTATTACATGAGTACATAGGTAGAAAATGCATGATTCTATGACTGCAAAGGAAATACATAAGTAGTGCCTGGGTGATTTTATGACTACAGGGGTATTATCTAGGGGATTATTAGAGTACAAAGGAAGTGAGTGGGTGATTTTATAAGTCCATGAGAACTACCTGGGTGATTACAGAAGTACTAAAGTACTGCCTGATTACAGGAGTGCAAACGTAGTGTGTGGGTGATTTTATAAGTGCATGAGTACTGGTTGAGTGATTACATAACTACAAGAGTAGTGCCTGCATGATTGAAAGAGTGCAAGGATAGTGCCTGGGTGATTGAAGCACTGTATACGTAATGCATTGGTGATTGCATGAGTACAGAGGTAATGTCTGAGGGATTAAAGGAGTACATACGTAACGCCTAGCTGACTACATGACTACAGGGGTAATATCTGGTGATTTACCTGACTACATAGGATTTAACTAGATGATTTTATAACTGCATGTGTACTTCTTGGATTATTGGAAGACTACTGCAGTAGTGCCTGACTGAATAAAGGAGTGCATAGGTAGTGCCTCGATGATTGCATGCATGCAAGACTAATGCCTGAGAGATTACAGCACTGTGTATGTAGTACTTGCATCATTCAAAGACTGCATAGATAGTACTTGTTTTTTTATAACTGTATGAGTGTTGGGCCTAGCCAAATATAAAGCAGCAGACTATTACATGACTGAACCATAAGTATCTCCATATTGTTAAAAGCATGCATACATACATCTCTACCTTTTCAAATCATCATCATATCTAAAAGAAATATATATACAATATTTCTGGAATATAGTGAAATCTACAAGTGAAATATGTAATAGATCTGCCTGAGTGATTGCATAACTTCATGAGTACTGCTTGGGTGATTGAATGAGTTGAAGGGTAGTCACTGGATAATTGTAAAAGAAGATGGATAGTGACTAGCTAATTGCATGAGTGCACACAAACACATTGAGTAAATGAATAAGTGTATAAATAGCACCTAAAGATATAGATAACTCATTGAGTAGTGTGTAAGTGAATAGATGAGTTCAACAGTAGGATCTGGGTCATTCTACGACTGCAAGGGTAGAGCCTGGGTTATTACATGAGTGCATAGGTACAGCCTGCATCATTGCATAACTGCAGGAGTATTACATAACTAGTGCCTGGGTAATTCCATGACTGGAGGAGTATTATCTACGGGATTATTAGACGACATAGGAAGTGAGTAGGTGATTTTATAAGTCCATGAGAACTGCCTGAGTGATTACAGGAGTACTAAAGTACTGCCTGAGTGATTACAGGAGTACAAACGTAGTGCGTGGGTGGTTTTATAAGTGCATGAGTACTGGCTGAGTGATTACATAAGTACAAGAGTAGTGCCTGCGTGAGTGAAAGAGTGCAAGGATAGTGCCTGGATGATTGAAGCACTGTATAGCTAATGCGTTGTTGATTGCTTGAGTACAAGGGTAACGTCTAGAGAATTAAAAGAGTACATACGTAACGCCTGGGTGATTGCATGACTACAATAGTAATATCTGGGGATTTACATGAATACATAGAAAGTGACTGGGTGATTTTATAAGAGCATGGGTACTTCTTAGGTGATCGCAGGACTACTGAGGTAACACCTGAGTGAATAAATGAGTGCAAAGGAAGTGCCTGGGTGATTTAATAATACCATGAGTACTGGCTAAGTGATTACATAAGTACAAGGCTAGTGCCTCTGTGATTGAAAGAGTACAACGTTAGTGCCTGAGTGATTATATAAGTGCATGAGTATTGGCTACATGAATCAAACACCGCATGGGTAATATCTTGGTGATTGCATGAGCGCATAGCTAGTGCCTGGGTGATTGCATGAGTGCAGGGGTAATGCCTGGGTGATTCCATCAGTGCATATGTTCTGCCTGGATCATTGGAAGACTGAATGGGTAGTACTTGGGTGTTTTTATAACTGCATGAGTGTTGGGCCTAGCCAAATATATAATAGCAGACTATAACAAGACTCAACCATAAGTCTCTATATATCATTAAAAGCATGCATATATATGTCTCTACCTTTTAAAATCATCATCATATCTAAAAGAAATATATATATATATACAATATTTCTAAAATATAGTGAAACCTAGAAACTGAGGCATGTAATAGATCTGCCAGAGTGATTGCAAAACTCCATGGGTAGTGCTTGGGTGATTGTATGACTCAAAAGGTACTCGCTGGGTAAATACAGGAGAAGATGGAGAGTGACTGACTAATTACATGAGTGCACAGATAAAGGTTTAGTGCATGGATAAGTTTATAAATAGTACCTGAAGGCTTACATGACTCGCTAAAAAGTGCCTAGGTGAATAGATGAGTGCAACAGTAGAGCCTGGGTGATTATATGACTGCGACAGTAGTGCCTGGATTATTACATGAGTGCATAGGTAGAAACTGCATGATTCTATGACTGCAGAGGTAGTGCATAACTAGTGCCTGGATGATTGCATGACTGCATGAGTAATCTCTGGGGGATTATTGGAGTACATAGGAACTGAGTTGGTGATTTTATAAATCCATGAGTACTGCCTGGCTGATTACAGAAGTACTAAAGTACTGCCTGACTGATTACAGGAGTGCAAAGGTAGTGCTTCAGTGATTTTATAAATGCATGAGTATTGCCTGAGTAATTACATAAGTACAAAACTACTGACTCCATGATTGAAAGAGTGCAAGGATACTACATGGGTGATTGAAGCACTGTATAGCTAATGCATTGCTGATTGCATGAGTACAGAGGTAATGTCTGGGGGATTAAAGCAGTACATATGTAACGCCTAGGTGACTGCATGACTACAGGTGTAATATCTGGGGATTTACATGACTACATAGGAAGTAACTGGGTGATTTTATAACTGCATGGCTACTTCTTCAATGATTGCAGGACTACTGAGGGAGTGCCTGACTGAATAAAGGAGTGCACAGGTAGTGCCTCAGTGATTGCATAAGAGTATAGGTAGTGCCTAGATGTTTGCATGAGTGCAGAGGTAATACCTGGGTGATTGCATCAGTGCATATGTATTGCCTGGATCATTGGAAGTCTGCATGGGTAGTACTTGGGTGTTTTTTTAACTGCATGAGTGTTGGGCCTAGCCAAATATGAAGCAGCAGACATTTACATGACTGAACCATAAGTCTCTCCATATTTTTAAAAGCATGCATACATATGTCTCTACCTTTTAAAATCATCATCATATCTAAAAGAAATATATATGCAATATTTCTAAAATATAGTGAAACCTAGAAACTGAGACATGTAATATATCTGCCTGAGTGATTCCAAAACTCTATGGGTAGTGCTTGGGTGATTGAATGAGTTGAAGGGTAGTCACTGGATAATTCTAAGAGAAGATTGACAGTGACTGGCTAATTTCATGACTGCACACATAAATGCTGAGTGTATGGATAAGTGTATCAATAGCACCTAAACATATAGATGACTCATTGAGTAGTGTGTAGGTAAATAGATGAGTGCAACAGTAGAATCTAGGTCATTCTATGGCTGCAAGGGTAGAGCCTGGGTTATTACATGAGTGCATAGGTACAGCCTAAATGATTGCATGACTGCAGGAGTAGTACATAACTAGTGCCTAGGTGATTCCATGACTGGAGAGATATTATCTAGGGGATTATTGGAGTACATAGGAAGTGAGTGGGTGATTTTATAAGTCTATAACTACTGCCTAGGTGATTACAGATGTACTAAAGTACTGCCTGAGTGATTACAGAAGGGCAAAGGTAATGCCTGGGCGGTTTTATAAGTGCATGAGCACTGGCTGAGTGATTACATAAGTACAAGTGTAGAGCCTGCGTGATTGAAAGAGTGCAAGGATAGTGCTTGGGTGATTGAAGCACTGTCTACCTAATGCATTTGTGATTGAAAGAGTACAGGGGTAATGTCTAGAGGATTAAAAGAGTACATACATAACACCTGGGTGACTGCATGACTACAGGAGTAATATATGGGGATTTACATGACTACATAGAAAGTGACTAGGTTATTTTATAAAAGTATAGGTACTTTTTAGGTGATCGCAGAACTACTGAGGTAACACCTGAGTGAATAAATGAGTGCAAAGGAAGTGCCTGTGTGATTTAATAATACCATGAGTACTGGCTAAGTGATTACATAAGTACAAGGCTAGTGCCTGAGTGAATAAAGGAGTGCACAGGTAGTGCCTGGGTGATTCCATAAGAGTATAGGTAGTGCCTGGATGTTTGCATGAGTGCAGAGGTAATGCCTGGGTGATTGCATCAGTGCATATGTACTACCTGGATCATTGGAAGACTGCATGGGTAGTACTTGGGTGTTTTTATAACTGCATGAGTGTTGGGCCTAGCCAAATATAAAGCAGCAGACTATTACATGACTCAACCATACGTCTCTCCACATTATTAAAAGCATGCATACAAATGTCTCTACCTTTTCAAATCATCATCAGATCTAAAACAAATATATATACAATATTTCTGGAATATAGTGAAATCTAGAAACTGAGACATGTAATAGATCTGCTTCAGTGAATGCATAACTCCATGGGTAGTGCTTGGGTGATTGTATGATTCCAAAGGTAGTCACTGGGTAATTGCAGGACAACATAGATAGTGACTGGCTAATTGCATGAGTGCACACATAAACATTGAATGCATGGATAAGTGTATGAATAGCACCTAAACGTATAGATGACTCCTTGAGTAGTACCTGGGTTATTACATGAGTGCATAGGTACAGCCTGCATGATGACATGACTGCAGGGGTAGTACATAACTAGTGCCTGGATGATTGCATGACTGCAGAGATAATATCTGGGGGATTGCAGGAGTACATAGGAAGTGAGTGGGTGATTTTATAAGTCCATGAGTACTGCCTGGGTGATTATACCAGTACTAACATAGTGCCTGAGTGATTACAGAAGTGCAAAGGAAGTGCCTGTATGATTTTATAAGTGCATGTGTACTGGTTGAGTGATTACATAAGTACAAGAGTAGTGCGTGCGTGATTGAAAGAGTGCAAAGATAGCTCCAGGGTGATTGAAGCACTGTATAGCTAATGCATTGGTGATTGCATGAGTACAGAGGTAACGTCTGGGGAATTAAAGGAGTACATAGGTAACACCTGGGTGATTGCAATACTACAGGGGTAATATCTGGAGATTTACATGACTACATAGACAGTCACTGGGTGATTTTGTAAGTGCATGGGTACTTCTTGGCTGATTGCAGCACTACTGAGGTAGTGTCTGAGTGAATAAAGGAGTGTAAAGGTAGTGCCTGGGTGATTATATAACAGCATGAGCACTGGCTGAGTGATTACATAAGTACAAGATTAGTGCGTGCGTGATTGTGAAAGTGCAAGGGTATTCCCTGGGTGACTGAACCAGTGTAGAGCTAATGCATTGGTGATTACATGAGTTCACAAGTAATATCTGGGGGACTACAGGAGTACATAGAAAGAGCCTGGGTAATTTTATAAGTGCGTCAGTACTGCCTCGGTTTTTGCAGTAATATTGTGGTAGTGCCTCAGTGAATAAAAGAGTGTAAAGGTAATCCCTAGGAGATTTTATAAGTGCATGGACACTGGCAAAGTGATTGGAGGAGTGCATAGATCCTGACAGGGTGATTGGAAGAGTGCAAGGCTAGTGCCTGCATAATTAAATCAGTGTATAACTAAAACATTGGTGATTGCATGATTGCAGGAGTTATGTCTGTGGGATTAAAAGAGTACATAGGTAATGTCTAGTGATTCCATGATTGCAGGGATAATATCTGGGAGATTACAGGAGTACATAGGAAGTGCCTGAGTAATTTTATAAGTGCATGTGTACTGCCTGAGTGATTGGAGTAGTACTACAGCAGTGCCTGAGTGACAAGAGGACAACAACATTCTAAGTAGTAGCAGAATACTGAAACTGCAGCTCAAAAGTTAGGTCTATGACATGGTGTACAGTTTTGTACTGCAGCCTCACAATTCTAAAACTACTCAGGGTGCTGTACATACTCAAAATAAAGTATAAAAGCTACACATGACTCTGTTATAAATCTCACCATATTCCTAAAGCTAAACATGCATATATGTCTACCTTTTGAAATCATCATCATATATAACAGAAATAAAGAAATAGACTGAACTTTACATTACAAAGACACACCTACATTTCTGCAATGTATTTCAAGTGTACCTTTCCCCAAACTTAAAGAAAGTAGCCTAATCAGTAATCCCTTCTGCCAACATGTCTTTAAACTCAGTTTTATTCTACAGATTCACCATCCTACAAATATTAGACCTAGTCACACATAGAGTAGCAACCTATCACATGTTTCTACCATAACTCTAACCATAATCCTAAAAGCAAGCATGCATCTTTCAATACCGATTGCCAAAAGCATTACACATATTAGAACACATGTGCAAGAAGAAACATTAACAATAGAGGAGGGACTGTGGGCTATATTTATCCAGGTCCAGCATACATGCCCTTAAGTACTACAACACAGAAAAGTATGCAGTTCCTAGTGAACACTGTCGGTTGATGTGTAATTAGTGTGTAGTGAAGTACACACTAGGGGCAGGAGGGGGTTTCCTCCTTTCGGAAAGGGACCCTCACACACCCCCCATCAGTGGGGTGTTTTGCTCATCATCGGGTCTGCTCCTTATCGGGTCGGCGCTGCAATACCCGATCGGCGCCCTTAACGGGGCCTTTTGGCGGAGATCTTTTTTCCTTTTGCCGTAAGGTGCAGTGCGTGTGAGGGCCCTAGTGAGTGTAGATGTAGTATGTAAAAAGGTGAGGCTAAAACAGGAGGTAGTGGTCCACCCAGAACTAGTTTAATGATTGTAGCCACTCTCCTGGCTAAAAGCGTGAATGTTGCGCACCCCTGTTATAAGGTCACGGGAATGTGCGCTCTCGGGGTCAACATGTTTCTTGCCATTTTTTCTATTTGAAGGCAATTCTTCAGGACCAATGCAGGATCTATCCACACTTTTTGGTAGTGGTCCCCAATCAATTAATTAAGTGACCACCCATACAGCACCCTAAAAAGTGGTACCTGCAGATCTAGGACATCAACCTGTAGAAAGATTGGGGAAGCATAGAGATATATCAGAGCATTGCATAAACCTACTATACTTGTCTCGTGTTCTGAAAGTAAAAAAAAAAAAGGTGATTAAAGGCATGCATCACTCAATGTGGTAGTGATCATGCACACGGCAATTTGGAGAAGCATTTAAGAACAGCAGTATTGAGAAACAGCATGAAAAGGGTACCAATGCTGCGTGCGTTCAGTGAACTCACCCCATTAGGGTCAGAATTATGTTTCGTCGGTGGCCGGCAAGTTCCAACATTGAATAGTGCAGTGTCCTTGGGAAGGTGGGAGATAAAAAGTAAGATTCATATCATGCTCGGTAGAGTTCATGAGAGTTAAAAGAGATGTGGTATGTATGAGGCTGAAGAACTCCAAGGTAAAGGGTCAATGCTAGTGAGGCGCGTGTATCATGTTATCCCGAGTCCACAGTAGCTAGTGTAGCACCCTCAGTCCGACCCCCCTAGGCGCAACCACGTAGGTAACGCTAAGGGGCAGACCGGGATGTCCTCACTTGCCACATGTGTCAAGGAATAGCCTCCGCATTTCGTCAGCAACATCGTGTCTACGCAAAAAGGAAACAGTGAGTCCCAATGGGCCCACCTCAGGCTTGTGGGTGAGCACCCCAAAGTCCTCTGTGCAGCTGCACCCCTCTGTGGGTGTCCGGTCATGTTTAGGCACAAGGGTTTTGGATAAGCGTCTCAGGGCACAAGCACTAAGTGCGCAAAGTGCGGGCTCAAAGACCTAATCTCCCATAGTCCCTGATGCGAGTGGTGGTTCCGCCAAAGTATCCCACCAATGGATGTATCAGGGCATTTGCACTTACTTGGAAATCCACGCGGATCGTGGGAAGACCTACCCTTCCTCTGCCCGGTCCTGGTAGGATACTGGAAGGCGCGAGCACTATCCTGTATATCCACCAGGTAGCTGGTGTAGGGGGCGGGTACTTCTGCCTGCGTGTATGCAATGCATGGTGCACTCACCCAGATACCGCTCGGCGCCATCTTGGGAAAGGCAGAGGAGGTACACGGTCAACGAAGTGCCTGGCTGAAAGTGGCTGTGAGTGCATCGCCAGCCGTTGGTGACGTAGCATTCAGACTTCGCTTTGTGTACATGTTGTGGTCCATGATGAACGTTAAGGTCAATATTGTACGTCACTAAGTATTCTGCAACAAGGTGCGCAGCTTACGGTGTGTGAAAAAATATTTATAGATAGGAACAGTCAGGTGCTCAGGCCACTACATATTGGGCATCATGATAGTAGTGAGTAGTATGTTGTACCTCAGTGCGGTGGTCAAAGCAGATGACCATGGGTCTCGGAACCGAAGGACCTCATAACGCCCCACCTAAGATAAGGGGGGGGGGGTGTGTGTGTATATGTACTCTCTACGTGCCTCACACCATCATTTATACACCACATGCTCCTATGTTATCATGGTTAGGATGTCACGTGTGTAGTGTGTGACAAGGAAGGAAAGTTGCAAGTACTGTGCCCATGCGATCGGATTGTAATTTAGAACACCAAATAATCCTTAGTTCAGTCCTATCACAGGAGGGTTATACGTCTGTTAGCGGCAGTCTGTCTCATTACACCCTATTGTGACAATAATCCCAGAGGTGTATAGGGCCCAAATGTGGTTGCATTCTCATCTCGTCAGAGACGCCCACAGTATGTCCTCGTTAAGACCCTCTCTGTCTGAGGCTAATCGTACCACCCATCTTTGTTCAATTCTGAAGAGGGTGGCCTTGGTTATACCGGGGTGTGCTTCTAGGACACACCACCTGATGGAATCTGGTGGGTGCGCAGTTGATCAAAATGTGTGGCACCTGAAATTGCTGCGTTGTTCCGTGATCCGTGTTCTTACGGGTCTAGTAGTCATCAATATATAAAGGAGTTGGCATGGGCACATTAACATGTAGATACAGTTAGTCGTGTTGTAATTTGTATGCTTATTGATCTGCCACTTGAACCCATTAGCAAATGTGATCTCTTTTGTCATTTTCGTAAACGGTCACACAGTGCATGAGCCACAGGGCTAGTGTCCTTTCACTGGTGGCAGATCCCACAGAGATCTCTGAACATTAGTATTATGTACCTTGGGTCTAGTATGTATGAGCATGTCTTTGAGGTTGTTTGTCCATTTAAAAGCAAACCTCGGGGTTGGAAGGTGCAGACTACCTGTGTTTAGGATACCCCAATGCTTTTTAATGATATTCTTTATTCAGTTAGAATCAGGTGTAAATGTGGTCACGCAAGTGAGAGAGTCAACTAATTCTTTCGGTCTGGTTTCTAGCAAGTTTTCTCTGTTGTTGTTCCTTGCTCTTTTTTGAGAGAGAGATATGTTGTGTTGGGGATATTCTCTGGTGCGTAGGTGCGTGGCCAGAACTTTGGACTCCTTTTGGAAGTCTGTTACTGAGCTGCAGTTCCTCTGGATATGGAGGAACTGTCCAAACAGAAGATTTTGTTTGAGGGCTCTCGGGTGGTGACTGCTGAAATGTAGAAGGCTTTTCTTGTCTGTAGGTTTACGATAAAGTGTAGTGATGATGTGTCCACCATCTAACTTTATCAACAGATCCAGGAATGGTATCTCACATTCATAAATGGTGCTGGTGAACTTTAAGTATGGGTTAAGAGTATTAATCCATTCGCAAAAGTCTTCGCATCTTGTCCGATCTCCTTTCCACAGGATCAAGATGTCATCGATGAATCTCTTCCATAGGAGCACATTTGCCTGAAAGGGGTTGTTGGAATTAAAAATCTCCCTTTCCTCGAACGCTGCCATGTACATACATGCCAGGCTCAGTGCGAATGTGCTCCCCATGGACGTGCCCTGTGTTTGATGGTACAATTGTTTATTGTATTCAAAGAAGTTTTCCGTGAGGGCTAAAGTAGCACACTCAAGGATGAAAGCCACTGGGGTAGAGGAAAGCCACTCCATCCTGCTTAAGGCGTCCTCAATTACGTCCAAGGTTGCCCTCTGGGGAATGTTGGTATAGAGGGCCTCAACATCCAGGGTTACTAGTAGGTTCACCTCCTCTGGATGTTGGACGCCCTCAAGTAGACGCAGGACGTCCGAGGTGTCTTTTACAAAAGAGGGAGTGGCTCTTACCAAGGGTTGAAGGAAATAGTCACAAAACTTGGACAATGGCTCAAGGATAGAGCCGATCCCTGAGACTATGGGTCTCCCAGGGGCCGGGGAAACCCCCTTGTGCACTTTAGGCAGGGTGTAGAAATACGGGATTTTGGGATTTGTCTTGACCAGGAAAGTAGCCTCTTTTTTGAAGACCCAACCCTCTGTTTCAGCTGTAAAAACCATGGTAGAAATGGTGGTTGCAAGCCGGGATGTGGGATCCTCTCTTATAGGGGTGTAATATCTCCGGTTACTCAACTGACGTAGGCATTCTGTGTCATAGTCGACAGTAGACATAATGACAGTGGCACCGCCTTTGTCAGCCTGTTTAATGGTTATAGAGGGGTCATCTGCCAGAGCCCTAACGGTTGCCAGTTCATTAGATGATAGGTTATGGAAGGAGGCAGGAGTGGTGCTGCTCTTGAGGTCCTTGAGCACAGCTTACTGAAAGGTAAGGACTTCATGGGGTACCATCCCACTGTTGGGTGTAAACGTGGAGGGGTTTCGCAGTCCTGAGTCTTCCTCAATTGGCATAGGTTTGTCTTGGAAAAATGCCTTTAGGCGTATTTTTCTGAAGAAGCCCTGAATTTCACAGGCGTCACGAAATTTGTCATATTTGGGAGTAGGACCAAAACCTAACCCTTTTTGGAGTACAGCTTCTTCTGTAGCTGTCAAAGGTCTCGGGGACAGATTGATTATTATTATTATTGTCTGGCTCCTTGTCTCCACAGAGTGTGTCGGTTGCTCCTGCCACTGTACTCTTTTTTGGTGACCTCCTTCTGCGCCCTTTTCCTCTGCCCCAACCTCTCTCTAAAAAAGGAGGTGCATTGCCTTGTTGAAAGAAGGGCGGGGTGGGGGTCCCTGATGATACATGGAGTATTGCCAGAACTGAGGTCCCTGGTACGGTGGTGGCCCAAAGGGGGGGTAGGCTTGATGTGTATTATGTCGTGGGTTTTTGTTGCTCCAGCTCCCATTGCTGGAATCACTATTGGATGAGGAGCCTCTCCTTGACGGTGTGGTGCTATCATCTGATGAATAGTTTGTCCCAGGTGCAGTGTAGTCTGCTTTCAAATATGGGTAAACTTTTTCTTTGTCAAATTTATTGATATCTTTCTGAAGCTTGGATATTTTCTGCTTCATCAGATACTCCCTGTTGTCAGCAATCTCAGCATTGATTTCTGCGAGTTTGGTTTTATACACTGTGGTTTGAACAGTCACCTTAATGGCCCCTTCCGCAGTCTGTATTCTTATTAGTAGTGCATCCGCAATCCTTTTTGCAGTATTGATGATGAGGATGAGCCAGTCCCTAGTGCATTTCAATGCGACTAGGGACCACTCTTTTTTAAAAACAGCATCCTCCAAAAATAAGCGCGAGAAATTATTGACCATTAACCGTTGGGGGCCATATTAGCCCGCAAATACTCGGTCATCATGGCTCCATGCAAGGTTACTTTGAGCCACTCGCGTTTCAGGGTGGAAAGAGAAGTCCAGTCTTCCGACTGGCTGCCGGACGCTGAGTTCCCCTCAGCGCCCAGTAGAGATGGAGTTCTCAGAATCTCAGCTGCTACCTCATCGCCAAAACTAAGTCCCTGGTACTCATCCATCTTATGGTATGGAGGTATCAGGTGAGTAGAGAAAATGACACCAGAGAAAATTGATAGTTTCCTGTCTCTAATGTGGGCCAGGGGAACCACTGGTATCTCCCTGGTAACCTAAAAGAAGTCCCACGGGGGTCACCCGTGCATGAACTTATTAACAATAGAGGAGGGACTGTGGGCTATATTTATCCAGGTCCAGCATACATGCCCTTAAGTACTACAACACAGAAAGGTATGCAGTTCCTAGTCAACACTGTCGGTTGATGTGTAATTAGTGTGTAGTGAAGTACACACTAGGGGCAGGAGGGGGTTTACTCCTTTCGGAAAGGGACCCTCACACACCCCCCATCAGTGGGGTGTCTTGCTTCATCATCGGGTCTGCTCCTTATCGGGTTGGCGCTGCAATACCCGATCGGCGCCCTTAACGGGGCATTTTGGCGGAGATCTTTTTTCCTTAAGGCCTAAGGTGCAGTGCGTGTGAGGGCCCTAGTGAGTGTAGATGTAGTATGTAAAAAGGTGAGGCTAAAACAGGAGGTAGTGGTCCACCCAGAACTAGTTTAATGATTGTAGCCACTCTCCTGGCTAAAAACGTGAATGTTGCGCACCCATGTTATAAGGTCACGGGGATGTGCGCTCTCGGGGTCAACATGTTTCTTGCCATTATTTCTGTTTCAAGGCAATTCTTCAGAACCAATACAGGATCTATCCACACTTTTTGGTAGTGGTCCACAATCAATTAATTAAGTGACCACCCATACAGCACCCTAAAAAGTGGTACCTGCAGATCTAGGACATCAACCTGTAGAAAGATTGGGGAAGCATAGAGATATATCAGAGCATTGCATAAACCTACTATACTTGTCTCGTGTTCTAAAAGTAAAAAAACAAAAAGGTGATAAAAGGCATGCATCACTCAAGGTGGTAGTGATCATGCACACGGCGATTTGGAGCAGCATTTAAGAACAGCAGTATTGAGAAACAGCATAAAAAGGGTACCGATGCTGTGTGCGTTCAGTGAACTCACCCCATTAGGGTCAGAATTATGTTTTGTCGGTGGCCGGCAAGTAAGTTCCAACACTGAATAGTGCAGTGTCCTTGGGAAAGTGGGAGATAAAAAGTAAGATTCATATCATGCACCTTAGGCCTTAAGGAAAAAAGATCTCCGCCAAAAGGCCCCGTTAAGGGCGCCGATCGGGTATTGCAGCGCCGACCCGATAAGGAGCAGACACGATGATGAAGCAAGACACCCCACTGATGGGGGGTGTGTGAGGGTCCCTTTCCGAAAGGAGGAAACCCCCTCCTGCCGCTAGTGTGTACTTCACTACACACTAATTACACATCAACCGACAGTGTTCACTAGGAACTGCATACCTTTCTGTGTTCAAGTAGAAACATAACCACACTCACAAGACCATAAAGGCCTTAAAACTTGACAGACTATGCTTAACATTTCAAACATACCTAGATTTATGCGGCAAATTTCAAGTGAACTTTTACACGGACTCTTATAAAGCACCATAATCAATATTTCCTCTCCCAACATATCTTAAACATCACTTTTCTACTACTACTGCTTTACTTTTCTAGTACTAATCTGGTATTGAGCATAGCTAACAGCAAAGCAACCCTTCACTTAACCTTGATGAAAGACTCCCCATATTTCTAAAAGCATGCATGCATATGTCTGTACCTTTTGCTAGCGGCATCATATATAAAAGTAATATACAGTAAAAGTAATATACCTGTGTTTTATATATCTATCATCTTCAGACACATAACACATACCATAATATATGTGCTAGTAGAAACATATCTCAGTCACAACACCATTCACAGCTCAAAACTTCAGAGACTACACTTCAATTTTCAAAAATACACTGAAAATTATGCGGTATATATGAAATATACCTTTCCATACATCATACAAATTACTCTAATAAATAAAATCTCTACAAACATATCTCAAACCTCTCTTTTGGGCTGCTGATTTATCATTCTACAACTACTTATAATGTTACACCTACCCAAATGCAAAGCAGGAACCCTTCACATGTCTTTACTAAATGTCTCACCATATTCCTAAAAGCATACATTAATATGTCTGTAGCATAACACTATCCAAACCTTAAAAATTCACAGAACAAACTTACAATTTCAAGCAAACACCCAAAATTATGTGGCATATTTCAACTGTACCTCTCTACAAACTTAAAAAAGAAGCCTAACCTCTAATGCCTTATGTCAACATCTTTTAAAGCACACTATTATCGTACATCTTCACCATTCCACTACTACTCACAATTTTGAGTCTACCACATAAAAAGCAACAACACCTCTTTGTTATACATCATGCACCTTCATATGTATAAGACATATCACAATAAATATACAAGTAGAGACACACTTGAGACAGAAGTCCATGCTCACCTTAAAACTTGACACACTCCACCTCCACTTTTAAAGCAACACCTAAAATTATGCGGCATACTACAAATCTACATATCCACACACTAAAACAAACTACCATAATCACTAATCCATTTTCCAATATACACATATTACTATACAAAATCTATTTCAAACTTCATTTAACTAGAATAAAACAAACTACAATACACATCTCTACATTTAATAATATATTTCAAACAACACAGTTTATCAATAATTTTTAAAGATTAAAAGTAAACCTAATACATAATACACCTCACAAATTTATAACTCACCTTCCAAATCGATATGTAGAATTTAAAATAATCACAAACTCATAAAAGATTTTATAATGCACACAATCAATGTAATGCACCACTCTCAGCAAGGTAAAACCAGTATTGGCAAACTTTCCCTCTCTTTCTCCACACAAATACATGTAAGTAACAAATCACATTGCTTCCTACATTATTTCAAATTATAAAACACATTTCTATTGGTTAAACATATGAACCCTTACCAACTGACTTCTAAAACTGCCCAAACTGGTTCTGGAATTTATTGGAGTCGCGACTCCACCGTGCACCAACGCGATGGAACTGCGAATCCATACGGGAGTTCAAAAATATATTACAAATAAAAATACCACTATTTTTTAACAACACACCACTTCTAAAGATAGTACTGACTTAGGAAATTATACTTTAATAACCTATCACCTATATATAAATTACAATTTCACATTTTAAGTCCACAGTAAATTTTCAACCCTTCCCCCATTCTGCTTAATGCCAGTTTCCATAGTAACAGTTCATGGAACATTCAAATGAACTTACAGGTCACAAGTTCACCAAATTTTCAAATCCAGCACACAAGGTTACAAATGCAAACAGCAGGTGTGGTTGACGTTTGCAAAATATCTCCTTGTCCTATCTACTGTACCTTTCAAACATTTTCTACTAACCAATAAGGAACATGCTTTTAAAGAATGTAACATGCACCCTATTTTTGAGTGTACAATCTTCTTAAACAGCCAATCAATGCTCTACTTTTTTTAAATGCTGCATCTTGTCCACCATTTTAGATACCTCTCATTCTACCAACTGACTACCTCAGCTACAGACATTTTTCCATTACTTCCAGACATCTCTTCAAGATGCTTACAGTATGGATTGTTGGACACAGCTATGTTTTCTGGTGCAAAATGTATGCTGAATACAGAGGTATTGACAAAGACCTAGCTTTGCAAAATGTGGATATTAAATGGATTCCACAGAGAGGATTAAAGTGGCACCAATTGATGCCTTTGGTTAAAACCTTTCTGCATCTCCAACCCCTGACCTCATGATTGTGCACTGTGGTGGCAATGACCTAGGCACATTGACTGGGGTAGGTCTGGAAATGTTGATGAAGGACACTTTTGCACAATTGATGTTGCTTTTGCCTCAAACTGTCTTTCTATACTCTAATATATGCCAAAGACAGAAATGGAAGTGGTCAAATCAATTCTGTCCACAGATTCAGAAAGCTAGAAAAAATGTCAATAAAGCTGTTTCTGCTTACCTCAGAGACCATAGAATGGGCTCCATCTATAACAACAATCTACGTTTTGATATGGATGACATCTACAGAAGGATGGAGTACACTTCACAGATCAAGGAAACAGAGTCTTTCTCAACAACCTAAAGCTCTGCATCCGCACTTACATGTAGCTATAACAAACTCATAATAAAAACAAGGGCTCTTTTTAGAGTCACCCTATAACATAGTAGTGAATATACAATTTTTTTTACACATATATATTTTTTTTTATTTTTTGGTGGATTCGCGCACCCGACGCGAATCCACAAAAGCATGAATTCAATTTACTACAACACAACACACTTTTCAAGTCTAACTATTATTTTTTATTTTTAACAACTCAATTGTAATCTTGTCATTAATTTCAATCACAGTACCTCTTTAAAACAACTTCATAAATACAACACTACCTTCTAAATTATATACCACTTAATTATTTATGTAAGGTGAATTCGCGAATCCAATGCAACGTTACACAGGGGGCCGCGCTGAGAGCCGCGTTGGAGTCGCGACTCCAAACTCGAAAGAAAAATAATGGCTCACTTCCATTATTCGGTATACACCCCGGGGACCCCATCCCCTGGGGCCTGCCAATATTTAAAAAAAAAAAAAAAAAACAATAAGGGGGACCGCGTGGCCCCCCTCCTCAGGCCAATATTGGACCCGGGGACCCCATCCCCCAGGGCCTGGCCTTGTTTTTTTTTATATGTACGGGAGGGGGGTCATGTGGCCCCCCTTCCCTGGGCCACTATTGGCCCTCGGGACCCCATCCCCAGGGGCCTGGCCTCTTTTATTTATTGTTAAATTATGGCCGGGTGGCCCCCTCCCCTGGGCCACTTCTGGCCCCGGGGACCCCATCCCCGTGGGGGAGCCCCAATGCCCCCACGGTCCCTGCTGGCTCCCCGCCTCCTGCGGGAGCCGGCATGCACTAGGCAAGGGAGCTGCTAACATGCAGCTCCCTTGCCCAAAGCAGTCTGCTTGCTTCCTTGAAGCGAGAGCAGGTTTCCTGCTCTCGCTTCAACGAAGCAAAGCAGTGTTTGCCGCCATAGCAAACGGCAATGTCCCGGGGGTGGGCACCCCGGGACATTGCAGGAGCCGGCCCTGGGGGGAGGCGGTCCCCAGTGCCATCTAGGGCTCAAGGAGGGAGGCCCCCGTCCCAGCATTTTCAAAGCCCCAGGGAGGTGGTGGTCCCCGGGGCCCGGGGGTCCGTAACGGACCCCCTATGTAAATAATTAGTGCCCGGGGGAGGTGGTGCTCGAGCCCCCCCACACTTTAATTTTGAATATAGCCCTGGGGAGGTGGCGGTCCCTGGGGCTGGTAGGGGGCCGCATGGCCCCCCACACTTAAATCATGTAGCCCCGAGGAGGTGGTGGACCCCGGGGCTTGGGGGGGCCCATGAGCCCCCCCCCCAAATAATTATATACCCCGGGGAGGTGGCGGTCCCCGGGGCTTGGTGGGGGCCTGCAACATAATTAGGAATGCCCCGGGGAGGTAGCAGTCCCCAGGGCAGCATGGGGGGGCAGGAGCCCCCCACACATTTTTTATAAAAAGGCCCCAGGGAGGTGGCAGTCCCCGGGCTGCGGGGGGGCGCATGACCCCCGCATATGATAAACAAAGCCACGGGGAGGTGGCGGTCCCTGGGGTTGTGGGGGCCCCCATGGGCCCCCACACCATAATTAACAATTGCCCTGGGACCTGGCTGAAACAAACGAAGCAAAGCAGAATTGCTTTTGGGCAAGGGGAGCTGCATGTTAGCAGCTCCCCTTGTCCAAAAGCAATGTCGGCTCCCGCAGGAGGCAGGGAGCCAGCAGGGACTGTGGGGGCATTGGGGCTCCACCCACGGTCCCCATCAAAGAGGCCAGGCCTGGGGGATGGGGTCCCCGGGGCCAGAAGTGGCCCAAGGAAGGGAGGCCACGCTGCCCCCCTCCCACAAAAAAAAGAGGCAATGCCCCAGGGGATGGGGTCCCTGGGGCAGTTAAAGGCCTCAGGAGGGGGGCCACACGGCCTCCCGCCATTAAAAATGTAAAAACATGTATATGTGGCCATGCCCTGGGGGATGGGGTCCCAGGGGCCAAAATTGGCCTCGGGAGGGGGGCCGTGGCCCCCTTCCTGTTTTTTTTTTTTTTAAATGTGGCAGGCCCTGGGGGGGTCCCCAGGGCCCAAAAAAGATTGAAAGAAGGGGGGCTACACAGCCCCCTTCTAACATTTTTTTTTTTTAAAAGCCGGCCTCTCGCTGGAGGCCCTGCCCCCTCCCTGCACCACTCTGCAAATGCGCCTCCTGGCGTGTTCTAAGTTGGGGGATTAAGTCCCCTTGAATACTGAGGGTCCCTGGAGGCCAACTAGCCCATCAGGTACCTCCAGTAAGTGCCACACAGCTGGATTGCTGAGAGGTGGTCTGAGGCCACGCCCCTTTTTACACCACTCTGCAGATGCACCTCATGGCGCACTGCTGATGGGGCGATGAGGTCCTCTTGTGTCCTGAGGACCTCAGGACCAAAGTGGACTTCATCCCCCAAACAGCAGTGCACCAGGAGGCATGTTTGCAGAGTGGTGTAAAAAGGGGGCATGGCCTCGGACCACTCTCAGCAATCCAGCTGTGTGGGACTTACTGGAGGTACCTGGTGGGCTAGTTGGCCCCTAGGACCCTCAGGATTCAAGGGGACTTAATCCCCCAACCCAGAACGCACCAGGAGGCACGTTTGCAGAGTGGTGGAGAAAGGGGGTGTGGTCTGTGTCCACCTTTCAGCAATCCCACTATCTGGGACATACTGGAGGTATCAGGTAGGCTAGTTGGCCCCTAAGGACCCCCAGCAGCGAAGGGGACTTTAATCCCCATCCAAGAGCACGCCAGGAAGTGAGTTTGCAGAGTGGTGGGGAAAGGGGGCGTGGCCTGCTATGAGAACTTATCAATCCTGCTGTGTGGGACTTACTGGCGGTAATAGGAGGGGTAGTTGGCCCCCAAGATTCACCTTGGGGGCCAACTACCCCTCCTGTTACCTCCAGTAAGTCCTACACAGTGGGATTGCTGAGAGGTCTTCGGAGGCCATGCTCACCTTTCTCCACCACTCTGCAAATGCGCTTCCTGGCACAGTACTGATTGGGGGATGAAGTCCACTTTACTCCTGAGGGACTTTGGCGGCCAAGTAGCCCTCCTGGCATCTCCTGTAAGTCCTACGCAGCGGAATTCCTGAGCGCTGGTTGGAGGCCCAGCCCCCTTTCTCCACCACTCTACAAAAGTGACTACCAGTTAAAGAAGCATTTGTAATGTAATAGGTCTCGCATTTGCAAGAGTTAGAGCTATTGGCGTTGTAAATCTAAAAGTTTTTTACCAATGTTCTTTGGAGTGGCGTGGATGTACTTGTGTGTAGTGGAATTATGTGGTATGCTGTTTAGTGAAATTATGTGGATAGAAAGTATGTGGTATTTAGTGTATAGGAATTATGTAGAGTGGGATTATGTGTTATGGAGAGTAATTATGTGGCATGGTAGTCTGTGTTGTGGAGTGGTAACCTCAGGTTTAGTCTTCCTCGTTTCCATAGAAGCTAAATTATTAACTCAATGAGACAAAAAAAAGAAGGAATCACTGAGGAGCACTTCTGGACCTAGTCAGAGGTATGAGCAGGGCACTGGAATTATGCGACTGTTTGGCTGCACCAACTTTCGCACAATTATACATTTTCCGCATTAGCCACATAATCCATCATCTGCTGCATAATTTGCAGATTTGAACAAAAAAAGCCTTGTTTCTAGCTCAAACGGCTCAAACGTTACCAAAAATGCAGCGACAACTGTTACAGCGTGGTGGAAGGCCCTTTGCAAACCTAGAATGGTCACCTGTTACTTATTGCTAAATGTGGGTTTTAAATTGGTACTAATGGTGTGCAAACCACTCTTGCTTCTTTCTGTGCCTCTCTTGCCACTGTCTGCATTTCTGTTGCTTCTTTCTGCTACTTTCTTTTTTTCTGCACTTCTTTTGCCTCTTTCTGCTCATCTCTTCCACTTTCTGTACCTCTCTTGCCTCTTTCTGCACCTCTCTTCCTTCTTTCTGCACCTCTGTTGCCTCTTTCTGCACCTCACTTGCTTCTTCCTGTACCCCTCTTGCCTCTTTCTGCACCACTGTTCCCTCTTTCTGCAACTCTCCTGCTTGTTTCTGCACCTCTCTTGCCTGTTTCTACACTTCTCTTGCCTCTTTCTGCACCTCTGTTGTTTCTTTCTGCACTTCTCTTGACTCTTTCTGCACCCCTCTTGCCTATTTCTGCACCTCTGTTGCTTCTTTCTGCAACCCTCTTCCCTCTTTCTGCACCTCTCTTGCCTTAGTCTGCCCACCTGTTCCCTGTTTCTGCACCCCTTTTGCCTGTTTCTTCAACTCTCTTGCCTCTTTATGCAGTTCTCTTGCCTCCTTCTACACCTCACTTGCCTCTTTCTGCAACTCTTTTGCCTCTTTCTGCACCTTTCTTGCCTCTTTCTGCACCTCACTTGCTTCTTTCTGCACCCCTTTTGCCTGTTTCTGCACCCCTCTTTCCTTTTTTGTGCAACTCCCTTGCCTCTTTCTACACCTCTCTTCCATCTTTCTGCCTCACTCTTGCCTCTTTCTGTACCGCTGTTGCTTCTTTCTGCACCACTCTTGTCTCTTTCTGCACCCTTTGTGCCTCTTTCAGCACCTCTGTTGCTTCTTTCTATAGTTCTCTTACACTTTCTGCACCCCTCCTTCCTCTTTCTGTACCCCTCTTGCCTCTTTGTGCACCTCTCCTAACCCTCTGCACCCCTCTTGCCTCTTTTTGCACCTCTGTTGGTTCTTTCTGCACCTCTTTTGCTTTGTTCTGCACTTCACTTGCCTCTTTCTGTACCCCTCTTGCTTCTTTCTGCACCTCTGTTGGTTCTTTCTGCACTGCTCTTGATTCTTTCTGCACCTCTGTTCCAAATTTCTGCATCCCTCTTGCCTTTTTCTGCACCCCCTTCTCTCTTTCTGCATCTCTCTTGCCTCAGTCTGCCCACCTGTTCCCTCTTTCTGCACCCCTTTTGCCTTTTTATGCAACCCCTTCTCTCTTTCTGCAGTTGTCTTGCCTCCTTCTGCATCTCACTTGCCTCTTTTTGCACCTCTGTTGGTTCTTTTGCACTGCTCTTGCTTCTTTCTGCACAGCACTTGTAAATTTCTGCACCCCTCTTGCCTCTTTCTGCCCCCTCTTACCTGTTTCTGCACCTCTCTTGCCTCTGTCTGCACCCCTGTTCCATCTTTATGTACCGCTGTTGCCTGTTTCTGCAACTCTCTTGCCTCTTTCTGCAGTTCTCTTGCCTTCTTCTGCACCTCTGTTGCTTCTTTCTGCACTTCTCTTGCCTCTTTCTGCACCCCTGTTGCTTCATTCTGCACTTCCCATGCTTCTTTCTGCACCTGTCTTGCTTCTTTCTGCACCCCTGTTGTCTCTTTTGGCACCCCTGTTCTCTCTTTCTGCACCCCTGTTCCCTCTTTCTGCACCTCTTCTGCTTGTTTCTGCACCTCTGCTGCCTCTTTCTGAACTTCTCTTGCCTCTTTTTGCACCTCTTTTGCTTCTTTCTGCCCTTCTCTTGCTTCTTTCTGCACCCCTCTTGCCTCTTTCTGCACCTCTGTTGGTTCTTTCTGCACTGCTCTTGCTTCTTTCTGCACCTCTGTTGTTTCTTTCTGCACTTCTTTGCTTCTTTCTACATCTCTCTTGCTTCTTTCTGCACCCCACTTGCCTATTTCTTCACCCGTCTTCCCTCTTTGTGCACCGATCTGCACCTCTCTTGCCTCTTTCTGCACCAATCTTACCTGTTTCTGCACCTCTCTTGCCTCCGCCTGCACCACTGGTCCCTCTTTCAGTACCTCTTTTGCCTGTTTCTGCAACTCTCTTGCCTCTTTCTGCAGTTCTCTTGCCTCCTTCTGCACCTCTGTTGCTTCTTTATGCACTTCTCTTGCCTCTTTCTGCACCCCTGTTGCTTCATTCTGCACTTCCCATGCTTCTTTCTGCACCTGTCTTGCTTCTTTCTGCACCCCTGTTGTCTCTTTTGGCACCCCTGTTCTCTCTTTCTGCACCCCTGTTCCCTCTTTCTGCACCTCTTCTGCCTGTTTCTGCACCTCTGCTGCCTCTTTCTGAACTTCTCTTGCCTCTTTTTGCACCTCTTTTGCTTCTTTCTGCCCTTCTCTTGCTTCTTTCTGCACCCCTCTTGCCTCTTTCTGCACCTCTGTTGGTTCTTTCTGCACTGCTCTTGCTTCTTTCTGCACCTCTGTTGTTTCTTTCTGCACTTCTCTTGCTTCTTTCTACATCTCTCTTGCTTCTTTCTGCAGCCCACTTGCCTATTTCTTCACCCTTCTTCCCTCTTTCTGCACCGATCTGCACCTCTCTTGCCTCTTTCTGCACCCATCTTACCTGTTTCTTCACCTCTCTTGCCTCCGCCTGCACCACTGGTCCCTCTTTCTGTACCTCTTTTGTCTGTTTCTGCAACTCTCTTGCCTCTTTCTGCAGTTCTCTTGCCTCCTTCTGCACCTCTGTTGCTTCTTTCTGCACTTCTCTTACCTCTTTCTGCACCCCTGTTGTTTCATTCTGCACTTCCCATGCTTCTTTCTGCACCTGTCCTGCTTCTCTCTGCACCCCTGTTGTCTCTTTCTGCACTCGTCTTCCCGCTTTCTGCACCTCTTTTGCCTCTTTCTGCATCTCGCTTGACTCTTTCTGCACTTCTCTTGCTTCTTTCTACACCTCTTTTGCTTCTTTCAGCAATTCTCTTGCCTCTTTCTGCACTTCTCTTGCCTGTTTCTGCACCTCTCTTGCCTCTTTCTGCACCTCTCTTGCCTCTTTATGCACCTCTCTTGCCTCTTTCTGCATCTCACTTGCTTCTTTCTGCACCCCTGTTGCCTCTTTCTGCACCACACTTCCCTCTTTGTGCAACTCTCTTGCTACTTTCTACACCTCTCTTTCCTCTTTCTGCACCACTCTTGCCTCTTTCTGTACCTCTGTTGCTTCTTTATGCACTTCTCTTGCCTCTTTCTGCACCCTTTGTGCCTCTTTGAGCACCTCTGTTGGTTCATTCTGCACTTCTCTTCCTTCTTTCTGTACCCCTTGTGCCTCTTTCTGCACCCTTCTTCCCTTTTCCTGTATGTCTCTTGGTTGTTTTTGCACTGCTCTTGCCTCTTTCTGCACCCCTCTTGCCGCCTTCTGTATCGCTGTTGTTTCTTACTGCACTGCTCTTTCTTCTTTCTGCACCTCTTTTGCAAATTTCTGCACCCCTCTTGTCTCTTTCGGCACCCCTCTTCTCTCTTTATGAACCCCTGTTCCCTTTTTCTGCACCTCTTCTGCCTGTTTCTGCACCTATGCTGCCTCTTTCTGAACTTCTCTTGCCTCTTTCTGCACCTCTTTTGCTTATTTCTGCACTTCTCTTGATTCTTTCTGCACCCCTCTTGCCTCTTTCTGCACCTCTGTTGGTTCTCTCTGCACTTCTCTTGCTTCTTTCTGCACCCCTCTTGCCTCTTTCTGCACCTCTGTTGGTTCTCTTTGCACTTCTCTTGCTTCTTTTTACACCTCTCTTGCTTCATTCTGCACCCCACTTGACTATTTCTGCACCCTTCTTCCCTCTTTGTGCACTGATCTGCACCTCTCTTGCCTCTTTCTGCACCCCTCTTACCTGTTTCTGCACCTCTCTTGCCTCTGCCTGCACCCCTGTTCCCTCTTTCTGTACCTCTTATGCCTGTTTCTGCAATTCTCTTGCCTCTTTATGCAGTTCTCTTGCCTCCTTCTGCACCTCTGTTGCTTCTTTCTGCACTTCTCTTGCCTCTTTCTGCACCCCTGTTGCTTCATTCTGCACTTCCCATGCTTCTTTCTGCACCTGTCTTGCTTCTTTCTGTACCCCTGTTGTCTCTTTCTGCACTCGTCTTCCCTCTTTCTGCGCCTCTTTTGTCTCTTTCTGCATCTCACTTGCCTCTTTCTGCACTTCTCTTGCTTCTTTGTACACCTCTGTTGCTTCTTTCAGCAATTCTCTTCCTTCTTTCTGCAATTCTCTTGCCTGTTTCTGCATCTCTCTTGCCTCTTTCTGCACCTCTCTTGCCTCTTTCTGCACCTCACTTGCTTCTTTCTGCACCCCTGTTGCCTCTTTCTGCACCCCTCTTCCCTCTTTGTGCAACTCTCTTGCCTCTTTCTACACCTCTCTTCACTCTTTCTGCACCACTCTTGCCTCTTTCTGTACCTCTGTTGCTTCTTTCTGCACTTCTTTTGCCTCTTTGTGCACCCTTCGTGCCTCTTTGAGCACCTCTGTTGCTTCTTTCTGCACTTCTCTTCCTTCTTTCTGCACCCCTCGTGCCTCTTTCTGCACTCTTCTTCCCTTTTCCTGTATGTCTCTTGGTTGTTTTTGCACTGCTCTTGCCTTTTTCTGCACCCCTCTTGCCTCCTTCTGTATCTCTGTTCTTTCTTACTGCACTGCTCTTGCTTCTTTCTGCACCTCTCTTGCAAATTTCTGCACCCCTCTTGTCTCTTTCGGCACCCCTCTTCTCTCTTTCTGCACCCCTGTTCCCTCTGTCTGCACCTCTCCTGCCTGTTTCTGCACCTCTGCTGCCTCTTTCTGAACTTCTCTTGCCTCTTTCTGCACCTCTTTTGCTTCTTTCTGCACTTCTCTTGCTTCTTTCTTCACCCCTCTTGCCTCTTTCTGTCCCTCTGTTGTTTCTTTCTGCAATTCTCTTCCTTCTTTCTACACCTCTCTTGCTTCTTTCTGCACCCCACTGGCCTCTTTCTGCACCCTTCTTTCCTCTTTGTGCACCTCTCTTGCCTCTTTCTGCACCTCTCTTGCCTCTTTCTGCACCCCTCTAGCCTCTTTCCGCATCTCTTTTGCTTGTTTCTCCTTTTCTTTTGCCTCTTTCTGTACCCCTCTTGCCTCCTTCTGCACCTCTGTTGTTTTTTACTGCACTGCCAATGCTTCTTTCTGCACTTTTCTTGCAAATTTCTGCACCCCTCTTCCCTCTTTTGGCACCCCTCTTCTCTCTTTTTGCACCCCTGTTCCCTCTTTCTGCACCTCTTCTGCCTGTATCTGCACCTCTGCTGCATCTTTCTGAACTTCTCTTGTCTCTTTCTGTACCTCTGTTGGTTCTTTCTGCACTTCTCTTCCTTCTTTCTGCACTTTTCACACCACTTTCAGCACCTCTGTTGCTTCTTTCTGCACTTCTCTTCCCTTTTTCTGCACCCCTCCTCCCTCTTTCTGCACCTCTCTCGTTTATTTCTGTATCCCTCTTGCCTCCTTCTCTATCCCACTTCCCCCTTACTACATCTCTGTTGCTTCTTTATGCACTTCTCGTACTTGTTTCTGCACCTCTCTTGTGTTTTTCTGCACCTCTGTTACGTCTTTCTGTACCTCTGTTGGTTCTTTCTGCACTTCTCTTGCTCTTTCTTCACTGTTTGCACCTCTTTCAGCACCTCTGTTGCTTCTTTCTGCACTTCTCTCCCTTCTTTCTGCACCCCTCCTGCCTCTTTCTGTACCTCTCTTGCCTCTTTGTGCATCTCTTCTACCTTTTTCTGTAACACTCTTGCTTCTTTTTGCACCTCTGTTGGTTCTTTCTGCACTGCTCTTGATTCTTTCTGAACCTCTCTTGCCTCTTTCTGCACTTCTCTTGCTTCTTTCTACACCTCTGTTGCTTCTTTCAGCAATTCTCTTGCCTCTTTCTGCACTTCTCTTGCTTGTTTCTGCACCTCTCTTCCGTCTTTCTGTACCTCACTTGCTTCTTTCTGCACCCCTCTTGCCTCTTTCTGCACCCCTCTCCCCTCTTTCTGCACCACTCTTGACTCTGTCTGCACCCCTGTTCTCTCTTTCTGCACCTTCCTGCCTGTTTCTGCACCTGTCTTGCCTCCTTCTTTACCTCTGTTGCTTTTTCTGCACTTCTCTTGCTCTTTCTGTACCCTTCGTGCCTCTTTCAGCACCTCTGTTGCTTCTTTCTGCACCTTTCTTTCTTCTTTCTGCACTTATCCTGCCTCTTTCTGTACCTCTCTTGCCTCTTTGTGCACCTCTCCTACATTTTTCTGCACCCCTGTTGCCTCTTTTTGCACGTCTGTTGGTTCTTTCTGCACTGCTCTTGCTTCTTTCTGCACCTCACTTGCCTCTTTCTGTTCTTCTATTGCTTCTTTGTTCACCTCTGTTGCTTCTTTCAGCAATTCTCATGCCTCTTTCTGCACTTCTCTTCCTTCTTTCTGCACCCCTCCTGCCTCTTTCTCTACCTCTCTTGCCTCTTTGTGCACCTCTCCTACTTCTTTCTGCACCCCTCTTGCCTCTTTCTGCACCTCTGTTGGTTCTTTCTGCACTGCTTTTGCTTCTTTCTGTACCTCACTTGCCTCTTTCTGCACCCCTGTTGCTTCATTCTGCACTTCCCATGCTTCTTTCTGCACCTGTCTTGCTTCTTTCTGTACCCCTGTTGTCTCTTTCTGCACTCATCTTCCCTCTTTCTGTACCTCTTTTGCCTCTTTCTGCATCTCACTTGCCTCTTTCTGCACTTCTCTTGCTTCTTTCAACACCTCTGTTGCTTCTTTCAGCAATTCTCTTGCCTCTTTCTGCAATTCTCTTGCCTGTTTCTGCACCTCTCTTGCCTCTTTCTGCACCTCTCTTGCCTATTTATGCACCTCTGTTGCCTCTTTCTGCTCCTCACTTGTTTCTTTCTGCACCCCTGTTGCCTCTTTCTGCACCCCTCTTCCCTCTTTGTGCAACTCTCTTGCCTCTTTCTACACCTCTCTTCACTCTTTCTGCACCACTCTTGCCTCTTTCTGTACCTCTGTTGCTTCTTTCTGCACTTCTTTTGCCTTTTTGTGCACCCTTCGTGCCTCTTTCAGCACCTCTGTTGCTTCTTTCTGCACTTCTCTTCCTTCTTTCTGCACCCCTCGTGCCTCTTTCTGCACCCTTCTTCCCTTTTCCTGTATGTCTCTTGGTTGTTTTTGCACTGCACTTGCCTTTTTCTGCACCTCTCTTGCCTCCTTCTGTATCTCTGTTGTTTCTTACTGCACTGCTCTTGCTTCTTTCTGCACCTCTCTTGCAAATGTCTGCACCCCTCTTGTCTCTTTCGGCACCCCTCTTCTCTCTTTCTGCACCCCTGTTCCCTCTGTCTGCACCTCTTCTGCCTGTTTCTGTACCTCTGCTTCCTCTTTCTGAACTTCTCTTGTCTCTTTCTGTACCTCTGTTGGTTCTTTCTGCACTTCACTTCCTTCTCTCTGCTCTTTTCGCGCCACTTTCAGCACCTCTGTTGCTTCTTTCTGCACTTCTCTTCCCTCTTTCTGCACCCCTCCTCCCTCTTTCTGCACCCCTCTCGTTTATTTCTGTATCCCTCTTGCCTCCTTCTCTATCCCACTTCCCCCTTACTACATCTCTGTTGCTTCTTCATGCACTTCTCTTACTTGTTTCTGTACCTCTCTTGTGTCTTTCTGCACCTCTGTTATGTCTTTCTGTACCTCTGTTGGTTCTTTCTGCACGTCTCTTGCTCTTTCTTCACCGTTTGTGCCTCTTTCAGCACCTCTGTTGCTTCTTTCTGCACTTCTCTCGCTTCTTTCTGCACCCCTCCTGTCTCTTTCTGTACCTCTCTTGCCTCTTTGTGCATCTCTTCTACCTTTTTCTGTACCACTCTTGCTTCTTTTTGCACCTCTGTTGGTTCTTTCTGCACTGCTCTTGCTTCTTTCTGCACCTCACTTGCCTCTTTCTGCACTTCTCTTGCTTATTTCTACACCTCTGTTGCTTCATTCAGCAATTCTCTTGCCTCTTTCTGCACTTCTCTTGCTTGTTTCTGTACCTCTCTTCCGTCTTTCTGTACCTCACTTGCTTCTTTCTGCACCCCTCTTGCCTCTTTCTGCACCCCTCTACCCTCTTTCTGCACCTCTCTTGACTCTTTCTGCACCCCTGTTCCCTCTTTCTGCACCTTTCCTGCCTGTTTCTGCACCTGTCTTGCCTCCTTCTTTACCTCTGTTGCTTTTTTCTGCACTTCTCTTGCTCTTTCTGTACCCTTCGCACCTCATTCAGCACCTCTGTTGCTTCTTTTTGCACGTCTGTTGCTTCTTTCTGCACTGCTCTTGCTTCTTTCTGCACCTCACTTGCCTCTTTCTGTACTTCTATTGCTTCTTTGTTCATCTCTGTTGCTTCTTTCAGCAATTCTCTTGCCTCTTTCTGCACCTCACTTGCTTCTTTCTGCACCCCGCCTGCCTCTTTCTACACTTCTCTTCCTTCTTTCTGCACCCCTCCTGCCTCTTTCTCTACCTCTCTTGCCTCTTTGTGCACCTCTCCTACTTCTTTCTGCACCCCTCTTGCCTCTTTCTGCACCTCTGTTGGTTCTTTCTGCACTGCTTTTGCTTCTTTCTGCACCTCACTTGCCTCTTTCTGCACTTCTCTTGGGTCTTTCTACACCTCTGTTGCTTCTTTCAGCAATTCTCTTGCCTCTTTCTGCACCTCACTTGCTTCTTTCTGCACCCCTCCTGCCTCTTTCTCCACTTCTCTTGCTTCTTTCTACACCTCTCTTCCTCTTTCTGCTCCTCTCTTGCCTCTTTGTGCATTCCTCTTGCCTGTTTCTGCACTTCCCTTGCCTCTTTCTGAACGTCTCTTGCCTCTGTCTGCACCTCTCTTGCCTCTTTCTGCACTTCTCTTTCTTCTTTCTGCACATCTCTTGACTCCCTATGGCTTATCCAGGTGTAATTTTTAAAGTGCACCGAGGCAAGGTGGGCTGATGTTAAGTAGGCCAATGAGGGTATACGCGACAGGAGATATAGGGTATTTGAGCGATTTAAAATTTCGCCCGGGCCTCTTGTCTCAAATTCAGGGGTGAGGATTACTGTGAGCTCCGAGTCTACCAAAGGTTCTTCTCCCGAATTATTTCCCTCCAACTCATGTCTCTGCCCATCGTGCTTAATTGTTTGATCTGGAGTCCCTGATTGGCCATTATTCCAGCAAAGCACAGCTTGTGTTTTCCCATCTGATTTAATATTGAAGAGTTGCTCACGTGTCTGGACCCTTTGGTCGAGTGGTGACGTCTTCCGTGCTAATGTAAGTTGTGAAGTTGCTATATTTTGGCCTTTGCATTGCATTTCCGTTAAGGGTGGGTGTACCTTCAACGAGCAAGGTTCCTGCTCTAATCCTGGTGTCGACATCTCCAACTTCTCACATGGTTGCATTTCCATAGGCCTGTGTCCTGTTATTTGAGTTGACATATTCTTACTGGTCTCGGGCAGTGCCCTTGCCTCCCGACTTTCTGATCTTTTAGTGGCGTTTCTATGGTTGGCATTCGCCACCTTGGCATAGGATTGTACCTGAGGATTGAGAACAGTGTGGGTATTGAAGTGCATTAAATTCACCATGTGTGGACCTTCTGTGTGCTTCACGTTCGGATATTTTGGAATGGAAATTTCCTGCCTGTTATTCGCCTGGGAAGCTTCTACTGTAGTGCTGTTTCTCATTTGGAAGATGGGATAATTCAGTGGGCCGTTGTCCCGGTGCTGGTGTCGAGCTGGTTGCAGACTTGATTTGAGAAAGTTGTCCTTTCATACTTTTTTTGTGTGAATGTCGACTAGCTTTTCCTATTATTTGTTTTCAGAGATTTCCATAATTTTTTCTTTTGTCGTCTGGAGAGCTGCCCTTCAATAGCTCTTTTGCCAGTTTTCCTGCTTTGATGTCCATCGTCTATGCTGGTTGCGGGGCGGCAACTTTTGCCCGGGAGCATGTTACTGATTGTAACGGCTGTGCCAAGTGCTACTTCTGGTTCCATAGATGTTACTGCTCCAGGGTGTGGTTCCTCTTTTTCAGAGTATTTCCTGTTTTGTATGTTATTTGACCATGCTTCACTACATTGATTTATTAAGGTTGTTAGCAAGTCAGGCAGTGTAGTTAGTTTTTCCACTATCGCTTCACTGAAACTTTTTACTGGATTTGTGTTACCCCCTTGACCATTTTCTCTGATAGTCCACTGATCAACTTTGGAATTAATCATGTCCAGCTTATTGTTAATTGTCAAGACACTTTGTGCAAGCATGAGTATTAAATCCACCTGTATCTCTAATTTGTGGGATTGCCAGGTGAGTCCCTTTACTGCTGCCAGCAATGATGAATTTATTGTATTTAGAATATATTCCAGGCCATTCTTATGAATTGAGTCTTGATCATCACACTGGATTCCGGGATATTGGCCCGTGACAAATCCTGTGGGTTCCTCTGCCATTGATTGTAGTTTACTGGCTGATATTGCTTTTATTTTTAATAGCTCTGTAAATGATGAGTCTGGAATGCAAAGGTCACCAAATTGTTGTTGTATTTGCACTCTTCCAAAATTGTTAACGGGCGTGGAGCAATTCTGATTAATCCCCCGGCCACAGAGGTTAGTGGAGTCATCCAGTATATCCTGTTGCTGATCCTTTATGTGATGAATGAGGTCCTCTATTTCAAAAACGTTCTTATTTTCAATATGTCCAGAGGGTGTTGGACCCTGCGATTTGGTTATTGCTTCCCCATTGTTTATGGTTGATGATATCTCAATAATCCCACTTTGCTCTGTCCGATATTCTGCCATGTTGTGATTCTTTTGTTTGCTGATGGTATTTAGAGTATCATTGCTTGCCGTATCCGTGTCTGCTATTTCTGCAAGTCTCGCCATCTTTATGATTGATGGTTTTCCCAGGCTATCCTAGGCTGTGCAATTTGGGATAAGAGGGGGGGCTCTCCCTGCATTGCTGCCTCCTGGATAGCTAGCAAGGGGCTGGGGATGATGTCTGATGCAGCCCCCTCTTCCACCATACAACCCTTGTGGTCACCTTGGGATTCTGTCTTCAGCCTTGTGAAATATTGATGTATCAGGAGGCTCCCTATTGCCGGTTTACGAGTCACCCGGCTTCTGATGATGGTGCCGAGTCCTTCTCCTCCCCCCGCTACTGAGGTCAATGGGTAGTGTAACTTTGGCCCTGACCCTGTGTTGCTTGACCTTTTATTGTTCCCAGTTGCTGCCGCAGCCTTGTGTCCTTGTTGTCGGATCCTGCACTCCTCATTTTCCTAGAGGAGATCCTAACGGTAGTTCTGTTCCTACGAGCCACAAATACCTTGTGCGAATATTTCCAATTGATATAGAATGCGGAAGCCTGCAGCCTTACCCTACGCGCCCAATCTCTGGCCCGCTCTCTTGACTTCTGCTGCCTCGTTTGACTATGTCAAATTGCTGTTTGGACTTGCGCGGGCTCTCCTGCCTGGGGCGTTGATCTCATTGGTAAGGTTGAATCCCGGTTGGCTAATGAATAGGTCCCCCTGGCCAGTTGTATGGAAAAATGAATGTTGGTATTGGTGTTGTTGGTTTAGATATTGAAGGCTTGATGTTATGGGCTTTACCCAGGAGTCCCGGGCTGTTCAAAGTGTTAAAAATGTAATGTCTATGCGGCTTTATGATTGCTATGCGATGCCGTGCCTTTTCTTGGGTGCCCCCAAGCCCCTTAGCCGCGGTCTTGTCCTATGATGGTGCCCTTGTTTGTTTGTTTATTTATTATGTTGATTGTGATTATCTTGGAGTCCTACTTGGGTGACCTCTTTTAAACTGGCCTTAGCTGTGTCTTGTCCTATGATGGTCCCCTTGTTTGTTTATTTATTATGTTGATTGTGATTATCTTGGAGTCCTACTTGGGTGACCTCTTTTAAGCTGGAAGCGGTAAATGCGTTGACTGAGATATAGTCAAGTAACTTGCCGTGGGGGGGTAGAAGGGGAAAGCTAAGCGTGGCCCCTCATAGCGAAGGGAGTCACAGAAATCGCAAGCTACAGCTTCTGTGCTAAGGGTGGACTGCCCCCTTCAAAATAGTAGCACCCCCTGATGCCGCCCACCCCTGCAGCAGCACTCTACCTTGTCTCTAGAAGGAGCTCTGGGCTCAGTCCACTCTTCCCTGGACTTAGTCTGGATTCCGTTTCTACATCGTTCTGCGTCCTACTGGGGTACTTCTTGATCCTTCTAGGTCCTGCTGTGCTGCACTGTGCATTCTGGTTCCCTCTTGATTCCTCTTGGTCCTTCTCAGTCTTTCTTGGTCCTGTGTGTGCAAGCGGCTATCCCCCCTACCGCACGAATGCCAAGGAGGGGAATGTGATATGCTGTAATATGCTGTGGTGGTGGATGATGGGTGGAGGAGGAGGAAACTGTGTGGTGCGGCTCACAGCTCTCAGCTCGTGGCTCACTGGCTCGCATTCGCGTTCGCTTCCGCTTTCCGCTTTCCGGATCTCTCGCTCCTGCTCTCACTCTCTACCACCAGGTCACATGGATTCAAGTGAGAAGCCCTTTCCCAACCAATGTCCCTGCCTTCTTACCTCCAGGCTCAGTGAGGCTCTTAGGGGCTATATCTTGTACCCTGGAGTAACCTCGCTAAATTGTAGGTTTGCTAAAATGCAGGCGACATAAGGGAGCAGCAGGAGGTATGGGCTGCTCTGGTGCTGTTCTGGAGCTTCCTTACTCACTCCCCACAGGTTGGTGCTGCTAGCTCCTCCTCAGTCCACTCCACTCCTCTTTGCCAACTTGGCCGTAGTGCAGATGCACTAGCTTGGACGAGTGGGGGCCCCCCCAGGCGAGACCGCAGGCCGCACCCGAACCTAATTGGTCTGCCTCCACGGGCCGCCTGTGGCCCCTACTCTGCGGACACCAACTAACGGCGGCCGCACTTGTCCATGGATTAACCCCCGCAGTAAAGCTTAATTACTGAGGTGAACTGTGGGAGGGTGTGGCACGACGGTTCCTGGGACTCAGGTCTTAGGTCATAGTCTGCGGGCGGGTGCGTGGGGAGCCGGCTGAGCGGAGTTGGACAGCCTGTTCATCTCCTTCCTTGCCTCGCCTTGCTCCGCCTTGCTCCGCACCTCACGTTACACGTCACACTGTGATATGGACCCCAGGCATTGTCTCAATTGGTTGCAAATTCTGCACCCCTCTTGCCTCTTTTTGTACCTCTTTTGGCTCTTTCTGCACTGCTTTTGCTTCTTTCTGCACCTTACTTGCCTCTTTCTGCACTTCTCTTGGTTCTTTCTACACCTCTGTTGCTTCTTTCAGCAGTTCTCTTGCCACTTTCTGCACCTCACTTGCTTCTTTCTGCACCCCTCCTGCCTCTTTCTGCATTTCTCTTGCTTCTTTCTACACCTCTTTTGCCTCTTTCCGCTCCTCTCTTGTCTCTTTGTGCATTTCTCTTTCCTGCTTCTGCACTTCCCTTGCCTCTTCCTGAACCTCTCTAGCCTCTTTCTGTACCTCTCTTGCTTCATTCTGCACTTCTCTTTCTTCATTCAGCACCTCTCTTGCTTCTTTCTGCACCCCTGTTAACTCTTTCTGCACCCCTCTTCCCTGTTTCTGCACCTCACTTGCCTCTTTCTGTGCTTCTCTTGCTTCTTTATGCACTTCTCTTGCCTCTTTCTGCACTTCTCTTGGTTCTTTCTGCACCTCTCTTGCTTCATTCTGCACCCATCTTGTCTTTTACTGCACCCCTCTTCCCTCTTTATGCACCTCTCTTGCTCTTTCTGTACCCTTCATGCCTCTTTCAGCACCTCTGTTGCTTCTTTCTGTACTTCTCTTTCTTCTTTCTGCACCCCTTCTGCCTCTTTCTGTACCGCTCTTGCCTCTTTGTGCACCTCTCCTACATTTTTCTGCACCCCTGTTGCCTCTTTTTGCACGTCTGTTGGTTCTTTCTGCACTGCTCTTGCTTCTTTCTGCACCTAACTTGCCTCTTTCTGTACTTCTATTGCTCCTTTGTTCACCTCTGTTGCTTCTTTCAGCAATTCTCTTGCCTCTTTCTGCACTTCTCTTCCTTCTTTGTGCACCCCTCCTGCCTCTTTCTCTACCTCTCTTGCCTCTTTGTGCACCTCTCCTACCTCTTTCTGCACCTTGTTGCCTCTTTCTGCACCTCTGTTGGTTCTTTCTGCACTGCTTTTGCTTCTTTCTGCACCTCACTTGCCTCTTTCTGCACTTCTCTTGGTTCTTTCTACACCTCTTTTGCTTCTTTCAGCAATTCTCTTGCCTCTTTCTGCACCTCACTTGCTTCTTTCTGCACTCCTCCTGCCTCTTTCTGCACTTCTCTTGCTTCTTTCTACACCTCTCTTCTTCTTTCTGCTCCTCTCTTGCCTCTTTGTGCATTCCTCGTGCCTGTTTCTTTACTTCCCTTGCCTCTTTCCAAACGTCTCTTGCCTCTTTCTGCACCTCTCTTGCCTCTTTCTGCACTTCTCTTTCTTCATTCAGCACCTCTCTTGCTTCTTTCTGCACCCCTGTTACCTCTTTCTGCACCCCTCTTCCCTGTTTCTGTACCTCACTTGCCTCTTTCTGTGCTTCTCTTGCTTCTTTACGCAATTCTCTTGCCTCTTTCTGCACTTCTCTTGGTTCTTTCTGCACCTCTCTTGCTTCATTCTGCACTCATCTTGTCTTTTACTGCACCCCTCTTCCCTCTTTATGCACCTCTCTTGCCTCTTTCTGCACCTCAGTTCCTTCTTTCTGCACTTCTCTTGCTTCTTTCTGCACCTTTCTTGCTTGTTTCTGCACCCCTCTTGCCTCTTTCTGCAGCCATATTCCCTTTTTCTGCACCTCTCTTGCTTCTTTCTGCACCTCTCTTGCCTCTTTTTTGCACCCCTCTTCCCTCTTTCTGCACCTCTCTTGACTCTTTTTGCACATCTGTTGTTTCTTTCTGCCCTTCTCTTGCTTCTTTCTGCACCTCTCTTGCTTCTTTCTGCAACTCTCTTGCTACTTTCTACACCTCTGTTGGTTGTTTCTGCACTTCTCTTGTTTCTTTTTGCACTTCTCTTGCTTCTTTCAGCACCCCTCTTCCCTCTTTCTACACCTCTCTTGCCTCTTTCTGCACCTCTCTTGCCTCTTTCTGCACTTCTCTTGCTTTTTTATGCACTCCTCTTGCCTCTTTCTGCATCGTTCTTTCCTCTTTCTCTATCTCTGTTGCCTGTTTGTGCACCTCTCTTGCCTCTTTCTGCTCCCCTCTTGGCTCTTTGTGCACCTCTCTTGTCTCTTTCTGCATCCTCCCTTACCTGTTTCAGCACTTCTCTTGCCAATATCTATACCTCTCTTGCTTCTTTCTGCATGTCTCTTGTTCCTTTCTGCACCTCTCTTACCTTTTTATCTACCTCTTTGCCTCTATCTGCACCTCTCGTGCCTTTTTCTGCACCTCTGTTGCTTCTTTTTACATTTCCCTTGCCTCTTTCTACACCCTTCTTCCCTCTTTCTGCATCTCTGTTGCCTGCTTGTGTCCCTCTTTTGCCACTTTCTGCACTTCTATTGCCTCTTTATTCCTTTTTTGTTGCCTCTTTTTGCACCTCTCTTGATTCTTGTTGTACCTCATTTAATTGTTTCTGAAGTTCACTTGATTCTTTCTGTAGTTCTCTTGCTTCTTTGTACACATCTTCTGTCTCTTTCTGCACCTCCCTTACCTCTTTCTATACGTCTCTTACCAATTTCTGTATGTCTCTTGCTTCTTTCTGCACGTCACTTATCCATTTTTACGCCTCTCTTGCTTTTTTTGCACCTCTCTTGCTTGTTTCTACACTCTTCTTCCCTCTTTTTGTACCTGTGTTGCTTCTTTCTGGATCTCCCTCACCTATTTCTGCACCTCTCTTGCCAATTTCTGCACCTCTCTTGCTTCTTTTTGTTTGTGTATTGTCTTTTTCTAAACGTCTATTGCCTTTTTCTGCAGCTCTTTTCCTCTTTCTGCACCTCTATTTCCTTTTTCTGTACCTCTGTTGCTTCTTTCTGCTCTCCTCTTGCCTGTGTCGGCACTCTTCTTGCCTGTTTCTGCTCTTCTATTGGCTCTTTCTGCACCCCTCTTGCCTCTTTCTGCATCTCTCTTGCTGCTTTCTGCCATTCTTTTGCTTCTTTCTGCACTTTTCTTGTCTCTTTCTACACTTCTCTTGCTTCTTTCCGTACCTCTCTTGCCTCTTTCTGCACCTCTGTTCTTTTTGCACATCAGTTTCTTCTTTCTGCAGCTCACTTGTCTCTTTCCGGACTCTTCTTCTCTCTTTATGTACCTTTTTTGCCTCTTTGTTCACTTTATTTGCAAGTTTCTGTAATTTTCTTGTTGTTTTTGCAGCTCTGTTTGTTCTTTCTGCATTTCTTTTGCTTCTTTCTGAACTTGTCTTGGTTCTTTGTGTACCCCTCTTGGCTCTTTCTGCTGTTGTCTTGCCTCTTTCTGTAGTTTTCTTGCTTCTTTCTCTACTTCTCTTGCTTTTTTCTCTACCTCTATTGACTGTTTCTGCACCTCTTTTAGTTGTTTGTACACCTCAGTTGCTTGTTTCTGGAGCTCACTTGCTTCTTTCTGCACTTCTCTTGCTTCTTTCTACACCTCCATTACCTCTTTATGTACCTCTCTTGCCCTTTTCTGTATGTCTCTTGTCCCTTTTTTCACATTTCTTGCCTTTTTTGCCCTTCTGTTGCCTCTTTCTGCACTCCTCTTGCCTCTTTTTGTACCCTTCTTCCCTATTTCTGTGCCTCTGTTGCTTCTTTCTGCACCCCTCTTGCCTCTGTCTGCACCCCTCTTCCATCTTTCTGCACCTCACTCACCTGTTTCTGCTCCTCTCTTGCCAATTTCTACACATCTCTTGCTTCTTTTTGCAAGTCTCTTGTCGCTTTCTGAACTTTGCTTGCCTTTTTCTGTACCTTGTTCCCTCTGTCTGCACCTCTGTTACCTTTTTGTGCACCTCTGTTGCTTTTTTCTGCACTCCTCTTGCCTCTTGCTTCTGTCTTCTTCCCTCTTTTTGCACTTCTGTTGCCTCTTTCTGCACCTCTCTTGCCTCTTTCTGCATCTCTCTTGCCTCTTTCTGTACATTTCTTCCTCTTTCTGCAGTTTTCTTGCCTCATTCTGCACTTCTCTTGCTTGTTTTTGAACGTCAGTTGCTTCTTTATACACTTGTCTTGCTTGTTTCTGCACATCTCAGGCTTCTTTCTGCACCTCTCGCCTTTTTCTGCACCCGTATTGTCTGTTTTGCACTTCTCTTGCCTCTTTCTGTATCTCGCTTGCCTCTTTCTATACTTCTCTTGCCAATTTCTGTATGTCTCTTGCTTCTTTCTGCACGTCACTTATCCATTTTTACACCTCTCTTGCTTTTTTTTGCCTCTCTCTTGCTTCTTTCTACACTCTTCTTCCCTCTTTTTGTACCTGTGTTGCTTCTTTTTGGATCTCCCTCACCTATTTCTGCACCTCTCTTGCCAATTTCTGCACCTCTCTTGCTTCTTTTTGTATGTGTATTGTCTTTTTCCAAACGTCTCTTGCCTTTTTCTGCAGCTCTTTTCCTCTTTCTGCACCTCTATTTCCTTTTTCTGTACCTCTGTTGCTTCTTTCTGCTCTCCTCTTGCCTGTGTCGGCACTCTTCTTGCCTGTTTCTGCTCTTCTATTGGCTCTTTCTGCACCCCTCTTGCCTCTTTCTGCACCTCTCTTGCTATTTTCTGCACTTCTTTTGCCTCTTTCTGCACTTTTCTTCCTCTTTCTGCAGTTTTCTTGCCTCATTCTGCACTTCTCTTGCTTGTTTTTGAACGTCAGTTGCTTCTTTATACACTTGTCTTGCTTGTTTCTGCACATCTCAGGCTTCTTTCTGCACCTCTTGCCTTTTTCTGCACCCATATTGTCTGTTTTGCACTTCTCTTGCCTCTTTCTGTATCTCGCTTGCCTCTTTCTATACTTCTCTTGCCAATTTCTGTATGTCTCTTGCTTCTTTCTGCACGTCACTTATCCATTTTTACACCTCTCTTGCTTTTTTTGCCCCTCTCTTGCTTCTTTCTACACTCTTCTTCCCTCTTTTTGTACCTGTGTTGCTTCTTTCTGGATCTCCCTCACCTATTTCTGCACCTCTCTTGCCAATTTCTGCACCTCTCTTGCTTCTTTTTGTATGTGTATTGTCTTTTTCCAAACGTCTCTTGCCTTTTTCTGCAGCTCTTTTCCTCTTTCTGCACCTCTATTTCCTTTTTCTGTACCTCTGTTGCTTCTTTCTGCTCTCCTCTTGCATGTGTCGGCACTCTTCTTGCCTGTTTCTGCTCTTCTATTGGCTCTTTCTGCACCCCTCTTGCCTCTTTCTGCACCTCTCTTGCTATTTTCTGCACTTCTTTTGCCTCTTTCTGCACTTTTCTTCCTCTTTCTGCAGTTTTCTTGCCTCATTCTGCACTTCTCTTGCTTGTTTTTGAACGTCAGTTGCTTCTTTATACACTTGTCTTGCTTGTTTCTGCACATCTCAGGCTTCTTTCTGCACCTCTCGCCTTTTTCTGCACCCGTATTGTCTGATTTGCACTTCTCTTGCCTCTTTCTGTATCTCGCTTGCCTCTTTCTATACTTCTCTTGCCAATTTCTGTATGTCTCTTGCTTCTTTCTGCGCGTCACTTATCCATTTTTACACCTCTCTTGCTTTTTTGCCCCTCTCTTGCTTCTTTCTACACTCTTCTTCCCTCTTTTTGTACCTGTGTTGCTTCTTTCTGGATCTCCCTCACCTATTTCTGCACCTCTCTTGCCAATTTCTGCACCTCTCTTGCTTCTTTTTGTATGTGTATTGTCTTTTTCCAAACGTCTCTTGCCTTTTTCTGCAGCTCTTTTCCTCTTTCTGCACCTCTATTTCCTTTTTCTGTACCTCTGTTGCTTCTTTCTGCTCTCCTCTTGCCTGTGTCGGCACTCTTCTTGCCTGTTTCTACACTTCTCTTGCTTCTTTCTGTACCTCTCTTGCCTCTCTCTGCACCTCTGTTAGTTCTTTTTGCACATCAGTTTCTTCTTTCTGCAGCTCACTTGCCTCTTTCTGTACTCTTCTTCTCTCTTTATGTACGTTTTTTGCCTCTTTGTTCACTTTATTTGCCAGTTTCTGTAATTTTCTTGTTGTTTTTGCACCGCTGTTTGTTCTTTCTGCACTTCTATTGCTTCTTTCTGCACTTGTCTTGGTTCTTTGTATACCCCTCTTGGCTCTTTCTGCTGTTGTCTTGCCTCTTTCTGTACTTCTTTTGCCTCTTTCTGTAGTTTTCTTGCTTCTTTCTCTACTTCTCTTGCTTCTTTCTCTACCTCTATTGACTGTTTCTGCACCTCTTTTAGTTGTTTGTACACCTCAGTTGCTTGTTTCTGGAGCTCACTTGCTTTTTTCTGTGCTTCTCTTGCTTCTTTCTACACCTCCACTACCTCTTTCTGTACCTCTCTTGCCCTTTTCTGTATGTCTCTTGTCCCTTTTTCACATTTCTTGCCTTTTTTGCACCTCTGTTGCATCTTTCTGCACTCCTTTTGCCTCTTTTTGTACCCTTCTTCCCTGTTTCTGGGCCTCTGTTGCTTCTTTCTGCACCCCTCTTGCCTCTTTGTGCACCCCTCTTCCATCTTTCTGCACCTCGCTCACCAGTTTCTGCTCCTCTCTTGCCAATTTCTACACATCTCTTGCTTCTTTTTGCAAGTCTCTTGTCGCTTTCTGAACGTCGCTTGCCTTTTTCTGTACCTCGTTCCCTCTGACTGCACCTCTGTTACCTTTTTGTGCACCTCTGTTGCTTTTTTCTGCACTCCTCTTGCCTCTTGCTTCTCTCTTCTTCCCTCTTTTTGCACTTCTGTTGCCTCTTTCTGTACCTCTCTTGCCTCCTTCTGCATCTCTCTTGCCTCTTTCTGCACATTTCTTCCTCTTTCTGCAGTTGTCTTGCCTCGTTCTGCAATTCTCTTGCGTGTTTTTGAATGTCAGTTGCTTCTTTATACACTTGTCTTGCTTTTTTCTGCACATCTCAGGCTTCTTTCTGTACCTCTCTTGCATTTTTCTACACCCGTCTTGTCTGTTTTGCACTTCTCTTGCCTCTTTCTGCATCTCTCTTGCCTCTTTGTGCACTTCTCTTGCATGTTTATGCACCTCTGTTGTGTCTTTGTGCACCCTTATTGTCTCTTTCTGCACCTCTGTTGTCTCTTTCTGAACTTCTCACATTTTTCTGTAGCTGTGTTGCTTCTTTGTGCATTTCTTTTCACTGTTTCTAAACCTTTCTTTTTCTTTCTGTCCCTATCTTTCTCTTTCAGCACCTTTCTTCCTTTTTCTGTAGTTCGCTTGCTTGTTTCTACACTTTTGTTTTTTTATTTGTTATAAAGAGAATAGCAATGTAATTGTAAGTAATTGCTTAGTGGTTATTATGAATATTGACATGTAATTAATTTTGAATTGTTAATTTATGTAATAAACTATTAAAACTGTTGAAAATTATTTTATTTGGATCACAAATTGAAGTTGCCTAGAAAACATGGAAAGAGAAGAGAACAAAGAAAACAGTACTACTTAAAGAAAAGTAAAAAGAGTACGTTAGTAAAAAAGGAAAATGTTTCTCAGGATAAAATCTATTCTGGTAAAGGCACTAAACAGTTTCTTAAAACAGTTGCAGAGAGATTAAAGAAAGTCAGTAATAATGAAAGGAAAAAGAAAAGTTTTACAACCAGGCAGAAGGAAAAGAAGAATTGTAATGGTAAAAAAACATTTGTTTTTTGGAAAAACAACACTTGTTATAAGAAGGCAAAAACTATTTAAAGAGATACATATAAGAATGTTTAGAAGTAGAGTAATTCAAAATTTATTAAAAGATTATAAAAAGTATAAAAAAAGATCAGCAGCATATAAGAAGAAGCAACACATTAAAAGTGTAGTAGATACTGCTTTTGAATTGAAACAAAAATTATTTATATTTGTATTGAAGAGAATGAGAACATTGGATAAAACAATGGTGTTTATGAAAGAGAAAAGCAAAAGAAAAGACTTGTTAATAGAAGTAATTTTTGTAAAACTTTTACTGGTGAATGGAAGCACACTTCTAGTACTGAGCCTTTCTTTAATGAAGTATGCTATTTTCAACGGAACACATTAGTACATGCAGTTGATACTAGTGGTCGATGCTATGAGATGAAAAATGGTTGTCCATTCCAAAAGAAAAATGGTTGTTAGGAATGTGGAAGAAGTAATAGCTGAAGAAGTTCAAGGGAGGCGTACACAAGCTCCTGTATATAAGTGGGATTGTAGCAGTATTTGCAGTATTCAACAGGAATCTATTGGCATATTACTAATTCTTTTTACGAGAATATGCAAAAAAAGTTTTAAATAGAAGATTAAGATGTTACAAGGACTAGAGCCATGTAAAATAAGAAAATATACTAACTTGCAGGGTCATTCTCTGGCTTATCTTTCAAGAAAAGTATGCCAAAGTACTTTTCATCATTTAAAAATGTTAGCAGTACACCACTCTGAAATGCGGAAGTTAGTAAGGAGACTCTACTATGTAAAAACTCCTGCATTATGTTTAAGTGAAATGAACACCGCTCTTTTGCACGGTTCAGTATCAGATGTACAAAAAGTTTGTGATGATATACAGTTTCGTTTTTTTGGTTCACAAGAGGAGTGTAGAGAAAGTGAGAGTTTGATAAGTTAGGTGTTGAAGAACATGGGAAAAATATTAGTATTGATGAGTTTGCAGAAGAAATGACAAACTTTAAGACAGTTTCATTAGAAAAACCAACCTATGTTTGCATTTGTTGTCGATGTACTCACTATAGAAGTCAAACTAGGAATGTTGGTTTATATTTAAAATGTGAAAAGGAAAACAATGATAAGTGGCAGCAATTTGGTGCTTATTTGTTCGTAGAAGGTCAGTTTGAGTTGGCTACTGATCAAATTATTTGTAAATACTCTTACAACAAATTAGAAGAGAACAAAATGCCAGCTAGAGCAGTACATAAAAACATAGAGTTGGTAGCTATTCCTCAGGAACTGGCAGATTTTAATGCATATGAGTCTATTCTTAATCAATCTATACACCCATTTCAGGCCATAGTTCGTATGGAGCGTAAAACAGGTAAGCTGTCACCAACAGATTTACAAAGAGGTCGTTCGATTTTAAGAAAAACATTGAAACTGTTGGTGTAGAAAGGGAGGAAAATGAGCCAGTAGTTATTCTAGTAAATGGTGTATTAACAAAGAGTCGAAAATCTGGCAAGAGTTTGTAGATGTTAATAAACTTCAAAAGGCTACATTATATCTGGTACAGAATAATATTTATTATAAGAATATAAATGTTGATGAACAGATAATATTCTTAGAAGATGAAACAGAAATTTCAAGTGGCCAAATAGAAAAAGTGGACAAGTCCAGGAGTGAAGAGATTTATGAACATTACCCAATACATCCTCTACATTCGAAAGAAATGATAGGAAACAGTATTGAATTATTTCAAATGAAGGAAGCAAAGGGAACACCCATGAGTGTATGGGAAAAAAGTTTAGAAGCTCGTTGTTTTCCACAGCTATTCCCCACTGGAGAAGGTGGGCGATTTGATGAGCGAGTTGTACGGATTCCAGCTTCAGAATACCGCTCAACAAGATTGTACTCTGAAGATCCAAGATTTTGACAGTGCATTCCATATATATTTCATCTTCTGTTTGAAAGTGATTTGTCTGCACTTACATATGCATTGAACCACATATTAAAAGCAGGAGTTCGTCTTCAACATGTTTCTTCAAAAGAATTCATGGACAAAGTTCAACAAAGAGATGAAAATTTAGAATCTCAGTTAATTAATTTGATGGCGTGTCAACGACTTGGTACCAATAAATATTGGTTTCATCGTCATGATGAACTTAAATGTATGTTAAGAAACTTAGGTACACCTACATGGTTTGCAACACTTAGCTGTGCAGAATATGCGTGGGAAGATTAACTTGAATTTCTAGGAGAAGCAAATTCAAATGTTAAAAACATTGAATTGAAGCAACCTGGAGAACTCTGTTCCTTGGATCCTGTAAATGTCTGCAGGTATTTTACTCATAGGTTTCAAAGTATGATGTCATTTATCTGCAATAAAAATATTCCTCCTCTTGAAGAAGTTACTGATTTCTTTTGGCGAAAAGAGTACCAAGCCAGAGGTGCTCCTCATATACACCTGCTATTCTGAATAAAGAATGCACCAAAATTTGGAACTGATACTAATGAAACTGTTTTGTCTTTCATCGAACAGTATGTTACATGTGCCATTCCAAGAGATGGAGGAGAAAAGAGCTTGAGACAACAAGTTTTACAGTTTCAAAGTCATCGATGTGGGAAATACTGTCGACTGAAAATATAAGTGTAAAGGGAAATCTTATACAAAATGTCATTTTGGATTCCCATGTCCTATAATTTCTAAAGAAAGAGTAAATAGTTTTTTGTCAGCAGTAATGCATTCAATATTCGAAAATCTCTAAAGAATACATACAACTTAAAAAGAACAGAAGCTTCAAAGTACATTAATGACTACAATCCAGTTATTTTGAAAATGTGGAATGCAAACATGGATATTCAATATGTTGCAGATAATTCAATTGCTGTTGCTCGCTATGTTACACACGATATATAACCAAATCAGAAAAGGCAGAGATGAAAGAAATGTGGGAAGAAAATTCACAAGAGAAGAGTCTTAGCAAGAAATTGTACAACTTTAGCTTGAAAATGCTTTCCCATCGAGAGATTGGATCCTATGAATGTTCAGATCGCTTGAGCTCTGCCAGTTTATATTCAAAGTCAAGGGGAATCATTTGGGTAAGTCTAAGGGACCGATTCCGATCTCGGCCGGTAGTGCTCCGAATCGGATTCACCGGATCCGATTCGGAGCCCTGTTTCCCGACCGAATCGTACGCGGGTCCGGCCGAGCGAGTACGATGCAAGCACCCGCGAAATCGCCGACCGACTCGAACGCGGCTTCAACACGCTCCGACCGACTCGCATGGACACGACTCGCACCGCGCTATGGAGACGTTTCCCGGCCGGGTAAGTACGATGCGCGCCGCGAGCAGTCCGACCGACTCGCGCCGTCCGGCTCGAAAAAGCTGTCGGAGCCGGACTTTGGGGGTCCGCGTCGGACCCCCTGTATGCGTAGCCGCACGAGTCGCACACAGGGGGGACCCATGGGTCCCCCCTACCTGTGCATGTATGCCACGATGCGCATGGACGCGTACACGCTGTAGGGGGCGCCCTTGTCCGCCTCGCACCCATTGAGTCAATGGGAGCCCGCGTACGCGTTGTACGACAGGCTCCCATTGACTTCAATGGGAGTCTGACCGACTCGAGTCCGATAGCATGCGTGCGCATCGTACTCGTTCGGTCGGACTGCTAGGGTCCGATTGGGTCGGAATTCTCTCCGGGTCCAGCTCGGTCGGGGAGATTTCTGGCCGGAATCGGAATCGGCCCCTAAGTCTTGTCTCCACACAAAATCGAGTATTGAAATCTTTACAAGCAATCGAATACTTAGCACAGAATGGACCAGAAAGTACAGATATTGTTAAAACTAATATGTTGGATGCATACTATCCCAAAAGGAGTCTACATCTCGGAAACCTATGTCTGTATGAAATACTTCAACATTGCAGCTTTAAAAGAAAAGTTACAGAAAAAATAAAAGAAGAGAAATATGCAATAATTGGATCTGACGGATGTTTAGTAAAACATGCTAAAGGAAATCTTATTAACCACAGAAAACTCAGTTGCGAAAGTCCAGGTAAGAGGGAATTTTCCTATTTAGCACTTCTGCAACTGTTCAAGCCTCGGCATAGTGAAGTGGAATTACTTGGAGTTTTTGACTGCTATGAAGATTCTTTTAATGCAACTAAGGATAGCATTCAGTGCACAATTTTCCCAACTTATCTACAAATGTTAAATGATGATATTGAACAGAACATACTATTGCAGCTGAAATAGCTAGAGAAAGATCACAAGGCAGTCAAAGTGAAAGTTCACAAGGCAGTCAAAGTTCTGGTTCACTGAGTCAAGATCCACTGGGACAACCACTTATCAAAAATGAAGCAGCAATAGCCATGAATGAGGTAGAAACCGCAATTCAACAAGCACAACAGGATATTATTCAGTTGGAAAAGTTAGAAAAACAACTAAATATTGAACAAAAAGAAATATATCTACAAGTCAAACAACAGATACAACATGGTTTGCTGCACGAAAAAAATCAATGCCAATGTTCATCATTTAAACCTATTCTATTGTACATCAGTGGTCAAGCTAGAACAGGAAAACGTTTCTTAATTAAAATTTTGACCAGTTATCTATAAAAAACTACAGAATCACATTTATCTTGTGTTGTAACAGCTCCAACTGGATTAGCAGCACACAACATTAAAGGGATTACTTTACATCGATTACTTATGCTACCTGTTGAACATGATAATAAATTGGAATATTAGAAGCTATCTGAAGAAGCTTGTTATGAAGCCTCAAGAGTACTGAAGAAAATGAAACTTGTAATCATTAATGTGGTGAGCTTGGTCTCAAACTTAATGCTTGCCTTTGTACATTTAAGAATGCAGCAGATTTAAAAAAAAGATTACGATATTCTGTTTGGAGGAAAACATTTAATTGTATTCGGAGACCTACTGCAACTTACTCCTGTAAAAGGAGTTTACCTGTTTTTAAAGACATAAGGAAATCTTTGGGAAGTATTGGAAATGTGAACATTTGTTTACATTTTGAATATAAAGAACTTGTTAAGAATATGCGACAAGTAAGTGATGAAGATTATGGAAATATTCTTCAAGACATAAGAATTGGTGTCTTGACGGAACATGGTATACAAGCTTTAGAAAGTCAGCTACTAAGGAACTTGTTTACAACTGGAAACACAGCAGCTGAAGTAATGTACAATATGCTTGTAGAAAATAAGTCTATAGTTTGCCTAATGCCTACACTGCATGAGTGTTGTACATTTAATCAACAACTTTTGAAACTGGAAAAACAACAAATTGTGGAAATTGAAACTATAGATAAAATCGAACACCAGGGAGTGACTAATCTTCTTACAGAGAAACTACAGGCTAAATTGCATTCTTTGGAAAAGTCAGTATCTAAAACTGCAGGCTTAGAAAAGACTTTATATGTATGTATAAACTGTTGGGTAATTTTGTAGTGTAATTTGAATGTAGAAGAAGGTAAATGAAGCAATGGGAAAAGTTGTTGATTTTGTAAATTTTCAGAATAGAGATGGGATAGAATTTTTGATTATAATTTGATTAGATTAAAGAGGTAAGACAGATTGGGCGTTGTGCTGTACATTTTTTGCTTGTAAAAGATTTGTATGTTCGCAGACAGAAGTATAGACAGAGCTTTTGTAAATTTTTGAAGTACGGTGTTTAAAGAGGGAATGGCATACGTTGCATTGTCTAGAGTAAGAACATTGTCTGCTTTGTATTTGATAGATTTTGATAAGAAAAAGGTTAGTGCTGATGCAAATTGTGTAAGAGAGTACAATCGTTTAAGAAGACTTTATGCTCCTGATTTAGGTGAATATCCCATATATGAGAAACGTATAGTGTGTCCAAATTGGAAATATGTCAAAGATGCAACCGAGGTTAAAAAAAGGAAAGCAACTGAAGAAAAAGTTGAAAGTATAAAGAAAAACAAATTAGAAAGTGTTGATGTTATTGTAGGATACCAGTAAGGAAACAGTTCAGGTATCAGCTGTTATGCTAATGTGATTCTGAATGTTGTGTTTCATTTACCACATCTTCATCATGAAATCATGGAAAATCATGAAAAAAGATTCTGTTCTTTACTACATCATGTATTTCAACAGTTGATAAATGACAGAACTAAAATGCATACTGCTTCTGGCATTCATCATCTTTTAGATATATGTGCTGGTTCATTGACATTTACTCTCAACATAAAACAAGATACACAAGAATTTCTAATGCTTATGCTTGGAGTATTAGAACACGAAGGAATTCTCATTGAAAACTTATTTGGACTAAGTTACAAGTGGAACCATAAGTGTGAAGAGTGTTCATTTACTTCTACCGCTGAAATACAAACAGAGTGATTACTATACTTGATAATACCATACTGCGAATCAGTACCTTTTAACAAATTAATAAAAACAGCAAATCAGGATATGAGATGCTCACATTTTAGATCAGAGATGTTGTCTACATTACATATAGAAAAATTTGGAAAATATCTCATTTTAATGTTACAACGATGTAGAGCAGATGGAAGAAAATTGGAAACAAAAATTCGAAATTTTAAAGCAAGTCAAATATCTATTTCAGGAAGAACTTATAAAACAGCAGCTATTATTTTTCATGAAGGACTTAATGCAACATCTAGACACTAAGGGGCCGATTCCGATCTCGGCCGGTAGTGCTCCGAATCGGATTCGGCTTTACCGGATCCGATTCGGAGCCCTATTTCCCGACCAATCCGTACGCGCGTCCGGGCGAGCGAGTACGATGCGTATTCGCCGACCGACTCGTCCGGGCGTCCCGACCGCTCCGACCGACTCGATCCCGGGTCGAACCGCACCGACCGACTCGCACGGACACGACTCGCAGCGCGCAATGGAGACGTTCCCCGGCCGGGTAAGTACGATGCGCGTCGCGAGCAGTCCGACCGAGCCGCGCACTCCGGCTCGAAAGAGCTGTCGGAGCCGTACTTTGGGGGTCCGTGTCAGACCCCCCTGTATGCGTAGCCACGCGAGACGCACACAGGGGGGACCCATGGGTCCCCCCTACCTGTGCGTGTACGGCGCGAATCGCTTCGCCGCGTACACGCTGTAGGGGGCGCACTTGTCCGCATCGCACCCATTGAGTCAATGGGAGCCCGCGTACGCGTTGTACGACAGGCTCCCATTGACTTCAATGGGAGTCCGACCGACTCGAGTCCGATGGCATACGTGCGCATCGTACTCGTTCGGTCGGACTGCACGGGTCCGATTCGGTCGGAAATCTCTCCGGGTCCGGCTCGGTCGGAGAGATTTCCGGCCCGAATCGGAATCGGCCCCTATACTGTTTATTTAAAGTGTAACAAAGGATGGACGCTTTGCAATGATGCCCACTTGGAATTCAAACCTAGATTGCCTTATGAATTACCAAATTCATATTTGCTATTTCTCAAGCCAAAGTTTTAAGTTCATCATTCGGCCTATTGGGAAGATGTAAACAGAAAGTAGACAGCACTGCAAACAATTAGTATTTATAATTAGTGTTTGGATTATTATTTGCACTAATTGATATTACATTTGGAAAATTGTGTTTAAAAGCAAATAGTTTATATATTTGTTGTCTATATTGTACCAGATGTAAATGAGAGTCTACATTTTGGTAAATGTATTTGAGATAAATAATAGAGTTAATGAAGATGAATGAAGTAATTAACAAAGTGTAGATAGGAAAACACAAAGCTACACATATTGATATTGATGCTCTATGCTGATTTGTTTTTTTTCTACAATCAATTTGATTGTTATTTTCCCCGCTGTTCAATGATGATACTGCATTGAAATCACTATGTATGGTGAAGTTAAGTGGAATCTGAGAACAGAAAAAGGGAAACTGAAAATGTTACGTAATTCTAAATTTATGTTGCGTTCTTAAAAATATAATATTATAATTTCTGTAATATATTATCATTAAATAACAGTGTTTCTTTTTCTTCTTTATAGAAGCTACTGTTGAAGTTCGAAAACAGTTTTAATGCTGTTTAGGATAATACTACTCTAAAATAGTTCTACTGAGTAATGTATCTAAATTACTTGACAGGTAAGAATATATAATATAATATGTATGATAACCTGGAAAAATGTTTAAAATGTAATTATATTTTATTTGTTTCTAATATAAATAATGGTCATCCTTTACTCTATTTGAAAAGTATCATCATATTTCAGAGGAGTAGTATCATACTTGCTTTTTACAAAAGTGTGTGGACCAATAAAAGTGCTTTTATTGCAAGTTATTTACTTCTAATTATACAGGACAGGCGTGCATTGAACTCCCTATCCAATGACTTCTCACATGCATACATACAAAAGATATGCACTAGTAGAATTACCCATGGACTACCCATCCACTCATTGAATGAAACAGACACTATGAATGCACTCATGCAATTACACATGGGACTACCCATACACTCATTCATTACTATCTATGCACTCATAGAATCAGCCAGACAGTGTTGTTGCACTGAGCTATTCATCTAGCCACTAGCCATGCACTCATCCATTTACTCACACACTGCCCATGCACTCATCCAATCAGCCAGGCAGTACCCCTGCACTCATGCAATCACCCAGGCACTACCCATGCACTCATGCAATCTCTCAGACACTACTCATGCACTCAACTATTCACGCAGACACTACCCATGCACTCATCCATTCTCTCAGGCACCACCCATGCACTCATTCAATGACCCAGGCACTACTCTTGCACTCATACTTTCACTCATGCACTACCCATGCACTCATCCAATCACCCACACACTAGGCCTCCACTCATGCAATCACGCAGACAGTACCCATGAACTCATGCAATCACTTATGCACTATTCTTGCAGTCTACCATTCACTCAGGCACTACCCATGCACTCATCCATTCTGTCTGGCACTACCCATGCACTCATGCAGTGAACCAGGCATTACTCTTGAACTCATCCTTTCACTCAGGCACTACCCATGCACTGATGTAAGCACCCAAGGATTGCCTTTCCAGTCTTGAAGTCACTCAGGGACTACTCATGCACTCATCCATTTTCTCAGGTACTACCCATGCCCTCATCCAGTGACTCAGGCACTATCCTTGCAATGATCCTTTCACTCAAGCACTACCCATGCATTCATCTAAGCACCCAGGCATTACCCTTGCAGTCATGAAGTCACTCAGAAACTACACATGCAGTCATCCAATCACCCAGGCAGTACCCCTGCACTCAAGCAGTCACCCAGGCACTACCCATGCACTCATGCAATCACTCAGGCACTACTCTTGCACTAAACCATTCACTCAGGCACTACCCATGCACGCATATTTTCTCTTAGGCACTACCCATGCACTCACCAAATGACCTAGGTATTATCCTTGCACTCATCCTTTCATGTAGGCACCACCCATGCACTCATCCATTCTCTCAGTCACAAGTCATGCACTAATGCAATAACCCAGGCATTATCCTTGCACTTATCCTTTCAGTCAAGCACTACCCATGCACTCATCCAATCACCCAGGCAGTAGCTCTGCACTCATGCAATCACTCAGGCACTATTCTTGTACTCAGCCATTCACACAGGTATTACCCATGCACTGATCCTTTCACTCACGCACTACTCATGCACTCATCTAAGCACCCAGGCATCACCCTTGCACTTATGAAGTCACTCAGGTACTACACATGCAGCCATCAAATCTCCCAGGCAGTAGTCCTGCACTTATGCAATTACCCAGGCACTACCCATGCTCTCATGCAATCACTCAAGCAGTACTCTTGTACTCAACCATTCACTCAGGCACTACTGATGCACTCATCTTTTCTCTTAGGCAGTACCCATGCACTCATCCAATGTCTAAGCCATTACCCTTGCACTCATCCTTTCATGCAGGCACTACCCATGCCCTCCTCCAATCACCCAGGCTCTACACTTGCACTCATACAATCACCCAGGCACTACCCATGCAGTCATGCAATCACTCAGGCACTATTCTTGTACTCAACCATTCACTCAGGTACTACCCATGTACTCATCCATTCTCTCAGGCACAACTCATGCACTAATGGAATATCCCAGGCATTACCCTTGCACTCATCCTTTCACGCAGGCACTACCCATGCACTCATCCAATCACCCAGGCTCTACACTTGCACTCATACAATCACCCAGGCACTACCCATACAGTCATGCAGTCATTCAGGCACTACTCTTGCACTGATGAAGTCACTCAGGTACTACACATACAGTCATCCAATCACCAAGGCAGTACCGCTACACTCATGCAATCCCCCACGCAATATCCATCCACTCATACAATCACTCAGGCACTACTCTTGCACTCAACCATTCAATCAGATACTACTGATGTACTCATCTTTTCTCTTAGGCACTACGCATGCACGCATCCTATGACCCAGCATTACCTTTGCACTCATCCTTTCACTCAGGCACTACCCATGCGCTCATCTAAGCATCCAGGCATTACCCTTGCACTCATGAAGTCACTCAGGTACTACACATGCAGTCATCCAATCACCCAGGTAGTACCCATGCACTCATGCAATCACCCAGGCACTACCCATCCACTCATGCAATCACCCAGGCAGTAGTCTTGCACTCAACCATTCACTCAGGCACTACCCAAGTACTCATATTTTCTCTTAGGCACTACCCATGCGCTCATCCAATGACCCAGACATTACCCTTGCACTCATCCCTTCACGCAGGCACTACCCATGCACTCATCCAATCACCCAGGCAGTACCCATGCACTCATACAATCACTCAGGCACTACTCTTGCACTCATCCTTTCACTCAGACAGTACCCATGCACTTATCCAATCACTCAGGCACTACACCTGCACTCATACAATCACCCAGGCACTACCAATGTACTCATGTAATCACTCACACACTACTCTTACACTCAACCATTCACTCAAGGCATTATTGCATACACTCATCCATTCACTCAGCCACTAGTCATGCACATATCAAATCACCCAAGCACTACTCTTTCACTCATTCTTTCACTCACACATTATGCATGCGTTCATCCATTCACTGAGACACTACTTATGCACAATTCTTACATTCATCACACACACATTCATGCAAGCAATCACTTTCACTACATACAATTTTTCTAGTTTTTAACAGTATAGGTGGTTACGTGAAAACCGTTTTAAAAAAACCCATTTCTGATAGTCTTTTTGTTTTTTCTGAATTTGTTTTTGAATTTTTTTTAACTAAAAAATAAAAGTTAACAAGTCCAACTATGGTGTTTCATAAGGATGAAGAAACACAAGGCAGAACACCCCCCAAAGAAATTCGCACTTATGTGCTTTCAAAAGATTAGCAATTGCTTCAATAGACACAAAGAGTGGTTAAACATTTGCAACTGTGAATAACTGCATCCGCAAGTTCAGGGACAATCTGGGGTTGTGGAGTGGTGAGTACAACACCTGATGAAGTAGATGGTTGACTACCATCATCAGCTGCAGCTTGGTCCCTCTTCTGTTGTTCCATCATCTCTCGTGCAAGATGAGATGGATGTATTGTTTCTAGGTGTTTCTTCTTCGAAGAAGTGCCACATGGATATTTTTTTTCGGATCCTCTGGAGAGTACTTTGTGGCAGGTGTTGCAGGTCACCTTTCGAGCATTCGCTTCCTTCTCTCCCTTCGGAACAGTAAAAAACGCCCACACAATGCTTTCCTTGTGCTTTTTGACTGGCTCTTTCACCTCTTCCATCTCCTCCTGCTGCTCCTCTTCAGGAAAAGCTGATGCCATTTTTGAATGGAAAAAATGTTGGAACACCAAATAAAATAAAGAATTTCCAGAGCCTACAAAAAAGTAGTCTAACAAGGAGTCACACCCAAAATTAAAGGACTGGAACAGCTGTTTGTTCCACCCTCTAAGAGAATGAAAAGCTTTTTAACCAATAAAAATCTTTCTTTCCATGTCACAAGGAGCTGTGTAGGGGTTGCGCACCCATCGCGTATACGTCATGCACCTGTAAAATGTGCTAAATTTACGTTAATAATATAAATTGCTATTAGCATATTGTGTTTGAAACTATTTTAATGGAAAGTCTTTAAGCAAAACAGATATTTAAACTTGCAACATTGATATTTCATACTTTTAAAAATTACGCCCGAGTCGCGACCGCTACGCGATTCCGGAAATACGTGCCGGCAGGGTTTGCGACCCCTACGCGACCGGTGCGCGATGGTGCTTCGAACATAAAAATGTGTTTTAAACGTCTTAAAAATATTTAACAACTACACTAATACAAATTTTTGGGATTCAATAATAAACCTCTTTGTTTAAAAAATATATTATTTCAGTGTAAGTAGGTATTTTAGACTTACATTCGTGTAACGGATTTGCGCACCAACAGCATAGATCTGCGACTAGTGCGCGATACCGTTGTGTCCTCAAAAATCTGATAAAAACATTTCAAAACAAATTTATAACTTCTATATTACTATTTGTTTGCACTCAGTAATAAACCTCTTTGTGAAAAAAATATGTTAATTCGTGCTAAATATGTATTTTAGACTGACATTCGTATAACAGATCCTCGCACCCACCGCGTACGTAGGCGATCAGTGTGCAACCCTTTTTTTTTAAAGGAAAAAAATAATTAAATATAAAGAAGTTATTTATCATACTGAGAGAACAAAACATCTTTTACACTATTAAAAGCAGTCATACAAAATTCAATTTGGCAAAAAACACCAAAAAATGTACCCTAAAATATTATACACAAATTTTCTTTTTCTATTCATAATTCTGTCATATAATATCACACTGTACAAAATTAGGAACAATAGAAGAATATTAATATTTCGTATAAACTGTAATTATTCAATACTATAAATCTTTAATCAGCTATGTTATATATATTTTAAAAATTGATTATAGTTATTTTAAACGTTTTTAAAAATACATAGAAAATCATACAAAAATAGAAAAAATAGTTACAAACAACTTTTAATAAAAAAAATGTTTAAAAAAACCTTAGAAATTCACTGAAAAAAACTGAGGTTTCAGGGACGTTAGAGTTAGGAATTAGCATTTAAAAAAACCTTAGAAAATCATAGAAAAAACCAAAGGTTACAGGGACGTTATAGGTAGAATGACATTTCTCTTGCTCAAAACCAGAAAGATTCATCTGTTATAGTTAGCTGAGCTATAGCTATAGTTATAGTTAACTGAGCTAACTATAACTCGTGCCCCCGCAATGCACTGCTGATGACGTCATATGTTACATCACTCATGACATGATCAGTGGCATCACTGATGACATCTCAAATGACATCACTGTTGACATCCCAAATGACATGCTCGTTGGATTTAATACCCCTGCTAATAGAAGAACTTTCACGTACAATTAGAGAACTAGAGGAAGAAGTAGAAATTATTAAATCCGATTTGACATTAAGATGTGAACCAGAATTTTGGAAGAAAACTCTTGAGGAATTGAACAATTAACTGGACACTTACGGCAAAGAAATTCAAGAACGTAAATTGAGAAAATTCCGACGTGACACAATTGATTACAAGCTCAATGAGGTGTATACATGGGCTGAGGTTTATGCTCGTAGAAGAATGACCCAGAATGACCCAAAAGCCAGCCACATCCTCACAAGAGAGCATAGTCTCAGACCAATAAAATGAATGCTAACAGACCACTGAGCTTGAGTCATCATCCAGAGATTATATCTCAACAATTAGAAAACATTCCTGCTGTGCGCACTCAATCCACATCTTCTTTTTTTTTTAATGAATGGTCAATCAACAGGATGCCCACCAAATCAAAGTGCCCTAAAAAAACACGCAGAGAGCAAAGAAAAAGAACAGAACTGTCGGAATCTGTGGAGCAAAACCAAGACTTGATTATCAACATATCCTCCACGACATTGACAGCTCATCAAAGAAAAGTATTGAACAAAGGAATATCTTTTGTGCCAACTTATGACACCAACACATTGGAACTGGAGATATCAGTCTTTAAATTTAGGAGAAACTAGACACTACGACATTTCTTTTCAAACATTTTACCAATGTCTCAAGACTCAGAAAATCTGTCTTTGCCGCCACCACGAGATGATATTCCATACAAGGAATTTAAACCTCACAGTACGTACATAGCACCGGTTTCCCAAAAAAGCTAGACACTTTTGAGACCATGATGAAAAAGGATTTATCAGCATTGAATCTGCAATCCAAAATGAGGTCGAACTTATCTAAGACTGAAAGAAGAATACTTAGAGATCTTTCACGGAACCAACAGATAACTTTTCAACCAGCGGACAAAGGCGGCACTCTAGTTGTCATGGATACGAGTTTTTATGAAATGAAAGTTTATGATTCTTATGGGCTCCTCTACATATGCACAGCTTGAGAATGATCCAACGCTTGAAATTAAGAAAACTTTGATGAAGATATTGGACAAAGCTATAGAAATGGATTGGATCTCATCTAACACGCGTAATCTTCTTATAGTGCAACATCCTAGACGCCCCCTACTATATATGTTGCCTAAAGTACAAAAAAATCTTCATAATCCTCCATTCAGACCGATTGTTTCAGGTTGTGATTCAGTATTTGAACCATTGGGACAGTACATTGATTTTTTCTGCAATCATTTGTACAAAACTGGAAATCCTACATAAAGGACACCACAGACTTTTCACAACTTTTGAATAATTTGTATATCAGTTCACACGAACAATGGTTATTGTGTTCCATTGATGTGACATCCCTATACACGTCTATACCTTCATATGAAGGCATTGAAGCCTGCGTGTGGGCATTGTTACAACTGCCAACAATTGAAGCGAATAAAGTTTTCATCTTGGAAATTCTTCAATTCTGTCTACAGCATAGCTATTTCACATGGAAAGCCCTTCCTGCATCGCCGCCAAGACCGGGGACTTCAGCCCCCAAGTGCCCTTGCGCCAGGAGGCGCAGTCGCAGGCACACAGCGCTCGGAGGCGCATAAAGTCATTGGTGGGCTCTTGCAGTGTGGGAGCCCTTACTGCAGCCCTTCCTGCATCGCCGCCAAGAACGGGGACTTCAGCCCCCAAGTGCCCTTGCGCCAGGAGGTGCCGACACACGCACACAGCGCCCGGAGGTGCATAAAGTCACTGATGGGCTCCAGCAGTGCGGGAGCCCTTACTGCTGTCCTTCCTGCATCACCGGAAAACCGGGGACTTCCGCCCCAAGTGCCCTTGCACCAGGAGGCGCCGTCACACGCACACAGCGCCCGGAGGCACTTAAAGTCCCTGGTGGGCTCCCGCAGCACGGGACGCGTGCAGGCGTGCCCGGGCAAAGCCCGGGCCAAGGTCGGGCCCGTCTGTGCCCGTCAGCGGCTGGCAGAGGCTGGGCTTGGCCAGGTCTCTTGGTCTTTAACTTTCCTCATTGGTTCTATTATAACTGAATAACTACCATCTGTGCCAGGGAAAGATCATCCCTAAAGAGCTTGTTTTAAACGTGGAAGAGCTCCGGAAGGTAACCATATTGTAAGAACTATAGTTTAACTATGGGAAAAGCAAGGGGGGTCACTTACACCCAACAAGCGAGAAGGGCGACGCACAGACTAATTCTATTAAAAGTTACTTGACAACAGTAATGGGTGCAATTGAAAATGAAATAGACAAATTTGAAGCAAAGATGGACTCAGCAATAAAAAGATCAGCTCCTGCTGCTAAACCTAGCCCTACTCACGTGGAACAAATACAGAAAGACGGTGATAGTCGGAATGAACTAACCTCTAGGCTGAAAAAGAAAGCAGACTCATTATCCCCAGGAAAGCCCTCAGAATGCTCACCCATTTTGACCACGAACCCTTGTGTGATAGCAGATACACAATCTTTAATTGCCTTAGAAACTATATCACAGTTGGATAGTCCTCCCTGTAAAAAAAGCAGGCAAGAACTAAATATAGCAGAGCTACCTAGAATAACACCTTTGGATTTAATACCTGCTTTCCCAGTATTACAAGGCACCAACAAGAAGAAAGGTCCAGGGAGAAAGTCAATACGAAAGAGCCCTCAAGGAGAACCTGTTAGGAAAAAACAGGGCCTGATACAAACCTCCAGCCTAGATCAACTTCGCGAACAACTGAATTCTATACTTAGAGTGTGTACCGAAACATTCGAAAAACTTCCCACATTAGAAGGAAAACTAGAGGAAGTAATTTCCACACAAAAAAGACTGATAAAGAGAGTGGAGGTACCTGAAGAACAGGGGTGTGCCCAAGGGGCATCCAGGAGTAAACGTAGGACCTACAAATAAAACACATATAGCTAGAGAGAGACAAGCTCTGCACCAAATCTTACCCTCAAAACCCGCAACAGCGCTGTCTCCTGGGACATCAGTGGGTGAACAAACGGCTCAAGACCCATGGGTTTCCACACAGGATTCTAACCGTAGGGAACACAAGGGCACTAACGGGGTTAATCGACTCAATTTAAATTAAATACGACCACATATCCCGCCAGAATGTACGCTATATGTAATGGTCTTGGAGAATGTTCGGCCGCTGCAGCAGGCACAACATGAATCCCACGAATCCCTAGTAAACAAAGTTTCGTTTTGGCTGAAGAGAAATTCCAATTGCCCCCTTGATCTCTCAAGGTAAATTATCTCTACAAGAAGAGTGGACTGGGTGGGCCTAGCACCAAAATCATCTGAAGGGGATTGTGTAATAGTTAATTTTAGAAGTCTGTGCCTGGTTAAAAGCCTCTTTTGCAGCTGTGGAAAAAACTCTTTTACTGCTTGAGGTATCAGAATACAACCTCTGGGCTTCTTCTATTTTCCAAAAGTTTATCTACCAACAGGTCATACAAACAGTTTAATGAATTCTGATTTTAAATCGAGTAAATCGGCTACCATGAAATCGATAATTGATTTCCCCCTCTCGAATAGATTTGAACATTTGTCAGGCCTGGAAGCACAAGACTGACAGCCAATGATCTTGGAGGATACTCACACACAGAAAGAGTATTGTATCCCGCCATCTGTCACAGTTTACCCTGTAGCTAACATCAACTATGCTTATAAAGGTGACCTAAGTATTGTTACATGGAACATTGCGGGCCTCCACTCTAAGATCGATAACCCGGACTGGAAAACATCACTTGAACAATACGGAATTGTTTGTTGCCAAGAGGCTTGGTCACTGGATCCTTTGCATATCGATGGCTTTGTCGGTTACTATGTACCAGCGGTACCTTCAAGAGCGGGCCGAGCCAAAGGGGGTCTCGTTACGTTTATATCAGTCCCATTGACAGATATAACAGTCAGAGTTGGGTGTATATCTAAATACTATCAATTGCTTTTAATTACTATGTCAAAGTCGCCAGATTTGCTTTTAATTAATTATTATTACAATGTGTTTGATTCAACTGTGACAAGTATTGTAGATGATCTCAATTATGCCATAACCCTTAGCCCAGTGTAATCATGTTAAGGATCTGCAAATAATCTGGGTAGGGGATTTCAATATAAGAACTTGTGACCCTTTGGTACAGGAGACCTGTGGTATCTATGATGAGAGAGATCCATCTCTGAAGCACTTTAAACAACCTCAGTATGGTGACTCATTGAACAGAGTAGCCTTTGCCAAGAATCTGAAATTCTCACAAGATATGATAGTGGCAAGCACCCCCCAGATTCCAACATATGTGGGCCCCACATTTGTTTCGACTACTGACCACATTTTAATTAGTGAAGAACTTTCACAATCTTGCAAGGGCTGCATAGTTAAGGCAAGCTGTGTGAGTCATCATAATCCCATTGTTCTAACTTTAAATCTATCTGTGACCACAAAAAGGGATAGGAAAATAAAGCCTGGTGCAGAATATAACAGAATTAAGGGGATTAACATTAAATTGGAAAAAGTTGACAAAAGGTCTTTTCTAATAGACCTTATGAAAAACAATAAATCCGACATTGAGATAGTGCTTTCAGACTCCGCTTCCCCCGAAAATATTATAGAGGCTTTTACAAATTTAAATGTTATTATGTCAGATGAATTAACTAAGCCCAGCAAAAAAGCCCCTGATAACCCAAGTTGGTTTAATAACAACTGCTCTGAAGCCCACAAGATCCTATGGTCTGCCTTAAAAAATCCCAGAGGAACCATGAGGAAATAGCAAAAGCCAGGAAAGATTATAAGAGGGTTATTGGGGCAAGAAAACAGTTTTTGAAGGACAAGGCCTGAGAAGACTTAAAAACTGCCTCAACCCTCAAAGACTCACGTGCATTCTGGTAGGTGGTAAATTCCTCCCCCATGACTGGTGACGAAATGACTAAAGTAGAAACTGTAGTCGCAGCCGAGGTCTGGGTTAATCATTTCTCGGTTATTTTTTCACCAAAGCCAGGATTATTAAAGGATCCCTCTGCACCAGCAATCGTTTATGAAAGGAGATCCGCTAAGGCTTTAAGTGACTCAATAGAGGTGGGGGATGTTAGGTTGGCAATTGAAAATAGTCGCCCAGCGAAAGCCCCGGGTCCAGATAGGATCCCTGTTGATTTATACAAGTATTTACCAGACTTCTGGGCCCCGGTGATAACAAATGTCCTGAAGGCAGCAATAGTAGGCCCACTAGTTAAGACCTGGCAGGAAGCTATCAGAGTCCCAATTTTTAAATAGGGGGATAAATCCCAGCCTCACTGCAACCGCCCAATTTCTTTGCTAGATAGTTCAGTCAAGATCTTGGGCATGGTGATCTTGGCCAAATTGGAACTATGGGCGCTCGAGCACGAAGCACTTTCGATATACCAGTTCGGGTTCCGGCCCGGGCTGAGTACAGTGGAACAAACACTAAATTTGGCACTAATTGTCCAAAAGTACACAAAAGCCCAAAGGGGCAGTATTCATGTAGCATTTATGGACTTAACCTGTGCATTTGACACAGTAAACCGCTGCAAATTATGGTCCATAATGTCAAAAATGGGGATTGATGGTGCAATTATCACTTTGTTAAGCAGGCTCCATGAACGCACCTCAGCCTCAGTACGCTATAGTAACGAATGAGATCTAACAGAAGAATTCCCCTCCGACATAGGGGTAAGGCAGGGGTGTGTCCTGACCCCTTTCCTCTTTTTATTATATATAAATGGACTGGGAGAACAACTTTGTGCGGTGGGAAAGGATATTACAAGACTAAATATGTGTCAAATCCCTGTATTATTATATGCTGATGATGCTGTCCTGATAGCCAGGACAGCAAATGGCCTACAAACACTGCTTGATTCTTTTAATGTGTTTATGAATGACTTGGGCCTAAAAGTTAATCGTACAAAATCTTTTATAATGAAATGCGGACCAAAAAATTCTAAAACGCGGAAGGTTTTACTGGGGGTGAAGAAATTAAAAAGTTCTGCATTTTACATATCTGGGGGTACCATTTGATGCTGATTTTAACTTGAAACACGTTTTAAACATTAGAATGATGCAATTCCTGAAATCCAATGATGCTATTTTTAGATTTGCTAAAAGACTGGGTCACACAAACCAACTAAGGAGATTTTATATATCTATAAGACCAAGAGCCTCTCAGTGGTAACCTTTGGGGCTGGGGTCTGGGGACATATGAATTGCAAATCATTACAAATAATGGAAAATACCTTTTTAAGGAGACTTCTTTCAGTGCCCCAGAGTTCCCCTGTTGCTTTTAGCCATGATGAAGTAGGAATGAGTTACCTGAAAGACAATATTGCTTTACAACCGCTGTTGCTTTGGTTAAAAATTTGGAAAAATCCTGAGGCTACCCTTTGTAGGACAATATTGACTGATTGTATGGGGATGGATAAGAGCCTAGATATACCTTGGCTAAGATACGTTAAATGAAGCTTACTAAAATGGGTGTCTCAGAATTTTACACATATCCTGACACCCTCAAAAATGTCTCACTTGCCTCTATTAAATCTCTTTTCTACCAAAGCCTTCAGCGGACAGATACTACTTATAACATCTCTAATCAACCAGAACCCTTCCCCCAGCGACAAAGAAAACCTGCACTCTATTTACAAATTGATCTAAATTTAAGGCAGAACTTTCTGCTGACTAGGTTGCGGTAAAAAACAATTCATTACTAGACGCTTTCCCCACTCGAGGAACATGGTTTGCCTCACTTCCATTATGCCCCTGTGGTAGTCAATCATGTCAAAGTACTATGCACCTTATTTTATTTTGTATTGTGCATACTCCCCAGAGGAAGCGTTTTATTTGCCCACTCTTACTTGCTACGGGGATCAGAAACCATGAACTGACAATGGATTACCTACTCTCATTAGAAACAACTGAAATTATATACTGTCTTTTAAACTATCTTTTTACCGCTTTTAAGATCCGTAGTAAATATTAATTACTGTCTACAAATGTATAAACTCTATGTATAAGGACCTGTTGGCTTTTAAAGTTTTAAATTGTAAACATGTATGTGTAATCTTTTATGGCTCTTTCAAGAGTCCGTAGTAAATATTAATTACTGTCTATAAATGTATAAACTCTGTGTATAAAGACTTGTTGGCTTTTAAAGTTTTAAACTGTAAACATGCATGTGCAATCTTTTATGGCTCTTCCAAGAGTCGAATGAAGTATTTTCTGATCTGATCTCTATAGGTTTTTCTGGGGCACCAGCGTATGCAAACATCTTCATGTCGAAATTCGAGCGGGACCACTTCTTCATGGATTCAGAATGGAACCCCAGCTTGATCTTTTACTGTCGCTTCATTGACGATATTGTTTTAATTTGGAATAACACTCAGGCAGAACTGGAGATTAAGATCAAAGAACTCAATCAGAAAAATGCTCGAATTCAGTTTACACATGCCATCAGCACCACAAGCTTACCTTTTTTGGATGTTCTTATCACCAAATCAAACACCAATTTGAAAACCACAGTCTTCAAGAAGAAAACGGGCAGGAACAATTTATTATTGTTCAACAGTTTTCATCCTCCCAACCTCATTCATAATTTACCATATTTGCAAATGTTGAGGATAAAAGAATAGCGTCCACACATGAAGCCTTTGTGGCAGCATTAGAGGACCAAAAACGCAACTTCAAGCAAAGGGGATATCCCCATCTCATATTAACCAAAGCTGAAGTAAGAACATCTTCTATTCAAAGACAAGATTTGCTAGCAACTACGGATAAAACACCTGAGAACCGAATGGTATTTGTATCTAAATAGTCCACCAAATCGGCAGCCATAAAAAGGATCATTGAGAAACTGTGGGAACTACTCCAGCATGAGTCAATTTTCAAGAATCTGTTTGCAGACCAGCCATTATTTGCATATACAAGAAGCCAAAATATTAAAGAAATGTTAATTCAACCCAAACCAACATGTAGCATCACTGAAACTGGCACACGGAAATGTTACAATTGCATACATTGCAATAATGTAATTCTCTGGAATACCATCACCCATCCACAGACGGGGAAACTGATTAAATTATGGCATTCAGGAGACTGCAATTCAACATTCCTGATATACTGAATAAAATGTCCATGGGGTCTGATGTATATAGGAAAAATAGAAAACAAAATCAAGATTAGAATAACAGAGCATAAAAGCATGATACCTAACAAGAACACTAAATCCAATCTAGTTGCACATTGGCTAGGACACAAACACAATATAGCCCAACTAAGATTTCTCATTTTGGAGATTTTACAGACCAGCTCAGATCAAGATAATTCCAAATTATTATCACAGAGGGAGATCTGGTGGATAAAGAAGTTCAACACAATGACTCCAAATGAGTTGAATGGCAAAATGGATATGATCTGTTTTTTGTAACCGTTGTCCAAGATCCTTAAATGTAACTGTTTTGTATTTTGGTAGTTCTTGGAGTTTACAATGCGACATGACAATGGCAGTATATTTGCATGTAGCAACTAGCGTAGGCATCTTTGTATCATACATTGTCAGCGGACATTTACATACAAACTCTCCTACCATGGGTCATAGTCGAGCACTCTGGTTAATTGGATTTGGCTGTTACTTTGTGTCTCTAGTCCTGTTCTATTCATCCCTTAGCATGGCGACTATGAGATACAATTTCACCTTTTTTATTTGTTCGTTATCAGCACTTTCTTGTATTTGTGCACTGTCGGTTTTTTCTAATAAATCTTTTGTTGCTCGCCACTTTCACTTTGCACTAACATGTTAAGAGCGTTTCCGTGGTTTTCAAATCTAGAGCCTTTCAGTTTGTTTTTATTAATTGAGTTTACAAAGTGTGACCGCTATTTGCCATTTGCCATTTGGCATCTGGATGATGATTAAAATTAGTGGTATTCGGGTCTGATTACAAGTTATTTCAGCCATTTAATATCATTTTTATAGTTGTTTGGGATTTCAATCGTTATCTGTGACACGTTTAAAGATGGCGACCTTTCACGGGGTCTCCTTTCAGGCACACGCAAAGGAAAGTAGTCGTTCTTTCCTCTTTAAAAATGGTGGTGAACTAATGGAGTGTTTCACTACACACATCGTTTTCGAGTGGTCTACGAGGAGCTTGAATTATAGGTAGGCAACAGCGTTTTGTTACATTTTTGGCGATAGAACTGTAAACCCATTGTCTCTTGGTGTACAACTATCTTCATTTTATGTCTTAGTAGCATTATTGGCCTGGACAGTGGTCTTCGGGCATCCGCTTTGGGACCCTCTGCGGTTTCCCCATGGAAAATAACACGAGGTACTACACACTTAAGGATGTGTTAATTTTGAGATTTATTAATCTATCGTACGTGGTTCATGAATTTGGAGCCTTTTATTGTTTGCTTTTCAGACTACGTTTGCGCTCATTCACCCAGTGAAGTTTTCAATTGATTGGTAGCAGGAACATTCAGTAAGTGTGGTTGTTATTTATATCACAGAATGTAGATTTGTGTTTTACATTCATTTGGATCTTGAGGTGGTTGGCGTAACAACATCTAGGCGCACATTTTTACACACTTATTAATTTGTGCACAGCTTTGAGATTTTGTGGTTACTTTGTCTGATTTTTGGTTGTTAGCACAGGTTACGGTTTATGTTTGGAAGCACAGTCACAAGCACTCTCCAGTGAACTTCTATCTCATAGTCTTCTTTTCACAGTATTAGATTATGTTTTTTATGGTTATAAAATTGGGTTGGTTTGACCCCCCCTGCATATTTAGGAGCTAACTTACAATATGATGTTCATTATTTTGTATTTATAGAGGCACCTGAAGAAGGGAATTTCAATACCGTAATGCATTGGGCATCTTGATCAGAATGCACAAGGAATTTCGTCACAGTGTATAAACAAGAAATTCTGTTTACATTGTTTTGAGAAAGAACTTGATGTTGCTTTAAACCAGAATGTATTTATATTAGTTTGTTTAATCAAGAAAAAGTAACACTTTGAGAGAAAGAATTTCTACTTCAATAGATAGTAGAATGATGACCTTGATTTTGATATTTTGAAACATTGCACAATATTTAATATGTCTGTAATTGTTTAATGTATTTGAATGCTGTGCGGTCAGGTATCAAGTGCAGTGACACTTGTCAAGTGTTTGGATTTTTAGTAGAGGAAGGCATCCTCTTTCCTGACCAGCACGCTAACAAGTGATAACTTTGGTAAAAAATGTAAATTGTTTTCAATTAACACGTAACAAATGGTGTGCGCAACATAATTTAGGATATCTGGATGTAGTGCCAGCATTCGCCTTCAGGCAAATCGTCCTCTGTGCGAAGTCTCAAATGGGATTGGACCTTCTGTATCGAACAGGTGTCCCATCGATCTGCACCCTGTTTGGTTCCAGCGGGGGAACACTGGGTCTGCCAGGGCCGGTGTGAAGTCGGGGTTCTCCACTATGGGCGTCAGCGGGGAGGGGAAGGAAGTAAGACCTGTACGGGTCGCCAGTCTTAGTAATCATGGAGAGATATAAGTTTTGGGGCCGGGCGCTTTTCGGAAGAAAGGAGATTCTCCACAATGTTTGTCCCACTAGAGCCTTGTTCATGAAAAAAAAAGCCAGTGCTTTTCAGACTCAGGACGGGACCATTCTGCAAAAACTCAATGATGGTTGATAATATCGGGTAAGGTCTGGAAGTCCTAGTGGAGGTCTATAGGTGAGTTCTCTGTGCAGACACGGTCTATTGTCTGCCGAAACAAAATGGTTGAGCTCGTCTTGAAGGGTGCCAAGTGATCCCGCAGGGGGTTCAGCTGGGAGGACCTGTAAAAAGATACAGAATCCGGGGTAATATGGCCATTTTTACTGCCGCTATCCTTCCGAGCCAGGATTGAGAATACAGGCGCCAGCGGTTGAGGTCAGACTTAACCTGATGGGTCAGAGTACAGTAGTTAAGGGCTACCGTTGCCGAGATCGTGGGGGCGATTTGGAGTCCTATGTAGAGGATAGACGTTGAGGCCCATTGGAGGGCATAGGCTTGACGAGCCTTGACATAGCCTTGTGTGTTGTGCTGTAGGGTCAGATTGAGGGCCTGTGATTTTTGAATGTTCATTTGAAATTCGTCCGCTAGGCAGAATGCCCTCAATTCATCAAGGAACATCAGTAATGATGTAACTGGTGTCTCTAAGGTTGCCAGTACATCTTCTGCATACAGGCTAATTGCGTGGCAGTCTCCACCTAACTTAATCCCCTGTATCAGAGAGTTGGTCCGCACTCTATATGCCATGAGCTCCATGTATAAGGCAAAGAGCAGTGGCAACAGGGAGCACCCTTGTCTAGTGCCCCTGCTTATTGTGAATGGGGTGGATGAGTGGCAGTTGACCCGGACTACTGCTGTGGGACGTTCGTAGGTGCTTAAGATCAACTCCCTTAAATGGTCCCCGAGGCCAAAGTGTTTTAAGGTGGCCTCGAGGTAGGGCCAGTGGACTCTGTCAAATGCCTTCTCGGCATCTACAGCCAACAGTGTCTGTTCCTGGTCATTTCTCGTGTTGTTGCTACATTGTCACTGTGGTACAAATCCAGTCTGGTCTGGGTCAATAAGGGCCAGGAGTATTGGAGTAAGACGAGCGGCTAGGATGCCTGTAAAGATTTTAAGGTCAACATTCAGGAGGGAAATCTGCCTGTATGCGGAGCATTGTATTTTATCTATTCCTGATTTAGGGATCACCACGATAGATGCCATCCACAGAGAAGGGGGAGGGCCGAAGCGGTCCCTAGCACATTGAACCATCTAGTGAGGAGGTGTGCCAAGATCTGGCAGGGGTCTTATAGAAGATGGCGGGCAAGCCATGTGGGCCGGGAGATTTGGACGGATTCTGGCGGACTATGGTAGAGCTGACCTCTTCTAAGCGAATGGGGCTATCTAGGTCAGCTGTTTGTTCTGGAGTTAGAGTAGAGGTGAGTACCTCCTGTAGATATGGTGATGTGACATCTGGTGAGAGGGACTGTGCTGTGCAAAAGTCTTGATATTAACATTTCTGCTATAAGTGGATCCTCCTTCCTTTCCCGGCCCGTTGAGTCTAGTACCGCTTGGACTCAGTGTTCCTTCTGCTCTATTTGGAGTCTGTTGGCGAGGAGGCACCCGCATCTGTAACAATCGCTGCCGGAGGCGGAGGGCCCCGTATTCGGCCCTGTCCACATCGATGCCAGCAAGTTTTGTCCTGGCAGCCTCTAGCTGTCTCCAGATTCTGGGGGCTCCGGTCCTTTTGTGAATGCGTTGAGTTCTACGACTTGATGGGAGAGACGCTCCCTTTTTTCTCAGCGGAGTTTATTTTTGGAAGCTGATATGGCGATCAACTCCCCCCTGACCACTGCATTTAAGGCATCCCAGAAGGTTGAGATTGCAATATCAGGGGTGTCATTGATGGCCAAGTAGTCAGTAATGACTCTAGAGATTTGGGTTACGTTTTCAGGGTGCTGCAGGAGACTCTCCCGTAGGCGACAAGTTCTAGAGAAGGGGCCCAATTGCAGGGCTGTGAGCGTGCCCACCATGGCTGCGTGGTCTGACACAGAGCGGGGTTTGAAACGGCGTTGGTTTTATGTGCAAAGGAGAAATGCATGTTATCTCGGGACTGTGTATGGAAGGTTCTCCAAATGTCAATGAGGCCTATGTCTTTTAACCACCTCGCCCCCAGTAGGTAGGGCTCCTGTCTGGCTGTGTCTCTATGCCGATCTATCTAATTCATTATTAAATATGATGTTTAGGTCTCCCTGCACTAGGACCGGGCAGTTCTGAGTTCCCAGATCCTCTGTCACCGCTTTCTGAAGGAATGGTTCTTGCCCCTCATGAGGAGCGTAAAGAGTGGCCACTGTGATTAAGCTTGAACCTACTTGTAGTGAATAAGCTAGCAACCTACCCATTATTTCAGCTTCTCTGTGTCCCACCTTTCCCTGAAAATGGCAAGAGACCAGCATGGCCACTCCTGCTGTTTTATTCGGGAGGGAAGAAAAATACTTATGGGGGAAGGCTTTAGAGCGGATGCTTTGCTCGTTTCCAGGGAGGAGGTGCGTTTCTTGTAGTAAACAGATGTGTGCACCGGAATGCTCAGCTAGGAGAGGATAGAACGTCTTTTCAGAGAGTGATTGAGACCCTTAACATTAAGGGTGAGCACCACTATCTGGTTCAGCATTGGGCAGTGTTATATGAACCTCTGAAAGGGTTACTCCGGGGTCTAGATACGGTGAGTAGGCAGGAAAGAGTAGAGAATCCTTGCTTAAGGGCGACAGCATCATGAGGTCATTTAAGTATTTAAGTAATCCCCGGGTCCAACAAAAGAAAACAGTGTGTTGCCCAACCAATTGGCATAACAGAACAATAACTCCAAATAAATGTGACTTACGTCAATGTCCATGTCCCAGAGTACCATGGGGTGATCAATCAGTGGGGTGTTCGTGGTTGTGGTCTTCCTTCCTCCCTGCCCGAGCCCGCCCGAGCCCACCCTAGCCCGTAGCAGAAGGGTGCATGAGAAGAGGGAGGTGAGGTGAAGAGAAGAGAGGGGAGGGGAAAGAAAGGAAGAGCGGGGTGGAACCACTGAGAGGGAGCTAGTTCATGTAGACTCAAGGCGTTACTGATCTGGAGGAGTCTCCTGTTAGAGAGTCTATGATGGCCTGCTTCTCCTTGGCCATGGTTTCTGGGTATGGACAGAGTTTGATCGGAGTTGATCTGGTGCCCTTCTGTCCTCGGGCTCTTTGTCTGTCTCGATCATGTTCGTCACCTTGTATGGACCCGGCTGAATTTCCTTTCAGGTCCAGGATGCAGCGTGCCTCCTCCAGCGACCGGGTTTGATGTAGCTCCCCTTCATGACGGAACACCAGGCGAAACGGGTGGCCCCATGAGTACTGTACCCCTGCAGCTCGGAGATGAGTGGTGATTGGGCGAAAGGCTTTGTACATTTGGAGTGTTATAACTGGGAGGTCCTGATAGAGGACCGGGTGGTGTCCTTGGTATTGTATTGGATGTCTGTCTCTCGCCCTCTGTAAAATGAGCTCCTTCAGTGTAAAGTCATGGTCATACGTTAAGATGTCAGGCGGAGGGGCTGTGGGTGAGCACTTGGGGCCAGCTCTATGCATTCGGTCTAATTTGATGTCCAATTCTGGGGTGGCCTCTAATATCGATCTTAAGAGTTCCATCACAAAGGAGGAGATATCTGATCCTGCTGCCCCAGATGGGACGTCCTGTATAAAGATGTTATTGCGGCATGATCTGTTCTCCAAATCTTTGGTATGGGCTTGAAGGTTCAGGTGTTGATCTCTGAGGCGAAGGATTTCTTGCTGGAGTTGTTCTATTTCCTCCTCTCTGCTTGCCTCATGGTCCTCAAGGGTAGATAATCTGTCCCCCCACCCATTGATGTCTCGTTGGAGGTCTTTCAGTTCAGTTACGAGCTCTTTCTTAAAGAATTCTAGATCCTCACGCAGGGAGGCAAATAGTGACTCTAGGTATGAGCAATTGATTGGTTCATCTAGGGCTCCGGCCACAGGGTTCCCCCCAGGGGCTCCGCAGGTGCTGCATCTCCCGCCGGGCCTCCCGGGGTTGTTATGAGCATATCCTTGAGGTTTCAGTCTTTCTTGCCCCTTCAAGCTGCCATGTTTGAGGATGGGCAGAGGTCCCGGGATTAGCCAGGCCGGGGGACGTTGGGGTGTGGCGTGACTCTCTTCTGGAAGACCCGGTGGGCCCCAAGGTATACGAATTTGGCTGCCTGCGGGTGGGTCTAAGCTTTGGGATCCCAGCGTTGGGGCAAGGCTGCACACTCGGGCAGCTCTCTCTTAGATTGGGGGTTCTTGCTAGCCTATGAAGGACTCCGGTGTGTTCCAGGATGGGGGAGGCCCTCACCTTCTCACTTGCTACTTTTGGCTTTAACTGGGTTGGGGGCCGTGACCCCAATCTGAGTCCTGAATTGGGCCACGGTCTCGGGTCCGCTGCTGCTTGGCATGTGGGGAGAGTGCACAAGCAGCCGCTGGTCCCTTGGGCACCAGGGATCTGGGAGGGAAAGATAGCTTTGCTCCCCTTCCCCTGGGGCCTTATGTGCTTGTCCCTTGTGTCAGATCCTGCAGCGGGGCTCCTCTCCTCTTTACTGTTGGATGGGGCCTCTTGTCCACCAGGGGTCAGGTCGCAGGGACACACTTTTAAATATTAAATGTAAAAATATGCTTTCTAGCACTTAAAAGCATAAAGCGCCAATTGAGTACATCTGGGTGATTCAGGCCAACCACAATGGAGCACAGGTCGGATGCGATGGGGGATTAGGTGCAGTTCAAAATGTTATCTTAGTCACTTTTTTTCACTTTGTTTTCTCACTATGTTGAGCAAGTCTCCTCGGCAGGCCAGGTTCCGGTATGATGATGTCGGCTTGCTTCAGCGCACGACCTTGGGGATTCCTGGAGGTATTGGTTCTCGTTGTCGATGATGAAACGATCCGGAGCTCTCAGTGGGGCAAACCTGAAGTTCAGGCAGAGTCGGTGTTCGACGTTGCTGGCTTGACTTTCGAAGACGGGTCTGTCTCCTGATGGAGCTTTTTCACAAAGATTCTCCAAATGATTCCAGACTTCTGGATCTTCTTCTAAAACGTCTTTTTGGGGTATTGAACGGCAGCACCAGCCAAGGTTCCTGAAGCTCTGAGTTGCTCCTTGGAGAGTTAGGACTACAATTCACACAATGCACCTGGTCAAATCCCCAAAAGTCCACTGTGACAACTGTGGACTGTGATGACAACTTCCTTAGAAGTGTGGCACACTTTGGTCCCAGAAAGCAATTCTTATAAAAATCCAAAATAGTCTGGCTAACCCAATCCACAGGAGTGATTAACTTTTTTCTACACAGCCCCTCTCCTAATTAAATTAAATATCTGGCTGGGGGTTCAGAAAGTGGGTTGGGCCTGGTTCCTGTCCTTACTGTCTTGCTACCTTTGAAGACCAGTTTGGCTACCCAGCCCCCTTCCTGTCCTGGCCTCTGCGGGCAGCATATCTCCTCCCACCAAATGTCTCCTTTGTTTCAGTCCAGGCTACGTCACACATCATCAGAACAGCTTAGCTCAGCCTGTCAAAGGCTGGCAAATCAGAATATAATGCTGCAGGACCGGATTTTGTAACTTCAGAAAAACAAGCTCTATAACTTCTTTACTGCAATAGTTATAATAACTATCCTTGGAAATTTGTTGGATTTACTGTAGCTATTATTTTAACACTTTGAATTAGTATTTTAGCTAACTCCTGTCCAAAGTTAGACTTTGTTAAAGTTTAATAAAGCCTTCCCATGTTAGCCTATGCAGCTAATGGGGGAAACACAGTTGGCAGTTTTTCCACCACCAGAGCATATAAAACACATTTTATAATGCCTCTGCTTATTTTAACAATGCATCCTAATCTTTGGCGCACCCAGGGCCGGTCTTAGGGGTGACGTATATGTAAAAATAAGGCAATCTAAGATTTTGAAGTACTTTTAATTCCAAAGTCCAATTCGAACATAGTTTTTTTATAAAAGCAGCCTGCAAAGCAGGGCTGCCTTTGAAATGATACCAGGCACCACAGCAGTACACACTGAAGTGCCTTAAATCTATGGGGCCTCTAAACCTACATGCCTTACAATATACTAGGGGCTTACAGGTAGGTTGTGAGTACCAATTGTAATGACACCTAATTAACACATACCTTTTACACAGAGCACTGGCCCTGGGTCTGGTTAGCAGAGCCCAGGGCACAGAGTCAGAAAAACCAGCATCTAGCAGTTGAAATGGGAGCACAATTTGGGTGTACACTGCAAAAATCTATTTTCTCAGAGTAGGGTGTATTTCAACTCATTATATTTACATTTACATATTACACTGCTTTACTTCTTGCATGTTTTAAAGTTAAGAAATTAGGTTAATCCTACTTTGTCCTTAATTCCCACCTAATACATAACTACTATTCTTACTTCTATTCCACATACATTGAGAGAGTGGATATATAAGCAGAAGGGGAGATTTAGTATTCTAACCCAAAATCTTCCAAACATTGGGAGAATGCATATATTTGGGAATCATAATTTACTATCCTAGGGGCTTTATTAAGTGTTTGGTGGTCCGTGGACCACCGTACCAGTGGTGGCGGTCCTACCACCGATGAGCTCAGCAGTCCAACCACCGTATTACAAGTTGGGCAGATGATTGGCTTTGTTAAGACCACGCTGAACTGCTGACACCGCCAGCCAACTCCGACCGCGGTGGCCCCGGAATGGGCTTATGAGGCTGTGTGAGGCTCAGACCACCAGTGAACCCACCCACCCAATTAAGAGTTGCTTAACAGCTTGCGTGAATGTGGGGGTCCAACCACCACACCTGAGACAGAAGAAAGGGAGGTATATGAGGCTGAAACTCACCTCTACTAGCTTCCACTCACCTTCTACTTTCATGGAGCCCATCGGGCACATCCTGCCACTGCTCGACAATGTTCAAAGCCAACTCCGTTGTGGACGAAATCGGCAATAATCCATACAACTATCTGTTGCCATGGACTGCTCTGCAAAACGTTGCCCCGCCATGGCCCTGGCAAGGGAGTTGGGGTCCCTTAGTAATTTGCACTTATACAGGGGCCCTGTCTGGGATTGTTTCATAACAATCATCAAAAGTACATCTGTAGGATGCCCTGCTAGTCCAAAACCTTGGTACTGCACAACACACTGTACACAAATGGACATGTGTTTGCAAATGAAATACAGTAATAGTGATGTGTGCATTATTTTGTGTCCACAACAGCACATCCTCATCATTATCACACCTATTCATGTCTGTCACACATTTTTTGCCCTTTCTCCCTTGTCTCCCATGTCACTACTGATCGCCACTTGTCATGCAGGTTACCATTTCTCCAGTGTTGCTAAAGTGAGATTGAAGTGACTCCAACTACAATGAGGCCTTGTCACTCCAACTCTAACCAAGATGCGACACTCATTTCGCCCTGTCTCACCTGTCTGCCATGTCATTAAATGGTCTTCACTTGTCACGCACTTTACCATTTCTCAAGTGTTGCTAAAATGAGATTGAAGTGACTACAACTACCATGAGCCCTTTTCACTCCAACTCTAACGAAGATGATACACTCCTTTTGCCCCTTCTAACTTGTCTGCCATGTCACTACGGATCTTCACTTGTCATGCAGCTTACCATTTCTCAAGTGTTGCTATAGTGAGATTGAACTAACTACAACTACCATGAGACCTTTTAAGTCCAACTCTAACCAAGATGCTATAGTGAATGAGACACACTCACATTTCACACATCCCAGATCCTGTTTTAATGTCAAAGAAACATATGTATGGATATGCCATTAAAGTGAAACATACCTTTTCTGCTACAACTCTGTATTAGACTCTCACACATCACCCACATTAAAAGGCGATGTCAGTCAATGGGATTAAATAGATTCAGTGTGAGAAACATTTTAATGGCACAATGTAAACACTCTCTGCAGGATAGCGATGCGTCTATCAGGGGGGACCCTGATAGGCTGGGGCCCTGGGGCACAATACATTTTGCACATGCCTGACAAACTCCATGTGCACTGGACCTGGGAACTGAAGTATATCAGAAACAATCAATAGCATAACCAAGTGCCATGCATGTGTAGGCGTTGGGTAAGTGCAACTTATGAAAGCAAACACCTCACTAACAGCATATGGCACACATGTAGATGAAGTAACTGAAAGGTACACACTGCAAAATAGACAGATGTCCATGTGTTGATATCAAATATCTAACTTTAATACACCTAACACATATCCAATCTACATCATAGGGATAAGTGCAAGCTAAATTACATTGACAGTGGCTAGGCCAAGCTGAAATACTTACCATATAACATGTTACCCAATGCCATATCTGCCCCATTTGGATGTTATCCTACATAGACACCCATCCAACAATTTCCCTTGTCCTGTGTAAGTCCAGCACTGGCTCCAAGGTCACATCATTCTACCTACTTCAACTGGCTCAGTAATCAGGGATGAAACAAACACAACTGTCCTCACACATCGCTAACTACACACTAATATCAAATAGTCAGAAATGTAATGGCAGGATCAATGTCTTCAAAAGTAGGAAAATATTTTAATAACAGTATGTCACAACAAGAGTATAAACAAAGGCCAATGGCCAGTCCATGTCATCAATCTATGGCACAGCACAAGGCTGTGCCACCAAACTTGCCCTTACTGACACTGCCAGGGAACCTCCTCACAAAGGGGCATCCATTGGGCATAGCAGGCACCAAGAAGATGGTACTTAGAAAGGAGGGGCAGAGGTTTAGGGAGGGGTGGGTTTTTCCTTGGGAGAAACTTCTTCGGTTTGGGGGGTTTTGGGCTGAGTTTAGTTTTAGGAGTTGTTTTTTCTTTTTTTTCTTTTTGGGATGGGTTCAGGGGGGTGGGGAGGCTGTTTTTCAGGGGTGGAGTGGGAAGTGGGAGGGATGGGTTTGAGTGAGGCTTCTAGGACTTAGATAGAGGGGCAGGTCTCAGAGGGGTAAGGGCATGGGCAAACGGGGAAAACCGGTAGGGTGCTCAGGATGGAGTTCAGATTGGGAGGAAGAGGGAGTGGAAGTGTGAGCTAGGTCTGCTGTCTGCACTATGTGTTTTGTTAGTGTCTGTTGTGTGGGTGACTGTGAGCATTTGTGTTTTTTTATGGGAGTGGTGTGAAAGTGCTGGGTGTTGTAGAGGGGTCAGTGTGTGTTGCTGTGATGTCTGCAGGTATGGTTGTCTCTATGAAGGGGTCAGTGTGTGTTGCTGTGATGTCTGCGGGTATAGTTGTGTCTATGAAGGGGTCAGTGTGTGTTGGTGTGGTGTCTGCTGGTATGGTTGCATCTGTGGGGGTCAGTGTGTGTTGCTGTTATGTCTGCAGTTTTGGTTTATGGAGGGGTCTGTGTGTGGTCCTGTGATGTCTGCAGTGTGGTTGTGTCTATGGAGGGGTCCATTTGTGTTGCTGTGATGTCTGCGGGTATGGTTGTGTCTGTGGAGTGGTCAGTGTGTGTTGCTGTGATATCTGTGGGTATGGGTGTGTCTGTGGAGGGCTTTGTATGTGTTGCTGTGTTGCCTGGGGGTAGGCTAGGGGTGGTGGGGGTGGTGAGGGAGGTGTCTGCTGTGTGCATGTATGTTTGAGTTTCTGGGATGTGGTATGTTTCTGCGTGATGCTTGTGTCTGATGAAGTGTGTGCATGCGTAGGTGTGTTTGTGCTTGGGATAGGATAGGGAACAGAGAATGTGGATGGGGAAGGGGCAGGAGCGGGGTGGAAGGTTGAGATGGGTGTAGGGCTACCATGAGGGAGGAGGCCAGAGCCTGAAAAGATCTCTATAGACCAGACATGGCAGTGTGAATACCTTCCAGGTAGGCAGCCCTCTGGGTCAGCTGGCTGCTTTGCCCCTGCATGGCATTCAGGACCTGCAGCCTGACCCACAGATATGCTCCTCAGGACTTCAATAGCCTCCTCGCTCAGGGCAGCAACACTAACAGGGGCCGGGCTGAGGTGCCTGGAGCAAAGGAGACTGCTCTCTTCTTAGGGGAGTGGGAACAGCTGACTTGTGGGGGGACAACAAGGAGTGTGGCAAAGGAACTGGGGTGGTGGACAAGGATGAAGGTGAAACTGATCCTGTTGAGTCCGCTACTACATGGGAGTGTCCACCGAAGGATGACTCAGATGATGATGAGTTTGAGGTGATGTCTTCTGGGGCACTCTTTGCACCCTCCTGGTCACTGGGTCCCTTTGTGTCTGATGTCTCATGTCTGGTACCGCTGTGACTAGCTCTAACCCGACCGACGTTGGCCCCTTCTCCTCCGCTTGCCCTGAATGTATCTGAAGGGATATGGAACATGGGTTTATTGCAACTGCGTTTCCACACCTGACCATAACAAATCACCAGAAAACATTGAAGAAGTCCACATATCATACCACCTTCATGTTATACTCTAAAGCCTTCAAATTTATCATGAACACATGCATGCATGATACATAACCTGCAAACAGTTGGGTCCACTCATGTCATAACCCCAGACAGGCCTAAATGCATTGATTTTATTGTCTACACTCCATCCTTATCTCCATACTAGGATAGTTGATCACCTTGCATACTTTGGCACTTGTGGTATACCATTGTAAAGAGATGTAACCAAATAGGATGGATCCAAGCGTGAAATTTAGACAATGCTCACACAAGGCCCAAATTAAAATCTAACAATTACTCATAACACATCACGATGTCATGAAGGTCAAGTTGAACACCAATGTACTATCTATTACTGTTGTGGCAGACACCATGTCACATGCAAATGCTCATTGCACACTGATGACACATTGCACTCTAAGTTGGATCATATGTCCACTACATGAAAAGTCAAAAGAAGGCTGGACACATGTAGCTATGTATCACATTTAAAAGATAACAATCCCTGAAAACATTGAGGTCCAAACACTTGGGAGATGGATACTCTGAATTCACACAGTACAACACCAAACATAGCCATATGAACATCCCCAGTCCTGCTTGGTACAGGTGAACAAGCCAGTCATAGATTGTATATCCACAAGAGAATACACCTTTGAAGATTCTGGGTGTCCCTGAATATCTATGACATGAATATATGTGATCGCTAGAGTCCCATTGGGCAGGCACATCACACCACTCTTTTGTATTGCACACTCAGATTGGCTTGTATGGATCAGAGTAGTCACTGACATAGGATCCCCACAGTTCTAATTCTCACTTCCTCATGCATGTCAGCAGTCAGTGAATGAGTATATTGAAACACTATTGAAGATGAAACATCAACTGCCAAATGCACACTGTCCAACATGTAGACAATAATGCTGATGGCACCAGTGATGTTTGCACTGTCATTTCACTGTATGACTAGTACCTACCAATGGAACTGTTGTACAGTCACTGCATTACTGGGGACTCTATGTCATGCCACATGCAAAAGGGCTGCCATCAAATTCGAAACAGTAGTGAGGGTTAATCACTCCTCACACAAGCAAGACCAGTTGCCTGTGTGGTACAATTGTCACCCAGATTTACTGAGAGCATTAGATGATTACCCACTTCACTCAACCACGTGTCTTTTCAAAAGGAGCGAATTGGATGTGACCAGGACTCTGCTGTCTTTCAGGTCAGAAAGCCAATAGGCACAGCATAGCAGCATAGCAGCATGCACCTACTACCACACTACATTAACAACCACTCATCTCTTGTGTGGCACATGGGCCACCACCAATATGGTTGGTGAAATGCCTGTCTGTAACACTCAAGGTTAGCAATATGACATGTATGACTCTGGCCAGGACTCACCTCCTTGTCGCTTCTGTTGGGCCCTCAACTGCCCATCAAGGTCCGGGTAGGCCACCGCCAGTATGCTGGCCATCAGGAGAGTCAGGGTCCAGCACGTGACCCTTACATGTTGGGAGGACTTCCTAAGCTAGACCTCCACGATCTTCCGGGTCCAGCACTGCAAGTCCTCCCACCTCTTACTGCAGTGGGCACTACACCTGTTTTAGACCTCCAGGGTCCACACCTTCCAGGCATTGGCTCTCCAAATGGCCTACTTCTGATGGGCATTGACCTGTATAGATCCAATAGATGTAGAAACAGCTTGTAACTGGAAGTTTGAGGACAACTGTCCGCTTGATACACATTAAGCTGACATCTAGCACAAGCCTTCATCAAGAGTCAACATATCACATGTGTCCATGTCACATGCTACGCACAACTAAAGCATGGATACACACGTTTGTGTTCCTCTGATGACTAACCTCAACCCTGGTCATGACCTACATTGACTGAGCCAGCCCACTAACATAATGTACGCCAGGTCCATCCTGCATGGAATGTGATGTGAGGTACCATGACACACAACACACCATTTGGACCTTCTGAAGGGTAAACTAACTGTGCATTACTATCCAGACACCTTTCCTGCAAGGTCCATTGCATTGATGCATATGGTATAGGTCAGGGGGTCACCTCAGTCACCATGCCTCATATTATCCATGTAACAGCTATCAGGGCTACTAGTGTGACATATAACTCTTCTTGTGAACATCCATGGATCAGCATGTCTACAGGGACATTACTCTGTGCATCGGTTCTCCTGCCACAGTAACTCTGGCCCAGGCTGTGCCATGACCCAGACTGCCCACATATCAATGTCAGGAATTGCTCTCTCCAGGCTGAGGCTACTTATCAATATGCAACAGCCTAGAGCAACTCTTAAATAGGTTCTATCAGTTTATACAATCTGAAAATAGAAATGAATGAAGAATACCAACACATTAACAAGGTGTATGTGAGGAAAGAAATAAAGATATCTTAAACTGTAATTTTTTTTATTTATATATAAATTTGTCAATCTATTTCAAAGTGTTAAAAGCAATTACATACTATAATCACAATACCATTAGGCATGTCATCAGCAACCTTTCATTCATACTCCATTCGCATCTGCAGTCAAACAGAAAAAAACAACACATACACATTGAGAGCTAACTAATTCAGATCTGATCAAAGACAATTTATGTAAGACAAATAATAATTGAGATGTGCATTAGTCTCTATTGATTCAGTATTATTGGCAACAGCAAATTCTTGCAGTGGCTAGTTGACGAGTGTCTTCCAAATTCACCTACACGCGTTTTGGCACAAGAGTGCATTCTTCAGGAAAGCCACTAATTATCACTATGTCAAATACTATGCATGGTGTAAGTAATTCAATAACCTCTGAGGCTGCTATATTCTTAGGCTTGGTAAACAACCTTAATGAGTGGTACACAAATATCCATGTATGGTGTGCTATAATGAAGGAATCACAGTAGGTGGTGATGGTAGTAAAAGTAGCGAGAGCAAAGGTCTATCCGGTCCAGGGTAGCAGGTGATGGGATGGAATATCCACAGCGCTGCATGTATGAAAAGGTGGGATGCCAGTTGAAGGACGCCAATGATGGCTCATGGAGGGTTGAAGACCTCTGGGTGAAATACACGAGTGCTGACATACAGTAACAAGCACAGTCATATGTTGCACTCCTGACTTGTGAAGTGGAGTAGCTGCCGATACTACTTCCTGTCACGCCTCTGTAGCTAAGGTCCCAACATCAAGACCCTGCTAGAGATTGATTCTCTGTGTCAGCACGCCATCTGGGATGCTCCACTTTGCATGTCAGGGGTGCAACATACGGCTGATGGACAAATTTATAGATAAATAAAAAACATTACAGTTTAAGATATCTTTATTTCTTTCCTCAGATACACCTTGTTAATGTGTTGTTATTATTCATTCATTTCTATTTTCAGATTGTATAAATTGCTAGAAACCATTTAAGAGTTGCCCTAGCCTTCTGCATATTGATATATTTCCCTGCTCTAGCTACTTAAATTATTTTGCAGGGGGTCCGTCTACTTTACATGAGGCTACGTATACCATATTAGCCTCACATTTCCACATACATACAGAAAGGTCAAACTTCTGACCATTTCATATGTAAACACATGGTTATTTGGCACTCTGAAGGGGTCTGTGAGGTATAGCTATTTCCCACACAACTGTTTGACAAAGTCTGATGTGGGCTGAGTGATCAGTGGGACGGTACACTTGGCTACCATCATCCTCAAATGCTTCTAACAGTATACAGGCATGGCTCATGTTGCGAACCCTATACATAACAATGCACATATACCATCATGTGATTTGAGAACTCATTGTAGCTACTCTGAACTTAAGCCCTGCATAAAGATATGCATGAAAAACAAGTAGAAATCACCCTTATCGCACATTTCAATGGTGGCCTTCTCTCCACAAAGTCCAGGGCCCATAATCCATGACATGTGTTCTCTATGTAGGGGCTACACAATGTATGCAAGCAACACAATGCTTACACTCTAACACTCAGAGTCAAATTGTAGCCTTTGGTAATAGAAAGTAAACAGTGCAATGAAGTTAAATATGAATTAAAAAAACATACTTTTACTTTGGTGAGCCATGGAGCTGAAAATACAGGGGAAGGACATTGTCTACCAGGGCTTCCAGCTCCTCTGGAGTGAAGTGACGGGCCCTATCCTCTGTAGCAGCAGCAGTGTCAGGAGGCAAGTGATATTTTTTCCAAACCACCGTGTACATGTACGCCACGTACATGTTCATCAGCGTTGGCACACACAGCCATTGGGTCGCAACCGTCACTATCCCCAATGTCAGCCTATGACTGTGACTGCAGTGCATGTGACCGCGTGGCCGACTATCGCCGGCGGCATACATTCAACATGTCCTATTAGCGAGGTAAGGCAACTGCCATGTTAGATGTTGGGAAAACTGCACATAGGCAAAATGTGCACGGCGCACTGTACACTGTGGTTGGCAATATTTTTACATGGCATGTTATGCTACCCTCATTCTAAAGCAATTTCAATTCTCTGAATTGATAATGTGCACAGTTCTGGTACAGACCTGTGAAGGCCACAAGGGGGATGACAGGTGGATGTTCAAGCTTTGACAATGATGTAAAATGTGTACTGCTTCATGAAGCATTGATGTTCAGACACATGAATTGTCTGTTATTCTCCACATATGTTACTCTGTGCACTGTGACCAAAATACATTTTTGTGCTACTCCTCACATCGGTACCCTGGGAGAGGGAGGAGACCCCAGCCTCCAGTGTACCGCCCATTTCCAGACCTAAACACAATGAAAGAGCGACATATCATCCAGAAGCTCCATTTGAATAGGCAAACAATCCTGGATTTATGTCATCAGTTGGAGCCTGACCTCCTACCTCAAATCAATAATTCTACATTAATACCACCACTAGTTAAACTCATGTCTGTTATGCGTTTTTTTGTCATAGGCTCATTTCAATTCACTGTTGCTATTTCTAGTGGAATGTCACAACCTATGTTCCGTCGGGTACTCACAGATGTGCTAGCAGCACTTTTGAGACATGTGGGCAGCTACATCCAATTCCCCAGACGTGAGGATTTAGTCACTGTGAAGGAAGATTTCTATGGATTTGTTCAAATGCCACATGTAACTGGATCTATTGATGCCACCCAGGTTGCCTTAGTACCACCACATGACTGGGAGCAAGTCTACAGAAACAGAAAGCACTTCCATTCTATTAACGTGCAAGATGTCTGCTTACTGGATTTATACATCTTAAATGTCTTTGGCTGGGTCCCAGGTACTGCACATGCTCCTATGTACTGTGGAACAGCACCATATCCCAGCTGACGTCACATCTACTACCAGAGATGGCCTGGCTTTTTGGTGAGTGTGATCTGTCCTATCTTTGGGTAGTAAATGTCAGGTAGTATGATCTGAAAGTGTGTAACTAAATGTTGCCCTTCTGTCTATCTTTCATCTAGGAGACTCAGTGTATCCCAACCAGCCATAGTTGTTGGCACCGCTTTGAAATCCTACAACACCAGGAGAAGTCCACTTCAATGAGACACATGAAGAACACAGTGGGCAGTGGAACAGGCTTTTGGGCTCCTGGGAGCCAGATTCAGATGTCTGGACAGGACTTGGGAAGCCCTCCTCTACTCACCCTAGAAGGTGTGCAAGATTGCCATGACCTGCTGCTTACTCCACAACATTGCCCTGTGACGGAACATCCCTTAAATTGCAGAGGATGCACGCCATGAAGACCCAATGGGTGGGGTCCCTGAAATGCCAAATGAAGATGATGATAGTGGAGAAGAGGAAGGATCTGACTTGCATCAAGATCTCATCCAAAATTACTTCTCCTGTGTGTAAGTGTGAAGTGAGATGTGATGACTGACTATTCTTGCAACTCTTGTAGTGATGTGGTGAGGAGGATGTTAATGCTACATACTAGGAATATATGGATCTGGTAATATCTGGGAAAAGGTGTTTATATTGTAAGTGTAGCTTTGTTCAGCTGTAAATGTGGTTTTGGACTGTGTTCTCTAGAAGTTGATAATGTGATGTGTATCATATGTATGTTTTCTTGGCTAATCTCTCTGTGTTAGTCTGCTTTAGCTAACATCACCATGTCATCTTCATTTGGACATTTCAGAGTTGTGACATTAGCAGGATATGATGCTGTTCAGAGATATGAAGAAGACATGGATTGGTCCTGGGAATGTCTGTCACAGAGTTCGGGTATACAAAAACGGTACCAAGACAGCTTGAATAGCAATTGAATTGGCTTCCATTGGACTTGTTCCTTGTGGAGCGTTGATCCTGATGCAATATGAGTGCCATCATGTGATCCAACACAATGTTGTGCTGTGCCCAATTTATGCTATCCTGCCTTCACATTGACTAATTCCTCTTTGTCTACGAACTGGATGCAGCTGTGGATGTGTCTTCTCAATTTAGGCTAAAGTGGTTGTAGCACATCACAGACATTTGTTTGTGACATTCTATTAGATGCAAGCAACACTGGATTGAAATGACCCTGTGTATGTTTATTTCTTTATCTGATGTTGGGTTCCTTTTGTGAGGTAGGCAATATGGCTCCAGCTGATTATATAGGCCTAATTTATTGTTGCCTATTTTGTGGGATATTGTCAGATGTTTTCCCTTCCTTCCATGTTGTGAAAGTCTGCAAGTAAGTATGTGATCAATGACCCAGAATAACTCAGTCATGTCTTATTTGCTATGTGTCTGACATCATGTCAGCCTATGATTTGAACAATGGAATAAAGATGTTCTCAGCCCAGACACTTATATGTATGTGTTGCTGTGACATGGTAGTGATCGTGAGTTGAACATTGTTCACATACAACATATCCATGCTTTCAGATGTCCCTAGTTTTGACATTGCAAAGTTCACATCGTAGTACATTCACATTGTTACATGTGAGAATTACAACACAAGACAATGCCTTGGATTATGTGTGTTTTTAATGAAGTGAACAACGATAAGATCAAGAAATTAACTTAAAATTGAACAGTGCAAACAAAATGTGAAGTCTTCTGTCATGGTGGATAAAACCATTAAAGTAGAGTCCAAATGGTCAGGTGTCCAAAGACCAACATACTCCTCCTATCAAATATGTAAAAGTGGGCAGGAAACGTCAAGCAAAGTGAATGTGTAGCACACACAGGAGGACATTAGGGGCAAGGTTTCTTGCTGGCACTGGTGGTTGTCTTGCAATTTTGAGCTCCTGGATTTTTGGGTGACCGTCACCTCTTTTTGCCAGAGGGGGGATCTGGAGCTGCAGAGACAGGGGCATGTGTAGGCGTCGGATCCTCTGACAGGGCCTCCCTTCCTGTGGCTGCAGCATATGTTGATGGTGTGGATGTACTTGGACCACAGTAACGGGTAGATGGAGGTGGAAAAGCCCTGCATAGGGTGGTGTTAATGTCCCGCAGCACCCCAACCAGGGAGGCTACCTCGGTGCGGATGCCAGCCACCTTAGTGCGGATGTTGCCCACCTTGGTGTGGATGCCGGCCACCTCGGTGTGGATGGGAGCAACCTCTTGGTATGTGCCCCTCTGCAGCTCCTTCATTTCCTGAATTTCGGTCAATACCTGGCCCATGACACTTTGGGAGTCCTGGTAGACTCCCAGGGCTTGGGTGATGGTAGCATGGGTGTCCGTGGCCTCACGGGGCTCACTCTGTGGGCCCACAGTTTCCCGCCCACTATGCCTACCCCCACGGCCCTGTGCCTTTTGTTTAGACTAGACCCTCCCTCTGGGTCCTGGGTCCTCCGTGACTGGGGTGGTGTTAGCCATCTCAGAATCTAGGATTGGGGGGTACAGGATGGGACTGACAATGTTAGGTGAACAGGTTGGGGGGCAGTGGTTGTCTGAGATTTTTCAGCTGTGGTGGGAGGTATTGTTGTGGGCACAGTAAGCCCTACTGTTGGTGCCTGCCCAGGCTGACCAGATGGGCCAGGCCTGTCATCCACGTCCACCTCTTCAGAAGCATTGTCATCACTGAGGGCTTCATCCTGGGGTGGAACGGAAATCTGTTCGGTTTCAAACCTCTGTGCAGGTGCAGTGGTGGATTGATCTGTTGAGAACTAGAGAACATTGTTAATGGTGGAAGTGAGGTATCTACATCCACATTGTTTGTGTCAAAATAAATGGGGGCCTAGAATGGAATAAAATAGATAGAGATTAGTGTTGTCATCTATTTGCGTGGAGTTGAAGTTCATGGTGGTGTATATATATTTTTATTTGGCATATCTAGCCATAAACAAAAAATAGCACATTACAAACAATTAAAATATGAGTTGTCCCAACAGTTTGACCATAAAAACAATATAATACACAGTAAAAACCTACTAAAATATACAATTGGACACCCACCTATATAAAACTCTTAATTCAACACCAAAGCATACATTAGCTATACATTTATACAGAATCAAGGATAATCCACAAATCATGGGTACGATCGAATTTCTATCACGTAATCATTTCAAACTATAATACCATCTCCTTCAATGACTCATGTATTGCAATTAAAAATCTTCCTATTGCACATGCCACCTTTAAAAATCTCATATTGATCAATAAGCTAAGTGCTTGGTCCCTACTAAAGGTTTTATAGACAATAAAAATAGGTTTTAATTTTTTTTCCGTTCTTCTAAAAACCACAAACAATCCAACAAAATATGTTGACTACTACATTTTACTTGTAGGCCACAGGAGCACAGACCTTGGTCATTCGACATGAAGGATTTTATCTTCCAATTGGTGTTACATGGGTTCAGGCCAACCCTAAATTTCAATATTACATTTCTGAGCTTTGGATTAGGCATAGCTTCTATATAGGGGAAGATATGATCATTGGCCCACCCATTTATCAGAAACAGGGCAGACGATTTGCTCTCCAAATAACATAAATATTCTTCTCGGGCCTTCATATTAATAATGGCCCGTAACTCCCGCTTAGGGATCTGCTGCCCTGATTTCCATTGGTCTCGCTCTAGAGTAAGTTTAGCACATAACTCGTCTAGTTTATTCCTTGCATGGACCGCCCAGTTAAAATCACTGGTCTCTATTTCTTTCTTACAGAGGTATGCTATTTTGGGAGGGCCTTCTCCATTCATTCTTTTCCAGAAGTTAAATGTCGCTTGAATTCCCCGATAGTTCCAGGCTGTAAGATGACATTCTACTCACACAGCCTGTAACATAGTTGTCGAAGGGAGAGCAAGAAGCTGCTTCACGCATTTCCCCTCCTCTAAGTTCCAATACGATTTGCCCCCCATAGATAAAACCTCGACACCATACTGAAATTGTGGTCGAACCAATGCATTAAAAGCTGATAGTATTGGTCGCAGCGAGGGTCCTCCATACATCTGTTTAAATTGGTTAAGGCCCCATACTGTAGAAAGAGCCTTCGCTTTTAATGACTGCATGTGGTCATTCCAATTTAATTTACTATCGAATCACATGCCCAAATATTTATATTTATCCACTTCTTCAATTCTGACATCACCCAGTTTCCAGTAGAAGGAGCTCTTTCTTTTCCCCAGTACCATTATTTCGGTCTTTTCTAAATTAACCATGAGGCTTTTCTTTTTACAGTATTCATAAAAGGTATCCAATTTTTTTTGTAAGCCTAACTCTGTCATGTCTGTTATCACTAAATCATCCGCATATAGCAGACATGATATATGGGTTCCCCCATCTTAGGGCTTAGACCTCCAGCTTTGCTCAGCGTATTTGGCAGGTCGGATAAAAACAAAGAAAATAACAAAGGGGCTAAAACACAGCCCTGCCTCAGGCCATTCATTATCTGAATTTTCTTAGATAAAGTTCCAAGGTTGTCCAAAATTACCCTAGCCCAATTCTTTGAATGCATTTCCTGGATTAGTGAAAGTACTGCCTTGTTGATTCCGAGCTTTGCCAACATACTCCACAGTATACTACGATCTACCAAATCAAATGCGGCTCGGAAATCAACAAAACAGCAAAACAACCTACCGCGCACTTCCATTGCCTTTTTTGCCAATGCCCATAAACTAAGGCAGTGATCAACAGTCGAGTGCCCCTCTTTAAACCCCCCTTGTTCTATTGGTATCAGGTTATGCTGTTCTGCCCAGGACTTCACTATCCCTAACAATATTTTAGAAAAGACCTTCTCCCCCACATTCAGTAAGCTTATGAGGCGATAATTCTGGGGCAACGTAGCATCTTCCTTTTTGGCCTAACAATTGCCCCCTTCCAACTTTCTGGGAACATCCCAGCAACAAGAATTTGTTGGAAGGTCGCTTTTAAGAAGCTTGCCCACCAATCAGTACTATTTTTCAAAATAATTGCAGGTAGGTTGTCTGGTCCTGCGGCTTTAGTCAGCTTTAAAGATTGAATCGTTTTTTTTATATTTTGAAAAGAGAAGTGCGGCTTTAATTGTTCTAACTCCTCGGGTCTTAATTCCAGGGTCTTCTTCAAATCTTTGCCCTTATACAAATTACTCAAGTGAATCACCCAATCATTTTCGCCCACCAAGCACCGCATTTCCCCTTGTACATTTCCCTCCTTTACCAATTGCCAGAAGAGCCTTATATTATTTGTGTTTATCACTTCTAACATTGTTTGCCATTTTTTGGACTTATATTCTAATTTCCTTTCTCTCGTTTTATTTTTGTATTCCAGTTTCGCCACTCGGAGGCTCTCCATTGTCCCCTTATCTGGTTTTTTCCTTAACTGTCTTTCCCATTTCCGTACCCTCAGTTTCAAATTCCTACACTCATTGTTAAACCAACCATTTATACTTTCTTTTGTCTTATGGGTGGGTCCTACTTTTACTTTTATTTTTAGGCAATTTACCACCTGGTCGATCGTCTGCTCATACCATGTTAAAAAATGTTCTTTTCGCGGTAAATTACCAACAACCGTATAATCAATAAACAAGTTATTAACCAATTGCAGACTTTCCTCGGTTATACGGGTGGTTATGCGTTTAGGATGTTCAATCTGTAAGGGGATCACTCTTTCTCTTTCCGACTCCTGTTCCATCTTAATTAACAATTCTAAAGGCCAATGGTCACTGCCTTCACTCTGCAATACCTCAAATTGTTCAACGTCCTTAAAATGCCATGCATTTATAAAAGCATAATCAATTGGGCAATTCTGATTCCCTATACGAAAGGTCTTCTTTGCTGGACGGTCGAAATTCATCCGCCCATTGGCACAGAATAATCCTATGGATCCAAGGAACTTTACTAAATATTTGTCTCGTGCGCCGCTACCTACTCCAACAAAATTTGCTTGAGGAATTTGTGAAATGGCTAAGAGCTCCTTAAACAGTTTATCACTAAGGGACGGATCTAGTTTATGGTTAAAGTCTCCTAAGATCATTATCAAATATGCTGCTTTCGTTATACAAATAGATTCCAAATCTTTCTCTAACAAGCACAGTTGTACTTCATAATCTACTATTATTCCTGGCTGAATATATACATTGATCACAATAATTTGTCGTTTTGCCCAGATCCCACTGTAAAGTTCTACCTGACAAGCTAATAACCACCTACATTTCACTTTGAACTTGGTTATTTTGTTAGCTCTTTTTACTGATACCAGTGTAATTAAGCCCCCCGAAGGTCGGCCTAAGTTCACTCGTACTGCCTCGTTGGTTACCATAAAAAAAAACATCTATTGGATCGGGTACCTCACACAACCAGGACTCCTGCAGACACAAGATGTCATAATTACCCAGCATTTCTCTAAAAGTGTCTTGTGCTAGCTGTTTCTTATAGCCCCCAATATTCCAAGACAGTGTCCGTAGGCTGTGCGAGTACCCTAAGTCCTAGTCCAATTCACTCAACACATCGGTCATATTGCCCTCCCAACTATTTGGGGATTCGGCTAGGAGATCAAATCGATTACTCAACATTGGCTCATAAGCGGTATTTGCTATTATTACTTTTAGCCCTCCTTGATCTTTATCTGTGCAAATTCTTCTTTATTGGGCACCTAATGCATCATACTGTATTTGCTCCGGGCATAGCCCTGCATGGTAATTAAGGGTCCCAGAGCTCCCAGAATTATTCCCTTCTTTCCCAAGTTCGTTGACATGCACAAGTCTTATTCCCTCCTTTTCCAAGTCTCTCTCTGCCTTTACCACCGACTGTTTTACAAATTCTGAGTAGAAAAGCACCTTTGTTACCTCGTTTCCTTCTAAATTTGTTACAAAGCCTATTTGCCTTATATCTTCAGATGTGACCTCCCCCAATGTAGGGCATTTAACCTGGATTTGCAATAGGTTTGCACAATTTAGTGGTTTTATTTTCCTTTGACGCTTTTTCCCCAACTTTTGTCCCCATAGTTCCATAAATACCCATAGGTCCTCACTGTTATCATACATCCTAGCGCATCTCCTAACTATAGGAGTGGGCTCAGGCTGTGGGTCGGCTCTTATCCATCCTGTTCGATCTAAGGGGGGCTCTCCCCTTATTCTTATGCCCGCTGGTTCACCTCCCACCCTGCTCCCCGTTCTTTCTATTTTCTTCTGTATTGCAAGACCTTGGGTTTGCATGCTTCCACACAGGGTATTCATCCTCTTTGCTGTACTTATAACTTTTCTATTCTGATTCTTCCCTGATCCCTTTTTATTTGTGATCTCATCTATTGGTGGTCTCTCTTGCCCTAATATTACTACACCCTGTTTTTTACTCTGGCTTTGATGTGCCTCCCTTGTCTTTTCCAGCATTTTCTGCGACTTATTTCTGATCTTTCTGCTCTTATTCTCGGGTCTATACCTTTTAGATCTCTTATATGCCCTCCTCTTTATTACCAGCATAGGGCACTTTGAGATATATACTGTCGGGGGATTTTCAATCTGTATAGCTTTGTTCACCTGTGTAGCTTTGTTCTCATCGGTACATAAAGGTACATATACCTCCTGCTCCCTTGTCTCCACTACGGCGTACTATATTTGGCATGCGATTATTTATTTGTTTTAACTCCTCTGCAATCTGTTGTAATTGAGCTTTATGGGTTTTCCCTTGTCCATTATTCTCAACTAAGGCTTCTAATATTGCTTGGAGAGTTTTTTGCATTTAAAACCTCACCTCTAATAATGATGATTCCGAAGACGCTATCATGTCGAGTGTCAAGGATGATTGTAAGGTATCTGGGGAGATAAAGCTTTGCTGGGGAGTTACGATTCCCTTCTTCTCCTGACTATTAACTACCTGTTGTGGTACTTTATCTACTCTAGGACTATCCCTTTCTCTTCCACTACAGGAGAGACGGGGCGATGATGATAATCTAGGTTCCAGCCCAAACATTTCCCCTTCATTTATCCCCCCTTGGTCCAAATCTAGTGGACGTAAAGAGTCATTTATTGCACCCATTGTTACACCCATTGTAGTTCTTTGGCTACTCATACTGTCTCTATCTTGAGTTCCCCCCAACTGCGGGGAGTATTCACATACATCAAGATTCCTTTTAAAATATTTCCCCACAACTTTTTTTATAGATTGCCCTAGAGAAGTCCCGCTCACTTCTTCTACTGGGAGTAGCGGAATATCATGTCTATTTGATGTCGATGTTTCATCCAAAGGGTCCATACTGATGCTCTCCAATGCCTTTTGTTGCTGGCCCTTTTTACCCTTTCTTGGTGCAACAGCTTTCGGAACCTTTTTGACCCCACGAGGTTTCACTTTTGGGGGCATTTCCCTTTAATCCTGTGCTTTTAGTTCTCCGCAATCGCTTCCTTCGCTGCCTTGGTGACATTATCCTCAGAGTCCACAAGGACCTTAAAAGTTGCTGGACCTGTGATGAATATACCAGATTTGCTCCTTTTACTGTACAAGCCTTCACCCCTTAATTGCTCTAAATATGTCAAACAGCTGAGAGAGGCTGTGCACGCCAAAGCACCCCACAAACCGCACCCAGACCTAACTGAGCTGACTCCTCGAGGGCCTGGCAATGCTCCACCAAGGGGCACGACACCCTCCTCCCTCAGACTCTCCCTTTCTTTCTTAACCAGCTGTCCACGAGACGAATTAAAGCGGTAAAGAACGGATAAAAACGAGCTCTAACTGATGATAGTCACTCTTGCTATTTTGCTGTTATTTGCCGCTTTCCCGCTATAATGTAAAGTCTGCCAGTTACAGGGACTCACCAGAACAATGCTCTACAGTGTGGTCCTCCCCCGTGCTGGTCTTAAGTTGGTCCAAGTACAAACGCTGGTCCAGGTGCAGGCGCTTAAAGTATTAGGGCATCACAATGCATCCCTGCGCCCGCTCTATGGGGAAGTCCCCGCTCTATGGGGAGCGAAAATACTTTATCCCCCGTCCGACCACCGCTGAAGGTCGACAGGGGATCAGAAGCACGGAACAGCAGCTCGGCGTCTCCTTCGGTGTCTCCCACGTTCACTTCGGTGTACCGCCCTGGCCGCAGATTTCAGCCTTCTGCCTGGATTCTGCCTGGATGGGCGCGGAGTTAATTATCATCCGGTAAGCGCACCTAAGGCAGCGCACCGGACTCTTCGTTATAGTTTTTTATCGACCTGGCAGATTTACGGCAGGTTTTAGGTCCGGGCGTACAGCTTACAGCCTGCTGCGATCCTCAGATGCGGACCTCGGATGCCGAACCACTCCCGCCGAACTCGCTCCCGCTCCACGGCTGTCTCCGCCTTCGTGCTCAGGTGTGCCTCGTCAGTTCTGTGCATCATGATACAAGCTGGAGTTGAAGTGGATTACTAGTCATTTGTTAAAATTCAAGAGATTTAGTAGATTTCATCAGCTCATTAGGTGTGCAGATATGTGGCATTTTGGCTTTAGGGATAGACATGACATCTCCAAAACTCTGCTACAAACACAATGTAGTGATAACGTGTGTTAGTCCATTCCAAGGCATAGTTGTGTCTAATGCAGGCAAACACCCAGCTGTGTTATATATTTAGCATTGTTCATCATGTGAGAAGTGCAGAGTCAAGGGGACACCTGCCATTGCTAATCAGCTGAGTTTCCTTCACGGATACATCGTTGTTATGGTGTCACTCATGCCATCAATAGTTTCAGTTGATGGGTCCAAAACACCATCAAGCAAAGTATTCAGGCATATATCTGAGTGGAGCATTGTCTGTATATTGCACAGTCCATGATGAGTGAAGATCAGCAATAACATGGCAGACAAGTGAGATGGGGCAATAGGAGTCTATCATTTTGGTTAGAGTTCCAGTCACAAGGCCTCATAGTAGTAGTGGTAGCTTTTCAATCTCACTTCAGCAATGCTTGACAAATGGTAGCCTCAATGATAAGTGTAGATCAGTTGTAACATGGCAGACAAGTGGGAAAATGCAAAAGGAGTGTAGCATCTTGGCTAGATTTGGAGTGACAAGGATTCATGGTAATTGTAGTCACTTCAATCTCACTTTAGAAACACTTGGCAAATGGTAATCTGCATGACTAGTGTAGATCAGTTGTAATATGGCAGACAAGTGAGAAGGGGCAAATGGAGTGTAGCATCTTGGTCAGAGTTGGAGTGACACGGCCTCATGGTAGTTGTAGTAACTTCAATCTCACTTTACCAACACTGGCAAAATTGTAACCTGCATGACTAGAGAAGATAAGTAGTAACATGGCAGACAAGTGAGAGGGGCATGGAAGACAAGTGAGAGGGGAAAAAAAGAGTTTGGCATCTTGGTTAATGTTGGAGTGCAAAGGCCTCATGGTAGCTGCAGTCACTTCAATCTCACTTTACGAACACTTGAGAAATGGTAACCTGCATGACTAGAGAAGATGAGTTGTAACATGGTAGACAAGTGAGAAGCGGCAATAGGAGTGTGGCATCTTGGTTAGAGTTGGAATGACAAGGTCTAATGGTAGCTATAGTCACTTCAATCTCACTTTACCAACACTTGAGTAATGGTAACCTGCAAGACTACAGAAGATCAGTAGTAACATGACAGACAAGCGAGAAGGGGCAAAAGGAGTCTAGCATATTGGTTAGATTTGGAGTGACAAGGCCTCATGGTAGTTGCAGTCACTTCAATTCCAATTTTCCAACACTTGACAAACGGTTAGTGTAGCATAGCTATTGGCAACATGCATTTGGATGGACCATACATTTACTTTTTTACACATATCATGGGTCCTGGATTGATATTTTGATGGTATTACACTTACAGACAGCATTACAACATGTGGCTTGTCATGGAGTTGGATACTTGTGCTCTTATATGAAGCAATACACATTGCCACAGAGAAACCAACATCTCAGAATCTTTAAGTGTTCCATGTTCGTAAAGTAGATAGAGAACACAATAGCAAAAGCAGAGTTGAGAGCAAACAGGGCATTGTGATATTGTGGCAGTTATTGAATTGTAACTTACCAGAGCCCACTCCCCCCTCTATCCCTGTCAAGCCCTCAGCATTCAGGAAGGCCAAGACCTTCTTCTCCCAGGGAATGGTTGTAATGGTGCGCTGGGCGGGTCACCGCCAGCCCTCTGAGCCTCTAGGTGGTGGTTGTTGTTCCTGGAACGCACCCTCAGCCTGAGGTCATTTCACCTCTTCCTAATGTCGCCATGATTGCATAGGGTGGTACCAACAGCATTCACTCTGTTGACTATCCTGTCCCACATTTCAGTTTTCCAACTGAGAGGAGTATGCTGGACTTGGGCTCCAAAAACGTGTGGCTCTACTTTAATGATTTCATCCACCATAACTGTCAACTCTTGTTCTGTGAAACTTGTTTTTTTTTTTCCCGGCAATGGTGAAAAAATAAGATGTAAGTGAGTATATGAATGAAAAACAAGCAAGTGATAGAGGTAAAAAGGTTCAAAACAAACATTTCAGATGGTGAGGAGTGCTAAATGGGAAGATGAAAAAAGAGGTGCCTTATCTCAAAATGCAGAAAACTCTGGTGCCTGTCTTGTGGGCTGCAGTTTGGAAGCAAAGGATGCTGGTCGGGGATGGGGTGTGTTTTATATTGTGATTTGTAGGTGTGTCCATTTGCCAAAGCACATCAGGTGTGTAGTTTTAAAATCCATCCAATGGCCACAGTTGTGTTGTTTTTTTTTGGTCAACCGCTGTTGGGTAACAGCCATTTGTTGGCCCCCGCTGGGAGACCACGAGTATGACTGTGTATTCGTAATACCCTCGGTGAGTGGACTGTGGACCTGACAGCATCGATGGGCACAATGGCAACATTACAGACTACCACGGTCCTGCTGGGTAGACTGCCGTGGCCACGGTCGGCGTTACAGACAGCACAACTCGTAATACGGCAGGCGGTAGATCGCCAGCACAGCAGTGTCGTAGATGACACAGCATTCGGGCAGTCAGACCGTAATACTCATAATCGGGCCCTAAATCTAATCCCACACACATTGAGGAAAGTGTAAATTACTTTTCTAATTCTTATCCCACAAGCACTAGAAAAGTGCATATATTGGGAGGGATCAGGTTTACTATTTTAGCTTAATTTGCAAACATATTGAGGAAAATGCAGATATTTCAGAGTGTAAATTTAGTATAGTAACTCGATCCCCAAATAAATTGAGGAAAGTGTAAATATTGAGAAGAATCAAATTTACCTTTTCTAACTCTAATCCCATGCTCATGGGTAAAGTTCACTTATGTGGGTGTGACTTTTAAAATTCTAAATACAATTCCACAAACATTTGGGAAGATTTATACATTGGGCTGTATCAAAATTATCATTGTATGTTACATCTAAGAAACACTGGGGAAAATGTATGTAATGGAGATGGGTAGGATTAACTATTCTAACTGTAGTCCCAAAAATGTCAGGAAAGTACATATATTGGGAGTGGTCAAAAATACTGTTCTAACTGCAATCCAAAACACAATGGGAAAAGTTCACATTTTGTGGACTTCACATAATATTCGAAATTTCAATCCCAAAAACATTTTAAATATTATACATTACCATTCTTAAAAATGAAAATATTAATTTGAAATAATTTTGTATAAGTTGTTAACAAAAATGATTTTATTATAACCTGCAGAGTTGTATAACTTTCAAATAAATAAAATATAGATCATGTATACACATACACACAAATACTACCATGCAGTAAGAACCTCAATATATGTGTGTTTTATTGTAATTATACAATCTGTTTAACTTAAATATTCACTTTGAAACTGAAGCCCAATTTTTATTTTCTAATGTTTTTAATCCCACAAATAGCATATCCTGAAGTCATTAATATCTCTTTATTCCCACAAAATATATGGAAAATAAGCATACTAATATATAAACGCTACCATTTCATTTTCCAAAAAGAGACAATTGCTTATTGAAAATTACTTTTTAAAAATGTACTAAATAAAAACATCAATGATCCTCAACATTTTATTTTAAATTATATCAAAGAAATAAAGGATTGGCAGTTTAAAACTGCAGCCAGACTGCAAGGGTAGACCTTGGACATGCTTTAAGTGGTTACTTAGGTGTGTGGCCAATATGTACTGCAAGCCCACTAGTGGCATTTAATGTACAGACCCAGGTTTTATGGTACAGCATTCTACAAGGGACTTATAAGTAAATTATGTATGGCAATTTGGTGTAAACATAAGTAAATTATATATGGCAATCTGGTGTAAACATAAGTAAATGATATATGCCAGTCCGGTGTAAATCAATGTAACCATGTTTAGGGGAGTGAGCACAAGCATTTTTATCACTAGTTAGCAGTACTAAATTGGACAGAGTCCTAAGGCCAACAAAAACTAATTTCAACTCAAGCAAGCATTTGCAATGCATGAGGTCTCGCATTTGTGAGAGTTAAACAAGCATTTGCAATGCATGAGGTCTCGCATTTGTGGAAGTTAGAGCTATTGGTATTGTAAATGACAATGTCTTTTACCCATGTGTTTTGGTTTGGACTGGATGTATGTGGTGTGGAGTGGAATTATGTGGGTTAGATTGGGGTTGTTAGTTGTGGAATTGTGTGGCGTGGAATTGTGTGGTGTGTAGTGTATTAGTGCAGTGGAATTATGTGGTATGGTGAATAGATAGGCATGAGAGCTGCACAGGATAGAAATGAAGATAGACAAGGATAGGTAGTTTGTGCATGAAGTGGTGAATGAACTCCATACAGAGAAGCAGAAAGAGTGTGTGAGATAGAAAAAGAAGGGGAGAGCAGGCCACAGAAGAGAGAACGCTTGTGTGCGCAGAAAACACACTAAGAAGAGGAGGAGAGTGTGGCTGTGTGGGACAGAAACCTTGACAAGGCACGGGAAAGAAACTGTGCTTGAAGACCTGAAGTGAACCACATGAGAGGAGGGAAGAATGAGTAGGAGAGAGGGGTATGAGAGAGTATGAGAGGGATGAGTGGGAGGGGCACCCAGAGGTGGACCCTGCACAGCATGAGGAAGTACAGGAAGGTAGCATGTGTGAGTTAGCAGTATAATGAGGAGGCAGGGAGTGTGAGGGAGGGATGAGAAGGGTCAGTGGAATTGCAAGATGAGAGGGGGTAGTGGCAGTGTGAGGGAGAGATGAGAGGGGCAGTGTGTGTGAGGGGAGAGATGATACGGGTGATGGAAGTACGAGGGAGAGATGGGTTGTATTGGACTTGTTTGTTGAGGAATTGTGTGGTGTGGAGTTGTGTAGTGAAAATCTGGCACAGTGTTCCCTTCTGTGACATTGAACTAAAAAAGACGGCTCAGTAAAACAAAGGATCGTGCAATTTCCTGTAGAAGGGAAGCTGGGATTAATCACAGATTTTCAACTTTTATACTGTGCATTTCGGCCACTAGATGGCATTGCTAACATCATATTTGTTTTCCCTTTGATGAAAATTAGAGTGTTTATGGCAGGTAGAACCTCATAGCTGCCAAGGGTTTGTTTTAAATATGTGTGACATTTATATACTCAGTGTGCTCATGTGTGATATTTCAGTACCTTATGTGTAACACTCTGAGTGACATACTAGCAGAAGTAGATAACATCGATATAAAGCCCTGAATGTCACCAACCACAATTAATTTGAACCAGCTGAGGAACAATATTTCACTCACACAACAGAAAAAGGTCCACAACCTCCTGCATAAGCCACTGACACTTCAAACTGTGTACCAAGATGAACTGCAAGTCAAAAAGAGAATAAAGCAACATATTGTATTTGCCCTAATAATAGCACCTCACCCTACACATAACTTTGGCACACTGGTAATGGTGGACAAGGTAACAGCCCCACAGTTATGATCTTTCTGTTTCTATCAAAGCGCACTCAACATAGTTACAGTAGCAAGTAAAAAGGCATATAACAAAATAGTACTGGCAGAGCATGCAACTCCGGAGTTAGGTGCTACATAAAGGGGTATAATGCATATGACAGGGATAAGAGCTCAGGGTAAGTGCTGCCCTAAAGAGAATTCTCACTCCTTAAAGATTCACATTATAGAGAAAACACTAAGTGACACAACACTATGAAAATAAAGGAAACAAGCATGACTGATTGCATTTACCATAAATCATAATAGAGTTCCCAGAAATAATGGCCAGATTATCCCTCAAAAAACTAGAAAAAAAGAAAATTACTTAAAGCACGATGATCATTGCGCACAGAGGCAACTTAGTGATCTTTCAGAAATCTGCTGTACAAAACCAAAGCATACTGTTTCTGGACTTTAACTCCAAAATATAAAATAGTCAATAGGAGCTCTGAATGGGTGGGGGCCTGATGTGTGATGAGCGCCGGGCCACAACTTCATGTCACAGCAGAGGGTGCTAATCAAATGCAACCATGTCATCAGAAGAAGCCTAAGCCTTGTTGTATCTAAAACAACCTCACCACTGCTTCAATCCTGGCTCACAGTCACTGCCTGCACTCAGAGTATTACTGCAGTGGGAGAGCTCCTGTAGGCGCAGCACCTCGAGTAAAAGCAGGCACTGAGGATCTCTACTTGCGTGACTTTGCCTTTCAGTGCGGTGATGTGGGAACATGCACTGAATCTGGTTTTTTTACCTAATACGCCATTGCACTTGCCAGGGCTTTAACCTTAAATTACCTGAACATTGCTGGATACACAAAGTCTAGCAGGCTGAGGCGGATGGGCAGGTCAACCTCCCTCGAGTCTTCCTAGTCCTCCTCCCTCAAGGACAGGTCCGACCCCTCCACGCACAAGTATTGCTCCGGGGGAGGAATCACAAAATAAACAAGTGGGAAGAGAGTGTAGAGCACAAGGGAGGGAGCTGGAAGAGAAAAAAGAGATGGGCAGATAATAGAGGCAGAAGGTCAGGGGATGCAGGCAGAAGGACCGATAAATAAAGAACGACAGGGAATTGAGAAAGGAGAGTAGGTGTGTGAGGAGAAAAAAGGACAGGTGGAATTATGAAGTTCTGTAGCTTTTTTGCACAGTTACGGATTTTCCTCACTTGCCACATAATCCATCAGCTACTGCATAATTTGCAGATTTTATCAAAAAATGCTTCTCTAGCAAACAGATCTCAAAATGTACTACAAAATGCAGCAATATGGGCTGCTGTACAGTGGAAGGCTCTTCCCAAAGGTTTATTGGTCACCTTTCAGTAGTTATTTGCTGTATTTAAATGTTAAATTCTACTCTCGCACACCTCATATTCAACCACATCGCTAAGCGCTGCATTCCATAACTCAGTAACTGCATCTGTGATCAGTGCAATGGAAAGTCTTCCCACTTAGGATAAGGCCAAAACCCTTCTAATGGAGCACCCTACATAGCACATGATGTTACCCATTCAAGAGATTTAGCGCCTCACATAGGGGAAGTAAGCAGTATATAGATTTCACAACAGAAGTGTGACGCCACAACCAGTGCAGGTTGCTTAACTCTGATTAGGATTGCAAGGGTCAAAAGGTTCGAAGAGCATCTCCGGCATCAGGTGCTTATGATTACAACTCAATACGGAGAAGGAACTCCCAATAACATTCACAGCTCTGCAGGAAAATGAAGAAGTTAATGTAAGTATCACATAGGAGCAGAAATATTTCATCTTAAGTGCCTGCAACCCCATTAGAGATTTAAGGCATGAGGAGCTTCAGTGACACAGATGTCACCTGAGGAAAAATGTCACCACGCACAGGCTGCCCTAGGCTACAGACCAGAGCCAGCTTAAATTAAAGCAGTTGGAGGACCCATGGATTACATGTCCCAGTAATGGGTCGGACTACTGCTGTGCAGCCAAAATAGCATCACAGTTAACACTAAAAAATAAATGAACTACACAGATTCAAGTCAATTAGAAAGGGGAAGTGCTCTCCATTTCTCAACAATAGGGTTTGTCTGAGCAGAGCCCTTCAGGTGAAAGCCCAAACAAAGTGGTGAAAGGGAGCTGGCAGAGAAAGCGATTGCTTCGTCAGAAAGGGACCGTGCCTGTGCTCTTGTACTCTAGCTTCAAGTCAGGGTTTAAGAGCACAGAGTTTCTTTCGGTCATTCCCTCATGCATCATTGGTTTTCAGTAATTTTTTATGACAATAACTTCCCTCCCTTCAAAAAACAAAATATTGCAGGGCCGTCCGTGTGACGAAGCCAGTAGCCTGCTAAAATATTTCATAGTGAATGTGGAGCACTGCTTCAATAGCGCATTCCAAATTAATAGATCTTTGTTTATGACTAACATTAAAACAGTCACAAGCGTGGTATTCAGCGGCACCTGTGCCCATCCCTCTGGTCTAGAAAAAAGAAAACGAGGGAAGCCCTACTAACCCCACTTCTCAAGGGCTAGGCAAATACTGAAAAAATGAGACTGAGAAGGAGGAACAGATACATTCAATACTAAATCTAATGATTACATAAATTAATCATTGACAAAACTCGAACATTTTGAGATTCTTCTTTTATTGAGTACATCCAGTTATATTCACATGTTTTCCATACCGGAAGTGTACTATTGTATGGTGTAGTGCATCAAACATTCCATTCCTCCTATATACAAAAACAATACAAAATAGAACAGAACATTCAATTCCTCCTATATACAAAAACAATGCAAAGATAGTACGGAACATTACAAGTAGTGTCGTACAAAAATTACCATAAAAACACTCCTATCTTCCAAACAAATAAATATTGAGGGCTGTGCATAATATTCCTGCACAATTACTCTGACTGATAGTCTCTTGGGTCCGTATGTATATACAAAATGAGAATCATTGGTATTAGGACAACATACAGTGTATTCAATACATCTTATTATAAAAAAACTTCAGGAAGGCCTCTTCAGGAATTATGAATTGTCTGCACAGAGGCGGCAGCTGCAGCTGCTGGTGTGGGTGTGCCGCTGGTGTACACCAAGCAGGTGGCCGACCAAAGAAAATCCCAGAGTTTATCCTCAGCTGCTCATCTGCTCCGCAGCACTACTTTGTAAACCAAAATCAATACATAAAAAGCCATGCTAACAAACAATATTTCCCATGCTGACTTCTGCAGAGCGGTGCGGGGACTCAGATGAAGCACTGTGCTTACTGGGGAAATGCGGCTGTCCGTGGCCCCCGCAGGGGGCCAATTCAGCAGGGCGGCCCTTTAGTGCCATTTTGGGCACCGACCACCCGCTCTAGTCGTTTGGGGGTTCTGTAGGAGCCCTCTAGCCAGGTTGCCACTGTGGCGTCCTTCCGGTGCGCCAGGTGGGGGGAGGGCATATAAGCCTCCCCCACCCCTCCTGGCGGTCTCTGTTCGCCAGCCATGCCGTCTTGACTGGTTGTCTCGCGCCGGCCGGCGTTGTTGCGGTCTCCTTTCCCCCCCCCGCTGGAAACGCTGTGTCTGCAGCGCGCCTCGGTTTTCATGTACCCAGGACCAGGGGGTCGTCGTCATGCGCGGTGAGTTTGGGAGCAGGGAAGACCTTTTGGGCCTTTGGTGCTGCCGATCAGATTGGCCAGGTTTGAGTTAGGCCTGCCAGTCGTGCACTGGTCAGTCCAAGCCCCGGCCTTGGACTGACCGGGAAGGGAGTTTGAGGTTTGCTCTGGGCCGGGTGGCCTCTACATTGCAGGGCAATAAAGGGCAGGCAGTCGGGTTGGTCGGAATGCTTGGAGGCATTGCAGGTGGGGTTGGTTGTTTCTCGGCCCGGCTGCGTATGGAGTGGGCATCAAGGATCCACGCCGTCTAGCCAGGCTAAGTGCCGCTCACGCGTCGGGTCAGTGGTTGCCTTCGGTGCATTTGGGAAGTGGGTCCCCCCCTGCGTCGGGAAGCTTCGCTTTTCCACTGGATGGTCCCTTGGGTACGGCAGGGCTGCTGGCGAGTGGAGCAGATTTCTACTTGGCCCATTCTGCGCCATGCTCAACTCGTGCAGGTCACCCAGGACCCATTTCTTTGAGATTGTGTTGGGTTTTGCGTGCTGGATCAGTGGGGCGTGAATTTCGCCCAGGGCCTAGTTCATTGGCCTTGTATTGAGTTTGGGGTTGGGGGGCAGGGAGGCGTGCATTTCACACAGGGCCCACGTCGTTGATATTGTATTGGGTGTTGCGTTGAGGGTCAGTGAGTCACGCAGCCTGGCGAGTGTTACGTGGTGTACGGGGGATGGGGTGGCGACAGCGCTGGGTCGGTGGGCGCGCCACCCTCGACACCCACAGGGCGGAAGGCTCCTCAGAGTGGTCCAACAATCAGACACCGTTGGGCCGCAGTTGGATTATCGCGATAAAGATCTGGAGGCGCTTTGAAGTCTGGAGAGACTGCTTCAACCCCAAGACTGACTATAAATTGAGCGCTAGCAGTTCGAGGTGCGCAGCTTTTGATAAGTGGGTTAATCTACATGTCAGCGTTATGTTTCTACATTTAGTACTCCATTACTGATTATAGTTCATTGTATACGGCTTATATTGATGGCACACATTCTCTTAATGTAGTATATAGACCCGGGTGGTAAAGGCCCTGGGCCTGAGTTCACTTTCTAACTTGGACATATATACAGCTGACTTGAGGAGTGTAAACTTCTGCTCTGCAGTTTGTCGTTATCTGAGACGGACTACACACCGTAGCCTTTGGAATCAAACAGCCATGGCTTCAGATGCTGAAGGGATGTCCTTTATTATTTATTTGTCTCTTTAAACGATTATTCACTTGTGGTGTTAATCTGCGGGCGGGCGTAGGCGTGGAGTGTGAGGTTCCTGTTGTCTTTCCGTCGTGTCTGTTTGATGCGGGATGGTTGGTATTTGGGCACAGCTGTGTTGGGTCTGTCCTCGTAATATTGGGGTTAGCCTGACTTTAAATCTCCCTGTTTGTTACACATGGTTTTAATGCTGGGGGCGTCTCCAAGCCCTGTACTCTGAGGCACATGGGCTGTGTATGTGTCGTTCTAAAAGGACATGAATTTGACCTCCATGAAAAAAAAAAAAAAAAAAAGACGCCCATCTTTGTTGAATGATATCCAGCTGTGCTCATCACTGGATTATATCCAGCGGTGCTCCTCACTGTATTATGTCCTGCTGTTGTAGACATGAGCTGATGTAGTCATCTGGTGGTTGGGGCGCAGCATGTAGGGGGTCTCGGACGAGGGGCGGGATACAGCTACTCGTCTGCTGCATTATGGTGCCTTTTACATTGGAAGTACCTTTACAGACCTCTGCACCATCCGGAGCATATCAGGGCACTGGCAGCAGAAGTGTTCCGATGTTCCCAACGCCAGTATGGCATCCATGGGTTATTAGCGCTGATGATTTGATCCGTTGTGGTGCAACCATGGAGTTGAGTACAGGCTTGGCATCTTCATGGTGGATGTGGCAATTAGGGATGCCGATAGCTGGGATCGGGATTTGGGGGCACGCAGGTTCCTGTGATCCCGGCGCGCAATTTTGGGGGCAGTTCAGTGGTCCGCTTGGCTGAGGAGTCGGGTGCGAGATTCGGCGGGAACGCTCGGGAGTTTCCGATTCTGCAATGGTCATGTGGCTTGCGCGTTGGGTGTCCATCTGGGGCGCTCATGCGGGGCGTTTCGCTGCCCGCATCACTAATCCGGTTTGGTTTTTGGTGATGTAGCGAAGTTTATTGTGCGGAGGCTTGGCTGCATCTTAATCTTTCCTTCTGATCAACATGGGCTTAGGATTCGTACCAAGCTGAGCCGGTGCTTTGTCTTTGCAAGTCAAGTTGTGCATCGTGCTATCAGGCGTCCTTTAGATGCAAGTGAATGTTGCGAGGCTGACAGATCAAGCGACTGCGCGCAGGTGCGTGGGGAAGCTTCATATTTGGACCACTCCTTCCTTGTCCTGGTGGTACCAAATAGCCTTTGGGACTTTGAGTTAGTAAGGTGCTAAGGCCACTCGGTGGCACGGTGGCTACTTTGTTGAACGGGGATAGAACGTTTCGGTATGTTCTGTTATTTCATTTTGGAACTAATTTTAGGTCTCGTCTTTCATATAACCAATTTCAGACCTCCGCGTGCGGCGGGGACATGAGAAAGCAGATCCTCAAAAAATAAATAAATAAATAAATAAATAAATAAATAAATAAATAAATAAAATAAACTGTTGCCAGTGCCGCAAGGGGCATTCACGCAGTTACAGTGAATGGGACAATTAAACTGCCCCTAGGAGAATGCTGTTTCAGTCCCTTAGAGGGGACAACATTTACGAGGTAACATGGACAAGTTTTCAAAGCTGGGGGCCAGAACACTAGGTTTATGAGGGCCAACTTGTGCTGTTGGGCGACTTTTGCAGACAGAGGCCAAGGCATACTGAGCTAAAATTGTGGCGTATTTCACCTTATGCAAATAGAAGCACTGATTAGCCAATAGATGGGCTTGTTGTAGGTAGTGCTCCTTTTGTAGGAAATATAGGGATGCAATGACTGTGCTGAATATGTAATGTAACTGGCGCCCATGTATAGCATTTCAATACCTTTGCATTCAGATAGACGTTACATTTGTATAAGTAATATGTAATTCTCAATGTGCGTTAGATTAACGCTATGAATGGCGGATCGGTCAGGCTTTTCAGGGAGCCGAATACCTAGTAAATGCGCAGTGTGCCGGTGGCCGGTCTGAATGCCATAGTCCTTGCCTGAGCAAGCTGGGTAGGCCTGCAGGTTAGTTTTAACTCTTAAACAATCCTTGAAGCTTGCTCAGGGCTCCCTCAGCTCTGTTGGTGTCTTTTATATTGGCCAGGTCCTTCTGGAACTCTTCACCGCTGTGTCCTGGACCAGGTAGAAGGTGTACTCATCGCTTTCAGGACCTATGCTAAGCAAAGATTTAAGCTTAAGTGTTGAGGGTGATATAATGTTCCCTGGTCTTTCTGAAGGGCTCCATAGGGTAGGATGACCCAGCGGCAAAGAGCAGCTAGGGTAGTTTACGTGTGCATCATCGACCATGAAGCCAAGTATGCATCGCAGGGTTCTGCTCACACTAAACTGGGCCAAGATCACACAAAGCATAGGATGAGAGTGCGGTGTCAGTCATATATGGCGATTTTTGAGAATATGCCAGAGGTAGCGACTATGACATCAGACTTGATTTCATTTTTACGTTGCGGGGCGTCTGCCTTGGCAGTAACCGGACAGGGTGCCCTGGGTGGGGCAAAACAATATATCAATTTGGGGTTGATTATTGGTGCGTTAAACCAATTTGTACGACCAGGGTGCCATAAAGTGGGAAGGCCACTTGGGGGCAGTGTTTCTCACTTTGGCTGCACATGTATGAATAATGTCTTCATTCACTAATACCAATAATGGGCATCGCTCCATCCTTCTCAGCAAGGTAGACCAAAGCGGTTTGATATGTCCTTTGACTTTGAGCGATTCATTCAATGCTTTTCTTTCAAAGAACTATTCTCGCCAAATTTTAATTAAGTAGTTTGGATGGCGCCTATGTTGGCACATTAAATTTACACTGCCTCTGGGGTAAGCCAAAGTCTCTGCCTAACCACCTAAGAGGTGGGCAGGTGTCAGCCTAAGTGTGTGCTCCCTTCTCCCAACTAGAGAGGTGGGTCCGGCCAGGCGTAGGTGCATACCCCAGCCAACCAGAAACTCCATTTACAACATTGGTAGAGAATGCCTAGGAGTGGTTTGCAGTCCATTCGTAACCGCCCCACAGGGCGAATGTTTTAGGCCACAAGGTTTGTGGAGGGCTCTTGTGTGGGAGCCTGGTGAAGAGCTAAGGTCAGGCTAGGATGTCTCGTGCTGACCTAGTGAGTTATGTAATCCCTGTGATGTCATGATGAGGTTTGGTAGCACAGGAGAATAGGGGCAGATGGTACTAAGTCTCTCTTGTATGGACGATACGAAGGCTAATTAAAAAATTGTGTGGGAGCCTGGTGAAGAGCTAAGGTCAGGCTAGGATGTCTCGTGCTTTCACCGCACTGTTGAGTCCCAGTCACGAGCGGATTCTATCAGGGTCAGCTGGCGGTGGGTCAGGAAGGCCAAGGCATCAGTAGCACTGAGCGGCTTACAGCCAGAGGCGGTATCCGATGCAAGGGACACCTGTTAGATTAGAGCCCTACTCAGAGGTACCACCTTAAGTGCTTGGAGGTTTGTTGGCACCGCCTTTCAATGGAAGCCATTGTCTAGCGGGCTGCTCAGAGCAGTTGCAGGGGTAAGTAACAGTATCAGCTGCCAGTTCAAACGTGCATCTTTCACTAATTACTCAGATAACTGGGACAGGAAGTAAAGCGGGCTGCTTAACTCTTGCTTCTACCTGCATTGGCCATCTTGTCAGGAGGGATTGTCAAAGGGATTGCACTTAAGCCAGGTAATGTGAGCACCCATCCACACCAAGCCGATTGTTTAAGGCCACCCTGGGATGCATTTACACAGCCCTGCGGCAGGCCCTTGTTGTTGTCGGTGCCATGAATTACTAAATTGAACTGAATAGGAGGTGTGTCCGGGGGTTACACCAGCAGAAGTTTGGGGAGAGCTAGACTCCACACATGGTCGAGGTGTAGGTTTAAGTAGTTGGAGTGGCACTCTTAGTTGACCAGGGTTTCGATGCTACACGAGGGCATCGCCGTGTTGTGTCCAGAGCACGGGCATTGGGTGTTTCCCAGGGGGCAGCAAGTGGAGGCAAGGCTCTGTCAAAATCTGGCACAAGAACACAAGGTAGTCAGGGCCAGCTTGTCTGTTGGGTGACTTGTGTAGGCACCTGTGTAGTTACTCCACGAACGGGTGAGTTGTCTCCAATAGTGGGAATAACACATATATGTCTCTCCCTGGCCTTACAGCTGTGTGGAGCCTGTCTCATTTAGAGGTACGCCCAGGTGAAAATTGCGTATTTAAGGTTTGCATGACCAATGCGGTTTGTGGTATCTCTTAGCGGACCCACTGAAGGTGTACTGCAGCTAAACAGGGAACTGGGAATCTTGGTTTCCGTCACTTTGGCAGGTCTAAAGCAGCCAGGGTCGGAGATTGACAGTAGGTACTAGGCATCTGTGATCCTACGGCAGTGAGGCAAGTGGGGTGCGCTGCGTAAGTTGTAATTGCACGAAAGGGTGAGGTGTCTCCAATAGTGGGCGCAAGACATATATTGTTTCAAACCAGCTTTGATACCATTAAGGTGTTCACCAGGGTTTAGCAATCAAAGGGGTTTGTGCATCCGTCTGGTCAATGGGGCGAAATAAGTGCACCCCAGAACCAAGGGCAGGTGATATGATCCTGCAGTTAGTCGCAAATGCCCGCCCGGTTAGTAATGGTTGCCTCGCTGGGTGGTGACGCTGTCAGCCAACAGTGTGCTGACATCCCAAGAAATGGGGAAACAAGGTGCCAAGCACAAAAGGCTACTAAGTAAAAGAACATTTGGCATGTCCAGTGATCAACAAAAGGAAATTTAACTGAGCAGGTAATTTTCCTCCGCTGGGGTTGCCCAGGGGTGGGCAGTGTGAATGCCCCTGCCCCCCTATTCGGCAATATTCGAGGATGAGGGTATAGTAGGACTTAGTCAACCCTTAATGTTAGGCACCATATCGCAAACAGTGCGCACTGTATGAAATCGGACAGATTCTCTTAGCTGGTATGCCTAGGGGTTTCACCAGAGGGAGTTGAGCTGGCGAAATTTCCATAAGGAATAAGGGATGCATGGCAAGGGCAGGAGGGCACCCTTGATCATTGGCACATACTTCTAGTTATGACCATGCCCATGCATCATGATTTAGAAAGCAAAGGGACGGTGCAAATGTTAGGCACAATTCTCCGCGCCCGAATAGCCAAAGTAGGCAGGCGGGGTTGGGAGCGGTTACCTAACAAGTGGGCTGCTGTCCCATAGATGGGGACACAGGTGTTCAGGCACACACGGTGCTAGAAGGACGGCAGCTAGGTGAGATCAGCAAATAGATGAGGCAATGTGAGCCATGGTGTCTAAAATCGTCCCGCCCAGAGTTGGCACGGGGCTGGGTCATGTGAGGCAGTGGAACTTTCCCGCAGGAGGGTGATTAGTTCTTGGCACAGGTTCACAGTCCAGAAGGGCCTTTGGTTTCATCGGATACTAGCTGATCCAGGCTAACGTCCAGGGCTATTGTGATATAGATGGGGTTCATCTATCACCAGTAGGGAGGGATCCCTTCCCTTAGATTTGCAGGAGGCCTGGAAATGAGCTGTTTTGGTGAGATCTGCAACTACATGGGTCAATGTAACTCTGGTGGTCCGAGATGATCCCCCGCAGAGGTGGCACAGAGCTAAGTCAGAGGAGGCCGTTGAACATCCCTGTAAGAGTGAACAGTTCATGGCGTAAGTTCGCAGACCAGAGACGAGCTGATCCAGACTAATGTTAAAGGCTACTTTGCTAAAGATGGGGTCCATTGTCACCATGGCCATCCAGGCATACGCCTAGGTTAGGTTGACAAACTTGGGGTGCAATTGTCACAGGTGGACATGGACACCTTCCACTGGACGTGCATGAGGCCCTAGAAAGCAGGTTGCAGGTCGGAAATGAGCTGTTTTGGTGGGGGGCTCTCGCGGCGACGGGGGCCGCCTCCAGAGCTGTGGCGGAGTTACAGGGCGATCTGGAAGCAGACGGGTACAGTAAGGGTACCTCTGCGGCAGACCGGTACAGTAAGGGTACCTCTGCGCGGCACAGTAGGGGTTCCAGAGCCAAAGACCAGGAGCCTCAGGGCAGGTTCCTGGAAAACCGCGACGGCGCCCCGTTAGTCCTTCGGGCGGTTGGGGGCCTGGCCAACCGGGGGTTTGCCCTGCTACGCTCCGCCCTGAAAAGGGCGTGAGTAGAAGAGACCAATGTGTCATGTGATCTGGAAGAGGACCATCAAAGGTAGCACTGACGGCGTGTCCCACAGTGCTGGCTCACCAGGCGGGCGGGGGCAGCATAGGTTGGCACAGCTGCCCGCCCTTGGATCGCCCGTAAGATAACCCACATATTGCATACTCTTGCATGGAATAAACCTGCAGCAATATTTTCCCATAACAAAAGTTGTCTTGTGTATTTATTCATTCTTGCATGCTCAGACTGGGGGTGGGAGAAGTTGCCGATAATGGAACTATGCGGCTGTCCGCGGCCCCCGCAGGGGGCCAATTCAGCAGGGCAGCCCTTTAGTGCCATTTTGGCCACCGACCACCCGCTCTAGTCGTTTGGGGGTTCTGTAGGAGCCCTCTAGCCAGGTCACCACTGTGGCGTCCTTCCGGTGCGCCAGGTGGGGGGAGGGCATATAAGCCTCCCCCACCCCTCCTGGCGGTCTCTGTTCGCCAGCCACGCCGTCTTCCACCCCACCTCTTACCCGGCGTCCTGGCTGGTGGACAGGGTACTCTGAATGTTTTAATGTTTTCCTTTTGTGTTGCAGGCAGAGTTACAGGGCGATCTGGAAGCAGACGGGTACAGTAAGGGTACCTCTGCGGCAGACCGGTACAGTAAGGGTACCTCTGCGCGGCACAGTAGGGGTGCCAGAGCCAAAGACCAGGAGCCTCAGGGCAGGTTCCTGGAAAACCGCGACGGCGCCCCGTTAGTCCTTCGGGCGGTTGGGGGCCTGGCCAACCGGGGGTTTGCCCTGCTACGCTCCGCCCTGAAAAGGGCGTGAGTAGAAGAGACCAACGTGTCACGTGATCCGGAAGAGGATCATCAAAGGTAGCACTGACGGCGTGTCCCACAGTGCTGGCTCACCAGGCAGGCGGGGGCAGCATAGGTTGGCACAGCTGCCCGCCCTTGGATCGCCCGTAAGATAACCCACATATTGCATACTCTTGTATGGAATAAACCTGCAGCAATATTTTCCCATAACAAAAGTTGTCTTGTGTATTTATTCATTCTTGCATGCTCAGACTGGGGGTGGGAGAAGTTGCCGATAATGGAACTATGGAAGGCTCACTTTGGCAAAGCACTGAATGCTCACGAGTAGCCTTGCGCACGCAAAGAGGTGCTGTGTGATAACTAAATGAGAACATTATTTAATGCACAGCCTGTGTACTTTTGTACTTGTGTACTGAACTCCCCCTACCCTCTTCAATAAATATGCGTTTCACTCGCTGTCTTCTGAACTTCAGGCATCTGTCGGAGAGTGTTCTGATGGAGACAAATGCGTTCTGGGCACATGAGATGATTCCTCAAGTGTGTCAGAAGAAATGGTAATTAACTCACGGCAGAAGCTGTGTACGTTCTGCCTTCAGTATGTAATTGCACTGCAGACTGGGGTTCGTACATTGCAGTCTCTGGCACATGGATGCCCAATAAGTGTCACTAAAGCACTGGAAATGGTCTGTTCCTTGTAAAAACGCATTTTACAAAGATGAAGAAAGTGCAGATTACTATCTTGGCCCTTGATATATGACATCCACGTTATCCATTCAGCAGGAGGGGCTGCAATGGCTCTTCACTTCTTACAAAGAAAACTTCAACAAGCAAAATCACCCTTAAAAGGAAGCCCAAACCAAATGAATATCCTACCAAAAAAGCCCAACTGACGGTGAGCATCAAAAGTGCAAAAAAGCTAAAAGCAAAGGAGCAGGGGGCACGGCGAGGGGGGTCCAGCACTAACACAACAGTGGCAAGAAGAGAAGGTGGGAGGTAGGAATGCTATAGTAAAATCTAGCAGCTATGTCACCAAAGATGAACACAGGCAGACAGTAACCGAGCAGTAAACCAAGAAAGAAATAGTCCCTTAAAGATCACATAAAGAACCATAGCTTATTGAGTTAGCACTTAGTCCCTCCTGTGGGGGAGGAACTGAAGAGAAAAAGGAGGGACAAAGAGGCAGGACTGACCACTAGCAAGCAAGGATTTTTAAAGGGCACTGAAACAAACAAATTAATAGCAGGGAGATGGCTTTAAGCACGCAAGAGAAGTTACAACAGGTCTTGAATGCTCAACCTAAAAATGAAGGAAAACAGGAAAAAAGTTTGGGAAAAGAACACTCTAATGCTGATAGGTCTAACAATTAAAAATATACACTAAAAATACAAACAAAATATTAGTTATATTGTAAATTATGTTATAAAACACTACCCACCCATTATAGCTAAATGAAATGAAGTCACAACCTCCCAAAATGAATATAAAAAAAAAACAAATTGTAAATAAATAAATTAAAGTATATCTTAAATTATACCAACAAATACAAACAACCATATGCATATAAACTATGGGCCTGATTAGTTTGACCGTCCGACTGCCACCGACCGCCTGTCGGTGGTGGTCTGACCGCCATCCAGCATAGTGGTCTGACCGTCACATTATGATGCAGTCGGACTGACCGCTGTGGTGAGATTTTTCAGATGCTTCTCTTTTGAAACAGACTTCCTCACCATAGCCCTATTTTTTTTTTAATGAGTAAATGTTCATTCCTCATGACTATGGGTCTGATTTAGATCTTTTGCAGTATACAAGGCATTAAGACACTTTATTTATAATACTTGTGAAATAATGCTTATCATTTGTTTATGTATTATGTGTTATGCATTTTACTTTGCACGGGCACTTAAATCAGTATGTGCTAAGAAATCAGTTTCTAATGGCTCTGGGAAATGAGGAATGTGATGCTTTCTGTGATGCTATCTGCAATCTGCAGGGATGTTCGATAGGTTTAAATTTGATTCTAGCCACTTTTTTAATATGGTCTTAGTCTGTTTGCCCTTTATTCGAAAATGTACTTTGAACTTTTTGATAAGAGGAATTACTACGCATGTATGCTGCACTTTATCTATTGAGACTGATAGATGGTTCTGCAAAAATCTGAATGTGATATTATAACACTATTTATAATACTGCTGTATTTAAAGGAATGGTTCAGGGAAATGAGGAATGGGACGTTATTTACAGGGATGTTAGATTGTTTTACATTTGATTTAAGAAGTTTTTCTAATAAGGCCTGTCTGTTTGTTCTACATTCATAATGTACTAAAATGCTTTATGTAAAGTAGAATTAGACACTTTATTATGTATGCATACCGCACTTTATCGTCTGAAATAGATGGGAAGACAGATTAGATGGGATCATGCGGGCAGTTGCAATATGCATCGTGAGTATCCACTGTCGATAGTTTCAATTAATTCATTATTCATATGCCATTTTTCCAGTGAGAGGTTTGATGGCAGGTGATTATATGCACTATATTCAGTCTCAAAAGATCTTATGAAATTTCTACTGCTCAATATTCATATAGATGGACGTATCCCATTCTAGTCAAAATTAGGCACTTTAATTGCATCTCACTCTATTTTTCTACATGGGATTAGATCATATGTTCCCTGTTGGACTTGGCCCTTTTTGCAGGGTCATCCCTGAACTTTTTGCCTTGATCCTAGTATTTTTTCTGACCTGGTGTTGGTGGTTTTAGGACTCTGGGCACTTTATCACTGCTGTCCAGTGTAAAGTGCATGTGCTCTCTATGGTAAACGTGGTAGGATTCGTCTACACATCTTTGGTGTATTTAGTTTATCTATCAGTCCCTTGTAAAGTGGTATCTCAGATACCCAGGGCCAGTAAATTAAATGCTACTGGTGGGCTTGCAGCGCTGCTTGCGCCACCCACCAAAGTAGCCTTTCAAACCTGTCTCAGGCCTCTGCCATTGCAGGGCCTGTTGCACAGTTTACTGCTGCTGTGACGTGGCACATAAAGTGGTTGCCATGTCTGTGACTCCCCTTTTACTACATATCAGTCACCCCTAAGGTAGGCCCTAGCTAGCCCTATGGGCAGGGTGCGGTATAGGTAAAAGTTGGACATGTGCCTTAACTGTGTGGCATGTCCTGGTAGTGACAAACAGCCATTTTGGTTTCTCACTACTGTGAGGCTGCCCTCTCATAGGAATGCATTGGGGATTCCCTAATAAGTGTTTCAGTGGTAATTCCTGATATGAGAGGAGCAGCATGGTCAAGTTTAGTATGTACTAATAATAAATGCGTAATGGTGTGCGCTGATTTATTATCACTATTTTAGAAATGCCATTGTTAGAAGTGGACATTTCTGTGTACTATGTGTCTTTGTGCCTGCCTGATGTGTATTGCATGTCTGGCTCTGGAGTGACAGGGGCTGGTGAGGTGCAGTGGCTCCAGAGGGGCTGGGTGAGTCAGCGCTAGGCTGAATAGGCAGACCTGCATTTGAAGTAGTGGGAGGAGTAGCCCCTGACCCTGAATAGGTCTGTGCCTGCCTTGTACAATGCTGGCTCCGCCCCCCTGTGGTGTGTCTGGGGCCAGAGCCTAACCTAACAATGAGGGTGTGTGAGCACTGTAAAGAAATGCTTGAGTACCCCCCAGAACTGGTTTGGACTAGGTCCAGTGCCCTGTGCCAGGAGGGAGAACAAAGACAAATGAGGTATAAATATTGGGGCTGTGACCCCATGTAAAGTGTAATGTTGGGTGCTTACTTGAGGCCGGCAGGCTGCCGGACTGCCAGGAGGAACCGCCACCGGGGGACTGACCTGCTGCCCTGCTTGGCAGCTGGAGCATCTGCTGTCTGCCCTGGAGACCCGGTGTGCTGGCCTGCCTGTGCACTTCTGGGAAGGAAGTGCTGCCTGGTTCCTGGTGGTGCCTGCCAGGGTGAGACCGGCCGAGCATTGCAGGCGCTGCTCATTGCCCTGGACGTGGGCTCATCGGCATCAGTGCATGCGGAGCGCTTCGATTCCCTTTGAATTAGTGACGGGGGAGCGCTTTGTCTTCTGCTCAAAGAACGCTGTGCCCCGCATTCCGTGTGGTGCAGGAATCCAAAGTCCTGGAAGAAGGAGAGGGGAGAGCAGAGGGTAAGAAGTGCCCTTCCTCTCCCTGCGGGTAGATTCCATGGTGAGGAGACTGTCCCGAACCCGATTGAGACTCCGTCCCGCAGTCCGACGAAGGAAGCCAGGGGAGACCTTGTGTGCCTTGCCGAAAGGAGGCCCGTCTGGCACCGCAGCTCGAGGCGGGTGGGTGAGTACAGAGCCCTCACCTCTACCGCCTCTGTGGATCAGCTGTCTGGGGCAATTGGGGTACTTTCCGTGGAGGGGAGATCGAGTCAATGTCTCCTCTCGCCTTCAAGGGAGCATTTCCGACTTCGCAGGTGGGCAGGAAGGGAATCTCCACAGAGGTCCCGGCCCGGCGGAGCCGGTTGGAAGCCCCAAACCGATCGTTGGGCATTTCTTGGCTCCCAAAGCGGGGTGGAACCTTGACGGAGGCCCTGGGGGAAGTTACTCCACATTTCTGGCCTGATCGCCACTGCGCCGCCCGATCGCGGGGAGAGGCATTCCCCTCGCGGCGCAACGAGGGAAGCCCCGGTGAGTGGGACTGGGAGGGCACCCTGTTGGTGCCAATTTTTATTTATACAGCTGCACCGCCAGATTGCGGGCAGCTGCAATGTGGGGCACATGGTTAGGGAGGACAAGGGTGAATTGCACACCCTCCCCCCCTGTGAGGATTGTGCCCAAAGTGAGTGCTGCGGCTGCAGCTAAGAGAGCCCTGACTTTGTGGGACAGATGGCATACGGGAGAGCCCAGTCGGGCCCCCGAGGAAGGCCAGTTGGCCTGGGATCACTTTGTGTCCTGGTGGGGCATAAGGCCCTAAGGTGATGTGTGCACCTTGTTAGTGTTACTAGGTGCACACATCACCTTAGGGCCTTAGGACCTTAGGGCCTGCTGATTTAGGATAAATGCCTACTGTGATGTTATGTGGTGTGCCTAATATGATTGATGTATAATGCGTTTATGCTACCTGCAATGTTACCATTAGTTACTGGTTGTGTTACTATTTGTATGTTCTAGTGGTGATGACAGTGGCCCGATTGGCCCTGTAATATACATAATCCCTTGTGAAGTAATATCTAGTGCCAGATGGCACAGTGTACATATGGGATTATGCTCTGATGTGTTTTATGGATAATACAAAGGCAGGCTATCTTTTATATAAACAACAGAATGTGGGAGCACACCGCTGACCTCTCAGGCAAGGTTCACCCCTGGCATTCTGGTAAATG